>CM075335.1:1250000-1875000 GCA_037788925.1 Mytilus galloprovincialis | reverse complement strand
TATCTTTCCCACTGGAGTAAGTGTTTGTCTAGACCAAATATTGATTATATTTTCAATTTCTTTTATTTTAGGATAATAGTTCAAAGAATCCGTTTCTTGCAAATTGACAGAAAAGTTTATTCCTAATAGTGTAAACCTACTGGAACCCCATTCCAATCCCCACTTTACACACATGGTGTCTTGACTATATTTTTTCTTTCCTATCCACACCACCTTTGTCTTGTCTAAGTTCATACGGAGACCAGACATTTCAGCATATTTATGTAATAAGTGGAGAGATGCCTCAAGGGACTCTGGTGTACCGTCAAGAATAATTGAAGTGTCATTAGCATATTGAGAGATCAAATATTCAGTATCATCTATTTTAATTCCCTTTATTTCTTTATTTTTTCTAATCAGTATTCCAAGTATTTCTGCACATAAAAGAAATATACAAGGTGATAAAGGATCCCCTTGTCGACAACCCCTTTGAATTTTAAAGAATTCGGATAAAAACAATTTTGAGAAACTGCAGAACTTATATTTTTGTAATAGGTTCTTACCCATTATTTTATAGAGGGGCCGAAATTGAAAAAGTCTAAAACGCTTTCAATGAAATTCCATAATACAGAATCAAAAGCTTTTTCAAAATCTAAGAGAAGGAGCAGTCCTGGTAAATCATTTAGTTTTGTATGAAATAATATATCGTAAATAAGACAAGTATTTCCCCCTAAAAATCTATCAGGAATAAAACCGGTCTGACAAGATTTGTTCTTCTAGTTTTTTAATATCTTCTGAACGTATTCTTTCTTTTTTTATCTTTTTGTTTCTTTCTAAAAGAAGCATATGAAATTGATTTTCCTCTAATTTCTGTTAATAAAGTTTCTAAAAAGAGTTGATCGTTTATAGTAAGTTGAATTTCTAAGTCATTTATCTTTTCTAATGTTTCTCTGTTGTATACTAGAGATGCACATTGTTTTTTTACTTTATTTATAGTCTCCTTAACAGCAGCTGAATATTCAATGTCATGTAAAAGTGAATTGTTAAATTTCCATAGACCCTTATCAATTATAAAATTATTCATCTTTAAATGTAACATTATTAGGGAGTGATCAGATCTATAACTGTTAAGAATGTGTATATCATGTACATGTTGATAAAGGCCTTGCGATATTAAAAAGAAATCCAATCTTGATTGTTTAATGGGATTATTTTTTCTCCATGTAATTTTTTTTAGTTCAGGGTACAATTCCCTATAGGGATCTGTTAAATCATAATTTTCTATTATATTATAAACTTTCTCTTTGGCTTTTGGGTTATTTACATTTTGGTAATTATAAGAATATATTTTGGTTTTTGACTAAATTATAATCTCCAGTTATAAGAACTGATTTGTTGTTCAAGTCTTCTATTGTATCAGTAACTCAAGAATAAAATTCAGGTGAATCTTTATTTGGACCATATAAGTTTATCAAAGTTATTTTTTCTCCTTCAATTTCAACATCAATTCCTAACAGATTTCCTTGATCATCTTTTTTTATCCTATGTATCTTGTATTCACAGTTTTGAATAAAAATATAGCTACCCCTCTTTAGTTTGTTGCAAAGGAATTGAAAATACAGTCTCCTCGCCATAGATTTTTCATTAATATTTCTTCTTTTTCTGAAAAATGTGTATCTTGTACACAATATATGTGGCAATCTTTTGCTTTAAGATAGTCAAAAACATTTCTCCTCTTCTCCTTTGAATTTAAACCTTGACAATTGTATGAAACAATTCTTATACCATTATCACTCACTTATTCAATATTTATTTCTATAGCTGAATAATAGATATTTGAGATTTGATAATTATAATTCGACCGTATTCTCCCATAGTGTTTTATATAAGTAACTCTGAAATGTTTGACCTCCTCTACCTTGTTTGCATTAATTTCCTGCTGTATCCTAAATACATCAAAATTTCTGTACAATAAGTAATGCTGTGTCAAAATGAAAAACAAACATAAATAATAAAAGAAATATAAAAGATAAAATTTGAGATCATAGTGTAAATATCAAACATCTAATAATAATTAAAAACAAATTATGATTGTACAAAATGTTGTAGTAAAGAGTAACCTATCCACTCAAATATTTTTAATACAGAAATACTGTGTACAAAGGTATATACTGACTTAATGATTTATGTCATATGGTTTGTCAACTGCCATGTTGTGTTTTGATATGGAAATAGTTCTTTTTTTCAAATTGGACAAAAGTCATTGAACTTCAGAAACAGAAGTCATTTTTGTAATGCTATTTTGAATAAAAGGTTTATGTCAGTAGACGAACATAAGAAATATTTTATATTTTGTATGTGGACATTTTGAAATGTTAAGTTTCTATCTGCCGACGGGTGCTACATGTGGAGCAGGATCTGTTTACCATTCCGGAGAACCTGAGATCAAAAGGTGGGGTTCGTGTTGCTTATTCTTATTTTCTATGTTGTGTCATGTGTATTATTGTTTGTCTGTTTGTCCTTTTAATTTTTAGCCATGGGGTTGTCAGTTTATTTTCGATTTATGAGTTTGACTGTCCCTCTGGTATCTTTCGTTCCTCTTTTAAGTCGGCCTCATATCTTGACTTACATCTAAAAATTGACAATGAGGGTCGATTGAAAATAAAACTTTACGACAAAAGAGATGATTTCAGCTTTCCAATTTTGAACTTTCCATTTCTAAGTAGCAACATTCCAGCATCACCTGCATACGGTGTATATATCTCCCAATTGATACGATATTCCCGTACTTGCATTTTCTATCATGTTTTCTTGATAGAAGGTTGTTGCTCACAAGGAAGCTATTTAATCAAGAGTTCCAAATGGTGAAGTTAAAATCATCTCTACGTAAATTTTACGGACGCCATCACGAGTTGGTTGACCATTATGGAATAACCGTTTCACAAATGATATCGGATATGTTCCTTACGTCGTAACTACAACCCCCTTCCCTTTCATAAATGTGACCTACCGAATTAGACTATTTACCGGATTTGTTATCTTATAAGCAATACGACGGGTGCCACATGTGGAGCAGGATCTGCTTACCTTTCCGGAGCACCTGAGATCACCCCTGTGTTTGTTTGTCTTTTTCATTTTTAGCCATGGCGTTGTCAGTTTGTTTTAGATTTATGAGTTAGACTGTCCCTTTGGTATCTTTCGTCCCTCTTTTATCACGTTTGAGTGTTCACTCTATGATAAGTTTTAAAAGTCTGACTTGCTAAAACCAAACAGGCATTGCAAACAATACATGGAAAATAAATTTGATTCACACAAGGTGAAACCAACATATATTTCTAATACATTTGTCCATACTTTTGCAAAATGTTTTAGACCAGTAGACTCATTTCCTGAGTATGAGTTAATGATCCACATGATAAGCCAGCCAAATAAATGCATAAATGGTATCACTTATTCAAACCCTACTGCATTGAAAAATATCTCTTGATCATAAACTGTAAAGCTGGGGTCACACATTCACGATTTTTACCACCGTCCTTGGCAGGACCATCCGTTCGAAAACTGTCGCATATTCGGGATGATCAGGTACTGTCGGAATGTAATCCTATCACGGTCCACTCTATCGCATTGCAAACGGCTTTGTCTGGTCTCAGTCATATTGTATTCTGTAATTGTCGGGACTCTGACGTGGGTATCATTGACGAATTTCGTATTTATAACGGGACTGTTTCGGAACGGTTTCGGCAAAAAACGCTTCGAAATCGACAAGATCTGGATGCAATCTTGACTCAATCGGCAGAAAAACACCTATGAAAAATTGCTCCAGATCATTCCCGTTCCACATGACACAGTCCAGAATACAAAATACATTATTCGGAATTCGATCCGATACAGCAGAATCTGTCACGACATAGCCACGATTGTAATCCGACTAGACAAAATCGGCTGAGTTGCCCCGAATGTTACGGGACGCACCTAACTCTCGGGGTGCTCTGCCGAACTATTCGGACCCTTCGCGACCCGTAGGAATCTGTTACGAACTAAAACGACTGCGTTCAGACAATGATAGGACATTCCAGATAATTGAGGATACTAATCTGACTTTTTAACCTTTCGTGTCGTATTGCTGTCTGATCTCAAACGAAAGCAATAATCGGCAATGTGTGAACCCCGCATTACAATCAAAGGAATATACCATTGGTGACTCTTGCCT
This sequence comes from Mytilus galloprovincialis, assembly GCA_037788925.1. Lineage (NCBI taxonomy): Eukaryota > Metazoa > Mollusca > Bivalvia > Mytilida > Mytilidae > Mytilus > Mytilus galloprovincialis. The sequence goes on along the minus strand of CM075335.1, from coordinate 1,870,808 downwards.
GTTTTCTGCTTTTTGGTCAGCCCGTTGTCGTTCTGACACATTCCCCCTTTTCAGTCTTCATTTTATTAATTGATTCAATCGTTTGCGTCAAGGTCTCCTATTGATTACACACTTGATCTGTTTAAGGATGCAGATTATGCTTTAAAAAGTAGTCATTTTGGATTCTGTTATTTGGTAAAGTTATAGTATTGATTATTATAAATTTATGATACTTGATTTGTGTAAACTTGTGATATTTTACTACATCTGAATGATTTATGTATAAAGTGTTGTCAGTTACCTGTCGACGTTCAGTGGTTTTCTCCAGGCACTCCGGCTTCCTCCGTCTTTAAAAACTGAGCACTACAAATAGCTCAGAAGGGCTGAAATTGGCATTGACCTATAATAGTTATCAAAGGTACAAGGCTTATAACTTTATACGCCAGCGTTTCGTCTACATAAACCTCATCAATGACGCTCATATCAAAATAGTTAGAAAGCCAAACACGTACAAAGTTGTTGAGCATTGATGACCCATAATTACAAAATATTGTGAAAATCCTGGTACCTTTGATAATTATTTACACCACAGGGCCGATGCCACTGCGGGTGGACGTTTCAATTATATGGTCATTTACATATTTTTCCTGTTACAAAAGTTTAAATTTTTCGACAAACTAAGAATTGTGTTATCCCAGGAATAGATTACCTTAGCCGTATTAAACTTTTCGGAAATTTGGGTCCTTAATGCTGTTGAATTTTGAACTTGTTTGGCTTTATGATCTTAGTGTTACTGATGAGTCTAACGTAGACGAAACGTGCGTAAGGCGTATTAAATTATAATCTTGATACCTTTGATAATAAGTGTGCCACGTACGGATAAGGTCATTTAAGCCTGGTATACTATGACCTATAATTGTTGTCTCGTTAGAACCCATATCCCATCTTATTATTTCTATTAGACACCAATCAATATACAAAAAGAATAATATTCATTTTAAGAGGATAATACCATTTGGCTCATTTCAATTTAGGTTATTGTTAATAAATAAACAAAGAAGTTTCACATAATATACAGTGTCTAATCCTTCATCTGACATATAGATACTCAAACTGTTCCCAGTTGAATAAAGACTCTGTGTTAACCCATTAATCATTGATTTAAAATTTTTGCATTTAGTTTCATATTATTTCCAATCAACAGTTTTCAATCTTTCACTTATTTGGACATAGTCTGTTTGTCTCTAATATTTTTTAAGGTCATTTGACCGTAGGTTACATGAGACGGCTGTAATTATGAATACAGACATATAACATTAGTATCCTTGTGATGTTTAGTTCACAATACAAAAGCTGTTGTTCATCTAGGTGATTAATGATGTGAATAATTCAAGGATCCTTATATTCACGCTTTGTATTCTTGTTATAATTCATCTGACATTCGCAATGAGTTTCGGTGCAATTAAGTTACTATGTATAAACCAATCACGTTAAGTGCTTTTCTTAGTTCCTTAGCTAATAAAGATTTCCGTTTTCTCTCACTGTCTTTCTGTACGGAAATATTATTGGACTGTAGTTTCAACATATTTATTCGTCATCATTAAAAATATAACATCAACAAAAATAAATGATTAAAATATTATTTGACAAGCAGTACATAGAAGAGGGACGAAAGATACCAGAGGGATAGTCAAACTCATAGATAGAAAATAAACTGAAAACGCCATGGCTAAAAATGAAAAGACAAACAAACAAATAATAGTACAGAAGACACAACATAAAAAAATAAAAAATTAAGCAACACGAACCCCATCAAAGATTTTGGTTGTGAAAACTTAAACATAGCAGAGACAAATTTGAAAACTTAAATTGGAAAAGAGATAATATTAAAAGTCTTGCCTTTTACTTTGGTTATAACAATCAAGACTGTCAAAAACTAAACACTCATAAACAGCTAAAAAATGTGAAAAAATAATATCAAACTGGATGAAAAGAAATCTATCATTAATAGGTAAAATAATAGTAGTAAAATTATTAATTCTTCCAAATTTAACTTATATTGCATTAAACATGTACATACCAAAGGAAATAATACAAAAGTGTAAAACTCTAGAATATAATTTTATATGGAATGGGAAAAAAGATATAGTTAACGTGCAACTCTTTGTAAAGACTATCTAGAAGGTGGGTTAAAAATGATCGACATAGACCTGTATCTAAAACTCTTCAATTACGTTGGATATTAAAACTTAAACAAAATTCTGGTGATAATTGGTCAATCATACCCCAAGCTTACTTAAACAAATATGGTAAAAACCTCTTAATTTTTCAAATGAACATTAAAAATATAAATATGTTAGACAAAAAAAAAAAATTAAATCCCTTCCTGAGTTCTATCAGCAATTGATTAAAACTTGGATTAATGTTTAGGGAGGACAGACAAAGATACCCCAATCGTTTCTAGATATAAGAAAGCAGATTTTATGGGGCAATAATAACATACAAACAAAAGGAAAATACTTATTGTTTACTAAATAGATCGAACATGATATTATGTATGTAGATGACATACTTGATGAAAGAGGTCATATATCAGAAACTAAAATATTACTTAAACTAAAAGATAAACGCGATTGGATTAGAGAATTATCATTATTAAAGAAAGCTATTCCAAAACATTGGCAGAATATTTTAAAGCAAGAAAGCTCATTTAAAACAAAAGTAAATATAAAGAAAACAAAACGTATTACTCAATCGTTATATCTATCGAGACATGGGTAATAAAGAAATATATTTAATACTAATTGGACTTTATAAACAAGAAAAACCTGTAGGTATTCTGAAGTGAGAAATAATTTTTGAAGACCATTTAAATATCAAATTCAAAAGCACTCTTTACTTTATATTTAATAACAACAAATTTTAAATGTTTAAATGGAAATTACTTAACTTCATCCTTCCATGCAACGACTTATTAGTACAGTGGAAAGTATTAGATAACAATTATTGCAATTTTTGCAAAGAAATTGACAACTATAAACATTTTTTTATTACATGCCCTTATAATAATACTTACTGGCAAGAAATATACAAGTTATTACTTTATCTTTAAATTGATATACATATTTTAAGGCTAGAAAATTTAATAACTGGCTCTAAAAAAGCAGATGTAAAATATTTTGATATAAACACATTGATAACAGTTATATTTTTCTCCATATATAAGGCACATTTTGTTTCAAACAAAAAAGAAACAAAGATAGAAATCTTTAAAATTTTGAAAAAAGGAAATATACCACATTATAAGATTACATGCGATAAGAAATATAGAAACCGGGAATATGTTATCAAAGACATCAGCATATTGTAACCTTTTAGTAACGGTATAATGTGCAAATGAGTATGTTTTTAACAAATATACACATGCTTACTTCCCTTGGCCTTGTATAAATAATATACCACGAGGTGCAAAACAAAACCATAGCAAATAACCTTTTAATTTGAATTTAACATAATTTTATAAACTTACTTAGATATGTATTTACATAAACATAGTCAAGCATGTACGCTTAGACAAAATAAATCCTCCAAATCATAAAAAGAATATTATAGTAATTCCAATACACAGGAAACCTGTGAGAAAGTAAACACACATTTATTTTTTTCCCGATTTGTAAGCAGACAAATATTTTTTATTAATGATTGAGTCAATTTATATTGATGTTAATTGAAATTATGTATTATGTTTAATTGTATAATACTTATTTTATTATTTATTCTCCCTGGATGTATAATAACTGATGTACAGAGATACTTAGCCTAATGCTGTAAGCTAGGTAAATTGTTAAACAGTATTTAGTGCAATAGATGATTTAAATAAATGGGGTGATTTCAGGTGATCCGGAAAGGGTCAGCAGATCCTGCTCCACATGTGGCACCCGTCGTGGTGTTTATGTTATTACAAATCCGGTAAATTGTCTAATTCGGTAGGTAACATTCTTATATATAGCTTATATTACTCTGTTTCCATGAAGTACCAACTCCAATTAACTATTACATAAATACAGCACGCTATGTAACAATGATATTGAACAAGAATGAATAAGTTACAACATATCAAAGAAAGTGAGGGAAAATATAACTTGAAAATAATGAAAAGAAGAAAAATATAACAAAAAAGAAAAGAATTAAAATGTCAATTGTTCTTGAACAATTGAGAGGTCTTTCCATGTTCCATGTACATGTTCCAATAGATGTAGAATGTATTGAAAAGTTCTCACACAGGTTATGCCCCTTACAGAAAGGTCAAATCTCTTCGGTCAAATGTAAAAAAAAGTTGCGCCTCATCCACCTCAATGTTTTTCACTATTTACTATTTCTGTAAGTACAATCGTTTTTGAGATATCGACTTAAAAGTTGTAAGGTCGAAGGTCAAGGTCAACCTTAAAAAGCTTTAAAACACACTGAAAATCCTTTAAATAAGGTCAAAAACACATAATTCGCTATATGGGACATGACCTTGACCTTTGCCCTTTTGACCTTTGTCAAGGTCATTAGTCCCCAATGTCATTGCTGAAGACCCTATGGGTCTAGGACCTTTGGTTATATAGTAAAAGCTGATTTTCTCTTTTCAGAAACCTAAAACAGGGGTTATGCACCTTACAGAAAGGTCAAATCTCTTCGGTCAAATGTAACAAAGTTGCGCATTAATGACCCAAACATTTTGCACTATACAACACTTCTGAAAGTATTAAGGTTGCTGAGATTATCCCATAACAAGGTGTTAGGTCAAAGGTCAATGTCAACATACACATTTGACCTTGAGATATTTTTCAAAATCACATGAATTGATGATGAATGGTGAAGATCCTAGGTGTCTACGACTTACGGTTTCTGAGTTTTGGTGGCCAACCGACACCGGTTAATTTTAATAGGGGCATAACCTTACCAATGAGTCGTTGAATCTTTTCGATCCAAATGTAACGAAGAACGAGGGTCTGGTCCTGAACAAATTTCTACCTATTACGGTTACGGTGTTGGAACGATAACAAGGTTTTTGGGTTTCGGAGGGATTACTCCGAACCGACAAAATATTTCGACTCACAGGGTGAGTTCCGGATAGGTATTCATGACACCGATACAAAGTGTGAACATGAAAGCGACACGTCTTACGGTTAAGGCTGCTAACTTCGTCAAAGTTTGGCAGAAAAAGAATAATAATAATAAACAGAAGAAATACAGTAAGGTCTTTCCCTTTCGAAGCACCCCGACAGTTAGTTTAAACAAATTTCGAACGGATAACTTCCGTCAGCGTCGGTTCACTGTCTGGTCACTGTCTGATCTCTGTCACATTACATTCGGTAGAATCGGGACGCAGTCGTGATAGACTCGGTCGAATTTTACCAGGAGAAAGATACAAATTGGATAAGAAGCGGATTGAGAACGGGATTATCGGGATACATTCGCTTGGAAACGGTTGAGTATCGACGCTTCCTGAACAATATCTGATTGTTGTCGTGATTAAATTATTTGTTTTACAAATTTTAATTAAAGTTTGAATTTCCATTCACGATTCACAGGATGTTGATCAGACTTTTGACAAATTTTAATCGGGAATGGTCCTGTCAAGGACGGCAGTAAAAATCGTGAATGTGTGACCCCAGCTTAAGTAGGACAATAAATGAACAAAAGACAAACCTGGGACACAGAAGTACAAACAATAGACCATCAACTCTGAAATGGATTACGAAAATTATGCAGGGGCGACATCAGAGAGTGAAGAGAATTTGCTTCTTGCAAGACAATTTCAGTGAAAACAATTTGATATGAAGACAATCATAAAGACAATCTTTTGTTTTAGTTTAGTTTTTTTTTTTTTTTTGAAATTTGCCTCAATGTAGTTACGGCCCTGCCAATTTAAACGATGAAATTAACGGCCTAGTTCAAATACAAAATATTAACGAAAAACAAATATGTAACACCAAACATTCGACAACCACTGAATTAGAGGCTCCTTAATTAGGACAGGCACATACAAGAATGTGGCGGGATTAAACATGTTAGCGAGATCCCAACCATCACACAAAAAAACCTGGGACAATATTGTAACAGTACAACATAAGATCGAACTATAAAAATCAGTTGAAAAGGCTTTACCCATCAGATGGATACAAGTATAAATACATACAACAAAATCAGAGTGGACGTGCCCGGGTACTTGTATATCCCAACAAGAACAAAAATCGCAGTTACTGACAGCTAGTCCAAAGCCACTTACAGCTTACATAGTATTTGAATATTTTAAGCACAAACAGATAAAGTTGTAAGGATGTGTCTTTACCCTTGATCAAAGAAATAATGGTGATTTCAGTATGTTCAGGTCATACATCTCTATTGCTTTAAATGCAAATACATAAATAGTTTTTGAAGATTGTTTCCAAAGACTCCAAAATGTGTCATGATCTTGATGCAGGTAAAAAGTAATCTAATTTTTGCAGACCATTAATCAAACAAGTCATACTCACGGGACTGTTTAAAGTTTAAGATAATAGTGGTTTTATTTTAAGAATGATCAATACAGCTGCATTTATAAGTCCCTTTCATCTATTTTTCCTATTGCAGTCTGTTAAATGGAAGTATGTTTTCTGAGACATTTGTTCACAACAAATTAATGGGAATCATTTAATCATCAAATTAATTGGTATGTCCTACACGATATAGATATTAACCCAGATATTTACATGTGAGTTGACTTTTGGAAACAGTCGTCTAAATGGAAAAAAATTATTAATAATCCAGTGCTATAGTTTCCTGTGTGTTTCAGTAAATGGAAGTACTGTTTTAATGTTTTGTCTAATTTTGTTTGTCAACTGTTGTGGAAATATTTCTTTTCTTTTAATGTTTTTATTTGACTTTAATCAGCTCAGGGCCGTAACTACATTGAGGCAAATGAGGCAAATGCCTGCAAATGAGGCAAATGCCTCATGTTTTAAATTAAAAAAAAACTAAACTTATAGAAAAGATTGTCTTCATGATTGTCTTCATATCAAATTGTTTTCACTGAAATTGTCTTGCAAGAAGCAAATTCTCTTCACTCTCTGATGTCGCCCCTGCATATTTTTCGTAATCCATTTCAGAGTTGATGGTCTATTGTTTGTACTTATGTGTCCCGGGTTTGTCCTTTGTTCATTTATTGTCCTACTTAAGCTGGGGTCACACATTCACGATTTTTACTGTCGTCCTTGACAGGACCATTCCCGATTAAAATTTGTCAAAAGTCTGATCAACATCCTGTGAATCGTGAATGGAAATTCAAACTTTAATTAAAATTTGTAAAACAAATAATTTAATCACGCCAACAATCAGATATTGTTCAGGAAGCGTCGATATTCAAACGTTTCCAAGCGAATTTATCCCGATAATCCCGTTCTCAATCCGCTTCTTATCCAATTTGTATCTTTCTCCTGGTAAAATTCGACCGAGTCTGTCACGACTGCGTCCCGATTCTACCGAATGTAATGTGACAGAGATCAGACAGTGACCAGACAGTGAACCGACGCTGACGGAAGTTATCCGTTCGGAATTTGTCGGCATACTCGGGATGGTCGGGTACTGTCGGAACGTAATCCTATCACGGTCCGCTCTATCGCATTGCAAACGGCTTTGTCTGGTCTAAGTCCTATTGTATTCTGTAATTGTCGGGACTCTGACGTGGGTATCATTGACGAATTTCGTATTAATAACGGGACTGTTCCGGAACGATTTCGGCAACAACGGTTCGCAATCGACAAGATCTGGATGCAATCTGATCTCAATCGGCAGAAAAACAGCAATGAAACATTTCTCCAGATCATTGCCGTTCCACAGGACACCCTCCGGAATACACAGGACATCGCTAGGATTTTGATCCGATACAGCAGAATCTGTCACGACATAGGCACGATCGTAATCCGACTATACAAAATCGAGTGAGTTTCCCCGAATGTTACGGGACGCACATAACTGTCGGGGTGCTTCGCCGAACTATTCGGACCCTTCCCGACCCGTAGGAATCTGTTACGAACTTAAACGACTGCGTTCAGACAATGATAGGACATTCCAGATAATTTAGGATAGTATTCCGACTTTTTTATATTTCGTGTTGTATCGCTGTCTGATCTCAAACGGGTGCAATAATAGGCAATGTGTGAACCCCGCATTAATGACTAGTCTGAGTGTTAATTTTCATTTGTAAACGTGTCACACTGTATAATGTTGCATGTCCACCGATGTCCAGGCATTATGCGAGAAAATGTTTTAATAATATACGATGATACTGGACACAGACAAAAGTGGTCGTGTCTGCATGGAGAATAGAACTTGATATCAAAGAATACGAAACTGCCTTTCTTGTATATAAAACCATACCCAATTTTTCTTAGTATGGATTGCAAAATTAGGTATTTTCTGTAGGTGAGATATGCACAGAAGTGATAGATATGTATTATAAATATAGAAAATTGAATATCTTAATCAACAACAAAAAAATTTAAAAAAATAACTGTATCATATACCCAAGCGCCTGTGGATAAAACTAGATAGCTGACATGGTTTAATTTACAGTAAGACCACCAATTTTCCGGTATCAAATCATTTGTTGAAAAAACATCAATGTATTGCCATATGACCTTTTACATTCAAGGGTTAAATTTGCATTAAGTCGTGTTCATCCCGTTTAACAGAAAATAAAGGAATATGAAGTACACGTGCACGGGAGCTAGTTGCACACAATGTCAATGTATAGAAAAAAATACAAATGATCAATGGTAAAAAATTTTTCATTCCTGTTTTTCATCTTGATAGTTGCTGAAGGGTCCTCAATAATGAAAGAATCATAAATACCGTAAAACAAGGTCAATATGGTCCCTAGTGTCGACTTGATCAGTACTAGTATTTAACGTATATTACTGCACTAATGACTGTCACTATATATAAATCTAGTCATAATAAATCTAATAATTACGATTTTTGCTTTATACTACATATCGGTCTTTTAATGTTTTGAATTTCCCTAAAACTTTAAAGTCTTAAATGACAATGAATCTATGTTTTTGCTTTGATACCAGTGTATTGTCGAAAAAATAGCTAAAAATGATTTGCGTTTCTATGTAAGAAAGAGTCCGGGAAACAAGCAGAATGCACGATTTTACGTCATATTTCTCGGAGCTTCTTGGGGCCTTCAGCGGTCCCCAGACCTCTCGCCAAAATTTATATTTTATTTATTTATTATATCGCGAATATATTTTGCCTCAGTATTAAACGGGGCTAGTTACGGCCCTGCTGACAGCTATATCTTTGGCCTTATTTTCATGGATCATTGATTTGTTTGAATCGATGTCCACTTTTGTAATTCCTCCAATATTCTGTGTAGATGGTTGGTTCTATATCATTTCACTTGAGTTCACTAATAGGGCATGGACAAATTTTCGAGGTTAAATTGATAATGTAAGTGAAAAGGATCTTGAGATCTAATAAAGTATTCAAGTGGATGTAATTAACCTGTCAATTTAGGTATTGCATCCATATGACACTGTTAAGAGATAACTATTTAAGTTATAACATTATAAGGAGATAACCCTGTGTTTTGATTTTGACATTATGAGGAGATAACTCTATTTAGTTATATGAAATTATGAGGAGATAATTCTGTATTATATATATATATAGTATTATGAGGAGATAACTCTGTGTTGTTAATATGATGCTATTAAGGGATAACTCTCTATTTTAGTAACATGACAGATTATGAGAAGATAAATCTGATGAGTTTATTTTCGATTTATGAGTTTGACTGTCCCTCTGGTATCTTTCGTCCCTTTTTTTTAAATTTATTCCACTTTCATTACATCTACCCCATATATGGTATATATGGTAACAATAATCAAACAATGGCATTATAGAATAACCGTTTTAACAGATGATATCGGATATGTTTCTTATGTCGTAACTACAACAACCTTAGCGTTTCACGAATGTGACCTACCGAATTAGACTATTTACGGCAGGTGCCACATGTGGAGCAGAATCTGCTTACCCTTCCGAAGCACCTGAGATCATTCCCAGTTTTTGGTGGGGTTTGTGTTGCTTAGTCTTTAGTTTTCTATGTTGTGTCTTATGTACTATTATTTGTCTGTTTGTCTTTTTAATTTTTATCATGGCATTGTCAGTTTATTTTCAATCTGTGAGTTTGACTGTCCCTTTGGTATCTGTCGTCCCTCTTTCATCATGACTTTAAAGAACAGAAATCATCAGATTGATACCAAGACGAGCATCAAACAAAACAAGTATCGTCTGCTAAAACAATAAAACAGGAAGATAACTATCCAACAGGAGCAGATTGCCTATCAGTCAGTGAATTGTCAGATAATAGTAGTGGAAGTAAAAGTGTTGATACTAGAATACGTAATTTTATAAGTTCTGTAGTATTATATTTGTCTAGATTTGCCTAATATTGCTGTCATTTGATGTCATTTCCTTTTGTATTGCCCTGTATAATGATCAGTCAAATTACAAGATAATGAACAGGTTTTGTCACTTTGGTTTTATTTAACCTTCCAACGTGCAGCAATATCACAGATTTAAAGGAGTACCATTTCAAAAATAAAATGAAAAAATAAACTATAACTATCAGAAAAAAATATAGCACTCAATTTTCTTGTTAGTTTTTATTTTATTTTCATCTTACAAATTAGACCTGATGGTCCTCGTTAACAGTATTGAAACTATTTGTGTAACAATTATTTGACTGATTGACTGGAACTATCCATCAGAAATTTCAATTGGAGTTAAAATATGCTGCCTATCTTTCAATTCCAGGAGCAATTAGACATATCTAAAAGAGGGACGAAAGATACCAAAGGGACAGTCAAACTCATAAATCTTAAACAAACTGACACACCATGGCTACAAATGAAAAAGACAAACAAAAAACAGCACACATGACACAACACAGAAAACTAAAGAATAACACAACACAATAAGAAGTTGTGAAAGCTAATAGACGAGGATCAGAGACATTTAGTAACATATCCAAACCATTGCGTGGAAAAACACACCAGCAGGTCAATGGGTCTTGGTTTTATTGTATACATTCTAAGAAAAAATAATTTCATTGAATTGTAATTTTGCTGTTTGATTTAATGAAATGTGTGTTATATTAGGATAAAAATGATTAAATAGAGGAATGTACGAACATTAAGCTCTTAAAGCAAATAAATGTGGTTACAATTCGAAATGTTATATGTTTTAGAGCGTTGCTAAAAATATCTCAGAAGGAGTTAAAGATACTTTGAAAACATGCTTTTTAAAGGTTAAAACTATTAAAGTATTATCAGAGACAATTAAAAAACTACCAACTGCTCTTCTTTGAATTAAAAGCAACATTTGCTGATAAGATGCGAATTACTGTAAAATGCAAACCAGCATGACAAACAGGAAGCTAACCAGATAAATCATGACAAAAGAGCTTATAAGTACATTTCCTGGGTGAAAAAGGTTTCGATACAATACGATCATTCAAGTGTTCACTTTCTAGTATTTTTTATAAAGGATACATCTGTAGGCATGATTTTTTGGTTAACAATCGTTTGTATGTTATACATCTGTAAAGCTTGATGACAGCCTAGAGAGATATTGTGGCTCAATAATTTGTTTGGATTGTAGGTTTAAATAAACTCATCATAGATACCAGGACTAAATCTAGTATATACGCCAGACGCGCGTTTCGTCTACAAAAGACTCATCAGTGACGCTCGAATCCAAAAAAGTTAAAAAGGCCAAATAAAGTACGAAGTTGAAGAGCTAGAGGACCAAAATTCCTAAAGGTTTTGCCAAATACAGCTAAGGTAATCTATGCCTGAGGTAAAAACACCTTAGTATTTAAAAAAAATCCAAAATTTGTAAACAGTAAATTTAAAAATATAACCATATCAATGGCAATTCATGTCAGCACAAAAGGAGATGTCATCAGCTGTTATAGATATACGCTAGTGAAGAAATCCAAGTAAAGAGGAAAGCTAACTGAACATAATTAACTTTTATAGCAAAATATAGAAAAGAAGTTGTTGTATAGTAAATGTTAATAAGAGAAGTAACATAACAACTCAATGTCACCAATAAGGCTTATTTCCTGTTTATCCATATCGTAGAATTTTTTTATATATGAAAAAAAAGTAAAATCACAAAAATACTGAACTTTTCCTGACTTGGTACAGGCATTTTTAAATGTAGAAACTGAGTGATGTTGGATTAAACCTGGTTTTATAGCGCTAACCCTCTCACTTTGATGACAGTTTCATCAAATTCCGTTAAATTTACATTGATGCGTTAACTAAACAGACACAATAAATAAAATAGTTAAAATAAGGGTACATTAGTCATCATCGTATAACAATTTTAAAAGCAATATTTCAGCTTTTCTGTCAGTAAAAATAAACAGTAGGCATGAGTGTTTGTTGAATTTAAGGTTTCACCTGTATTTAAATGTAAATGACATTGTTCCTTGATTAGAACTGAGATTTTTTTTTTCAGTTTCTGTCTGATGTTTTTTTCATGGCAAATGAAATCCATGGTGACTTTACACAACACATTGTTCTCCACTTGTGTTATCAACATGATGAATATTTTTTTCCAACTGGTCAATATATTGGTGACATTGATTAGTGAAATTTGTGATATTTATTAATTCTTGGAAAGAAGTCATGGATGTCAAGGATTATATTAAAGTAATAAAAGTTATGGTATAAGGATTACAATTTATCTTAATATTTAATAAATTTTATAAAGCAATATTAAATCAACCCTATTCCCATGGTTAGAAATGTCACCCTGACCTGAAAGACCATAAACACCGATACAATGTAACCTGTGTTATCCGTCACACCGGGAGACCAGAAAAATGCTAGATTAAGCAGGGTGTCGGAATACTCAGGTTTTTTCTGCAAGGATTGGCATATTTTTGGACCATGAAAATGTGTCGGTTAAAGCAGGATGTTAGAATACTCAGATGCTGGATTAGGCAGGTTACATTGCATATGTAACTAACACATAAACATATATTTAGCACAAGCTGACTCCTACAGGTCTTTTTTTCCTGTCATTATGTTGCAATATCCTTGACCTTTGGCTCAAAACACCTTTTATTGGTATTGTATGGAATTTTACATGTGATTCCATTTAATTATGTATTCAAACAATGCTTTTGTAATTAAAAAAAAATCAACCTTTTTTATTTTGTAATGCATTATGAAAAAGTTTTTTCTATGTCTAAATGAACACTGCTTGGTGTAAAGCAACATATTTCCTGCAAATATTATTAGAGACATAACTGTACCTTATTCTTTGGTCGTTATGATAAAAGAAGAGGTTTAGTTTTTGTCAATGAGACAGTAATTGTAGTTTTAAAATAAAAATGTTATGAAAATAAGAAGATGTGTTTTAATTGCCAATGATACAATTCTCCACCATAAACCAAATGACATTGTTAACCCACAATAACTTGTCAATATTGTCTATATTAATCTGAGATATTTATTAATTCTTTGAGAGAAGTCATGGATGTCAAGAATTTTGAAAAAGTAATAATAGTTAAGGTATAAGGATTTCATCAATCCGGGTATTACAATTTATCTTAATATTTGCTAGATTTTTATTATAAATATTAAATCAACACTTTTGTCATGGTTAAATATGTCATCCTTACCTGACATGCCATAAATAACAATACAGTGTAACCTGTGCTATGCGTCACACTGGGGGACCAGAAAAAAATGTTGGATTAAGTAGGATGTCGGAATACTCAGAATTTTACTGCAAGGATAGGCATATTTTGGAACCATGAAAATGTTTCGGTTAAAGCAGGATATTACAATACTCAGGTGACGGATTAGGCAGGTTACACTGTATAAGTAACTAACACAAACAAATATAAGTTGATTCTTAAAAGTGTTTTTCTTTTCTGTCATTATGTTGTAACCTCTTTGACGGTTAACCCACATCACTTTTTATTGGTAGTGCATGGAATTGTTCATGTTATTTCTGTTTAAATATATACAAACAATTTTTTTTTCAAAATTGAAACAAAATAAAATTCTTTACTTCTTGGTTCAAATTTGAAATACATAATAAGTGTTATATTATCAAACATACTTTGTGATGCATTATGATTTTTAATGTCTAAATGAACAACGCTAAGTGTATAGCAACAAATTTCATGAAAAATATAACCAAATACATAACGGTACATTAATCCCTGGTTGTTATGTTTAAAAGAAGAGGTTTGGTAGATTTCAATGAGACAGAAATGGTAGTTTTAAAATTAAAAAAAATATCTAAATTAGATGTGTTTTAATTGCCAATGATACAACTCTCTACCAAAAACCAAATGACATAGTTAACCCACAATAACTTGTCAATATTGTCCGTGTGAAAATATCAATTTCTGTCTCAAGATTTTTTTCTTAGAAAAATAAAAATCCTTGGCAATACTTTACGCTACACAATACTATTAAAAATAAAGAATGAATATTTTCTATTAGCTAGATCAGGTTCAATAATCCTGTAATATATAACAATGCAGTAAACGCTGATGGCAAAGTGTAAATGTTTTATTGTTAATATGTATATGTTGTTTTTATATAATAGTAGGTCTATACTCCTTTTACAGTCATGTGTTCTTGTCATGAATATGGCTGAGACATTGCCTTCTGGAGTTAAGACAGTCATTAATAGGCAAATAAGTGCTCGCAGACCAAACTTTATGAATAGTACAGACGAAATGAAACAATTATTTTACATGAATTTGGTGTATAAGTTTAATGTTGCATTTGTGTGTACATAAATAGAGATTAATAAAGCCTCGGTCACACTTTACCGGAAAGCATGAACGGACGCCTAACGGATGAAAATAAAAGTTGTCCGTTGACAAAATTGTTATCCGTTGGGAGTCCGTTGATGTACTGACCGAAAAAAAACGTCCGGTAGAAGTTCGTTGGTGAATTCATCTTTCATACCTCCAACGGATGTATAACGGACACGTAACGAATACAAAACGGAAACGAAACGGACGAGTACCGTATAAAACGGACGCCTACCGGACGTTCAGCGGACATTTCATCCGTTGGACGTCCGTTCAAAGTTTTGAGCAGGCTCAAAAATTTCCACCGGACAGAACGGACGTCGACGGATAAAACGTACGCTAAACGGACATGCAACGGATATGGACGGACGTCTAACGGATAAGAACGGACGTCTAACGGACATGAACGGATTGAAAAAAAGTTATCCGTTAGGCAACCGTTCGAGCTATCCGTTAAGGTGTGACCGAGGCTTAGAGCTGTATTCAAAATTCTATTACTTACAGACAATGGATCAATTTTGAATGCATGATTTCTGTCAAGGTGGAAAAAATTACCATCTAGTAGAAAATGTCATTTTCCCTGTTTGACATTCAAATGACATTGTTTCCATCGAGGAAGCATACGAGTTTGAACCCTTGAATAATACTTCACAATCATCATCCTTACAAGGTTAAATCAAATCTTGCTCTTTTACTTTTAGCGGGAAAAAATAACGAAATTGTGTTTCCTGCTAAATATGTATTTAGAATAACCACCTTGCTGGTTTGACATTTTTGTTTAGTTCGTTTATAATCCCAGAGGACATCAATACAAACTTACGAAATATAACAATAGTTATCAAAGGTACCAGGATTATAATTTAGTACGCCAGACGCGCGTTTCGTCTACTTAAGACTCATCAATGACGCTCATATCAAAATATTTATAAAGCCAAACAAGTACAAAGTTGATGTTGTATGATAGCCATTAAGACAATTCTCCACAAGAGATCAAGATGACACAGAAATTTACAACTTTAGGTCACCTTATGGTGTAAAATAATTCAAACGAGAAAACTAACGGCCTAATTTATATACAAAAAATGAACAAAAAACAAATATGCAACACATCAACAAATGACAACCACTGAATTACAGGCTTCTAACTTGCGACAGGCACATGCATACATCATGTGGTGGGGTTAAACATGTTTGGGAGATCCCAACCCTTCTTCTAACCTGAAACAATTGTGTAACAGTACAACATAAGAACAAACTACAGAAATCAGTTCTAAAAGATATAGGCCAAGGCTCCGTGTTGGGTACCGTTTGTTGACCTACAATGGTTTTGTTTTATTAATTGTGACTTGCATAAAGAGTTGTCTCATTGGCACCCATACCTCATCTTATATTTATTAACTCATCAGATTGATATAAATAGAAATACTACAGAGTGGACGTGACCGGGTATTTGTATATCCCAACAACAAAAGGACACTAAGTTAAGATCTGAGAATACTCTTCGACACATTCTCCATTTCCATTGTCAATTTGTATTCTTTTAGGTAAAAAGTCTTCAAAATGTTGAGAAATCTGGCTATGTATTAATCAGAATAATAGGATTATTGAATATATTATGACTAAAATGAATATAAAATATTAGACAATTTACAGCTGTTTCTTAATCGATTCCAGCTACATTTTGTTTTTACCTATAGAGTACTCATAATAACATGTAAACCACATCAGGTTTGTAATTATAGAGCAAATTACTTTTAATAAATTATTATTATAGAAGACAAAAGAATATGTTAATTTCGGTATGTCTCTGTTTGAAGATTATGTCATTTGCTATCATACCACATCTTATCTTAAGAGAGATAAAACATAACGTTAAAAATACAATGGATATGATAAGTACACATGTACAAGTTTAATGGCATTGTCACGGTACTTGTCTATCCCAAATTCATGTATTTGGTTTTGATGTTATATTTGTTATTCTCGTGGGATTTTGTCTGATGCTTGGTCCGTTTCTGTGAGTGTTAGTTACATTGTAGTGTTGTGTCGTTGTTCTCTTATATTTATGCGTTTCCCTCAGTTTTAGTTTGTTACCCCGATTTTGTTTTTTGTCCATGGATTTATGAGTTTGAACAGCGGTATACTACTGTTGCCTTTATTGAGGACACGACATGACGACCTTTTAACATCAAACTATTGTATTGAAATACATATTATTTAAATATCTTAATCACACACAGATAAATTCTATGGATATGTCTTTACCCTAATCCAACATAATAATGTTGACTTCAGTATGTTCAGGTCATACATTTCTATTGCTTTAAATGCAAAAACAAGAATTCGTTCTAACATTATTTCCCAGAACTCCAAAATGTGTCATGACCTTAATGCATTTAAAAGTCACCTCATTTTCGCAGCCCATTAAGTAACAAAGTCCTTTTACACATTCCCCATTTCCATTCTCAATTTTATTACTCATGAGACTGTTGAGATTTTTAGACTAAAAGTGGTTTTATTTTAACAATGATCAATACAAATGATTGTAAGTCCCTTATGTCTATGTTTTTCTATATCAGTCTGTTAAATTGGAGTAGTCTTCTGAGGTGTAAGTTGACTACAAGTTAATGGGAATCATAAAATGAATTGTTATGTCATACATACAACCGATATTAACCAAGATATCAATATGCGAGGGAATTTTTGAAAACAGTTGTCTAAATGGAAAACTAATTAATAAAAATCCCGTGCTTTAGTTTCCTGTGTGTTTTGTATAAAGAATTACTGACTTAATGTTTAATGTAATATGGTTTGTCAACTGCCATGTAGTGTTTTGATGCGGAAATAGTTCTTTTTTTCTTTTTTCGTAATCCTATTTTTAAAAAAAAGTTTATGTCAGTAGACGGAGGTAAGAAAAATTCTGTATTTTGTATGTAGACATTTTCAGGTGTTAAGTTTTAATCTGACTTTTATCAGCTGTATCCTTAACCTTATGTTCATGGTCCATTGATTTGATTTAATCAATGTTCATTTGTGTAATTCCTACTTGACACTGTAGATATATAGATTCCACCCCTGCAACAAGTGTGTTACAACATTTTTCTACTTGAAACAGTTAAATTTTGATAATTAAAGCGCAATGATTTGTATCTCTTCTATGAAAAGATTAGCAAATAGATGTCTTCTAATTGACATCATCAGACATGTTGCCTTTTTGCATGACGTCACAATAGGAAATTCAGAAGAAACCAAGACAATTTGACGTCGTTGTTAAATTTTGACCAATCATTTGCGGAGAACAGATATGTCATTAGTGAGAAAAAATATTTTCCCCACACCAATCAAGAAATGTGAATATAGCAGAAAAATTAGAAAAAAGAGAGAATTACAATTCATTAGAGAAACAGATTCCACCACTTTAACTCGTGTATGAAGATATTTCTAAACTCGAGAGAGCTAAATTTAAATATTTAAATCCCATGTTATCATCTTGTCGGTCAGAAAAACACATGGTGAAGGATTTGCTTGCCTCATCTTCTGATTGTTCCGACTGTAACACTATAAAACCCTTACAATATTCTATGTACCATAGCTAGAGAAGACCATTGTACTTGTCCAAATTTGTTTCTATTATGACAGGATTTGTAGGTAGCCCTGATCATGTTAAATAAAGACTTCCGATTTTGACAGAAGAAGATAGTACTGAACAGGTGGAAAATTCTCCAATTTCAATTATCGCTTTAAAAGCATTTTGAAAAGATGTTGAAAATGTTCAAAGAGAAATGAATAATTTCACTCATATTGAAACAAAAATAGTTTTAGATAAACCATTGACTCCCTTCATATATAGGTTACTATTTCTCACCCAAAGCAGGATGTAAGAAGACCTTATAGAAGGCTATTAGAAGCAACAAAAATTGACAACCCTAAATCTACAGTAAGCTTCGTACATCCTGAAATTGAGTACAGTGTGATAGGTTTTGATACCGACTCAAATGGCATCTTTATTTTATATCAAAGTACAGAGATAAACAGATTGACACTTAGACGAGCATCAGTAACAAAACAAGTGTCGTCTGCTAAAACAGCAGGGAGGTAACTACACCTACAGCAGATAGCCAATCAGAATCGGCCACTTAGTTGTCAGATAATAGAAGTTATAGTGTTGATACTGTATCTAACTTGATCAAGTTAGTTAGTTCACGTAGTATCTTATTTTTTGCTAGATTTTCCTGATAATGCTGTCATTTATGGTCTTTTGCACTGTAGTGTATAACCATCAATCAAAAAAAAAAAAACATGTGATAATGTCTTTTCAATTTTGTTTTAATGACCTTCCAAGGTGCTGCAAGATTACATGTTTAAAGGATTGACATTTCAAAAATAAGAATATGATGCTCAACTAATTTAAATATCAGAAAGTATAGCATGCAATTTTCTTGTTAATTGTTTCTTTCATTTTTATCTTTCAAACACGACCTGAAGGGACCCCTTAACAGTATTGAAAATATATGTGCAACAACTTGACTGATTGACCATAAATATCCGTCAGAAATTTTAAATTGAGTTAGATCATGCTGCCTTTCTTGAAATTACATTGATGTCAGGAGCAGTTAGAAATATATTAATGTTGATTCACTTTAAGGGAATACAATGGCAATCATTTCGATATTGCTCTTTGCTTCAAATTGACAAAGGGATATGAGCTTAACTCATTGTTGGTTAAAGGCCATACGGTCACCTATAGTTGTTAATTTCTGTGACATTTTGGTCTATTATGGAGAGTTGTCTCATTGGCAATCATACCACATCTTGTTTTTAAAATGATCTTAAAATTTATGCAATTTCGTCAAACATTGATCGATATTAGTATATGTGATTATGATTAAGTTTTGATTGCATAATACTAGTACTCCAGTGTCCCACTACACTACAAACTTCTTGAGAGTTTAATTTCAGTGTCTGTTTATAATCACTGTGATGTTACCTGGATAATGCCTGGTTTTCTTATTTGACTCCTCTGTATTTGAATTAAGGATGTACTTAGGTGAGGTTAGGTGAAAATTAATAAATCAAGAATTTATAATTGATACTATAAGCTTGTAGAGCATTCTTTAAGGATAAAAATAAGCTAAAAATATTGATAGGTCATGGAACTCCTTTTCGAGATATTTGAGATTTAAAATAAGGCGGGAAAAGGCTGACTCAGACTTTTACCTTATGTTTGCATTGGTATCATTTGGGGCCCAAAACAAAAGAAAGAAAATGAGGAATCTTCTAAAATTTTGGTAAATGATCTTTCATGAGCTATTTAGTTTTATATGAAAAAAAAATGGGTGTTATGAGGCAAAATATTTTACCTTGTTTTTATATGGAAAAACACCCAGGAGTTCGAAAATTTTACAGGAATTCCAAAACCTCACCTAAGTACATCCTTAAGGTTTACTCTGATTTAATGCAAATGTTTGTTAAGTTCATTTCATTTTTGAGTCTCATGTCATTTAAAAGATACTTTTCTTTTGTTTGGACTATAAGTACAAATTAAATAAACCAAAAATGTGTTGAGATGACAGAAAAAAAAAACAGTTGTAGAAGATGGGAACTTTGAAAAATATCACATCATAACTCATAACTCATAAAAAGAAGAACTTATGTTGATTTAATTCCTTGTGTCAAAATTGATACCCATAATCATGCATTGCATTGGTTTGTATCTATTAAAAGAATCAAAGGCACCTTTTGTTGATATGATGTGAATTAAGTGCAAATCATTTAAAGACATTCACGATCATTTAGATTTATTATATTTATCAGCAAACCAGTTATGGAAAGTTGAAAGAATACTTTTAACAAGGTTATGTTAAATTATTAAAACAGAATGACAAACAGGAAGATAACCCATAACCAAAAAACTTATATTAAGTACATTTCCTGGGTGATATGTTCTATGGTCGGGTTGTTGTCTCTTTCACACATTCCCCTTTTCCATTATCAATCTTATTCGATACAATACCATCATTCACTTTCTAGTGATTTGTTATAAAGGAAACATCTATAGGAATAATTGTTTGTTAACAATCGTTTGTATGTTATACATCTCTGTTGCTTGATGACAGCCTAGAGAAATATTGTGGCTCATTAATTTGTTTTGATTGTAGGTTTCACGGTGATGTTCTCAGCTGTTAGAGACATACGCTAGTGAAGAAACTCCAAGAAAATGGGAAAGCTAACTGACCATAATTAACTTTTATAGCAAAATATAGACAAGAAGTTGTTGTAAAGTAAATGGTAATAAGAGACGCTACAAAACAACTAAATGTCACCAATAAGGTTATTTCCTGTTTATCCATTTCCAGGATTTTTTTATATGTAAATCACTAGTTCAGCTTTTCTGTCAGTAAAAATAAACAATAAGTATGAGTGGTTGTTGAATTTAAGGTTTCGTTTGTATTTACATGTAATTGGCATTGCCACTTGTAATATTACCTTAAGGGCATACGATACAGTAGAGATCCCTCGTTGATTTTTTCCTAAAATTTTGATAGTAGGTCAATTTTAATGTGTACTTTCCGAATATGAAAAGAAAAAAGTACCTTCATGACTTACTTTTTGAGATAATTTGGTTCGAAATTTGCATATTTGGAAAAAAATTCCCGAAAATTCATAAATAATGACTTTTAAAGAAAGTAACAATACTTTTGAACAAAAAGTCATAACTTAACCGGTTTTTTTGTAAAACGTTCCCTTGATCCATGACATCTACATGCTGAAACAAGTTTAAGGTTAAATCAAATTATCATTTTCCGCATTTAGATTGATATACGAAATAAAGAAATTGACCATATTTTTGCGTCTTTTCGGAAGTGCAGAAAAAAATTGATCGTTGATTTTTTCTTGAAATTTTGGCGGAGTGTTCTTGAAACAGTACTTGATTGATTGCAAAAGAAAAAAATATGGGTCCATGTGCTTGTTTTTTCAATAAAAGCCATATACCTTAATTTTTTACGACGTATGTCAGTATGGCGATAAATTACGTTATATAAAGTTTTAATCGCACCAACGTCGTGAAATCATTCCCGCCGTACACGACTATGCTGTCAAGTATATGAAGGTGTTTTCCAAAGTATTGATACTTATCATAAAAATTCATAAGATGGTTATTTGTAAAATCGCTTAACCTTTGTGCTAAACATGAGACTAAACATTTACGAAACGGCATTTGGACAGGAACCTTTTCATAATAAAAAAAGGATATAAAAAAGGATTCCAGCAGATTACTTTGTCAGATGTACGGCAAAACAGAAAAATCTTATAGAGGTATACAGGTGCAGCTCCGTCCGACATTAGTTTTAAATTGCTTCATGTACCGAAAGAGGATAGCCAACATCATTGCAAAGGCCCTAACATGGCAAAATGTGAACCAACTATAAATTAAGTGAGGTGATACCATTAATGAACAACCGTATAACCTTCAACAATGACAAAACCTTTTCAGCTTTAAAAGGCCCCGATGTACTTGGATTTTATTTCTTTTTACATTCAAAAGATAATCATCTTTCAAATTTAGATTATAAGGAGTACTTCTTGTTCTTTAGTTTGAGCTTTTTTGTGCAATTTCATGTCATAATTGCCTCAGTCGACTGAAAATGAAGTTGTAGTATAACATTTCATAGGAAGTACAGCAGCTAGTATTAGAGAATAATATTCAAGGATGTCTTTATCAATAGATAAGTTGCATTACCTTTCATACGGCGTAACTGTATGAATATTGGCGTACTTCTTTGTCTAGAAGTAGAGCTATATTAAAAACACTTTATTTGTTCTTCTGTCCGATCGTCTAACTATAATTGTGTTACTTTTCTCAGAAACAACGCTACTGCATGACTTCATATTTATTCATCAGCTTGACAGCGACGAGTTTTAACGTGTGTACACTTTCTGATCCGTCTGTCTGTCTGCAATTAGTGTACATTTGTCGATACTTCAATTTATATCTCTCAATACATTGAAGTACAAAAGGGAGATGCTTATACAAATAAGAAGACGTGGTATGATTACCAATGAGGCAAATCTCAACCAGAGACCAAATGACAAAGACGTAAACGAATATAGGACATCGGACGGCCTTCAACAATGATTAAGACCCATACCGCATAGTCAGCTATGAAAAGACCCTACATGAAAAATGCAAAACAACTCAAACGGGAAACTTACGGCCTGAGTTAAGTACAAAACAATGAACGAAATACAAATATGATATACAATAACAAACGACACCATTGAATTGCAAGCCCTTTTAACAGCATGTCAACAGACGTTTTCTTGTTTTGGTCTATAAGGCAGCAACCATTTGATTTTCTGGGGGGGGGGGGGGGGGGGGGGATATGGTTTTTTTTTGAAAAAAAAGTTTGTTTCCAGTTTTTGGAGAAAAAAATAATTTGTTTTCGATTCTGAGAAAAAAAAATTGTTTGTTTCACCCTCAGCTGCCACTATATGTAATGCTAAAATTGAAAGATAAAAATTGTTTTCGACTTGTCGCGAAAAAAAAAATTTGTCCAGAAAAAAAAACCCATAGCCACTCCCCCCCCCCCCCCCCCCCAGAAAATCAAATGGTTGCTGCCTAACATCCAGATTGATATACACAAAAAATAAACCAATTAAACAAACTAACGTGTGACAATTCTGCATCTGTTGGCAATATTTGCTTAAATTCAAAACAAAAACGACACCAATGTATTTTTTTAAATCTTTTTAACGGACTTTTATTGACACCTTTTCTACATACACATATACACATATGATATCATATCTTTTAAAAAAATATTAATTAAGCTCTGCAATTTTTTTTATGTACCAAGGCAAGTCCAGAACAAGATGAGAGACTTCTTTATTTATAATTTTATTGACGATAGGGGTGTTGTACGACCTTGTCCACCCATGAGGGTCTCGCATATGCAGTCTGTTTTGTTATTTTATTGATTGTCTGTTAAATTCGGCCGTACAATAACAATTGACCACTCAATTTGCAGTCTGCCCAATGCTATACAAGAAGAAAAAAATAAAGACACAAACTATTTTGATTCTGATTATCTTTCAATTCAAGATAGTATTATTGACTTCATTATCAATTATCAATGAATGAAAATAAATGTTCTCGTCATGAAAAATATTGCACAGCTGTACCCCACGCCATAGTAATGACTTTTGTGTATGGATTTCAAATCTTCCAACACTAGACCCGATTCGGCCACCCTACGCGCCATATATTTTGTTAAAATTTCTTATTAATCACGGGTTCATACGTTTTCTCATTTCTTTTAGTTTCAATAAAATAACATATCATAAATGTTCAATTAAATATTTGCCGCTGGACGTTAAGCAGCTATTAATAGATATAGGAAGATGTGGTATGAGTGGCAATGAGACAACTCTCAATCCAGGTAACAATTTATAAAAGTAAACCATTATAGGTCAAGGTACGGCCTTCAACACGGATCCTTGGCTCACACCAAACAGCAAGCTATAAAGGGCCCCAAAAATTACTAGTGTAAAACCATTCAAACGGGAAAACCAACGGTCCAATCTATATAAAATCTATACTCATAATTAGCTATTGCAGCTTTTGTCATGTTTGTGCTGATGTTAAAAAGAGCAGGTCCTTTTGTTCCTTAATGTGTCTTATTTGTTAAAATGTTATTCAGCATGTTACAGTTTAAGCAACGAATTGTAGGATAGCTCCGAAATCCTTACAATTTTTCTTTCTCTTAGTACGTTGAGCAGATTCCGTTCGGCCGTACAATTTTGGCAGTTATTCAGTTCTTTTGCCAGACTAAAAAGCTCTACAATTCTTCTTCCGTCTTTCCATGTTATACTGTCAGAACTCTCTTCTGTGTCTTTTACCTTTTCTTCAATTCATCATGCAAAGTTGTATTTGATTTATTTTTGTTCATCTCCAGTATTTCCTTTGATCTCACTGCTCTTCGGCGGATTTCGCCGTCTTTTAGAAACGACATAGCCGCTTATTTAGCAGGTACTTTTTTGAAATTCGCGCAACCTGATTATGACGTCAGTGAATATTCCGCGAAAATATGACTTCATTTAAAGCGACGTCGCGAAATGTTAACGTTCTTATTAGAAACATCGCGAAATTACAACGTTCTGGTTACCAACGTCGCGAAAACAACACGAAAAGTTTTGAAAACATTATTATCTGCCCCTGCTACTGTATCGTATTCCCTTAATTATTACTGAAATTATTATTCATTTTCTTCCTGAAGATTTTTTTCATGACAAGTGATTTCCATGTTGACTTTAAACAACACATTATTCTCCATTTGTGTTCTCAACATGATGCATATTTTGTCCAACTAATCAATAATATTGGTGAAATTGATTAGTTAAATGTTTGATATTTATTAATGCTTTGAGAGAAGTCATGAATGTCAAAAATTTGACAAAGTTAAGGGGTAAGGATTTCATCAATCCGGGTATTACAATTTATCTTAATATTTACTAAATTTTATAAAGTTATATAAAATGAACCCTTTAGTCATGCTTCAATATGTCACTCATACCTGACAGACCATACATAGCGATACAGGGTTACCTGTGTTAACCGTCACACTGGGGGACCGAAAAAAATGTTGATTCAGCAGGGTGTTTAAATAATTAGCTTTTTTTTCTGCAAGGTTAGGCTTAATTTGGGACCATGAAAATGTGTCGGTTAAAGCAGGATGTGTTTCTTCTCTGTCATTAGGTTGCAATCTCCTTGACCTTTGCCCCACATCACTTTAAATTGGCATTGCATTGAATTGTTCATGTGATTTCTATTTAAGTATGTATTCAAACAATATTTTTCAAAATTGAAAAAATTGAAATTCTGTATTTCTTGGTTCAAATTAGAAATACATAATAAGTGTTATGTTATCAAACTTACTTTTGTGATGTAATATGATTTTTTATTTCTAAATGACCAACGTTAAGTGTATAGCAACAAATTCCATGAATAATATAAGCAAAGACAAAACGGTACATTAATCCCTGGTTGTTATGATTAAAAGAAGAGGTTTGGTAGATGTCAATGAGACAGCAATGGTAGTTTGAAAATAGAAATTGTATTAAACTTAGAAGATGTGTTTTTATTGCTAATTATACAACTCTCTACCAAAAACCTAATGACATAGTTAACACACAATAACTTGTCAATATTGTCCGTGTGAAAATATCAATTTCTGTCTCAAGCTTTTTTTCCCCAGATACATAAAGTCCTTGGCAAGACTTTACACTTCACAATACTATTAATTTCTTTTAGCTAGATCTGGTTCAATTACCCTGTAATATATAACAATGCAGTAAACGCTGATGGCAAAGTGTAAATGTTTTTATTGTTAGTATTTAAAGGTTTTTTTATATAATGGGTCAATACTCCTTTTACAGTCATATGTTTTTGTCATGAATATGGCTGAGACATTGCCTTCTGGACTCAAGACATTCATTAATAGGCATAAAATTGCTGGCAGACCAAACTTTATAAATAGGACAGACAAAATGAAACATTTTTTTACATGAATTTGGTATATAAGTATAATTTTGCATTTGAGGTTAAATAAATATGAAATATAATAAAGCTGTGATCAAATTTTAATTGTTTATAGCCAATGGAATAATTTTGAATTAAAAGTTTGAAATGTCACGATGTAAAGTTATTTATAGCATTTAACCTGATCAACTTAAATTTGCATTCATTTGAAAAAAAATATATGCTATTATAATGTTAAAATGAGCTGGATGTACAACTAAAATATAATTAAAGATATTTATATACAACATGAATCTAATTTATCTTGTTAATTTATGACCTTTATAAACATCATTTTATTAACCTTTCACTAGCATATTATTAAATTTTGTTATCTTTTAACAATTAAAAAGTACTTTGGCAGTTTTAAATTAATGTCAAAAACATTTTTAACTTTTAAGTAAATGGTAGAAAAGGAAGTGCAAGTTTATATTATCATTCTTTACTCATGCAATACACTTTTTAGCTTACCTGGCCTCAAAGGCCATCCTAGCTTTGCCATCACATGCATAGCATCTATCATTTTTCGATCTGTCTATCTTCATAAACATTTTATGCTTCCTTTTGTCAGAGTCATTGTCCTTTATTATAGACGGTTTTACAAATTTTATGAAATTTTGGCAGAATAATAAAAGATTGAGAGAAATTGTAATTTCAAAGATATTTATTTTCAGGGTTTTTTTTATAAACTCCCAAAAAAGTATCTTGAAAATTAAAAACAAAATAATTACAAACTATACAAACTATATAATTGTCAGTACAAAATCTACAATTATGTTAATTATAAATAACAATAATTATATATATCAGAAAGGTATATTTTTATCAGGAAAATGATTCCGACTCTTAAGAGCCTCTTTTTTTATTATCAATTAGAAGTGATGTTTGATTTATTTCATGTTAAAAAGATATGATGTTGAAATTACAAATGTTACTATTTCATTATTTTTGTAAGTTTTAAACTACGTTAACTTTTTGACTGTACATGTGTTATCATATGTAATTCAATGGCTGTACATATCGAAGCTTATTTAATGTATATGTTGTTTATTGACCATAAAGAATGGCATTACTGGATTATTTGTTATTCATTGTATTTTCCTGTGTTATTCCTAGTGACTCTACAAATGTAATCACATTTAATGCAGTGACTGAAAATATGTGAACATATTGAAATCAGTGACTACATATGCATGCATCTTTAATTCATTGGTTGTACATATTTTAGCATATTTAATTAGTAGCTGTGATTTGGGGAGAAAGTGCACGAAACTTGCTTTTATGTTGTCACTCAAAAGGGAAGAGTCTGTGTCAAAAATGCAATGAAGGCAAAAGTAGTATGCGCTGTTTGAAAGTTATAAATCGAGTGAGTGAAAACAAATCTGGGTTACACATCAACCGTTCTGTTATTTTCAATAAATTTCTATCAGGCTGTTAGTTTTCTTGAATTTTGCATGCATTATTTCTGTCAAAGTTGTTCAAATTTTCTATGTAGTAGAAGATGTCATTTTCCTTGTGTGTCACGCAAATAACATAATTTCCATCCATGCAGCATGACGAGAATAAACCCTTGAATGATACCTCACAATCATCTTCCTTCCAAGGTCTGATTAAATCTTGCTCTTGTACTTTCAGGGGAACACAAATAACAAAATTGTGTTTTCTAAAATCTAAAATAACTACCTTGCTTGTTTGTCATCTTTGTTTAGTTTGGTAATTATCCCAGAGCACATCAATACAAACTTGACAAAGGTTAGTTCTTATAAGGGTCTTTCGAAATTCTGTTTAGCATGTATGGCTTTAGATCATCGCGTTGGTATCTCAATATGACCATTCAGGTAGAATAAGAAATCAAATCTGAGGTCAGATATTGTAAGGCTTGTGTCTTGCCTTATTTTGTATAAGTTACTAATAGTTGAATAGTAAAATTAAGAACGGAAACATTTTCTCTAGAATGTCACTCCTTTGAGGAAAATGAAATGAAAACTTATCCTTTCTATAATTCTCTCTCAAAATTTATAATTGCCTCCAGCATCCGTGTTTTTCTTCTATCCTATCGAAAAATTCTAAGAAATTAACTAACGATCCTTAACGCCTTCTATGCACGTTTTCTTCCGCCTGTCGTTTGACAAACTGTTAAATTAGTACTTGTTGTGGCTTCAATACCATAACTTCAGGGTCAGTCTCAATAAGAGGCTTCAGTAGTTATCTGAAATCTTGTAAACCTATTGTGAATATAGCAAATAACAGAAAAAGCAGATGGAAATGCATGCATTTCAAACAATGGGTGACAAAGGCTTCGACCTAAGGTTTGATTTAAATTGTTGCATAATAATCTTTCCCTTAAGAAGAGTTTTTAGGAATCGTTGAAACTGCTAGAGAATTAGCTAGCTATAAATAAAGGCAAGAGTAGTACACCACTGTTCAAGTCATAAATCGATTGAGAGAAAACTAATCCGGGTAACCAACTAAAACCAAGGAAACACATGAACTTTAAAAAAACAACGAAGCAACAGAAACACAGGTGCAACAAAAACAAACCAGTTTGATTGGTCATGTGACTGTCCCTTTGATATCTTTCGTCCCTCTTTTCCTACACAAGGAAATTCCTTTACCAAGTCAGGAATATGACATCTTTCAATTCTTCAACCGCCATCTGTTTAGAATGTAAAGGAACTTAACAATTTAGGGACGTATTTACTTCTGGCCGATAAAGCACGCAACTAAATTCATTTATAAATACTTAATTTGTGTTATATTTTTTATCATACTTTCCTGTACGGTAATATGGGTTCACTTACTTATATGATTATTTGACATATTTTTTAAATGTATTATATATATTTCACTGATGCAATTTATTATTGGGAAAATTTATTTTCTATAAGTTGTATTGTTTACGAATAAAAGATTATTATTAGATGTGTTTGAGGTTTTGATTTTGTTATTTTAGAAAGTGCTTTCTGTTTCCCTTGGGGTTCTATATTTTTGTTATTTTACTTTTTTTACCAGAACCAAAAATGATTGCCTGGTGATTTTTTTGGCTCATAACAATATGGTATTTACAATTATCTTTCCATTCATTATTACTACATTTTTGTCGTGTTTGAACGACATGTTTTCAACAGAGAATCGACATGTATTTTGGGACTAAGGTACTCACCTTTTCTGATCTGCTCATTTACAATCGAACCTCACAAAAGAGTCTTTAAGGAAAAATGAAAATATATGCTTGCGTAATCCTTTATTTTCACGTTCAGATCAGATGTATGATTGCAAATGAGACAACTGACCTCAAGAGACCAATATAATGGAGCATGTGGACAGCTCATTTGCAATGTTTAAGTTCGTATATGGTGGTGTGTACCGATCTGTTATATTTAGTAAAAGTACATATGTGGAGCGGGACCAGCTAACCTTCTAGGCATATCTTAGACCACTTCCGAATTATGATTAAGTTTGCATTGGTTTTAACTTTTCTATGTTCTGTTTTTTGGACTCCGATTGTCTTTCGGTCGTGTTTTGTTATGGCATGGTGTTGTCAGTTTGTCTTCAACTTATGTTTTTTTTTTTTTAATATCAATTTTGTGTTTTCCGACGCCCTTGTCCCTTTTCAATTTGAAGTTCTTGACATGATTTAAAGAAATATATCAATATTTTAACTTTTGCGATATACGTTTTCCAAAGTGGAAACATTCTGATTAGCTACATTTCCAGTATACCTTTCTGCAGTATGCATTTGTCCATGTGATTATCTTAACACGAATAGATCGCCTGGAGTCACCTCTATTACAAGTAATTGTGGCCGGTAGTAAAAAAATGTTCGGAACTATGTAGCGCTCATGTGTTGATCAAGTTAATATTCCTTTTTCCCGTAGAATTGATTTCCATACCAGTGTAGTGACCCTTCTGTATGTCTAACTTTAGACACATATTTTCATAACTTCTGTAATACTGCTGTACCTACTTCCGTGTCTTTAAAATAGTTGACTTTAGTGGCACCATGTACAATTTATACCGATATAACTGTTATGGCGACAGATTTTATATGTTTTCTATATATATTTTCAAATGTATTGCTTCTTTTTTCGTAACTTGATGCCTACTTCCGTGTCTTTAAAATAGTTGACTTTAGTGGCACCATGTACAATTTATACCGATATAACTGTTATGGCGACAGATTTTATAAGTTTTCTATATATATCTTCAAATGTAATGCTTCTTTTTTCGTTACTTGATTAAAAACATGAACAAATAATATCAAAAATAGAAAAGAAGTTGATTCATGCCTAAAGACACTGATTTATACTAAGTGAAACATTTACAGAAACATATCACAATTAAATTCAATATTAGATATAAAATGATTGGAATACAACTTATATTTGTATGATTTTAAAAGAATGACATATGACATGTCATATTGTATTCAATTTTTATTTTATTTCGAAGATGTATGAATTGTAAAAACGATAAGGATTTGTTTAATTGAATCCAACAGTCAGATGTCAGTAACAAGACAAAAGATCAGAAAACAATCTTACAGAATAATGATCTGAAGTAAAATATTGTGAGACAAACGTCATTTAACCTCGTATTGAGATATAAAATACATAAACTATGCATTTGGAAGATAAAGACTTGTCGTATGATTTTCAAATAATTATTAACAAAAAGTAAAATCACTGATCTTCGAGGAAAATTCGAAACGGAGCGTCCCTAATCAAGTGGCAACATCAAAGGATAAAACACATCAAACGAATGGACAACAACAGTCATATTCCTGACTTGGTACAGGCATTTTCAAATGTAGAAAATAGTGGACTGAACAAGGTTGTATACCGATAACCTCTCAATTGTATAACAGTCGCATCAAGTTCCGTTATTTTTACAACGATGCATGAACAAAACAGATACTCGGTAAAATAGTCAAAATATGGTTACAGAAGTCATTACTATGTTACAATCTCAAGACAAACAAACATTTACAAAAAACTCAAAAAGCATCTATCAAATTAGAAAACACATTCCTTTGTTTCGCGTGTAGGGCGTCAGAAAATGCTAACGTAATTTAATATGCACAAAGTACACCGGGTGGAAAGTACAATGAAGACATATTTTGTAAAATAATATTTTAAATTATTTCATTTAAATGATTGTGCAATTCCATCTTTAT
Organism: Mytilus galloprovincialis; assembly: GCA_037788925.1. Classification (NCBI taxonomy): domain Eukaryota; kingdom Metazoa; phylum Mollusca; class Bivalvia; order Mytilida; family Mytilidae; genus Mytilus; species Mytilus galloprovincialis. The sequence goes on along the minus strand of CM075335.1, from coordinate 1,839,182 downwards.
ATATTTCAATGTTTGAGATGCATCGGATAGAAATCCATGATTATCATTACATATGTTAATTAATTTCGGGTAAACAAATATCTATGGAAAGTCTGTAACTGTTTCAGAATAGAGGTGTTTATAAGAACCATACAAAACAGACCAAGTATTTTTTTATTGTGTATATTAATGTTAAAAATCAATCAAAGTCGTATTCGTCTGCAAGTACACGTGTACTTGCACAAGGTCTATTTTTATCCGACAAAGCTCATATATTAATTGCAAGCTGACACGGAAATAATAAATATTAAAGTGTAGGGCTGTATCATTTCTTTTCAGCAAGTTTATTATTTGGTACTTCAATCTATCAGATCGATGTCTCTGCTCGTGATCGTTTAGACCCCTTTTCTATTGTTTTCGTTGTTGAATGTCTTTAATTTAATGTTTAACAAAAATCTCTTTAACTTTATAATTGCTATTCATCAGCACAAATGCATGAGAGTGAAAATATTTCAGTTTTTATTTGGCTATTCGTAGCTTTTTTCAAATTTTAAATTAAAAACAGTACTAAATTGAACGACAACAATGTGAACCTGAAGGAAAAGTACAAGACCAAGTTTTCTTGAAAAATTTACGAAAGTAGAAGATTTCACTAAACAACTTAATGATGTGATCATATCATTTCATACAATGCGATTAAGGTTGTTTTATAAGGCATATAAAGTTTGTTAAAATTGTATAAAGTTTACACGATTTAAAAAGGTTAAATTCAGTTGGATGAATCTAAAACGGAAACTCATACACAACTTAATTTCATTAAAGTATATCATAAAATGGAAGTACGATTATATTGAATTTTAATTTGTTTTGAATTATTCAGGTTGAGCTAATAAAGAGGTTTTCGAGAGTTTTTGGTATTCAGTACGAAATTGTCATTTAAATATTTAGTTGTAAAAAAGAACTGGATAATGTGTCCTAATATTTTTGTGGCGGGTCTTGAAATTAAAAGTTTACATCCTTCTTCCCAAAAGAAATACGGAGTTTGAATTAATCTGGGATATCTATTTTAATCCCCTACTTCAAAACTTGTCATTGATAGACCTATTTCATTTTCGAAATTATACGCGTTTTGTTGTGATTGGAAATTTAACCAAATAAGAGCAAAAATGAGACTAAAACGTTGGCGACAAGAAAGTGACAATGGACTGGTAAAACACTGTATACCATCTATATATGCTGGTATAACAAGAACAGACAAAGGAGTAAAAGAAAAAGAAAAAGGAGTAAAAAAGCAAACCTTGACAGAACTGCTATGCTCGTTAACTAGGGGATATGAGTCGGTAGCATAATAAAAATGACAAACAAATGAAGATAAGACACAGTTTTTTCATAATCCTTGTAAATTAGAGTCATTTACAATTTATCAAATAAAATTGAGAATGAAAATGGGGAATGTGTCAATAACACACCAACCCGACCATAGAGAAGACAGAAGGTCACCAACAAATGTAGTTTTTTTTTAATGATTGGTGTATTTGATATCCATATACCTGTGAGAGTTACTGGCTGATATTATTTAGAATTGATACAGTATTTTTACGTAATATATAACTTCAATTTGAATTTAATGTTAGCATAGGGAATATCAGATTATTACATGGCATTTTTTCATATCGCATGTATTATCAGCCCGAGGTTCAACTTCAGCCCGAGAGCCGCATGGCTCGTGGGCTGATACTGACCGAGGGCTGATAGTACATGCTATATGAAAAGTGACATGTTATGATCTTTTTATCATATGCTTCAACAATGGAGAATAATAACAGATGCATATATTGACTTTTTACGTGGTTCCCAAATAGAAGTTCAAAGAGGGAAAGTCCACGGACGTTGGACCCCAAATTTAGTACATTCGATATGAAATTTTTCTATCATTTGCCTCAACAGAGAAGACAAACATTTTAATATAGACGAATCGACAAAAAAAAAAAATAATTCAACAATATATACAACTTTTTTTTAAGTAACTTTCTAAATTATTTTTGAAACTGTTAAAAATGCATTTATTTAATAATTTGTTTTTTGGTTTTGGTGGTTTTTTTTTTTTTTTTTTATTTTGCACAATATATTTTCCAGTATCCAAATTATTGTTTTGTACACTATTTTTTAATGTTTTTCACTGAAAACGTAACATTGAGGTGTATTTTCCGGAATTTGCCGAGTATTACCGGAATGACATGCGATAACGTTACGGAAAGGCATGTAATAACAGTCGAAGCATGTGATAAACTTTTCATATCAGCCCGCTAAGCACCAATTCGAAAAATATGGAATTTACGTTAATTTAATGCTATTATGATACAGTAAAAATCATATATTATTTAGTCTAAGTATATGATAATGACATTTATCTATTATTCTGCCTCCCATGGTATGCTTACATATGATACAGGATCGTATGATTCAAGGTAGTATTTGTTATCCTGTCCATATTTGTCTGTTGTAATCCTATCGTTAACTTAATTGTACTGTATTCCTCTCATGAAATGTTGTTATTTTAGTAGTATTTTTTAAATAACCATAGATACAGGTTTGAGCAATAACAGCAGGTGCATCCCACCATTCAATCTTTAAATGTTCTGTTCCAAGTTCGCAAAATACCCGGCTCTGTCCGCAAGCCAGAGAAAGAAAAGATGGACTTTGTTGTTGGCAATTACAAGAAAGAACAATCAAATAGTAAATGATTTGAGAATAAATTCTACCATTTAAAAGCAACCTTCCTATGTTGAATAAAGACACCTATTTATTTTGATATCAGAAGATGTGGTTAATGTGCCTACATTTAGCAAACCTTGCGTATTATTAATTTAAACCAACATCTAAATAAACCAAATTTAATATCTTGTTGGAATAGACCTCTTTCGAGTTTGTCCTTCACCGGAAAAAAACTCGTCATTTATACACGCCTTTATGACGTTATTTACCAGTAAGAGGGGATCTCCTTTATCCCTGCACTATTAACGTTCATCCAGCGTCTTAGTGATCGTCATTGTGAAAGATAAACTAGAAATAATAAATTCCCTTATGATAGTAGTGCTGATTGTCAATTATGAGCATTAAATTTGGCGAATAATTCGTGCAATATAAAATTACAGGTTCCAACTACTCGCTCAGCATGGGAACGGAAGTGAAAATTTCTCCTAAACGCAAAAATGATGTTAACAAAAAACAGTTTTTGATGGAAATGCATCGAACTCGAAAGTTGTCTTTTGAACAAAAAAAAACAGGTTAACAATTATTATCTTCAAGGTCTCGTCTACTTCAGTCTCGTAAGTGACACTCGAAACAAAACAGTCGGAATACCAACAATTTAGCTTATTTTCAGTTCAAAAGTCTCAGTTTTAAAACAAAAATATGACAGTATAATAATTAATTAAAATTAACACTCAATTTTGATTTTGCACAATATGTCCTTGTGATTTCTTTAACAGAAAATGACAATACTGGGATAGTTTTAACAGAACGAGTATCTAAGGAATAACAGTAAGAGTAGACACCGTCAATTGTCGATTTGACGGTCACAAATGCAGTTTTACTCACGACGCGTAGCGGAGAAAATAAAAAGGATATTTGAGACCGTCAAATCAAAATTGACAGTGGCAACTCGTCGACTACATTACTGTTAATCCGATTCTAATGCATTTCAAAACGAAATGATACGTTAAAGCTTGAAAAAATGTATAAATTTGACATACAGACAAATTTCGCAAAACTTCATGAATGATTTATGTGCAAAGACGTCATGGCTAATTGTGACGTCATACACATGAAAACATACAAACTGGAGGTTAATGTGTTACCTCAACGATTCAAATTCGGATAAAATTACATTAAAAAGGGGAATTCGACGTAGATGCTATTTCATTTTCGATAATATTGTAGTAATCAAACATTTATTGATGCATCAATTTAAAATTGCGGGTCCCTCCTTAGTTAGGCCTGGTCAACTGTGGATTTGATGGTACCTTTTAGCCAATGAAAATCGACGTTTTATAAATCATAAAGATGTACAATTAATATCAGATAGTCAGACGTCAGTATTTATTTTTGAATTGTGTATGATATATTGGCATTATTGTTTTATATTTACCTTTAGCATCGAAAGACAAAAATGCTAAATAATCTTATTCAAAAGTATGTAGTTTACATTTAGATGTAAGTTAAAGCTTTCCTCAAAAAGTTAATTCATGATAATATATTTATTGCGTGATGCCTTTTAACTGAACAAATCATACATTTGCGTGATCTCAACAAAATTACATATAGTTATCTCATATAATTAAATCTGTGAGGGATTTCTAGACTGAATAATAATCAGACTTTATATTATTATATAATAGTTCTTGTATAATTCGAAATGAATGATATAGTACTCATACGTTTTATTAAATTCGTATTTTGACATCTATGTTGTCAAGCTATGATGGAGGTTGTCACAGTAATTTCGTTATCGGTTCGACATAGTAAGTAAATGCCATACAAGGAAAAAAGTTTTAAAGACAATAACAATCAAAACCAAGGAGTAAACAAACACTCATAAAACCAATAGACATTTACATCAACAGTTACAAATAATAAATAAGAAACTACACGAACTTCACTAAAAACCGGGAGTGAAATCAGGTGCTCCGGAAGGGTAAGTGTTTAAAACAATCACGTTCATAGTGTTTCAGGAAATTTCTTCCTGTAAAATATGAACATTATTGTAATAAGAATAGCAAAGTATACCTTCAACTATCTCTTTCAGGGCATATGATTTTACATAGATACATACAATCTCAATTTGCTGTATTTGGCAAAACGATTCGGAACTTCGGATATTCAATGCTCTTTACCTTTGCACCTCATTTAGTTTTTTTTATTGTTTAATTCGAGCGTCTGTGATGAGTTTGCTGAATCTAGAAATTGACAATGATTCTCGGTTGAAAACAAAACTTTACGACGACAGAGATGATTTCGACCTCCAAATTGAAAACTTTTCATTTATGTATATTAACATTCAAGTAACACCTGCATACAAAGTATAGGTCTCCAAATTGAAACGATATTTCGGATTTTTCCTTGAAAGAGGGTTGCTGGTCACATGGAGGTTGTTTAACCGATAATTCAAACTTGTGAGGTTGTAATCATCCCTGCACGCCATCACGAGTTGATTGGCCTTTATGGAATACCCATTTCATAGATGATAGCAGTTATTTTCCCTATAACGTTACTACGATCCCATCACCTTATCCGAATATGACTTCCTGAATCAGACTTATTACTTTGGTCTTACTACAACGATCAACACGACGTGTACTACTGGATCAGCTTACCTTTCCAGAGCTCCCCCCGTTTTTTGTTGGTGTTCGTGTTGCTCGGTCTTGAGTTTTCTATATTGTGTGGTTTTTTTTTACTATTGTTTGTCTGTTTGTCTGTTTGGGTTTTCTTCTTTTTTCGCTTTGAATTTGTCTGTTTATTATAAGACTATGAGTTTCAATGTTCCTCTGGTACTTTTCGGCCGTCTTTTGTAGACGAAACATGGGTTTGGCGTACATAAGGTTCATCATATGATGAGATTATGTGTACACAGACACTATTATTGCTTCTTTGTGGTACGTTTTGTGATGTTGGATTTCATGATGTTTGTTTGGTTTGTTTTTGTTTTTGTTTTACGTTTTTTTTTTTTTTTTTGTAAATTTTATTATAATTATTTCCTTGATTTAATATGCATTATCTTTCATCTATACATTCTCACATTACCAGTAGACAAAACTTGCTGCCTCTGTTATACCTAATCGACATGTTAATTGCATATATATCAATTAGACGTTATGTTTGATTGTAATTAATTTAAATTCTGATCTGTTTATATAGTTGACAACTTAAATCTTACAATCGAAAAGTAAATGCCATATTTCAATTCAAACAGAGATATATTCAATTACTGATTGCATTATATCTAATTGACATTAGTGTTTACATAGCTCTGTAATTCGATTGTACATAATAGTTAAATAAATTTAATCATTTAGTCCAGGAAACACTTCCTGAATATCAAGAAATCAAAACATAGAGTTGATAGAAAAAGTACACAAATTTTTGTCATGATCAGTTTTAAATGACTGTGTTGATACAAGGAGGCATAGTTACATGAAGATATTGATGCTAATTATAAGTAATACATAATGATTACACCGTCAGATCAGAAATCAAAAGATGTTAATGTCTATCGTTTGGCAACGAACAGATAAAGTACATGACTGTATATAGCGAATCCAAATTTACACCGTTTGGTGGTGCACCTGACAGAAGCCGAACTTAACGATTAGGTAATAGGTAACATTTAGAATTGCATTCAATTGTTTCAGGTTTGTAATCTTAGATGAGTTGTTATAACAGAGTGTATTGTATTGGTATAATTAGCCGCCCACAATGCATATTTCCCCATATCAGTTCTTTGTTATTCATTTTAAAAATTGCTGTAAAAAATAAGCATCAGAATATCTTTTCTATCGTGCGCGTAAGTCTTATAAATTAAGGGCTAAATATAAAACTTGCTTAGTACTTGAAAAACATACTGATGAGTCTGTCTGGTGCAAATAATAAATTTTAATCCTTGTATCACCAGTGTTTGTTTAATGTAAAAATTCGCGTCTGGCACAAATACAAAATTTCAATCCCGGTTTCTATGATGACGTTATTTACAACCACTGGCCAATGCCACTTCTGACGGAGCTTTTATTCCCCGTGAGTACACCAGTCCAGTAGTTAGCACTTCTGTGTTGATATGAATTATCATTTTATATGGTCATAATTATGAGTTTTCTGTTTACAAAACTTTCTCTTCAACATCATACCTTATATTTTTTGTACTCTTGATATGAGCGTCACTGACGGGTCTTTTGTATACGAAACGCGCATCTGGTGCAAACACATAATTTCATTCCTGGTATCTATGATGAGTTTATTTACTTCCACTGGGTCGATGCCACTGATGGTGGAGATTTTATTTCTCGATGCGTCTTTTGTATACGAAACATGCGTCCAGTGCAAATACAAAATGTTAATCCTAGTATTTAAGATGATTTTATTTACAACCACTGGGTATAAGCAGTTCAGTAGTCAGCACATTATGTATTGACATGAATTATCATTATATGGACATATTTATAATTTGGCTTTTCTACCTTTGGAATATATTACCTCAGCTTTGTTTGGCATCACGTTTTTTAACTTTTGGTCCTCAATGCTTTTCAACTTCGTACTTTATTTGGATTTTTTTATTCGAGTGTCATTGATAGGTGTTTTATAGACGAAACGCGCGTTTGGCGCAATACTAAATTTCAATCCTGGTATCTATGATGAATATTTTTGCAGAATTCATTGACAATATTTGCCTCTCATATTTAATGACAACTTATACAATTGGACAATTCTACCAAAACCTGTATTTATTTACACTTACTTTTCGTCTACTCACAACATGTTGTTTCTATCTTCTCAATAAACTTGAACAAACTGTGCCTTTCGAATAAAATAAAATCTCGTCATCTATGCTAAATGCCAAAAGATTTTTTAAATCAGAAACCTTATTGAAAAGTGCTAATATATTCAGAGGACAATACTTTATCGATATACGAAGTGACAGATTGTAAGTTACCACGTCACTACGATAAAGGTTTTTGACAACTTGGAAATCAAATAATAACGTTTTAAAGTCAAACATATAGCATTTACTTTTGTCTTGTTCCGTTGATTTATTTCGTTTGATTTGTCAGATTTGCATTTAAGTTAGGTATTTTTGCTACACTTTTTGCCATAGATTTTAGTTTAAAGTAATCTATCTGTGCTATTTGCGAAGATTTCTCGTTTCGACAGTATCCGTACGCTCAAATTCACATGGATACATATGAAATACAAGCACCCATTGAACTCTGTTTACTTGGTGACTTGAAGTTACCAATGAATGATGGAAATAGCAGACATTCTCATGAATTAAAGAACATGCTTCGAAACGAAAGCTATGAAATATTGTATCAACAAGAAGATAGGTGCTACTGAAATAATTTAAAGTGAAAAATTCCCATTGATTGAATAATGTCCTCAACAGGCCCTCATCTTCAATATCTAGACCCAAGTCAAGATATCAAGCAGACTTGCATCAATCAAATATAAACAGCAAGTACTCTCATTTCCTACATTAAAATTATTTCAATTTGTTTTGCTCAGTCGTACATCCCGCATGTAAGGGGATGTTTTTTACGTCAAGAATTTCGTTATAACAAATAACTTACAAACTTTACTAAATTCTGTCATAGGTACATATGTTTATTATGTAGCTTAAACTTATTACAAACGGGATATAACATCATAATTTTCACGTTTATTTTGTGTACTGCTTGTTGCTACATATTATATATGTTTTTCGTTAAATTTTGTTGGTACACAAATCTGGTTAAGGGGAAGAATAAGATATACAGAATACATATAAACAAACTTATAAAACAGAATTATCCTAAGATATTAAACATCCAATAAACGTATCAACACTACATATTGATTCAAGGTAATCCAACAACTTAAGGTTAAGGCTTTAGACAATTTATACAAGTTTTAAAAGGAGGTAGACCTAGGTTAAGGGAAATAACTCTTAAAATCATCAATACGTTTGTGTCAACCATTTTTAAAAATATATTCTTAGCTTCTAGGTTACATAGATTATTTTCAATCTGTTTCAGGTAAATGCTTAAAATACATTGATGAACATGACTTTTACAAACGCTTAACTGATTTAAAGAGCTATCTCCCTGAACCAAGGTCTATCCCCTTAAATCATAAGATGACACACACAGATATAATGGTATATTAACGCAGCTGATTATTACCAATGTTAAATCTTGTAAATCGATTAAGAATAAAAACAAAGAAGCAAACAATATCTGACGGAATCGATTGAAAAAAAAACAGAATTAAAATTTTGACCGCCAGACAACAAAAGACTCACCAATAACATTCAAATAAAAAAGTTAAAAAGGCCATATTAAGTACGGCGTTTAAGAGTGTTGCAGACCCGAAATTCGTAAAGGTTTTGCCCAATACAGGTCACATAATATATTGTTAAGGAAGAAAATTGCTACCCTTTAAAAAAAAAGATTAATAAACAGTTAAAAAATAAAATAACAAAAGTAATGACCATAACGGAAAGTAAAACGGCAAATTCAAAAGCAAGCTCAATCACATCAAACGGATGGAAAACAAATATAATATTTCTGACCTGGTACACACATTTCCTGTTAAATGAAATGACGGATCAAACCTGATTTTGTAGCTAGCTCAAACCCTTACTTGTATGATAGCTGCATTTAATTTAAATAAATTGACAAAAATGTGCGATTTATAAATACGACCATATTAGTGCTAACTCATGTCAAGTGACTACTGTGATGGTGATACCTTTCGGTAGAGTCTTCAAACAGCAATTGAAAAAATAAAGTAAAACAAAGCTTATTCTTTCTGTCATATATGTGCATATAAATGTATTCTTTAGGCCACACCAAAATCACATTATAACCTGTTCAGAACGATTTTAAACCTATAAGCACCCCATAACACTGTGTAAATATCTGTGAGAATATTTGTTCAGCATGAAATGTAGGAGTGCTCCGATATAAATATATAACAACGGAAATACCTGTACAGAACAAAACATTGGTTTCTTTCCCCCTTACTTATATGCCCTATCAAAAATGTTATTTGTTAGAATAAAGTACAAAGAACTTCTGAAGGATTTGCCTTCAACTGCAATTATATTGTATGCTGGCGAAACGAAACTATACATAGCCGCTGCATGTTTATGTACCTGTCCTGATTGATTCAGGGGCCTGCCGTTCAGCCGTTATCGTTTGAAGATGTGGTTCATTGGTATTTTACCGTTTGGACTATATATATAAATTAGAAAATTGGTTTTCCTGTTCGAATTGTGTATACCAATAATTGTGGGGTCACTTAAAGCTTGCTGTTTTGGTCTGGATCCTGTGTAAAAGTCCGTACTTTGACCTGTGTTTGTTATTATCAGGTTGTGAACAACCCTCCATCAGACAAGGGGTCATTTTACTGTTGTAGAAAAGAAAATAGAAATACCAAGGATTTGTATAGTGCTACGTACATACTATACAAAACTTTTGAAAATTTAGATTTTTTTTACTCAAAACGAGGAGAAATACATCATATTTTAAAAAATTCTTGGACATGTTTTGACCGTTTAATACAAGATAGATATATAGTTCTTTGGGAACATATGAGCCCTTTTGTACTAAAAAGATGTTTTTCACAAAGAAATATATAATGACTTTAATATATTGACTCCTCATAAAAGAGATATTTACATTATAACATTAAGGAGTTGTTCTAACCAGATTATGATTTAATGTAGATGGAGAATTTGCCCATTGTCAGTCACACATACATAGACCAGATTTAATTATACAATTATTTCTTGGTGAACATGGTGAACAGGGGAAAAATACTTCATAAATTAAAGAAATGTCAAAGAACAAGTCATAAATTGAGTTTAATATTGTCAAAACCTACTATTTTATGTTTACAAAAAAAATATATAATCGCTCGCCTTTACTTTTCCAGCTTCGCCTCAAAAATTTTCAAATTCAATATTTTTTTATTAAAATTTTCAAATCGCTCGCTCGCCCCAATTTTTGGAGTTATTCTAAACTCGTATGTCGTTCGGTTTTTCTCTCCGTTATAAAATGGCATCAAAAAGTTCTTGTGATAAAAGTGTTTGCGTTACATTATTATTTTTCGTTCATATTTTTGTACATTGATGAGACAGTTAGTTTTTCGGTTTGAATTGTTTTACATGTGTGATTTCGGGGCGTTTATAGCTGACAATGCGGTATGGGCTTTGCTCATTGTTGAAAAACCGTACGGTGACCTATATTTGTTAATTTCTGTGTCATTTGGTCTCTTGTAGAGAGTTGTATCATTGGCAATCACACCACCTCATCTTTTTTATTTTATATTTGTGATATTAATTTTGGTACCTATGACCGGTCTGGATATTACGATACGGACTGTCAAACAGAACATAAAAACAATCTTGATGTCAAAGTTAATCCACTTTGAAAACTAGCAAAGTGTATGTTGTTTAAAAGTGAATTAGATTTCGCATATACTTTGTCCTTTCTGAAAAAAATTCAACCTGAGTCAAAAATGCAAATCAAAACTCCTTACTATGTATTGCTTGCTTATACTTTAGATTAAAATGACATTCGTACTGACAAGAAAGGAGGCTTCAACTTGATATCCGTAACAACGTTACCCGCAAGCCAAAATTATAAGTTCGTTATAATAAATTTTTACAAAGACATTAAGATAGTTGTCGACAAAATATAACATGACATTTTGTAAGCCTGTTGTTTTAGTTAAAATAATGTTTCATGATCCGATTGCATCATTTACTAATGGCATGATTCTTTTGAATTTAGCTGTCTGCTCTTTAATCATATATAAAATCGTAATAAATCTTTAGGTCGATACACTTTGCATAATGATTGCACAATGTTTAGTTAGAATGAAATCGGAAATAAGATTAACTATAGTGCCTAACAAGATTTTGTGAGGTAGACGAAATTGACTTTAAAACGATCGTATTGACTTTTGATGTCCAAAAATAGGCAGATCGGAAATATTTTGACTTCATTTACTTACTACTTAAGTTTGGGATTAATTGTGATTAACATATTTCAATGAGACTGAAAAATGCTTTTTTTTGTTATGATAAATAATAATTTTACCTGCCGTAGCCGTGCGTAAATTGTATTTCGGCTTTTCTCTTAGGAAAATTACTTTTTTAATGAACAAAACGTCTTATTTGTAAACTTTCTCTTTAATCTCCACAATAGGCTTTTAAAAAATAATATATCAACTGTGTAGTCGGAAAATTTTGTGAAAATAGAAGAAGTGGCAATTCTTACCTTTCATACCTTAACTTTCATTGATAAACATAATATTGACTCGTCCAGTGTCCAGTTTGAAGGTCATTTTAGTTACCGTACACATGCATGCAGGTTCTTATTATCAATAGTCATGTATGAAAATCATAAACAAGTTTAAAAGTTAACTAATAACAAGTTAATCCAATCAAATTGCGTACGAATTAATAACAATGACCAGTCCACATCATAAAAAATAATAGGGGTAAACTGGGTAGGGAGAAAATGTCAGATATTTTAAGTTCATTATTTTGCAATAACGAATAAAAATTTGTAAACCAAAAGATTTGCTATAATTCCATAAACATGTCGTTCTGTATTGGTATAGTTTTTGGATCTTTTCTTTGCGTATTTAAGGCTGTAGAAAGTTTGGGCTTCAAAAGTCAACACAATTATTGACTTTATACAGAAAATTCGCCTTTTTAAAACATTGCATGTTTCACAAATAATAAGCGACAACAAAGTAAAATCATTTTTTTAAACACTACAAAACAAATTATACAGATTGATGCAGTGGTATTGTCATAAATTGCGTTGGAGTGAACAGTGGTACAGCAAACGTCGAATTCCCTCACACAATGTTATCACACACTATAATAACAATATTCTCTTGCCTTTTTTAAATAATTGCATCGAGACTTACGTTTATAAAATTATAAGTTAATGGCAAATGAAAACTAATTGCTAGTGCAAAACGTCGTTCAATTAATAACAGTTGTCTGCTTTATGTTATTTCGGATTCTCAATGCTCTTCAACTTTGTACTTGTTTGGCTTTATAATATTTTGATATGAGCGTCACTGATGAGTCTTATGTAGAAGAAACGTGCGTATGGCGTACTAAATTATAATCCTGGTACCTTTGATAACTAATTATGTTATTCTAAAATATATAAGAGTATGTGCCAATGAGACAAATCTCAATAAGAGACCAAAAAATTGAAAACAACACGTTTGATAATTTATTACGTCGAAGCGCTTTTCTGGATTTACCTTCATCAGGAACTCTCAAAGCAAAACATTTGTAATCCGTAGATGGATAAGTACTGAAAATCGTTAAAGAGCTATATGTAAAAAGAAAACTAAAATAAATAGCCAAATTCATCTAAAGCCAAATGACACTCTTGTGCGTTTAAAAATAAAAAGAATACAAGAGAAAATTTCTTATTCAAAAGATGAAATATCTAAACAACAAATCCAAAGACTGTTTTTGTGTTCCTCTAATTAACGTGTAACCGCATTAAGCTGCAAATCAAACTAAATAAGGGTATATATACTTGATAGGGTATACTGAAAATTTTACCTTTTTACATCGATCACTGTTTTAAACAATAAGCAATTAGACAAATTAATAAGTTCCGGAACTATCCGATGCGAGTTTCCTTTTAGTTATGTCATTTTATATCACGTGCTACCTATTACCTATTACCTTAGTAGCAATATACCAACTTCACCTGCATATAGGATATATATTTCCCAACTTATTCGATATTCAAGAGCTTGCAGCTCCTACTGAGACTTTGTAAAACGTCATCATTGTCTGAGTAGAAAGTTGATGAATCAGGGATATGCCAAATAACGTCTCGTCCTTTTTCTAAAAAAGTTCATCGGAAGATACCGAGATGTTGTTGATAAATATTCCGTATCAACTTTCCAAATAACACATTGAATGACAAATATATGTGACGTATAAAATTTTCTGTCGTCAGACACGCAAATCAATGAATGTGTTTCTAGATAGATGTTTTTGTGTTCTGTTAAATTGTTCCTTTTAAAATTGTTACACGATGATTACTGCTGTACCCATATTTTGACTATTTTATTTATTATGTTTGTTTAGTTCACGCATCATTGTGCATATAACGGAATTTGATGAGACTGTCATCAAAGTGAAAGGTTTAGGGCTATAAAACCAGGTTTAATCCACCATTTTCTACATTTGAAAATGCCTGTACCAAGTCAAGAATATGACAGTTCTTGTCCAATCGTTTTTGATGTGTTTTGTTATTTGATTTTGCCATGTGATTATGGACTTTCCGACTAGATTTTCCTCTTAGTTCAGTATTTTTGTGATTTTACTTTTTACATTATTTGTACGTTCCGCATCTGTCAGGCGTAACTCTAAACGGTGTATTTGAGATTTGCTATATACACTGGTCATAATGACACTATTTAATTCAATCATGTCACAGTGTTTCTTATTCTAGTAATTCAAACAGCATGACTTTATAAAATGACAATACGAATGCTAAAAATCCAGACTTAAAATAATGCGTATGTACAGTGTATGTTAGCCAACATGACGTAAAAACAGCGAATCAAATATTTCAACTTTATTTATAACTTATATAGTACAATGGTGTTGATTAAAAATTACTCCATTCCAGGCTCGTTTGATTTCCAAATTAATATTACCAATAATAGATGAGTTCCAGGTCGACGGGTTCAAACAGAAATATTTGGAAATCAGAGAAAACTGTGCATCTTATAATCAGCATGACTTTAAGATACCGCGGGTGTGTTCTAGTATTTTATAAATATAGATACTAAAGCATGTTCAGGGCAAGGTAGTTTGGTGCTAGACGTCACCTATAGGGTCCAGGCTACTCCAAGATCTTCTACTTTTTGCTTAGTACCGTAAAACAGATTATTTTCGTGGGTGTCAATTTTCGCTTATTTTCGCAAATAAAACAAAATTGCCAAAATAAATTCCTCTACTTTATAAAAAGTGCACATGCAAAGGTATTGATAAAAGTGTTGCATCCGCCAAAATAATAACCGCCAAAATATCTCGTATACCTTTTTCAATTAAAATCGCGAAATTACACCCGTGAAAATAGCCCGCTATACAGTATTTTTAGAACCCCCGTTAGTAACCATTTTTTATTGTTAGTGTGACTGACTGGAACTTCTTAACCTTTCGGTATTCAACTCTTCTAATAGGTAGTAGCCAGTTACTGAAAATTCATCAATAATGCAAAGCATATACTTTTAATACGCCGCACGTTTTTTTTTTCACAAGAAAAGTCAGAAGCATTCAAATCAAAAAAGTTAAAGGCCGAAACAATACGAAACTTTAGATCACTGACAAAAGAGAAAATTCCGAAAATTGTTCGAAAAAGGCTTAGACTATGAAAACAAATAAAAATAGCAAAAATACCGGATTCAAAGGAAAATACATAAAGGAAAGTTTTTTTTATCAAATAGCAAAATCCCAAGCTCAAACACATCAAAAGAATGAAAAATCATATTCCTGACTTGGTACGGATATTACCTGATGTAGTAAATGATGTATTAATAAAATGACGAAAACACTTTATAAACACAATAACACAATGGCGGGAAGTATAAGTACTGATCAACACCAAAAAGGATATTATCAAAAATTGACAAAACAATAAAGGTAAATGATATCAACATTTTCTATACGCACTACATTTACATACAATTGATTAACTAATAAATAAACTATTGCCGAGTTATGGGTGGTAACCTCACGAACGAACGTTCGTTTGTTTTGATTCCCAAACACACCAGACACAAAAACAATAATGTGGCAAACTCCCACTACTAGATTAGTTTATTTCAAAGTAATTTAATTTTTTTTTCCTATATAAAGCTCTGTGTAAGCTTTGAAATGTTACTATAACCCCGAGTCATTCATGTCATTATTTGAAAAAAAAATGATTTCTTTCCTTTAAAGGGATGATAATATAAAATCAGGACTTGAAACTATTTTGTGATGTAACTTCATTTGTACATCATATAATTGATTTGTGTTCGTTAAGATAACACGAACTAGTCTTTTATCAGAACATTATTAATCGACTGAAATAGAGCTATTTAAGACAGAATTCACGAAAAGGTTCCGCATGAAGTTAGCTTGTTATGAGTACATAAACATGTCCAACGGTACTTTGGGTACAAACCAGTCTTCTGTCGATTAACATAGACAACTTTTGATCATTTCTCGTACGCATAGACCAAACTTCAGATTTTAATTTTAAAATCAAATACAAAGCATGGTATTCTAAGAGAGAGGCGAAAGATACCAGAGGGAGAGTCAAACTCATAAATCGAAAATAAACTGACAACGTTGTTCAATAAAAATAAGACTAGTTTGAAAACTTCTATTTGTTTTTATGAAACCAAAAAAGACAAAAGAAAGTGATTAAGAACACAATGTATGTACAGAAGATGAGGTGTATACATCAACGAGACTGACAACCAAACGACAAAGAACTAAAAGACATTTAGTAATAAACTTATAACTTTATAAACAAAAAAGTGTCGGCACAATGAGTATTGAGAAGTTAGATTTTAAGATGTGCAATCAAGACTGAATTTTGAAAATAACAAAACAAACAAAGATACACATTAAGTAATGATTGAAGGCGCCTAAGCAAACAGTACAATTACAAGAATACCGATTTCCGAGGAAAATTCAAAACGGAAAGTTCGTAATCAAATAACAAAATCAAAAGCTCAAACACATTAAACGAAATGATAACAACTGTCACAATCTTGACTTGGTACAAGCATTTTCTTATGTGGATTAAACCTGGGTTTATAGCTAGATAAATCTCTCACTTTTATGACAGACGCATAAAATTCCTTTATTTTGACAGATGTGTGTGAATAAAACAAACAGACATTTAAATTTAGAAACAATCCTGGTAAACTTGTCGATCCTTTAAATAAACTTATTTTAAAAGGTTCCCAATTCACCTTGCTACACGCTAGTAGCTTTGAAAGATTCATAAGTAAACAGCCAAAATTGATAATTTTGTCGTGTAGTTCAGATTATTTACGGGGTTTGTAATAACATGAGCAACGAGACGATGCCACATGTGGAGCAGGATTTGCTTTTCATTCCGGAGCACCTACGATCACCCTCAGTTTTTGGTGGTGTCTGTTTTGCTTAGTCTCATAGGTGGATCCAGGGTGTCTTGGGTTCGAGCCCCCTATCGTGGGAAAGATTTGGTTGATTATATAGAGAATCACTGACGCATGACTGAAGCGTGCCACCTCCTCTTTAGGTCACTTAGGGGGTCCCCTAGGTCAGTCAGCTGCCCCCCTTATGAAGAGTTCTGGATCCGCCACTGAGTCTTTAGTTTTCTATCTTGTGTACTTTTACTGTCTGTCTTTTTCTTTTTTAGCCATGGGGTAGTCAGTTTATTTTAAATCTATTTGTTATAATGTCCCTCAGGTACCCTTCTTCCCTTTTTAAATAATCATTCCCCCATTGTATATATATCAAGACATAATCCAAAATAGGAGAAAAACTTTACTGTATTTGTCGTTTCTTGTTGTGTCAAATTCGGCGGGTCGTTGCGTACAACATTCTTACTAAATTATGATGGGACACCATTTATGAAGACGAACGTGAAACTGACGAATAAATAAAACTAGCTATTTTCATTCTTTAATTATGATCTGTCGGTGCATTTTCAAATCAAATTATCGACTATTTAAAAATGAAGTTAAAAGTATAGAATTTGCAAATTTTCTTCGTTAAGATTTAAAGAATTGTGCTGTTAGTAAAAAGATTGTTTTTATTTTGTAAAAATAAGTGTTTTATATCCAGAGTTTCAAATTTACTTTTCGTATGATTATGGTTAAACTTGTTAAAGAGGGGCGAAAATCATAGAAGGACAATAAATAAACTGACAACGCCAATAATAAAACATGGAGAGGAATAAGCAATTAGCTGTACCCTAAAAATATGAGTATCTTCATTTTTATTATAGAGGCAACAAAACATCTAATATTTGAAATGCTTCTGCCCGATAGCGTGAAACCAAAGTGCTGTATTTTTATATAAATTACATAAAAAATTGAATTAAAAAAAGATTGATTCCGGGTTTCAGTTTTATAATAACAACTTTTATCTAATAAAAATATTACACCTATATATATCTGTATATTTTTTTTTTCAAAATACATGAGCAATTAATTTTTATACATCACAAAGCATTTGAGGTGCAGAATTATAAAGGTTATAAAATGATACACATGACTGCTCTGATTCTTTGCATTTATCCATTCTTCGCGTTTAACAATCAATGATTTTTTGTGTTCATTATATTTAAAAACAAATCTTTAATATATAAAAAAAGATGAACTTACAACACTTATAACTTTGCACTCTATTTTTTGTTCAGAAAAAGACATTATCACCATCTCATACACAGACGCAAGAGAAAATTAACAAAAACACAATTTGTTCTCAGCAATAGACAAATCTCACAAAATCTTTGTCATATCTTGTTTCATGTATTCAACATTATTTATTTTCTACGAAATTTCATTACAAATTTCCCTAAACAGCTGAAATTAGCAAGTAATATACCTGCATGCATTGATGAAAAGGTCATATGGAGAAATTAAGATGTTCATATAAATCAAAATTATCATACATTGTTAGCTTGACGTCTTTCCTTTTATGAAAGTGCTTCGTAGTTCATAAAAATAACGAGTTGACAGTTAAAAACTGGTGCACTAGAGTAACAAAGTCTTGCACACCAATTTTTGAAAGTCATCCGAATGATTTGTAACCATCCATTTCCTCAGGTTTTTATTTCTATTTGTACAATTATCAACAAGATCTTTGTTTAATAGATATGAATGTGCGTAATTTTTTTTAAACAGTAGTCGGTATTGCAATTAAGAGATAGCTGTATTGTATTTGAAGCTTTAAAGACGTCCATCGGTAGTTTTACTGTCGCAAATTTAGTTTACTTGGCGACGCGGAGCGTCCAGCGTCAAACATAAACACCGGCCGTTGGCTGGCTTTTGTGCCGCTTCAGAATGTAATTAAATTTGAAAAAAAGAAGATTTTTAGCTACAACAAGTGAGTTTTTTGGCTTATTATTGTAGAAATTACATGTCAATACTTTCAGCAATTCAAAATGTCGGCTTCCTTAGTTACAGACAAGGAGATAAAGAATTTTACGCTAACTGTCGTCCAATCAGAACCATTGATACAAAAAAATTGCATTAGAATATAGAATAATCAAATCCAATGGTGTTTAACAACCATAGATACGTAAAGCGTAACCCGTTTTACTCCGTCACATATTAAACATATATGTCATTGTTATTGGTTGGTTGCTGTCTGCCATATTTTTATCATTTTCTCATTTGGTATGAATAAGGAAGTTAGTACATTTTGTTATAACAGTGGCTATTATAGCTTACTATACTATACTATACCTTTGGTCAAATAAGTAATGTTGTAAAAAAAACCTTAAAAATTAAATCATTATTTATCCCAAACAAAATTTGAATGAATGTGATAAAATTAAATGGTATTGATATATAAACATATGTGTTTTAAGGGTAAATGACGTTTATTAAGCTTTAAAATGCATTTTAATTCAGATCATTTCGAGTATTTTTTATCACATACATGAAGAAGAGGAAAGCGACAAAAACTAATTAAGAATACTCGATGAATTTCTCATCGAAACGAACGATATCAAGATAGGTGTGTCAGTTCAGCTCATTCAAATATGTGTAAAAAACCAAATTTCAAAATATCACATTTTATGTCATAAGACATACTTCCTTATTGTTGATTGGCGCGTTTCTACTTGTATAGTCATCTTTAACATGACAAATATCAAAATAAAAACGAAATTAAATTTCCTAGATTCAGTAACAATATTAATTATGTAAAAGCTTGTGGTGATGACAGTTGCTGCGGATGATATGCTAGTGTGGTATTAATTCGGTACATCACTATGAAACGGGCTCCGGATTGTTATTGCAGCAATTTGAACAGATCTGTTGTCATCTGTGAAATTCGTGTATTCAATTTTGAAACCATAGGCATTGTGAAATTAAAACGATTTAACAGTATTGAAGTGTACCCAGAATTTGTTCTGTATAGGTTTTCAAAATACTATAACTCGCTAGCTTAGAAAGTGACAGATTTATAAACAATTTCATATCAGTATGTATATGGTGTGTTCTGTATTTATATGGTGTATTTATATGGTGTTTCATATCAGTATTTATATGGTGTGTTCTGTATTTATATGGTGTATTTATATGGTGTTTCATATCAGTATTTATATGGTGTGTTCTGTATAGTTTAGTATGGCGTTCATTATCACTGAACCAGTATATATTTGTTTAGGGGCCAGCTGAAGGACGCCTCCGGGTGCGGGAATTTCTCGTTGCATTGAAGACCTGGTGGTGACCTTCTGCTGTTGTCTGCTCTATGGACGGGTTGCTGTATCTTTGGCACATTCCCCATTTCCATTCTCAATGTTATTTATGTGTTCTGTCTAGGTTTCAAATATCTGTCTTACTATACTTGGACTCATCATAGATACAACATCTAAATAAACCGAGTTTTGTATGTTGTTAGAACTGAACAAAGAAACCAGGTTAACAATTGTTATCTTTGAACGTCTGTTTCGTTTACTCCAGTTTCGTTGATGGCTCTCGTTTCTAAACAGTCGGAATGCAAAAACAATCACTATTTCCAGTGGAAAAGACTCATTTTTAGAAGCAAAAATGTGACAATATAAAAAATAAATGAAACAAACTTTCTATTTAGTTTTTTGCACAGTATGTTATTGTGATTTCATAGACAGAAAATGACAATCCTTCGATAATTTGAAGAGAAAAGTATTTAGAATTGTACAGGAGAAGATATGATTAGATCCCTTTCATTCGAAGTTTTATAAATCCTTAAGATGTTCATTTACAATAAGATAGCCAGACGTCAGTATTTATTTTTAAATTGTGTATTATCTATTGGCTTGAATGTATCAAACTACTTACCTTTATTGCCGAAAGAAAAGTGTTAAATAGTCACATTAAAATACATGTAATTTACATTTATATGTAAGTAAAAGCTTTACTGAAAAAAGTTGATTTACTACAATAACATAAACAGTACAAATCTTGCTACACACGGTGCACATTTCGACAATCAATGTCTTTACAGTGATGCCCAAGGCCAATATATTAGAAAATCCAAAATTCAAGATCTATTAAAAGGATGCAGAGCTATTAACCAATAAAGGACAAAAAAGAATCACAAGGAATCAGAGCTTTGTATGAAGGAGATATATTCCTTAATAAAAAAAAATTGACACAGCAAATTTAAATAACACAAAACCCGAATATTTATGCCATTAGCGTAGTACTAGCTACTGGGCTGGTGATACCCCCGGGGACTATAAGTCCACCAGCAGGCATCAACCCAGTGACAGTGCTTAATGTATCTATTTTGGGTCAAGCTATTGTTCATATATATTTTTTCTTCAAAGGACATGCATAAAAATAATACTATAACTGACAATCTCAATTGAGTGATCAATTCATCGTCTCATTTAACAGATTTTTTTTTTACAACATGTAATTCGAAGATACACATTTCTTGTTTTATTTTGTTGAGAAATACACTCATTCTACAACCAAACATACCAATAATAACACATCAAATTTGTAGACCTTTTGATCGTCATCATATTTGTTAGATATTATGGACGGATATTCATTGCTGCTTCATATCTTTTTCTAGATATTACCACAAGGTGACGGCTGCATACTAGAATATATGTAAACAAATCAAACTTCGAATTTTGAATTGTTTACCTTCCATTTCGTACCAGAAACATACACTCTGTCTTATAGTACGATCACCGTGATAACATATTTCAATTTGTACCTTACGCTCGTGATATATGGGGTTTGCCCCTTACATACAATCAGTTGTAAGGAAGAACGACAGAAATAGGTTCTTATCTTAATTATCAGTATACCACTTTTGTTGAAGTGTGTGGACTCACCAGCGTCGTGTTTTCGTGCTCAGAAATCTTTATATACCCGAAAACTCGTTCGATCAGTAAACGAACAAATGATGTCTTATTTCGATTGTGTTTGACAATTTGACTGAATGGATTTACATGACGATTGGATTAATTATAACAGGAGATGCTCTACCTCAGGAAACAATCGGTTTTCCTTCTTTTTTATTTCATCCGATTCTTTTGTTATACGAATACAAATACTTTATTTCTCATAAAACTACAATTACATAGTTATAGAGAACATACATAAATATAACTATAAGGTACAATTTTTAAAAGCATGTGTGAACAACACAATGAAATTAACATGGAGGACTGACTTTCACATTCATAACTTTGATAAATTTACTTAGTTTGTTGCATTGATTTGTATTTTTTTAATCAATTGATGAAATTTGAACATCGATATTCTGCTGCCATAAGTAATGCTACAAGACCACAAAATTAAACTGAAGTCACGAAAGATCCTGTATGTGATTTTAGAGTCTTTTTTTATCTTATCTGCTGATATATTTATGGTATAACTGTGATCATTGTTTAAAGCCATACGGTAATATCTTTTGATATTCACTGAATGGTTGTTCTAGTGACCACCATGCCACATCTCCATATATGTCATACCTGAAGTTATTTCATTTGTTAATACAAAGTAAAGCAAAAAGACTTATATTACAACCCACCCATAGTATTATATTTATTGATAAAAACTAAAATATTTGACAGTATCGAGTTAATTCATGATAATATATATTTATTGTGTGATGCCTTTTAAATTAAACAAATCATACATTTGCGTGATTTGAACATTAATACATATAATTATCTCATATACTAGTAATTAAATCTGTGGGGGATTTCTAGATTGAAAGATTAATAATCAGATTTTATGTTATGATATAATAGTTCTTGTATAACTCGAAATGAATGATATAGTACTCTTACGTTCGTATTTTGAAATCTATGGCAAGCTATGATGGAGGTTTTCAAAGTAATTTCGTTATTGGTTCGACATAGAAAGGAGACGTCATACAAAGAAAAACGTTTAAATAAAGGTCACGTCAAAAATGTTTCAGGATTTTTTTTCCTTTAAAATACGAATAAGAATAGCAAAGTATACCTTCAACAATCTCGTTCTGGACATAGAATTTAATATAGATACATAAAATCATTTCAATTTGCTGTATTTGGCAAATCGATTCGAAAATTCGGGTATTCACTGCTCTTTACCTTTGCACCTTATTTTATTGATTTTTTTATTCGACCCTCAGTGATGAATCTGGTTAATCTAAAAATTGACAATGATTTTCGGATAAAACAAAACTTTACGACGACAGAGATGATTTCGGCCTCCCAATTGCGAACTTTTCTTTCATATATATTTACATTCCAGTAACACCTGCATACAGATAACCGTCTCCAAATTGATACGATATTTCAGGACTTTCCTTGAAATTAAAGAGGGTAGCTGCTCACAAGGAACTAGTGAGGTTGAAATCATCCCTGCACGCCATCACGAGTTGATTGGCCGTTATGGAATATCCGTTTCATAGATGTTAACAGATATGTTCCTTATAACGTTACTACGATCCCATCACCTTTTCCAAATGTGACCTAGTAAATTAGACTTATTACCTTGGTCCTTCTACCACAAGCAACACGACGTGTACTATGTGTATAGCAGAATTTGCTTACCCTTCCAGAGCTCCTCAGATTACCATCATCCCTCCCGTTTTTTGATGCGATTCGTGTCGCTCAGTCTTTAGTTTTCTATGTTGTGTTTTGTTTACTATTTTGTCTGTTTGAGTTTTTCTTTCTCTTTTCGCTTTGAATTTGTCAGTTTCTTATAAGACTATGAGTTTTAATGTTCCTCAGGTATCTTTCGACCGTCTTTTATAGACGAAACGTAAGTTTAATCCTATAACGAGTTTATTTGTAAACATACATTATTATTGCTTTTTTTTTTTGGTGTGTTATTTGATGTTGGATTTTTGTTTTGTTTTTGTTTTTATTTTACTTTTTTTTGTAAATTTCATTATTATTATTTCTCTGATTAAATATGCATTATCTTTCATCAATACATTCTTACAATACCAGTAGACAAAACTTGCTGCCTCTGTTATACCTATTCGACATGTTAATTGCATGGATATCAATTAGACGTTATGTTTGATTGTAACGAATATAAATTCTGATCTGTTTATATAGTTGACAACTTAAATCTTACAATCGAAAAATAAATGCAACATTTCAATTCAAACACATATATATTCAATTACTGATAACATTAGACCTAGTTGGCATTAACGTTTACATAGTTTTATAATTAGATTTTACAGAATAGTTAAATAAATGGAATCATTTAGTCCCGGAAACACTTCCTGAATATCAAGAAATCAAAACATAGAGTTAATAGAAAAAGTACACACATTTGGGTCATGATCAGTTTTAAATGACTGTGTCGATCTAATTAGGCATAGTAACATGAAGATATTGATGCTAAGTAATACATATTGATTACACCGTCAGAGCATGAAGAAAAAGATGTTTATGTCAATCGTTTGGTCATATGTAATAACCACGAGCAGCTTAAGTGCATTCCTGATGATAGCAAATCATAAGTAACACCGACGGGTGGTGCACCAGACAGAAGCAGAACTTACACATTAGGTAACAGGTAACATTCAGCTTTAGAATTGCATTCAATTGTTTCAGGTTTGTAATCTTTGATGAGTTGTTATAACAGGATATATTGTAACTACAATCCCCTTCCCTTTCATGAATGTGACCTACTGAATAATAAAATTTAGAATGGAAATGGGGAATGTGTTAAAGAGACAACAACCCGACCATAGAGAAGACAACAGCAGAAGGTCACCAACAGGTCTTCAATGCAGCGAGAAATTCCCGCACCCGGAGGCGTCCTTCAGCTGGCCCCTAAACAAATATATATACTAGTTCAGTGATAATGAACGTCATACTAAACTCCAAATTGTACACAAGAAACTAAAATTAAAAATAATACAAGACTTACAAAGACCAGAGGCTCCTGACTTGGGACAGGCGCAAAAATGCGGCGAGATTAAACATGTTTATGAGATCTCAACCCTCCCCCTATACCTCTAGCCAATGCAGAAAAGTAAACGCATAACAATACGCACATTAAAATTCAGTTCAAGAGCGGTCCGAGTCTGATATCAGAAGATGTGACCAAAGAAAATAGACTATTTACCGGATTTGTTATAACATAAGCAACACGACGGGTGCCACATATGAAGTAGGATCTGCTTACCCTTCCGGAGCACCTGAGATCACCCCTAGTTTTTGGTGGGGTTCGTGTTGCTTATTCTGTAGTTTTCTATGTTGTGTCATGTGCTCTATTGTTTGTCTGTTTGTCTTCTTTCATTTTTAGCCAGGCGTTGTCAGTTTACTTTCGATTTATGAGTTTGACTGTCCCTCAGGTATCTTTCGTCCCTCTTTTGTATAATTTTGGAATTTTAGTTCCTCAATGCTCTTCAACTTCGAAATTTATTTAGACAAATAAAAACTCGTCATTGATGCTCCATGTCAAAAGATTTGTAAATCATCTACCTTATTGAAAGTGCTTAGATATTCCCAGGACAATAGTTTACCGATATCAAAATCCTGTAAATCAGTTAAGAAGACATGTTAGCTAACCAAAACTGAGGTTATCCCAATATCTCAAATATTGGCGATATCTGGTGCGTGAAACAAATAAATTCGGTTTATTTACGAACCCTTTAAGGACGTTATTGATTATAAACAAAAGTATAGCCAAACCTGGTATGGAATAATCAGAGATTTAATGAAACATTCATTAAACCTAATGGATTTACCAAACATATTAACGGTACACTTTGACAGCACCAACAATCGTTTTGACCGCAAAGTAACCAATTATGCCTAGTTCCTCATTTAACATGTGTCCTGAATCTTGATTTGATTTGCGTAATGGGGGAAGTATGAAACACTTACCAAGTCGATACTTATTATGATCACGATCAGTTTAGAGTTTTATCATTGTTTACATAGTACAAGTGTTTAAACGTCCCTTGAACATGGTAAGCTGTGGATTCATTTTTATTCGTGGTGTTCCAATTTTCGTGGATTTCGATGTCATTGGTGAACAACGAAATTAAATATCCAACGAAAAAAACTTATATATAAAAAAAGAAGATGTGGTGTAATTGCCAATGAGACAACTCTCCACAAGAGACCAAAATGATACAGAAATTAAGAACTATAGGTCACCGCACGGCCTTCAACAATGAGCAAAGCCCATACCACATATTCAGCTCTAAAAGGCCCCGAAATGACAATGTAATACAACGAGAAAAGTCACGGCCTCATTTATATATAAAAAAAATGAACGAAGAACCAATATGTAACACATAAACACACGACAACCACAGAGTTACAGGCTCCTGACTTTGGACAGACACAGACATATGCAGACTTTGGCAAAACCACGAAATCAGATATCCACAAATATGCTTTCTTTATCCACGAAAATTGGTACCCATGAAAATAAATGAATCTACAGTTCTTCTTTATCTCTTACTAGACATAAACAATGAAAAGATTACTTCTGATCAGCATGCAAAGTATGCGACTCTTGCTATACGTACATCGTCCGTTAATTAAGTTTACTCTGCGTCTACATACGGAATCAATAATATAATGTGATGAAACCATATATTAGACAAATTTTCTTGTATTCTCATTAAATAAGACTGCGAAAATAAGTCAATAGAAGATTGAAACCCAGACATACCGAATCAGGCGATCAATTCGTGGTGGTGACCGTAAAACTAGCTGATCCTTTTTCAAATATACTTACCGTGTCGAATCCCCCAGCCCCTCTCGTTTTCATAGTTCATAAGATTCTCTCGATTTCTTTGTCATTTTCCGATGTGAAACATTTTAAAACTATGTCATCCTAATCTAGGTAGTGTTGTCCCAGTCGTCGTCGTTACTCGATATTAGCCGACTTTGAGAAAGTAAGACCTATGTTAATGTTGCCCATAATGTGCTTACATACACGAGTGTTGCTTTTTTATTGATATATATGTATACGTCATACGAAGGAACAGATTGTATGTTACCACTACGAACAGGGTAATTAAAATGTTTAAACTATATCTTTGTGTACCCATTGCAACAGTCCTAAACAAAAGAAAAATTGTGATCCGCTAAATGATTACATTTTCTTGAACTATTCAAAAACACTCATATATCTTTGGATTTTTTCTCTCCTTCAAATTGCGTCAACAAATTATTGTGAAAAAAGTGTTAGTGTTACATAATTGTGTTTCGTTCTTTTTGTGTACATTAATTAGGCAGTTAGTTTTCTGGTTTGAATTGTTTTACATTTGTGATTTCTGAGCGTGTTATAGCTGATAATCCGGTATCGGCTTTTCTCCTATAGCTGTTAATTTCTGTGTTGTTTGTTCTTTTCTGGAGAGTTGTCTCATTGATTACCATACCCTCTCTTCTTATTTATATTTGTTTTATTAATTTTGATACTTCTGACCAGACATGTTAGAAAAATATTGTTATTTCATGTTTCCCCACTTTGAAAACTAATTTATTGTATGCTGTCTAAAATTGAATTTGATTGCGAATACATTTTTCAAACGGAAAAATCAATCAGGGCCAAAATGCAAAAAAAAAACAATACTTTTGCTATCTTATATTTTAGATCAAAATGACATCTGTAGTGCCAAGAGAGAAAACAAAACGAGGCTTCAATTTGATATCCGTAACAACGTCACTCACAAGTCAAAAATATAAGTTCGTTATAATAAATTTTGACAAAGACATTAAGATAGTTGTCGACAAAATATAACATGACATTGTGTAAGCCTGTTGTTTTAGTTAATACAATGTTTCATGATTCGATTGTAATATTTTACTGATGGCATGATTCTTTTGAATTCAGCTGTCTGCTCTTTAATCATATATAAAATCGTAATAAATCTTAAGGTCGATACACTTTGTATAATGATTGCACAATGTTTAGTTAGAATGAGATCGGAAATAAGATTAACTAAGAAACACTATTCTCTTGCCTTTTTTAAATAATTGCATTAAGACTCACGTTTATAAAATTATAAGTTAATGACAAATGCAAACTAATTGCTAGTGCAGAACGCCGTCCTTTTAATAACAGTTGTCTGCTTTAGATTATTTTAAAAATAATAAGATGTGGTACGACTGCAAATGAAGTAACTCTCCACACGAGACTAAATGATACAGAAATGTATGTACTCTTGTGAAATAAAAAGATAAGATTTATCCAAAGAAAGATTGGTATCAAATGTTTCAAAGGATGAGGTATACTTAATAAATATAGATACTAAAGTTAAGAAACGTCAAACTGGTAGCATTTTGAATGAAAATACAACTATGATGATGTTTACTTTCTAAGGCGGTAGATTAAGAAGACGAAATGCTTCACTCAACATATTCTGTTTTCATAAATAAAAATAAGGTGAAAGTTTACCTTAAATTGATTTAGCTTTTGTCACGTCGTTTTTGGTCATATAGCTCTGCCATTGATTTGTTTCTTGTACAAATTTGCTTTAAAATTCTGCTTTCAAATTCCTGGTGAGGGTTTATCCGGATAAAACTTAGAATACATTGAAGTTTTGTCTACAGTTTTTGCTCTTTAAAATCAAGTTTCAGGATAAATATATTTATTTGCACTGAATGAGAAAAATATATCGAACATCTTTAAAATTAATCTTGCAATAATTTCAGAATGTACAATACTTCTAATAGTAAATATGCTTTATCTGTCATGTAGGTTGAAACAAAAACGGAATCGGAGAACAATAACAAAAGAAAATTTCGAAAAAATGTTCCAAATAAGACTTAGACTATATTCAAAGTAAAATAACAAAAAATAAGTGATTCCTTGGAAAATCCATTACGGAAAGTCCTTTATCAAATGACAAAATCACAAGCTCAAACACACCAAACGAATGCACTACAAGCACGACAATCACAAAAAATATATATAAACTATTAACGACCAAAGTCCTAGTGGTACCCTCAGGGACGATCGTGGGTGTCGTTTGATTCAACAACACACCAGACGCAAAATGAAAAATAGTGGCAAAACGTCTACCACTATATTGGTTTATTTCAAATAATCAATTTTTGTTCTCCTTTATAAATCTCAATGTATTCTTTACAATATTACTATACCCCCGAGTCAGTCGTGTCATTATTTGAAAAAGACTACTACCTTTCAATAAATGATCATTATAAATTGGTTATATTAGTTATATTTTTCCTGTAAAATGAGTATTGATAGAGGATAATATAAATTGAGGATTTCTTAACTATTTTATGATGTAACTTAATAACATCATAATATAATATTGTATTCAATATGATTAAATCCGTGTTCATAATTTTTTGTCATGTGTTAAATTATTTTCATGTGCTTAGTTTTATAAGATATCTTTTACAGTATTGACAATATTACAATGTTACAGACTATAAACAGAGGAAACAGAATTTTTACTCTTGGAGTATGATGTTACACACATGTCGATAATCCATCTATAGCTAGCTTTATTGTGTCGGTTTATCCGACATCTTGTCTATTGACCGTTTACTATTATATACTTACATCTCATATATCCCAGCGAACTTGAAATTAGGGTTACTACTGATACTAGAAGGACTGCTTCATACCTTGATCTTTTCCTCAATATTGACGCAGATGGAAGACTTCACACGAAAATCTATGATAAACGGGACGATTTCAACTTCCCAATTATCAATTTCCTATTTCTCAGCAGTAACATACCCTCTGCCCCTTCGTACGGTGTTTACATATCACAATTGATACGTTATTCACATGCTTGTTCACACTATACGGACTTCATATACAGAAGTGTGCTGCTTACACAGAAACTGCTTCAACAAAGTTATGAGGAGGACAGATTAAAATTGACACTCCGTAAATTTTATGGACACCATCACGAATTAGTTGATCCAAACGATGTGTCTTTGACCAAACTAGCTAAGGACATTTTTACCACATGGTAGATTGTGGTTTGTCCTAACGTCGTCTAATCTTTTAATTACCGAACGTGACTTATTCCGGATTGTGACTGTTTTGCTGAGTGTTAATTCGCATTACTTTAAGACGTGTTACGGTACTTATCTATCCCAAATTTATGTATTTAGCTTGATGTTATATTTGTAAATCTCATCGGATTTTGTCAAATTGTTGACGTTTTTTCTATTATATTCATGTGTTATGGTAAAGAAAATTCATCACCGCCTTCATTTATTAAATTTGATTTTGTTCAACGTAATCTGAACGATGTTCTACGTTTGAAGTCAGATTCAAAACAAACCGGACATATATAAAATATAGTTAATTGCTATTGATAAGTATTGTAGTGTGCATTGTATTTGAATGTAATATCAGTGTTTGGTTCTATTGTAATCTTAAATCAATCCTAATTCTATCTTATTTTTGAGATATAGTTTTTCAAATATGACGTCATTTTTGTGCCTTTTCACCACTTCGTATGTTACGTCATTTTTATGACCTTTTGCGTTGAGGCCTGGACTAAGTCGGGTGTATCTATCTTCTGTATTTTTTGGTCTTTGTATTATGTATTCGGGTTTTGTGTTCTGTAATTAGTTAAGACTTCAGTTGTATCATGTATATCTTTTATATTCATTTGATAAAACTTACTGTTTGCAATAGCATAAATTGTTCTAAATAATAAGGATTTTCTTATCATCAGTTTAAGCAGAAAACCCTAGCCGTATTTGGCACAACCTTTTTCAACTTTTGATCGTCAGTGCTTTTTTTTGACTTTCGAACTTTTATATCTGGGCGTCACTGGTAAGTCTTGTGTGGACGAGGCGCGTTTTTGGCGTATTGAATTTAAAACCTGATGCCTTTTGTTATCTATTATTCGTGTGTTTCTTTGCCTAACACGTTCTCCTATTTATTTGTATTGTAGTCCTGTAATATTATGTTGTCATTTTAATGTTATATTTAACATTGCCATTAAAGTGCGAGGTTTGGCATGCCACAAAATCAGGTTCAACCCACCATTTTTTTTCTTTAAAATTGTCCTGTACCATGTCAGGAAAATGGTCATTGTTATATCATAGTTCGTTTCTGTGTGTGTAACATTTTTACGTTGTGTTTCCGTTGTGTCGTTTGTTTTCTCTTATATATTAGTGTGAATTTACATTACTATGAGACGTGTCACGGTACTTTTCTGTCCCAGATTCATGTGTTTGGTTTTGATGATATATTTGTTGTTCTCATCGGATTTTGTCTAATGCTTAGTCAGTTTCTGTGTGTGTTGCATTTTAATGTTGTGTCGTTGTTCTCCTCTTGTGTTTGGTGCGTTCCCCTCAGTTTTGGTTTGTTACCCCGATTTAGTTTTTTGTCCATAGATTTACGAGTTTTGAACAGAGGTATACTACTGTTGCCTTTATATATCACAATATCCTTATTCATATTTTATGTATGATAATACACAATTTTAATTCTAATACGAGCAGCTTAAATATAACCATACTGATTAATTAGTAATAATTAAAAATAATGATATTATTGTGCTTATATTTGTCTTTAAATCGTAAGCTAGATCAATTTTCATAAGAACGGGATTGTGGCATAAGCCATTTGTTCGTTCCCTAGTCATATGTGATATTCAATAACGGTCAAAATCATCTTGGTGACCCCCATATTTACTGTACTTAACGTATCTTGTTATGTCAAGTTTGACAGGTTCGATGCGTTAAACAGTCTCACAAATTTTGTGGAGAACAACATCTAAAAAGATGAAACTAAAACTGAAATATTACTAACTTTTCTTCATTTTATTCTTATGTTCTCTTGGTGCATTTCCATCAACATGCAGTTTTAAAAAAAATATCTAATATTTAAAAAGACAAGTTAAAGTATAGAATTTGCAAATTGACTTCGTTAAGGTTTATAGCATTGTACTGTTAGTTAAAAGGATGTTATTATTTTGTGAAATAAGTGTTTTATATCCAGAGTGTCAAGTACCAATTTCAAATCAAAAGACGTCGTAAGAAAATTTGAAAATTGAATGCTCAATTGAAAATTCCATATTGGAAGACTGCTGTAGTATTTAATTAATTACAAATCAAGTGATGAAAATGAAAAACTGTAAAATCTAGAAGATCCAAAATTGTATATTGGCGGCACTTTTAAGAAGTAAAATACGCTTAGTCCAGACAATTTGAAAATCAAGTGTAGCATATAATTAATTATCAGTTTTTGTTCCAGGAAGAAATATACAGGAATAGGAATATGTTATACATTAAACCTCGAAATAAATTATAAAAAAAATGTTTATTAAGAGTTTTTTCAAGTAATTAGTATGATAAAAAGTTTTGTTTTGATAATTATGTTGTAATACCGGTTTTTTTTATCGACTATTTTATGATTTATGTATAAAAGTACTTTGTGTAATGTTTTATATCCAATATAAATAATAAAAATGCGGCATAAGAAAATATTATTTAATTCCGCCAATTGTCTCTTTTATATTTTTATATAATTTACAAAATGATGTTTATGTTTATCCAAGTAATGAAAGGTATTAAATGAATAATTTACAGGGCATGGGCTCGATAAAATGTAGCTTCGTACCGTGTGTATTTTAGTCTAGACATTATCTAATCAACTATCGAGTTGAACTCAGAAAACCTTAGATGACCATTTAAGCGAAATAAACATTGATATAGGTATACATAGATTATGTGATCGCGCAATGGGATTTTTCTTGGTCGGCTTAATTTTGTATTATAGGTTAAAAGTATATCTTAATCATCGTTTTTACCTGTATAAGAATGATTTTTAGTTGATCGGATTAGTCAATCAAATGATTTACCTTTGTTTCACTTTCAATGTTGACATTCTTTTTCTTACACAGGCACAATTCATGCGTCATCAATCTTTAGGTAGGGGGTTTATTTGAAGTTCCTATGAATACGGATTCAATGATGTCGAATTATTCACTATGAAGTGTTTCTTAACTTATTATGACAAAATTGTACGGTACTGGCTGATCAAAGCGAACTAATGTTTCACATTTCACTTTTATTAATGATTGAACGAATAACAACCATATTTTACATTTTTTATAATTCTCGTAGCTAGTGCCCTTTTGAATCTATTAAAGTTAAGAAAGATAATGATATCAAGTAGAATTGATGTTCGTCGATTAAAAGACTATTTAGAACAATTTTCTTTTAAAATCTACTGAAACAATCTACATGGTTTTACACTAGTAATTTTGGGGTTCCTTTATAGCTTTTTGTTCGGTGTGAGCCAAGGCTCCGTGTTGAAGGCCGTACATTGAGCTATAATGGTTTACTTTTATAAATTGTTTTTTGGATGGAAGTTGTCTCATTGGCACTCTCACCACATCTCCTATATTTAGAGTTATATAGTGAAAAAAGAACAGTAAATAGAAAATATCGCCATGTAAATACATTATGAAGATATGTTTTTCTTAATATTCATAGGGTCCTAAATGATAGCAATACCGTCATTTTTTCTGAACTGAATTTAGGATTTGAACCATATGTCGAAAGCGTATTTGAAATGCCCATATAGTATAATAAAACTGTCACAGTTATTATCTTTAAACTGAGAATCGTACCAAAAACTATTTTATTTTAGTACGATGCTCACACTGGACTTTATCAATATCTATATTATAATACAATGTTCAGTGTCATCTGTGACACATTATTCAATAACGGTTACACACATCTTGATGACCTCCATTAGGGGGGGATAACTTCAACTTTTCCTACGGAACTCTTGGTTAAATAACTCTAGTTTAAGCAGCAATCATTTATCAAGGAAATCATGATAAGTCTCCAGAATATCGTGTAAACCGAGAAATATACACTACGTACAGGCGCGGCTGGAATGTTGACATATGATAGTAGATTTTAAAAGTTTATAATTTGAGCCCTGTTGGAATGCTACACGCAAGTAAATTTTAAAAGTTCATAAGTTAAAAGCCGAAATTGTCAATTTATTTCGTGTAGTTTAACAACACAACTATAATATCATATTCCTACACTAACCCTGTTGCATCTAAAATTGTAATCACAAAAAAGTGTTGCAGAATCTAAATATTGATGACCTCAAAGCTAAACCACCTGATTGTGCCTGTTCACATTCCCATTTCGTTTATAATCCTGCTGGCCATGTAATTTCTGGAGACCTAAACATAGTCAATAACTACAAGTTGAGACAACTTTTTTCCAAGGGTCCGAAATACAGAGAGCCACAGCCAATCAATTGGAAGTAGAACTTCAAACTACTTATGGATTCTGTTGAGGGTTATGCAACAGTTGGGCAAAAAGAGAAAAGGTTGAGGTTGACACTCTTTCGGAGTGGGTAAAATCAGTGAGGTTATTGATTCAAATAAGAGTAGGTACGCTTAAAAGGTTAATGAGCACCAAAGCTCCTTCCATCTTTAAAGACCCTCATGTCATAGAGGAGTTGTCTTGCCTCCATGACAAGTATGTTGTCGTTCCAGCTGACAAAGCCTCAAACAATATTGTTTTTGTTTGCAAGAAACACTACATTGACTGCCTGATTAAGGAACTGGAGATAAATAACACACTTGGAAATCCTACATATACACTAAGTATGCTTACGAAGCAGGAGATCCTGGAAAACCACAAATCGGTTCTAATCTCCTTTGGTGTTAATCCAAAGGATGAAGACCAGGATCTTCCATCCTTATATTGGATTCCTAAGCTTCACAAGAATCCTTATGAGGAAAGGTATATTGCAGGTTCTTCCAAGTGTTCTACTAAACCCCTTTCTAAAGTTCTTACTGCCATACTTACTGCAGTCAAAGAAGGACTTCAGAAATATTCCGAAACGGCATATTCAAGAAGTGATGTTAATCAGATGTGGATACTGAAAAATTCAAAAGAGTTATTGGTAAATTTACAACATTGTACCAACATTAAAACCTTTGATTTTTCAACTTTTTATACCACTATTCCACATACTAAACTTAAAGCTCGACTGAAATAACTCGTCAGCTTATGTTTATTTAACAAAGAGGACACTAGACGTTTTAAATATCTAGTTTTGGGCTGGAATTCAGCTTACTTTGCGAAAAATCATACAGAGTCAAGGAAAAAATATACCGACGAGGATATCACTGCCATGCTGGACTTTTAATTGACAACATATTTGTTGAATTTGGAGGTTTGGTCTTCCAACAGACTACTAGTATTTGAATCCCGAAGGGTACCAATTGCGCTCCTCTACTTGCAGATTTGTTTTTATATTCCTATGAAGCAGAATTTATCCAAGGGCTTGTACAAAAAGGAGAAAAGAAATTAGCCAAGTGTTTTAATTTCACCTTTCGGTATATTGATGATGTACAGTCTCTTAGATTCAGTGATCACTTACATTGAATACGTCCAAGTGAACTCGAAATTAAAGATACTACCGACACAGATAAATCTGTGTCATATTTAGACCTTTTTCTCGAAATGACTACTGATGGTAGGTTGAATACCAAAATTTATGACAAACGCGATGATTTAATTTTCCTATAGTCAACTTTCCATTTCTGTGTATCAACATCCCAGCGGCACCAGCATATGGAGTATATATGTCTCAATTGATACGTTACTTTAGAGCTAGCTCAAAGTACGTTGATTTTGTTGAACGAGGAATACTGCTTTCTCAAAAGTTGCTAAGACAGGGCTATGAATCAATCAAATTAAGGTCATCACTCAAGAAATTTTACGGACGCCATCATAAGCTGATTGGCCATTATGACAAAAGTGTGTCAGAAATCATATCTGATAGTCTTCCTCAGTCATAATAACCTTCCATCATTACCGAACTGAACAAAGAAATAATGCTTACCTTCTGGAGCACCGGATTTCACTCCCGGTTTTTAGTGGAGTTCGTGTTGTTTCTTAATTATTATTTATAACTGTTGATGTAAATGTCCTTTGGTTTTGTGAGTTTGTTTATTCCTTGGTTTTGATTGTTATTGTTTTAATTACTCATCGATTGCCCAATTGTATTTGTCGTATCTTGTTATGTCAAGTTTGACGGTATCGATGCGTTCAACATTCTCACGAAATTTCATTTAAAAAGATGAAAGTGAAACAAAAGAATAAAACTATTGGTGTATTTCCATCAACGCGCAGTTTTTAATCAAATTATCGAATATTTAAGAACAGAAGTTTAAGTTTAGGATTTGCAAATTGACTTCGTTAAGGTTTAAAGAATTGCACTTTTTGTTAAAAGGATGTTATTATTTCGTGAAGATAAATGTTTTATATTTACAGTGTCAAGCATCAATAAAAAATCAAAAGACATTGAAAGAAAATTTGAAATTGAAAGCTCAATTAAGAATTCCATATTTGGGGTGACTTTATTTTTCAGTTAATCATAAATACAGGTGAATAATGGAAAACTGAAAAATTCTAGACCATCTGCAAAATTTTATAACCGCCTTTTCATAATATTTTTATCACGACTATTTTAAGTAAGAACATATTATCGATTCCTTCAATTGTCTCTTTTATATTGTTATATAATTTACAAAATGTTGTTAATGTGTTTGTTTTCGAAATGACTAGAAAAAACAACTTTTTTTATATCATATGCATTTTTGTTATTGTGTTTTACTGTGCATTTCAATATATACTTATCTTTTATGTTTTGCTATGTTTTGATACATACTATAGACTTAAGTTTTTGCCATTATAAAACTCTTGTTATCTACGGTTTATTCATAACTATTTTAACATCTGGGTCATTAAAAAGTATGTTATATAAGAGTTGGTATTGCTTTATTTCATAAAATAAGAATGGCCAACGAAGATACAAGTATCTGGTCCTAGGGAGGGATAAATCATACTTTGTAAAGGATCACTCTGATTTAAACAAAAAATTCTCTGAAAGCGACATTATCCAGATGCTTGATTTCTTGATTGACTACATATTTGTTACGTTCGCAGGACTTGTTTTTCAACAGACTGTCGGTATTGGGAACCAATTGTGTCCCTCTTCTTGCCGACCTGCTTCTTTATTATTACGAGGCTGATTTCATACAGGAACTTCTTATGATAAAAGATAAGAAGTTCGCAATATCCTTTAACTCTACTTTCCGCTATATAGATTATTTTCGTTCACTAAATAATTCAAAATTTGGTGACTATGTTGAACGCATCTATCCCATCGAACTATAGATAAAGGATACAACAGATATAGTTGAGTCGGTCCCATATCTTGACTAACATCCACAAATTGACAATGAGGGTCGGTTGAAAACCAAACTTTACGACAAAAGAGATGATTTCAGCTTTCCAATTGTGAACTTTCCATTTCTAAGTAGCAACATTCCAGCAGCACCTGCATACGGGGTATATATCTCCAAATTGAAACGATATTCCCGTGCTTGCATTTCCTATCATAATTTTCTTGATAGAGGGTTGCTGCTCACAAGGAAGCTATTAAACCAAGAGTTCCTAATGGTGCAGTTGAAATCATCCCTTCGTAAATTTTAAGGACGCCAACACGAGTTGGTTGACCTTTATGGAATAACTGTTTCACAAATGACATCGGATATGTTCCTTACGTCGTAACTACAATCCCCTTCCCTTTCGTGAATGTGACCTACCGAATTAGACCATTTTCCGGATTTTTTTTATAACACGAGCAACACCACCGGTGCCACCTATGGAGCAGTATCTACTTACTCTTCCGGAGCAACTGAGATCATCCCTAGTTTTTGGTGGGCTTCGTGTTGCTTATTCCTAAGTTTTCTATGTTGTGTCATTTGTACTATTGTTTGTCGGTTTGTCTTTTTTCATTTTTAGCCATGGCGTTGTCAGTTTATTTTCGATTTCTGAGTTTGACTGTCCCTCTTGGTATCCTTCGTCCCTCTTTTATATTGGTGGGCATGTCGTAGCAAATCATTTCAACACACAAACACTGGTAATTTGTTGACCTTTGTTTTTTGGGAAATGTTTCTTTCAATATCCATAATTACCATAAAACAACAGTTAAGGTGGCTCGGCCCTTTACCAATGCGCATATTTTAACGCATGTTTCTTACGACGAGTGCCTTGGAAACGGTCGCTTTAAGGGGTCTTCTCAAAAATAGCTTTGACGACCTTGGAACGCGGGCGTGTATGAAAGCACCCCTGACGGTGTAAACGAGTGATGCAAAACGTTCTTCAAAACAGGAAATACGAACGGTCAGAAATTCAGAGTGCTTTCTTCATTTTTCGCATAAAAGTCTGAAAGGAGAAAAATATACATGATTTAAGGATAACATTAAAAAAAAAGAATATATAAATACTGACTAAGTAACTGACGTCGACGGTATTTGGTGCCGCTTCGCTCCCAAAACGCATTCTCATCTTACACGGTCGCCTCTTGGGTCCGTTCGTACCATACTTTGAATTCACTTAAATACCGGTTGAATTAAATGATGTCTTGGAGATTTATGTTTGAAAATGTTTTGCCAATGACGTAATGATTAACTGTAAACAAATGATAGCGATGTAAACAACTTCATGTCATCGTACAGCTTTCAAAAACAGATAAACTTGTGACCCGTATCAGAGACATATATGTGTATATATGTCTCTGCCCGTATAGTATGCTTTAAAAGCATCGGGGCGGGTTTATTTTCATGCTATAATCCGTTTGGCGTTTTAAAACAGTTTTTTTTCTGTCATAAATCTATTTAAAACTTGAAATATCTTTATTTCCAAGTATTTTTAGGAGTTTATTCCCCGAGTATGCGATATATTTTTCCACTGCAAAATTTGGATAATTATAGTTAAATATTTTTTATTTTCCCCAAAACAAATTTGAACATGCCAATTTTCTAACAGACTTAATACTTGACAGGCACACCTAACAATTTCATTTAAAGATTTGTTTACCTGCACGAAAATCATCTGATAATTTTTCTCGTATCACAATTTCATGATTTCCGGAACACTAGACTAAGTCCTATAATCTAAGACCTCGGGGCCAATGTTTTCTATTTTTATGATACTTTTCTATTACCTATTTTGCTGAATTGTTATTTTGTTGATTTGCAATTTTCTGTTGTATCTATCAATTTGTCAACCGAGTTCATATTTAAAAAAAAAAAGAAATATCAGCATTAAAACTAAAATAATTAAATCAGAGCACTGAGTGTTATCAAAATAGACTAATGGATCCAGCAACTTATTTCACTAAAATGATTATTTGTTTTCCTGCAGAAATAAAACAACACTTCAATAATTTGCTGTTTTCCGGCTTTTCATGAAGATGAAAATTGATCAATCGGGGCGGATCCAGCCATTTTAAAAGGGGTTCCTTACCCAGGACAAAAAGGGGGTGTTCCAACTATATTTCCCCATTCAAAAGCATTGATCGTCAAAAAAGGGGGGTTCAAATCCCAGGAACCCTCCACCTGGATTCACCACTGTCAAAAGTAACCGGGACTGGCCTAGTATTCCGACCTTATATATCGGTCTATGATATAATTCCTCAATACTGCATGCTTTGCGGAGAACCGCAAAATCTTTGGTTTCACCATGTCGGGATTTTGCTAGGACATACACCCGCAGCGTGCAGGGCAGTCTCACACACTACTAAAGACTTTATAGATAAAAAAAAATCTATACTATTACTAGGTTCAGGAAAAGTTTGGATTGTAATTTAAAAACTACATCCAGTACACAAGAACGCTATATTAGCCGGAGATGATGGCAAACTTTAACTTCTATCTTAATTTTTGACATGCTTTTTTAAAAGGTAAGCTAATAAGGAAAGTTCTTGATTAAAAAACATATAGTTGAGTGATGTCATTGCGGCAAAAAATGTGAATGACAATTTTGTTTGTGAACACTGATTTGATCTTACCGTGGCAAAGAAATGCATTACTAATCATCGATCTATGCGTGATGATAAAAAAAATGTTTTTTTATTTATAATATTGAATTTTAAATTTGAACTTTGTTGGATAGTTGTTTTATTGGCAATCATACCACATCTGCTTATTTTCATATCGTATGGTTAACATAGAAATATGACTAATCTGACAGATGATCCCTTGATTATACAGGGTGTTCAAACAGCTGGATGTATACATACGAAGCCTCGTAGGGTAAAAAGGAGGAATTTTGCCTATACATGCACCAAGCATAATTGTCCATTCATTTTCTTATGGCAGTCCATATATCTAGCTCTCGTCTTACTTTGCATAACTTTCATAATTGATACTTATCTGCATGTTCTCATCCGTATTATGCTTGAAATATTTGCCAGTGATCATTCAGTATGCACAAATTAAATTTTCATTATGTGCAACCATATAAAAAAAACGTAATTTTTGGGACTTTTAGTTGTTTGACTATGTGGTATATCAGTTTATAGTTATTGTTGAAGTCCGTACGGGGACATAATTGTTATCTTCTATGTAAATTGGTCTCTGGTGAAGAGTTGCCTCATAAACAATGATACCCCATCTTCCTATTTGTATACCCTACGCAACGAAGTGGCGCAGGGTATAACGTTTTTGACCCGTCCTTCCGTCCATCAGCCAGTCTATCAGTCCTGTTTCTTGTCATCACAACTCCTCTCATACCGCCCAATAAAATTTCATGAAACCTTTTAAGATAATAAGGACATATTATGCAGATGTGCCTATCGACAGGAAATTACGATTCAAACTTTTTCTAGGAGTTATGCCCCTTTGAACTTATTTGCTTCAATATACTACTGCAAGTTTGTCATTGCATCTCCTCTCAAACCGCACAATAGAATTTTATGAAACCTTTTTAGATAAGGACATACTATTTAGATGTACATATTTTTTTTTTCTAGGAGTAAGGCCCCTTTGAACTTATTTGCTTCAATATACTACTGCAACAGTTTGTCATTGCAACTTCTCTCAAACCGCACAACAGAATTTCATGAAACCTTTTTAGATAATAAGGACATACTATGTAGATGTGTATATCCACAGGAAATTACGAATTATTTTTCTAGGAGTTACGCCCCTTTGAACTTATTTGCTGCAGTATACTACTGCAAACAGCTTGTCATCAAAACTCCTCTGAAACCACACATCAGAATTTCATGAAACTTTGTAGATAATAAGGACATACTATGTAGATGTACATATCGACAGGAAATTATTGTAATTCAATTTTTGTTTTCTTATACCATATTTTTCTTAGTTATTTTATTTCTCAAGTGGCAATGTGGGGACTGACTGCCAAAGTGGGGCTGGCTTCAGTTATTTGCAATATAATCCACCAATGAGCCCGCACCCTATGTCAGACTCTGTAACAATCATCCCATCAACCAAATATTTTGAAACATATTTAGAATTCAAGAAACAGACAAGTCCATGAAAATGAGGTCAAGTTGAAATGTTTTAAATTGTTCATTTGTCATTTCGAGGCCTTTAAAACCAACTATGCAGAATAGGTTTTACTCATTGTTGAAGTCCATATGGTGACCTACATGTATAGTTATTTCTTGATGTTTGGTCTTTTGTGTCTCATTCACAATCATATCACATCCTCTTATTTGATATTTTAATTTGTTATAATACATTTAATAATCATTTCATAAAAACCAAATATACATGAAGATGACCTATTGATTACACAATATAGCATATTAAAAGAGGACTCATTGTTGACCAATGAACCATACAAATGATTATGTGGTCAATGACAATTGCCAGACAGAATTGTAAATTATTGCTCGCAAATAGTTTATCTACTACATGTACCTTTTAGTATTTATTATTTTTGAGTATATGTCCGACATGTTGACGACAAACAGTCAATCATGTCAATGGTATACCATAATATGTCCTGAAAACTAGCGTAATAAAAAAGGCTCAACTAAATCAAATTTTTGAAACGTGATTGATTTTATTCCTCTAATATCTATGAGATCAAATTTATAAAACATCTATTAATATAATTAATTTCAGTGTACTAGTATACATGTAAGAATTGCTGCCATTTATACATCATGTACATGTACAATCATTAGCTGATCAGCTCTATATTTTTATTATTTTTATTCTCCTCCACTGTTTTTTTTTTATAAGACTCATATACATGTATATGATATGTATTCATCATTGGGACAGGTAGCTATATATATATAGGTGAAGTAGGTCCTGTTGATTGGATTTTTTTAAAGGATTTTGACAACACTAAAGCATATACATGTAGTTCCAATTTATAGTTGATCTTAGCTCCTAGTGGATTGTTGCAACACATATTGCATATACATGTAGAATGTTGTTCTTAAGTTTCAGCACTTTACGCATAGTTTCCGGTTGCAAGACTAGAATATGATACTGGCTTCTCATGAAATTCTGTCAGTACTTTGCCAATAGTTTCCAAGTAAAGTTGAACATTCCAAGATCACTCCTGGCTCGCGGGTATAAGATTTTCAGAAAAAAATTAAACATTTATTTTTCATTACAAGGTTTATTAATTACCTATTAGTAGTTGTTACTTTATCATATGGTACAAAAATCTTTCAAAAAAATCAAGTCATGTTGACCCCAGGCCTCACGGTCATAAAACTTTCGAGCATGATTTTTGTACTCAGACTCGAAAATCAACCGATCAAATTGCTGGATTTCATGTTTCGAGCATGATTTTTGTGCTCCGAGCACTGAGCAAAGTGTTATGCCTTCAAGGCCAGGTGACTTTTGAAATGTATATATCATTGAAAAAGCTCCAAATTATTTTTTTGCCATTTTTTTTTGTATTAAAATTGAAATATCTTTATTAACTCATCGGTGACCTATATTTTTTATTGTTGTTTTCGAATAAGCTGTACATAAACTAAATACTTGTAAAATTTCTGTAATTTAATTCTTTTTTCATTTCGAAATTACCGCTATTTCTCCTATTAGTTCAGCAGAAAAAAAGGACATTAACAAAAATGTATGCTTCTTTAGAAGGCAGATTGTGAGCGTAAATGCACGGTGACCCCATTTTTTTATTTCATTTTTCTATTAAGTATAATAATAAGATTAAGTTTATTTATAGAAAAATATAGCCAAATCATATATTAAATAAAAAAGGCAGCGTCTGCGCGTACCTGCATGCGGGTACGAATAGTCAAATTGCCGGTCTTGGCTGCGCATACCCACATCCGGTTTTCTTTAAAATGCCATCGGATCGGGAATGAAACGTGAAATATATACGGAAATTATCGATAATATTGGGATTTCGTGTAGAACGAGTGACGAGTATGAAAAATAATATTTTCAAATTGTATTTATTAAATAATGATACATAATAAACATTGCAAATTTGAATGCACAATGATGGAAAATGAAACTGTACAGTCCCTGTAAGTGCCTGTAAAAGAAAAACATGATAGAAATTAATACTATTATAAAATTTTACAGTCCCTGCAAAAGAAAAACATGATAGAAATTGATACTATTATAAAATTTAAATGAAAATTTAAAGAATAAAATTTTAATAATTTAAAAATATATCCATATTATTACTTGCTTCAATTTAAACCAATTATAAAAGATTCATGCTGAGACTACAATAGTCTCAGATTCATGTAACTAATTAAGATTATATAATTGGTTTAAATTGAAGCAAGTAATAATATCAATTTAAACCAATCATAAAAGATTCATGTAACTAATTAAGATTTGGAACAAATTTTACATATCCACTGAATATGATCATGAATCTTTTATAATTGGTTTAAATTGATAATATTACTTGGTTCTTTAATTTTTATAAACTCAAGCTTTAATTCTAGTAGTTTTATATATTTTAAAATTTCAGTTTCTGTTTTACATTTTACTAAAAGATTATTTTAAAATATCATATGGATATATTTTTAAATTATTTAAATTATATTCTTTAAATTTTCATTTAAATTCTATAATAGTATTAATTTCTATCATGTTTTTCTTTTACAGGGGCTGTACTGTTTCGTTTTCCATCATTGTGCAAAGTTTATTATGTTTATTATTTAATAAATACAATTTGAAAATATTATTTTTCATACTCTTCACTCGTTCTACACGAAATCTCCATATTATCGATAATTTCCGTATATATTTCTCGTTTCATTCCGGATCCGATGGAATTTCAATAGAAAACCGGATGTGGGTACGCGCAGCCAAGACCGGCAATTTGACTATTCGTACCCGCATGCGGGTACGCGCAGACACTGCCTAAAAAAAACATTTAGACCCGCGAGCCCCTTAAAATCAATCCAAAATAATTTTTTTTGAAAAAATGTAGTTTTATATACAATATATATGAACAGCTAAAAATCTCAAGTGACAAATACTTATGGCCACATTCTGTACATGTTTAACCCTGATACTTCTATTACTAGACCTTAAGACATTTTTGTATACCTAACAGAATTAGAGGGGGTTAATGGTAAACACATTGTGATTGATCAAGAGGAATCCTTCAATAA
This sequence comes from Mytilus galloprovincialis, assembly GCA_037788925.1. NCBI lineage: Eukaryota > Metazoa > Mollusca > Bivalvia > Mytilida > Mytilidae > Mytilus > Mytilus galloprovincialis. Next base: position 1,794,770 of record CM075335.1, on the reverse strand, counting down.
GATGTATTGCCTCCTACTGTAGGGTTTATCATTTACAGATTAGGCCAATTATATCATATTCTCAAGAAAATAAACAAGTCAATTAAACCCTGGACCTTAAATGAGGGGTGGACAGGGGAGTGAGGGATCAGAGAAAAGGGGGTATCTTGGAAATATATTTTGTCATTTTTATTTTGTCTTGGGGCAAGGAGATGGAAGTATTGAAGTAAGGGGGATTTTAGGGTAAAAAGGGAAGGGAAATATAGTTGGGGCTAAGGAGAAGAAACTGTCCTAAGGGAAGTTATGGGGTCCCACGGCCCATGCAGCTTGTCTGTCAAAACAGCCTCTGGACGTCAGAGTAATCTAGGACTAATATGACCTTAACTTGGCTACGAAATTAGATATTAAAAATGATGATTAAAAAAGACTAATTCATTGACACTAACGGTCGCGTAAAAATGACAGTAGATGTCATATCCCTTCCTCTTCGGCCGTTTGCACACGGATATTTTGCAAAACTGGCCAGACATGTTTACAACTTGTCTGTAAAGGGTAAAATAAACACATAAATAAGATACCAGCTATAACGATCTATAACTTTAAACATGGAACAGAAATTGAGCCCGTGCAAGGTTTCAGTCGCAGTGATTTTCAACAGCAGCGAGTATTTTGAGACAACCCCCAAGTTTGTATTTTTCGTTATACTGATAACATTTGGCTGCCTAATATATCAAAATCTATGTTTTCTTAAGTAATAACTCTACCTTCATCGTTGTATATTCGCCACAATGTCTGTTATGCATGTACATGGTCGTATTAATCAATATAGTATGCTGCTCGGCAATGGCGACCTTGAAATTCCTCTGGTCTGATAATAGCGCTAATTTAGAGGGAAGCAACTCGCGCCAGACAAAATTACCGTATTTCACCAAAATAATCAAAATTTCGCTTTTTGATAACAAACAGTAATACGATAACCACATTTATATTCAGCCATCGTTAATTAATATAATTACAAAAATTATTTTATTAAAGCCATCAATAAAGAATTCAAAATTAAGTAATTAATGGAGTGCATTGAAATCAGACCTTATTGGGTATAGGGGTTAAACAAAAGCTCGTAACTTTTTTAAAAGCCTGGTGACCCCCATTTTATTTTACCTTAAAATGTTCGAAAAGTTCATAGCTTTGACATATCTGTTTTTAAAAAAAATCTACCGGGGAAATTTTACGAAAAACCGATTAAACCAATATTTTTTGCCTTAAACTAAAATTGAAAAATGCAAAATTTAGACATTAATTTGAAAATAAAAGGATTTTTAAGTAAAAAAACAACCAAGGGAAAGGTTTACATTTCAAATTCTAATGTTTTTTCACTTGAAAGTCATACTGACTTGGTTTTAAAAGCACATTTCGCTTCAATTTGAGGGGAAAACGAGCCTGGTGACCCCCTTTTTTCTTTGCATTTTTGGATTCAGCATAACAAAATCTACAGAATATGTGAAAATAAAAAAAAATCTACCGGGGGTCATTATTGGGGTGAGTCACCTTAATGTTCGATTATATATATATTGATAGCAATTCAATGATATAAAGTTGTTATTTAACAAACTCATAAAAGATGGCTTATTGTTCCCCAGATGTGTAGTTCGTTTACAAACGTATCAACCTGACAGTAGAATCCAAAAGTTAAAAGGCAAAGCAAAATACGAGTTTGAAAAACTTGAAGGCTAAAACAATTAATAAGTTTTTGCAAAATAAAGGTTACTTAATGTATTCTTGTGGTCGAAAATCCTATGTGTATTGTACAATTGAACTTCTTTTTTTTAAACAATTTCATAATGTTAATATCACAATGAGAATTCATGTCAAAACCAAAGTACTGGCGTAACCTTCGGTAACATTATCGACCAATTGGTTTGGGGAAAGAACTCGTTAATGTTTAAAATTATAAATTGCATCCATACATGCTGTATTTCTATCTGGATTAATTGTTGGTTGCTTAACGTCAAGTGGCAGATATTTAATGCATGTTATGGACAATGGTTAAAGAGAAAAACGTAAGATATACATAAACACATACAGATTTGCGGACAATAAATCTCACATCTTTGTGATACTAAAAAATCAGATGAACATAAAGAAGATATTGAAATAGTCATTATCACAATGCAAACCTTGCATGATTTTAGTTCACAAAAATGTTTTCCCTTTTGATGGATTTTCAAGATAGCACTTAATTCCAATGATATTTCTAATTCAAGTTTGAGTCACGACAGCTACTTGGATCCGTATTAACCAACAATAATGATTTTACCATCAGTTATAAGTAATACATTGAATGATTGCAGTAATTAAATTTTACTGATTTCGAAATTAGGTTAGTAAATTATTAATTACAATAATAAGCCTTAGGTAATGAAATACTTTAACGAAAACTATTCTTTTACAAATGATAAATGATAAATTCAACTGAAGTTATAAATTATTAGATAGAATTAATGGTGAATGATAAAACTCTTTTATCACATCTGTCAATCTAATGGTTAAGGTTAAACTTGTAAAACATGGAGGCGAATAACAATTAGCTGTTTTTTAAACAAATAAATCTCTTCCTATGACCAAATTATCTAGAATTTGATATGCCTCTGATAACATGAAAACAAAACGCTGTAATGTGTATATAAATTATCTATAATACTAAAATTACGAGGTCCAATTTGTCAGCCGTCATCACGTAAAAACGACGAATCAAAGAATTCAGCTTTATATATAACTAATATAGTACAAAGGTGTAGATTAAAAATTACACCACTCCAGGCCCTTTTGTTTTCCACGTAATTAATATTGCCAATAATTAAGAAGTTCCGGGTCGAGTCCGATACCGATACCAATAGTATGTTTATTCACCTGTTACCCTATTATTTTATCTGTACATTCCGCATCTAACAGGTGCACCACCAAACGGTGTATTTAGGATTATGCTATATACACGGATCATAATCACAGGGTTGACACTACTAAATTCAATCATTGTCAAATTGTTACCTATTGTAGTATTTTAATCTGTAAGACTTTCTAAGATAACAATATGAATACTAAAAATCTGGACTAAAAATAAGGTGTATATAGGAACCGTTTTTTCAATTTGTTAGCGGGCATGACATAAAACAGTGAATCAAATAATTCAACTTTATTTATAACTAACATAGGACAATATTAGCTGTTGATTAAAAATTACTCCATTCCAGGACCTTTTGTTATCCAAATAATTAATATTACACATAAAACAGTGAATCAAATAATTCAACTTTATTTATAACTAACATAGGACAATGCTGTTGATTAAAAATTACTCCATTCCAGGACCTTTTGTTATCCAAATAATTAATATTACCAATAATTGATAAGTTCCAGTTCGACGGGTTCAAACAGAAAGATTTGAAAGCAGAGAAAACTGTGTATCTTATTATCGGCTTGACTTTATCAGATAAAAAATAATACTAAAATGAGGCTTGCGCATAGTTATATACTTTAATTCAGTCACGGACCCACGATATCACGGGTGTGTCCTAGTATAAACAATTTAAAAGAAAAGAACGAGTGATTCCGGTTTTCAGTTTTATAATAACAAATTTTATACAATATAAATGTAATATAATATTTTTTTTCCGCACTTAGGAACATTTAATTCATAAACATCACTGACCTAAGCTGCATACTTCTATATGTTTAAAATGATACGTATGACGGTTCTGATTCCTTGCTTTTATCTATTCTTCGCGTTTAACAATCGAATATATTTTTGTTCATCATTATCTAAAAAAAATTTTAGAACAAATCAAATCACTATGGATAATACACTGAGCACTCAACTATAAGTTCAGAAATTGACTTTATCACCCTCTCACACACAGACGCAGAAACAACTAAACAAAAACACAATTTGTCCTCAGCAATAGATAAATTTCCCAATTTCTTTGACAGATTGACATTTCCTGTTTCATGTTTTCGACATTGTTTATTATCTCAAAAATTTCATCAGCATGTAATATACCAGCTGGCATCACTGAAAATGTCATATAGTGGAATTTAGATATTTCCTGTGTATTATATTGTCTCGTAGTTCATAACAATAACGTGTTAAATTTTTAAAATAAATTGTGTACATGGGTTACAAATTCTTGAAAGTTATCAATCTCATTTTGAAACCAGTGCCCTTAAATTTTGAAATAATTTAAGCATGAGTTTGAAAGTGGAGCACAATTTGGAAGTCGTCCGCGCAAATTTGAAAGTCAAGGGCAAAAGTTGAAAGAAAGGCGAACAAGATTAAAGTCGTGTGCACGGTCTGAGTAGTCGCGCTAACGAGTTTTGCTTTCGTGTGCACGATTATTTAAACTGCTGTGAACCAGATTTAATCTCCAGCAAACGAAAATATTGATATTGACGTGACAGTTAAGGGGATCTGTTGTTTTGCTATACTTTACTGACTGCGCTTTCAATTATAAATACTTTTTGGTGACGGTTTTGTTTGGTTTAATTGTAAGACTGTTTGGGTGTTGAATTCAGTTCTCTGTGTGTCTGTAATACATGTTTATACAGTTCTACTGCTGGATCCTAGATATTGGCGCGTTAAAAAAGAGGGACGAAAGATACTAAAGGGACAGTCAAACTCATAAATCTAAAACAAACTGACAACGCCATGCCTAAAAATGAAAAAGACAAACAAACAACAGCATACATGACAAAACATAGCAAACTAAAGAATAAACAACACGAACCCCACCAAAAAACTAGGAGTGATCTCAGGTGCTCCGGAATGGTTAGCAGATCCTGCTCCACATGTGGCACCCGTCGTGTTGATTATGTGATAACAAATCCGGTAAATAGTCTAATTCGGTAGGTCACATTCATGAAAGGGAAGGGGATTGTAGTTACGACGTAAGGAACATATCCGATATCATTTGTGAAACGGTTATTCCATAACGGTCAACCAACTCGTGATGGCGTCTGTAAAATTTACGAAGGGATGATTTCAACTTTACCATTTGGAACTCTTGGTTTAATAGCTTCCTTGTGAGCAGCAACCCTCTATCAAGAAAATCATGATAGGAAATGCAAGCACGGGAATATCGTATCAATTGGGAGAAGATGCTTGTTCTAAAACAGGAATGTGACTGATGTCTTCTTCTTCAAATAAAAAAAAAACTGAAAGACCTATTTAAAATAGTAATAAATTTAATGACAATTTTATGAGAATTTGGTTAAATCTACAGTTCTACAATTCACTACGACAAATGATTTTCCTTTTGTATATTATAAAACTTCCAAACCTTGTTTTTTTCTGTGTTACTGGTCATACTGTTGAACCTTTTAGACAGTTTTTTTATTTCCAATATTTTTCATTAAAAGAGATAAAATCATAATATTTTCAGACGTCTTCTCCAATAACAGATCGTTCATATTAAAATCGCAATATTTTACAAGCGTTAATTTTGATGGTGGCCGGTTAAAGCCGTTTCGCGTTTTCGCGTTTTCGTGTTTTCGACTTTCATATTCTATAGTGCGAAAACGCAAAATCGCGAAGTCAAAAACGCGAAAACACGAAAAAGGTGAAGTAAAAAACGAAAGGCGATATATTTTTTTTCTTTTCGATTTTGCATTTTCGACTTCGCAATTTCGTGTTTTCGCCTTTTCGCCTTTTCGCGATTTCGCGATTTCGAGTTTCGCGTTTTCGCGTTTTCGCGTTTTTGGGAGTTCGCCCTTAAGAATATGAAAGTCGAAAATGCTAAAACGCGAAAACGCGAAATGGCCTTAACCGACCACCATTAACTTTACTAGATATACCCAAAAAAGTAACTGTGAACACAAAAGTAACATCTTTGAGTTTGTACCGGTATTATATTTATTTTGCTTTTGAATAAAGTTAAGAATAACTTAATATGTATTGTTTTATTTACCAACGTATTATCAATACTTACTTATATCTAAACACTGCTTCTTTGAGACAATTCATGTTTATTGAGTAAATTTAAATTTAAATAAGCTTTCAGTACCTGCAATTTTATCTCTTTTGATTTTTGTACCTGCGTTCTGATTGTCGATTTAAAAGCCCTTTTCCACAGGTATCTCCAGTTTGTTTTAATGCTGTACCAATTCATCTCTCGCCTAGAGAAAGAAGTATGTTGAACTTTCTACTCCATTATATTTTTAAGATGTCTGTCTTTGAAATAAATTGGTTTTTGTATATAAATAATTTTGTCTTTTCTCATTTAGTATGAATGAAGCACTTAGTTTTCTTCTGAATTGTTTCACATTTTGTTATTTCTGTGGTCAAATAAATAAATGTGTAAAAGTGTAAACATATTTTCTATTCCAAACAAAAACGTAAATGAATGTAATCAAATTAAATGATAATGACATTAAGACATGCGTGTTTTAAAAGTTAATAGTGGAAAATTAGCTTTAAAAGTACACGTTAATTCAAATCATTTACTCATTGTCTCGAGTATGCTTTATCATGTATATTAAAAGACGAAAGAGACATAAATCTAATAAAACAATGCTAGATTAATTTTTTTCATGAAAATAAACGCTATCAAGATAGATGTGTCAGTTTAGCCCATTACAACTTGTGTAAAGTTCTAAATACCATATTTTTTTTTAAAAGACCGACTTCCTTATTGTTGATTGGCGATTTTCTACTTGTATAGTTATCTTTTAATTATGTAAAGTATCTACATTGGCGGCACTTTTATGAAGTAAAAGACGCTTAGTCCAGACATTTGGAAAATTAAGTGTAGCATAAAATAAATTAGGAGCTTTTTTCTGGGAATGAATATACAGGAATAGGAATATGTTATACGTTATACTACGAAAACGGTTATAAAATATAGTTATTAAAGAGGGAGGAAAGATACCAGAGGGACAGTCAAACTCATCAATCGAAAATAAACTGACAATGCCATGGCTAAATGAAAAGGACAAAAAAACAAACAATAGTACACATGACACGTCATAGAAAACTAAAGAATAAACAACACGAACCCTACCAAAAACTAGGTGGATCTTATGTGCTCCGGAAGGGTAAGCAGATCCTACTCCACATCTGGCACCCGTGGAGATGCTTATGAGATAACAAATCACGTAAATAGTCTAATTCGGTAGGTCACATTTATGAAAGGCAAGGGGATTGTAGTTACGACGTAAGGAACATATCCGATATCATTAGTGAAACGGTTATTCCATAACGGTCAACCAACTTTAATATTTAGAGTTTTTCAAGTAATTGTTATGATATATAAGTTTTGTTTTAACAATCATCCACTGTTTCTTCAACAATTATACTCTTGTGATATTCGCATTCATATATAGTTCTTAAAGAGGCACTAGCTGTCAAATTCATGTTCACCGATTTGACACAAATTCACATATTTGATTCAAAACAATGTAAATATTTATCCAAATAATAAAAAGTATTAAATGAATAATTTACAGGGAATGGACTCGATAACATGTAGCTTCGTTTTGTGTGTATTTTACTTCAGACGTCATCTAATTAACTATCGAGTTGAACTCCAAAGACCTCAGATGACTATATTAGCGATATAAACATAGCTATATATATACATAGATAATGAGATCGTGCAATGGGATTTTTTTAGGTCGGTTAAATTTCGTATTATAGGTTACAAATATATGTTGATCATCGTTTTACCTGTATAAGAATGATTTTTAAAATATTGGTTCAGTCAATCAAGTGATTTGTCTTTGATTTACTTTTTATGTTGACATTCTTTTCCTTACAACACATGCACAATTCATGCGTCATCCATCTTTAGCGTACAGGTTAAATTGAAGTTCACATGAATACGGATTCAATTAGGTCGAATTATTCATTTTCGAGTGAATAATTCATCATCAATATTTCTCAACTTATTATGACATATTTGAACCATACAGGCGGATAAGAGCGAACTAAAATTTCACTATTTCACTTTCATTAATGATTGAAAATTAATTGTGTATACATCTCGTAGGTAGTGCCCTTTTAATTCTATTGAAATAAAGAAAGATACTTTAAGTAGAAGATTCAACAATCAAATGACTTTTTAGAACGACTTCATATGTTCATCATGCATATCTTTTAAAATCTACTGAATTAATCTAGTTATATACAGCAAATAGAAAATATTGCCGTGTAAAAGCATCATCAAGATGTATCTTTCCTAATATTCTGGGGGTCCTGACTCCTAAATAAAAGCAATAATGTCATTTTCTTTAGAGAATTTGCTATAAGGCGAAGCGTATTTGAAATGCGCATATAGTATAATACAATTTCACAGTTATTATCTTTAAGCTGTGAAGCGTATCAGATAATTTGTATCAAAAACCATTCCAATTTCGTACCTTTCTCACACTAGACTTGATAAATATTTATATTTCAATTCAATGTTCAGTTTCATCTGTGGCACAGATTTTTAATGACGGTCAACCACATTTTGATGACCTCCAAAAAATATAAGGGGGAAAACTTCAACTTTTACTAGGGAACTCTTGGTTAAATATCTGTATTGTAAGCATTAATCCTGCAACAAGGAAATCGCTATAAGAAACTCATGCTCAAGAATATCATATCAACCGAGATATATATACATTTTGTCTAGACGAATAGGCGCGGCTGAAATGTTGCCATATGCTAGTAGATTTGAAAATTTATAGTTTGAGCTCTGCTGGAATTTAATATCAAGACGCAATTAGCAACAAAAGACAGACTTTATTGTATGTTTTGCTAGGTCAGTTCGACGATGTCGATCCGTTCAACATTCTCACTAAATTTCTAGAGTACATCATTTATAAAGTAGTACGTGAAATAGAAGAATAAAACTGGCTTTTCTTCACTTTTTTATTTTGTTCTCTTGGTGCATTACCATCAACATGCTCTTTTGAATCAAATTATCGAATATTTAAAAGTATAGAATTTGCAAATTGACTTCGTTAAGGTTTATAGAATTGTACTGTTAGTTAAAAGGATGTTTTGTGAAGATAAATGTTTTATATCCAGAGTGGCAAATATCAATAAATGTTTTATATCCAGAGTGTTTAGTATCAATACAACATCAACATACGTTGAAAATAAATTTGAAAATTGAAAGCTCAATTAAAAATTCCATATTGAAAGAATTTCAATTATTTATAAAACAAGTGAAGAAAATGAAACACTTTAAAATCAAGACGATCCAAAACTATAAAACCGCCTATTTAGAACGTTTTTATCTGAACTATTTTATCTTTAATAAATAAAAGTACTTTGCGTAATGTTTTATATCCAATATAAATAATAAAAATTAAACGTATGAAAATATTATTCAATTCCGTCAATTGTCTCTTTTGTATTATTATATTTTTTTATAATTACAAAATGTTATTTATGTGTCTTTCGTTATGACTAGAAAAGCAATTTCTTGTTTGTATATTAAATGCATTTTTTTAATTGACTTTAACTGTACATCTTAAATTATACTAAACTATTATGAATTGATCTATGCTATAGACTTCAGTTGTTGCCATAATTAAACTATTGTAATCTACTGTTTATTCATAATTATTGAACATCCGGGTCATTAAGAAGTATGTTATATGTGTGGACTTGTCGTGGCACATTTGTAAGAGTAGACTTTTGTTTTTGAATTTGTCCTACCAATGCTAATTATTAAAAAACAACAGTTAATGTTCGATTATATATGTCTTGATAGCAATTCAATGATATAAAGTGGCTATTTAACAAACACATGAAAAATGGCTTATTTTTCCCCAGATGTGTATTTCGTCTACAAACGAATCAACCTAACTGTAGGATCCAAAAATTAAAAGGCAAAGCAAAGTACGAGTTTGAATAACATTAAGGCCCAAAAAAGATAATACGTAAGATATACTGAAACACATACAGATTTGCGGACGCCAAATCTCACATCTCTGTGATAGAAAATTTCAGATAAACATGAAAAGGGTATTGAAATGATCTTTATCACAATGCAAAACTTGCATGATTTTAGTTCACAAAAATATATTCCCTTTCGAAGGATTCTGGAAAACGTTTTAAGATAGTACTTAATTACAATGATATATCTACTTTCACGTTTGAGTCGAGACAGCTACTCAGACAGATCCGTATTAACCAACTATAATAATATTACCATCAGTAATACATTGAATGATTATTGTTACCACATTTTACCGATTTTGAAATTAGGTTTAGTAATAACAATAACGGTACCAATTTTTCTGCACCAGATGCGCATTTCGACAATACGTGTCTCTTCAGTGATACTCGTGGCCAAAATATTTGAAATCCAAAGCTTATATAAAAGATGAAGAGCTACAATTCAAAGTTCCAAAAAGTATAGCCAAATCCGTGAAAAGAGTCAGAGCTTTGCATGAGGGAGATACATTCCTTAATTTATAATAATTTCTAACATTTTGTAACAGCAAAATTTAATAAAACAAAAAATCCGTATTTTCATGCCAGTACCAGAGTACTGGCTACTGGGCTGATGATACCCTCGAGGACTAAGTAAGGGTAATGTAATACTTTTAGGAAAACTATTCTTTTACAAATGATAAATGATAAATTATTAGATAGAATTAAGTTGAAAGATTCAACTCATTTAAATCACACCTGTCAATCTTATGATGAAGGTTTAACTTGTTAAACATGAAAACGAATAAGCAACTACCGGTACCCTTTAAATAAATAACTCTCTTCCTATGACCATCAAAGTAACAAATCATCTAGAATTACACTTGCCTCTGTACGATAGAATTAAAACAAAATGATGTATTTTTTATATAAATTTATGAACTATTTCTAAAAAAAAATGAACGAGTTATATTGGGTTTCAGTTTTATAATAACAACTTTTATCCATCATAAATATAACATAATTAATTTTTCCAAACACATGAGCAATTAATTCTTCAACATTACTGATCATTAAGGTGCATACCTCTATATGTTTGAAAATGATACGTATGTCATGTAGTGGAATTGAGATGTTTCTTTGGTATTATAATGCTTCGTAGTTCATAACAATAATGAAATAAAAAAAAATGGTGCACAAGAGTTCCAAATACTTGAAAGTCCTTAATTTAGTTTTGAAACCAGTGAGCTCAATTTTTGGAACGCTATTTGAAAGTCGTCCGCGCAAATTTGAAAGTCATGATGAAAGAAATGCGCACAAAATTAATGTCGTGTGCACGGTCTGAGTAGTCGCTAACGAGTTTTTCTTTCGTTTGCACGATTCTTTTAACTGGTGCGAACTAGATTTAATCTCCAGCAAACGATTTTAATATTAACGTGACAGTTAAGGGGCTCTGTTGTTATGCTATACGATATTGAGTCTGCAATCAATAATCAATGGTGGCGTATTGACTGGTTTAATTGTAAGTCTGTTCGGATGTTTAATTCAGTTCTTTGTGTGTCTGTGATGTATGTTTAAACAGTTCTACTGCTGTATCCTAGATATTGGCGCGTTAACAAATTATGTCTGTTTGCTTTGCTAATCCAATGTAGCAATATTGCGGAATATTTAACAACTGTTGTATATAAGCGGGCGTATTTGCTATCTAAAAGACTAGATGTAATAAATCATTTTCTTAGGGAAATAACTGTTCTAAAACAGGAATGTGACTGATGTCTTCTTTATCAAATAAAAAAACTGTAAGAAATCTTTGAAATAGTAATAAATTTAGTGTCAATTTTATGACAATAGTTGTAAAACTTGAAAAACATCATGTTTTGTTACATGTACAAATCTCTTAAACTGAGATAAATAATCTTCCTTTTGTATATTATAAAACGGTGGTCTTCCAAACCTTGATTCTTCTTGTAACTGGTCATACTGTTGAACCTTTTCGACAGGCAGTTTTTTTATTTCCAATGTTTTTCATTATAACTAATAAAATAAGAATATTTAAAGACGATGATTTGGTCTTCTCCAATGCCAAATGTTTCCTATTAAAATCGCAATATATGACCAACGTTAATCATTTTTTTCTAGATATACCGAATAACAACTGTGAACACAAAAGTAACATCTTTGAGTACATATAGTCTATACCGGTATTTATATTTAATTTGCTTTGAATAAAGTAAAAAACAATTTAATATGTATTATTATAGTTTTATTTTCATATATATTATCAATTCTTACATCTAAATATAGGCAACAGTAGTATACCGCTGTTCAAAACGCATAAATCCATGGACAAAAATCAAAATTGGGGTAACAAACTAAAACTGAGGGAAACGCATTAAATATAAGAGGAGAACAACGACAAAACATTAAAATGTAACACACACACACACACACACAGAAACGGACTAAGCATTAGACAATATCCTATGAGGATAAAAAATATAACATCAAAACCAAATACGTGAATTTGGGATAGATAAGTACCGTGACACGTCTTATAGTAATATGAATTCACACTCAAAAATAAGAGAAAACAAACGACACAACTTAAATACTGCTTTTTTGTGCTTTTCATTTTTATTTAATAGATGATTTTAACTTGAATAAGCTTATAATACTTTCAGTTACTCTTTTATCAATTTCTATGTGTTTTGTCTCTTTTTTGCTGTTACCGCATTCTGGTTGTTGATTTAAGCACTTTCCAACAGGTATCTGTGCCAAAGTATCTCTCTCCCAGAGAAGAAGGTTGAACGTATTACTCAATCATATCTTTAATATGTCTGTCTTTCAAATGAGTTGGTTGTCGCATGTAAATAATTTTGTCCTTTTCTCAATTAGTATGAATAAGGTACTTAGTTTTTAATATACCAGTGATCAAATAGGTAAATTTTAAAGAACTTTAAACTTATAACATAAGTTTTATCCCATATACAAATCTTGTGTGTTTTCAAAGTTAATCGTAGAAAATAATCTTTAAAAGTACACATTGATTCAATCATTTACTCGTTGTCTCGAGTACTTTTTATTACGTATATTAAGAAGAGAAAGAGACATAAATCTAATTAAACAATGCTCGATAAATTTCTCATAAAATGATTGCTATTAAGATAGATGTGTCTGTTCACTTCATTTAAACTTGTGTAAAATTCTAAATATCATATTTTATTTATTTGACCTGCTTCTTTACTGTTGATTGGCGCGTCTCTTCTTGAAAAGTTATCTTTCATATGACTGACAAATATCAAAATAATCAAAACGCAATTAAATTTCCTAGATACAGTAACAATATTAATTATGTAAAGTATCTAATATTGGCGGCACTTTAAAATGTAAAAGACGCTTAGTCCAGACATTTGAAAATTAAGTGTAGCTCACAATAAATTATGAGCTTTTGGTCCAGGAATGAATATACAGAGATATGAATACGTTATACCACGAAATGGGCTATAAAAAAATGTATTAAGTGTTAATTATATATGTGCCTGTCCTCAGTCAGGAGCCTGTAATTCAGTGGTTGTCGTTTGTTTATGTGTTACATATTTGTTTTTCTTTCATTTTTTGTACATAAATAAGGCTTTAGTTTTCTCGTTTGAATTGTTTTACATTGTCATTTCGGGGCCTTTTATAGCTGACTATTCGGTATGGGCTTTGTTCATTGTTGAAGCTTTATGATGACCGATAGATGTTAATTTCTGTGTAATTCTTGGTTTCTTGCAGAGAGTTATCGCATTGGCAATCATACCACATCTTCTTTTTTTATAAGAGTAATTCAAACAATTGTTATGATATCAGGTTTTGTTTTAATACTCATGTCATATTATAATATGCTTTGAATTTATTGCATATACTATTTCTTTCAATTATTCTCTTGTGATAATTGTATTCATTCAGTTTTGATATCTATTGAAATGAAGAAAGATTCGTCGATTAAAATATTATAAGAACAGCGATATATGTTTATCAAGCATATCTTTTAAAATGTACTGAAGCAATCTAGTTATTTATGTAATAAATAACAGCAAATAGAACATGTCTCTATGTCAAAGCATCATTGAGATATCTTTATCGTAATATTTTTGGGGTCCTTAATGATAGCAAAAACGTCTGTTTTTTTTAAAATATTTGAACCCAAAATAGAAAGCGTATTTGAAATGCGCTTATCGGATAATGAAATTGCAACCGTTATTATTTTCAAGTTGAGAATCGTATAAGAGAATGTGTATTTTAATTTCGTACCATGCTCACACTGGACTTGATAAATATTTATATTTTAATACAATGTTCAGTGTCATTATGAGAGATGGAAACATCTCTTTAAGTGACAGTTTTGTGTTTAAAGTGAAACATAACAAGGTTAATTCATCATTAACTCAAGAAGATACTATCAGCCGATACATCTCTTACAATACCACTTACAATCTTTAAAAGCATATTCAACAATGCATCATAGAAGAATCAATTATCGTTAGGATGCTTCTACATCTATCAATATTTATTTTCTACTGGTCATGATATCAGATTTCTTACCTTATTGTTATTTTCATACTTCTGTTATAGAAGAGAGACAGACCATACCAAAGGGACATTCAAACTCATGAATCGTAAATTAACCCACAAAGCTAAGGCAAAACAAAAAACCAAAAGAAAAACAACAGTTAGTTAATTAGTGCCTTTAACTGAACACGTAAACATTATAAGATTTATTTTAGATAAGAACATCCAGGGGATCTCGGACTTTTTTTATTATTGTAAATTTATTTATTTATTGTAAATTATAGTGAGGCAAACAAACTTGTTTTGACAAAATCGCATGCCATTTTTTCAATGCTAACGTGTGACAGTCCACGAACCTTTAAAATCGTTACATCAATTTCATTATTCTATTACGAAGATATACAAATTATAGTAAATTGCTAAGAAGAAACCAATTGCATCGACGGAAAAGCGAGACCTGATATACATGCATCATTCGTAGAGCAAATTCACAATCGGTAATAGAACAACATTGGTAAATCAGACGACTATTTTACTATATGGTCCGAGTACACAGTTATTTCGTAGTGCATTTCTTTTAGACAATAAATGGACACACAAAAAAATCCCACCTGCGCTTTCTCAATAATGTTTTACAGTGTTATTTACTAATTTTGGGACAAATTATATCAAAATTTTAGAAAACTTCATCGGCTCTAACTCAGAATATGGACAATTTTATGTTCAGGGGGTCTTGAAATCTTTTGACAGCTTCCGAAATCCTTATTTGTAAACTTTTTCAGCTGGGCCAAATCAATACTTTATTTTAAAATTCATAAATCATAGACCAAATGAAGAACCAAAACAGCGAAAAATATCTCCAGTGAATTTTAGAGAGACGCATCGCATTGGTCAACAAATTAGTGAAGTTAACTTTTACTCTTGTGGTGTGTCGATTTATGTCGTTCTGTAATATAACTCTGCTAGAGCATGTTTTATGTCAGGAGCGTACCCTGTTAATGAAGTCGTATTATACTTGAAAACACTCAAAATCAAACCTCTTTGTTGAGATTTGTAAATTCAATGCAATTGTGCAGATTGTTCGTAACTGTTTAGTTTTAAACAGATTTATTTATAGTGAATTGGGAAACAAGTTATTGCAACTTATATTAATCTATTTCCACTTTGCGGGTATGCGTGCTGCCCTGTAGCGGCTTTAGGGTGTCTTTTACGTGCAAGAGATATGGCTTTATCTTAACACGGGTCAGCCATTTATATTCCCTTTCCTTCAGACAATCATCGTTTCTCAAGACCATACTCGCAAATGGTGTCAAGGGAGAGTCAAAAATTTAGTCCTTGAAAATTTTTCCCCGGAACGGGGCTCGAACCAGGAACCTTAGTGTTACTAGTCCGATTCACTAACCACTACACCACGGCTCTCCTTCTTAGTAACTGTTCAGACTGTTTACTAAATCTATCAAGCCACCAACATTCAAAGGAGTTTGCCTTTCAATTATCGACTGATGTGTTTATCTCCAGTCTCTGTAACAATACTAGGGTTCACTTGTTTTTAGTTCTAAACCGAACAAAAGTGATCATAGTCATGATAGTCAAACAATAAATCATATAGTAAATGATTACTTTAAATGAATTTCCACAGACTCTTTATTCGAGAAAAAAATAATTTGTTTTCTTAATATACGGATATGCTTGAAATTACTTACAAAGCTGTTGAACAGTTTCGTTAATAAGAGGAAATAATTATTTACAGCAAATAAACATAAGTCACGTAAGCAACTGTTTAATTGTAATCAGTAATAGTCTGAACAGTTTCCTTGAATCTATATGTCATCCGTTGTAATTACGTAAAAAAGTAATAAGCATTCAATTTATTTGTAATTTACAGGCAACAGACGAAATCTGTGTAAGACAATGAACTTCATCACATGTCTGCCACTCTAACTAAACAGATTGTGTTTCTAATAAATCTGAAAGAGGACATTGTGACATAAGATATTTAAGTCAAACAGAATCTTTCATAAATACAACACATTTTTCTTTCTACCAAGCAAAAAACTATTTAATGTTAAGTACGTTTTAGTGATATACGTATACTGAAGCTATTGGTAGCTCTGTATAATTGACAACTCAACTATTCTTTAAAGACTCAAAGACATTTCGCATTGTGCATTGTCGTATAGGAATTTATATTTAGTTATGTTTGATGGTATTGAAAGCATTGTGATAATGAGAAACAGACTTTGAACCTTAAGAGATGGACATAAAATAGTATTTTGACACAGATGGACGACTTCACACGAAAATCTATGATAAACGAGACGATTTCAACTTCCTAATTATCAATTTCCCATTTCTCAGCCATATTCTCTGCCCTTTCGTATAGTGTTTACATATCTAAGTTAATACGTTATGCTCGTGCATGCTCGTACTATGCGGACTTCATTCATAGGAGTGTGCTCCTAACGCAGAAACTGCTCCAACAAAGTTATGAGGAGGACAGATTAAAAATGACACTCCGTAAATTTTACGGACACCATCACGAATTGGTTGATCCAAACGATGTGTCTTTGTCCAAACTAAGGACATTTTTACCACGTGTTAAATTGTTCTTTGTCATTAAGTGGTCTGATCTTTTAATTACCGAACGTGACTTATTATCGATTGTGACTGATTTGCTGAGTGTGAATTCGCATTGCTATAAGACGTGTCTCGGTACTTTTCTATCCGAAATTCATGTATTTAGTTTTGATGTTATATTTGTTATTCTCATCGAATTTTGTCAAAGGTCTTATCGCTTGTAGTTGTAAGTCTTATTTTTTTCTGTTGTATTCGTGTGTTCTGGTTAAGATAACTAATCATCAGTTCAATTATTAGAGTTCAATTATTAGATTTTAGTTTTGGCAACTAAATTTATACGATGCATTATGTTAACAGTTTGATTTAGAAGAAAACAGACATAGCAAGATAAAACAATTATTTATCTAATAACTACTAAAATTTAATATTAATAAGTATTGTAATTTTCATTGTTATTAATAAATGCTATATCAGTATTACAAACCTAATCTTGCATTCTTTCCCAATTCTATCCTATTTTTTGGACATTTTTAGTAATTCAAATATAACGTCACTTTGTGCGTTGATCTCTTCGGCTTACTCGGCTGTGATCTTTTATGTGCTAGTTTAGATTGTTTTATGGGTACGGGTTTTTTTCTGTAGTAACCACTTCGGTGTTTTCATGTTTATCTATTATATAGTCATTTTTATAAATTTACTGTTGTATGGATTATTCTAAATACTAAGGATTTCTTAGGCAGATAACCTTAGCCGTATTAGGCACAACTTTTTGGAACGTTTGGTCCTAAATGATCTTCAACTTTGTACTTGTTTTGGCTTTCGAACTTTTTTATCTGTGCTTTATGTTCTCCCATTTATTTGTATTGTAGACCTGTCATGAAATATTGTCATTTTATTGTCGTTTTTGATACTGACTATATCATGTGGAATATCTTACGGGCTCGTCTAGATATTCCACATGATATAGTCAGTATCGAAAACGAAACTACCTATTATTCTTTATTTATTTGGTGTTATAGAAAAAGTGTATCAAAATATAGAACTCTAAGGCAAATTCAGCAAAATGAAAAAATCAAACGCTATTAATTTACGGAGCAAGTGACACACAACTGTCAAATTCATGTCTTGGTACTGATTTAAATGGTGGATTAAACTTTGATTTTATAGCTAGCTTAACCCCCAATTGTATCACAGTTGTCTATGGTTCCGTGAAATTGATAAGATAAGATGAGCATCCAAACAGTCATGATGAGTTAATGTGACAATAATTGGGACCCAGCGACCAAAACTGTGAAAACTTACATCTCCGACATACAACTCAACTGACTAAAAATTCAATTAATGATACGAGTACTAAAAAAGACGCCAACACAAAAGCTAAAGAAGATAGTAAAAAAGTTAAAACAAGAAAAAAATTCAGGCGTCCGAAGTTTGACAAAGACGTCAACAAAAAACGTTTTAATCAGTATTCACTTTCTTAAAAAAGTAAAACCTCAGTAAATATGAATACAAAGGAACACAAAATAGAAACAACACTGTACTTAACCTTTTGCCTCTTAAATGCACCATAGAAACATGAGTGCCGTAAGATTAAAAGTAGGGATACTTAAAAACTGATTCAAAAGTCTGATGATCGGAAGAAACATAACAGCAAATAAGAGGAAAAACAAGAAAATGAAGTAAAAATATAAAATACACAACTTCAGCACATAAAATCTATTACTTAAGAACATCTTGTATTATTTGCGAAGTAGACATTAAATGTTTACCTATAAAGTCTTAGCACTTTGAGATGACCTATCTGGAAAAAGGATGAGACTTTCTGCCGTTTCAAAATTTCAGTTCAGAAATGTACATACCATACGAGAGTGAAGTAGGTATATTCTGTAAAGCATATTTCATTTACGGGCTAAATATTACAAAGTATGTGAAAAAAGTGTAAATTGGCATTTACCTCACTATCTAAAAACAAAATCTGTCTTATCCGACCTTGCACCAAATCAGCCAGATTATCAATCAGTTTAAAAAAAAACTAACATCAATTTGTCATTCATTATAACAAAAAAATGCAGGTAACCTCAATAAACACAATTATATATTTAAAACTCGAAATGAAAGCTCTATAAGTAAGATACGTTAAAGGCATCTGTCAGAAAAGAACTAATAAATCTACGCAATTTGCCACGTTAATCAATAATGAGCATTGTGAATCATAAATCTTAAATAACGAGCTAAATTTGTAATTTATAGACTAAATTGGGAGCTTATCAAGATATGTCAATAATTAAGATAACAAATATAAATCAATGTCGCCCGTAAAGAGAACCAGATGAGTTGAATGACACGTAGGTGTGCGTTTTGCTAATTGTTGAAGGCCGAACGGTGATTGTTTACAGCATCATTTTACATTGGTCTTTGAGAATAACTGTTTCGTTGCAAACATATCCCTATTTATTCATTTAAAATTGTTTTGTTATGGGCAATATGTTTTATTAGACAATAGTCAATTTGACAATTAAAAACATCACAAAGAAAGAATGGAAGAAGCCTTTTTAGATAAAATTACATCTAAAAAACTAAATTGATTGATTGATTGATGTACAACGCATGAAACATGCCCTTTGTTGCAATGTCATTGCACAATATGTTTGTCTTGAATAGCAATTATCGGGTACTCTAAAGAGTATGATACCATGATACCTGGAATAACGTTCATATGGTACGCTAGAGTAAAAAATTGGGATACATAACTCATCACAGATACAAAGCTTATCATTAAACTAAATAAAATATTACGAAGTCGTAGAGCAATAATATCTAAAATATTCCAAAACGCTGTACGGAATATGGCTATTTAAAGCGCTCTATAGCTTGTGTCGGAAAACCTTAACATTTGTCAACCTTAAATTTTCCGAAATTAACATATTATTGATGTTTCATGTCAGCATTAGCACAAAAGCTGTGACTGCTAGGCTGATGATAGCGTCAAGACGAATTATCAAAAAACATTGGTTTCCTCCTGGTAGTTGACCAAAAACTCTTCAGATACCAGATACCCTGTTACAACAGATGCAAGTCTCTCCTACATATGAATGGTTCATAGCGGTCGAATCAAAACATTTGCAAATGTTGGAGAGAAATGATAAATGAAAATTCCGCAACATGGAATGGTTCAGTTTTATTTTATTCGTGTTCAGCACCACATATATTTAGACTCAATAGTATATAATATTTTGTTTGGTGACAGATTATCGACAGTCTGAGAAAAAGGTAGAATTCCTGCTTATCTATTTGTTATTTCCTTGATATTGAAGAACATAATTGCCATTATAACTTTTTTTCAATCCTGAGATGTAATATGCTCTACAACAGTTCTATCTATTGGAGAAATGAGAAAAATGACACGAAAAAATGGTAAATTCGGTTTTAATGATTTTATTTTTCAATATCATAAAAATTGTAAAACAAAATAAAATATACAGAACTCCTACCTATTCTTAGTCTGTGTTTTATAGCTAGCTTAATCTCTAACCCAGTTGTCAAAAAATGTTGGCAGTACCAAAACAAATCAAAACATAAAAATAATAATAAGGCTTAAAAGAGGGACGAAAGATACCAAAGGGATAGTCAAACTCATAAAGCTAAAACAAACTGACAACGCCATGGCTAAAACTGAAAAAGACAATAGTCAAACTCATAAAGCTAAAACAAACTGACAACGCCATGGCTAAAACTGAAAAAGACAATCAAACAACAGCACACATGACACAACATAGAAAACTAAAGAATAAACAACACGAACCCCACCAAAAAACTAGGGGTGATCTCAGGTGCTCCGGAAGGGTTAAACCGTTGTAGCAAACCATCAATTCAAGTCTTGCATGCTATAACTGCAAATCAAAATAATGGTGTTTTTTGTCAAAAGTTTGTTTTCGACTAATGAGTCTCAATATCTTTAAGGTATATTTCGACTCTCCCTTACAAAAGAAAGTGAAAGATACCAGAGGGGATTATCATCATACTGATATTGACATTACCGCTACAAGATATACTCGGGACACTGACTTACTGTTATATATTTAGGTTCGCCGTATAATTAACACCTCATGCTGTTTTACATTTTTCAAATTACTAATTTAATGTTTGGTATGCATGTAAGGTGTAAAAAATATCAAAACCAACAACAAAAATCTTTTCACTGCAACAATTCCACAGGTTTTCGTTTATCATACTATCTGAGAAATGACAGCATTCGTGTTTATTAGACATTTCGTGCATATGTTTCATAATTTAATCTTTCTAACGATTCAGACAAATGCAGTGTACGTGACATATTCAGAAGACACACTTCTTTGCTGTAATCACGTTAAGTAAGATATTTACAAAATCGTCTGTCTGTTCATGCCAAACATAACAATTATCCCTGTATGGGAACCTTAGTGTCTCCGTATGGTATTGTGTATACTTTGAGGTGCCAAATAAAACACACAATGTCATACAAAAAGAGAGTGTTACATCCAAATAGTCTTAATAAAAAAAAACATTGAAACATAAAAAGGACAAACAAAAAATATCAAACATATCAAAAAAAATATTAAAGTTAACGCTTTTAGTATGAATATAATTTCTATATAAATCAAAAATTTTGTTCGGTCTTGTTAACTCAGCTGATCAAGATGGAATTAATAGCAGTTTATCGGTCTTTTAAATCAGGAAATACAAAAGCCTGTATTATCTCTGAACTTATTTCCTTTCATGTCTCAAATTGATTTTTTTTATTCTTAAAAAAGTAGCATGTTATGCTTTAAACTGAATTTTGCTATCGTATAAATAGAAGCAACATAAGTATAATATTTTAAAAGCTTGAAACGGATGAATACCTAGTGTATTTGTGTGTTATTGAAATATCGTGCATATATATTATCAACAAACCTTTCTGATGGTTACAGACAACTGCAGTGTACGTAACCTATTAAGAAGACAATGTTTTTGCTACAACTAGGCCAAGTAAAATAATTACAAAATCTAATAATTGTTAATGCCAAACATAACAATTATCCTGGTATGGGCACCTTATTGTCTCAATATGACACTGTGTGTACTTGGAGGTGCCATATAACCAAAACAGTTTCATTTAAAAAAGGAATGTTGCATCCTAAAAATCTTAATTGAAACAACAATGAAACATAAAAAAAGACAAATAAAGTATTAAACTTAAGGGTAACAATTTTTTTAATTTCTATATAGATCTGAAATTGAGTTCCGTCCTGTTAACATAGATGATCAAGATGGAAATTAAATGCCGTATCAGATTATCGATGTTTCATATCAGGAAATAGAAAAGCCTGTTTATATCCCATAGTATATCATTAAGAGAGAACCAAGTAATAGTGAACTACGTTTAATATACAGCATGGTTAATCTACATTGTTTACAAGAATAACAAGTGTAGTACAGTTGGGCGGAAGTGCCAGTGTGCATGAGTTATTACACGTGCATTATCAAAGTACTGAAATACTGTATATGTTACATCCTTTCTTTTTTCAACTTGAAGCTTATATCTATAATTATCAGAAAATCTAAACTCAAAATAATTACTGAACAAAATTATAAAATTCTTTAACTGCTATATTTAACTGTCAATTTATATGTTCAAGAATCAAAATGATTTTGCTAAGGCACTGTCATTTAAAGTTCAAATACTTAATTAACTAAACCTAACTTCTAGTCTCTAACTAATATATACAATGTTCAACCGTTAAAAGTCACTTTAAATCGTAATCTTTCATCCAGCTTGGTTTCTGAATCGGTCTTCCATAACGGCTACTAACACGGTTGAGATTTCTCTTCAACATCGGGCACGACTGAATGCTTAGGATCCGAATAACTGTTTTTGTTATCATCATGAGATATCTCTTGTTCATTCGGATGAATGTTGATTTCTTCCGTTTGACATTTCGGATTGAATTGTTCATTAGTTCTACGCAGATATTTTCTGTAACGTCTTACGGTACGTCCATTTTCTTTTTCGACTTCATATGATCTCTCGGATGTTTGATTCTTGACCACTCCTTTTTCCCATTCCTTATGTCGATCTTGTGGTGTTAATCTGACAATTTCACCTTGTTTTAGTTCGTTTAAGTCTCTTACTGATCTATTATAATATTTCTCTTGACGTTTTTATTATCCATGATGTTACTTCGTACATTTTCTGGAATTTTCGATTCAAATAATGTTGATTTCATTGGAAGCAATGTTCGTGTCCTTCTGTTGATCATTTGTTGTACCGGACTGTATTTTGTCACTTGTTGTGGTGTATTTCGAAAATTCAGTAACGCAATGTACGGGTCACTGTTTGATTTTTTCGCCTTTCGCATTAGACATTTTGCTGTTTTCACTGCGTTTTCGACTTTCCCATTAGATTGTGCATGTCCCGGACTAGATGTTTTATGTTGAAAATCCCATTGCTTGCTGAACTGTTTAAATTGTTCGGACGAATATTGCGGTCCATTGTCTGAGATAACTTTTTCAGGGATTCCCCATTTGGCGAAATGTTGTTTAAGTTTATTGATTACGGTCTTTGACGAAGTATCATAAAGTCTATCCACCTCGAAAAAACTGCTGTAATAATCTACAGTAATCAAATAGTCATTTCCCGATAGAGTGAATAAATCGGTTCCTATCTTAGCCCACGGTCCCGATGGCACGTCGTGTGACTTTAAAGTTTCTTTAGGTTGTTTCATAGCAAGTGACTGGCACACATCGCATTTACTGATGTAGTCTCTCAATTCTGAATTCATTCTAGGCCAGTATACGCATTCTCGTGCACGTTTCAAACATCCTTCAATGCCAATATGAGTATGAATCTGGCTCAGTATTTCGTTTCTCATTGCATTTGGTATTATACATCGATCACCTTTGAATATAATGCCGTTTTGTACAGATAGTTCGTCACGTACTGTATAGAATGGATTTAGTTCACTCGGGTGTTGAGAATTATTCCAGCCATTTTCAATAGTTTTAATAAGCTTTTGTAGTGTTTTATCTTGGTGAGAAGACTGTGCTATGAGTTTTTGTCTTTCTTCCGATATTGCCAAATAGTCGGTCATATTTATCTGTTCAACTTCGACTTCTATGTCGGAGCGCACCAAGAGTATTTCATCCTGAGTTTTTGATTCATTCCCATCGGTGCTTCTCAAATACGCTCTGGATAATGTATCTGCTATACACATTATTTGCCCGGCTTGTACTTAAGTTCTATTTCATAACGCTGTAGTCTCAGAAACATTATTTGTAACCTTTTAGGAGCAGGATATAACCACAAACTTTCGAGGGGTTTGTGGTCACTTTCAACGTACACCTTGCGTCCGTACGTATATTGATGAAATTTCTCCATACCGAAAACAACTGCCAAGAGTTCTTTTTCTATTTGTGCATAATTCTGTTCAGTTTTCGTCAAAGCACGACTAGCGTAAGCGATCGGTTGACTGTCTTGCATTAGGGAAGCGCCTAGTCCCTTTTCTAAAGCGTCACATTGTAGTGTTGTTTCGGATTTAGAGTCAAAGTACTTGAGAACGGGTGTTTTTGTCACTGCTTTTTTAATCATTTCAAATACTTTGTCGTGTTCAAAAGTCCAGATCCAAGCGTTTTCTTTGTGCGTAAGTTTTCTTATCGGCTCGCAAATATCACTTAAGTTTTCAAGGTATTTAATTAGGTAGTTAATCATACCTAATAGTCTCTGCACGCCTTTTACGTTCGTCGGTTTTTCCATATTTACAATCGCAGCAATCTTTTCAGGATCTGGCTTAACTCCTTCTGCTGTCAGTAAATGTCCAATATAAGGCATTTCTGTTGCTCTTAGAACAAGTTTGTCTCTGTTGATTTTGATATTTCGTTCGCGGCAACGGTCCAATAATGCTTTGAGTTTTCTATCGTGATCGAGCGTTGCATTTTCAATGGTCTGTCCTTTACCATAAATAATAATATCATCAGCTACGGTTCGGACTCCCGGTAGATTTTCAATTTCTCTTTTCAAAAATTGTTGGAAATATTCGGGGGCAGGCGAAATTCCAAATGGCATCTTTGTCCACCGGTACCTTCCGAACGGTGTTTCAAAAGTGACTCATCTGCTAGGTTTACATGCCAAAATCCATTTTTAACATCAAACTTGGAATATACTTTAGCTTTATTTAATGGCTTTGGGTCAATGCATAGTCTTATTTTCCCACTAGGTTTCTTGACAATTACAAGGCTGGATACCCAATCTGTTGGTGTATCAACTGGTTTGATAACTCCTAGTTTTTGTAGTCTTTGAAGTTCTGTCTTTAACTTCGGCTTAAGTGCAATAGGTATGCGTCTTAAAGGAGACTTAACAGGAGGTATGGACTCATCAATTTCTAATTTTAAGGCTCCCTTAAATGTTCCTTCTCCCTCAAATACGTCAGAGTATTCAGAAATAATGCTTTTCGTAGACGAAATGCCTGTTGCATTCTGGCTATCGCATACCATAATGTTTTGAAATTGTATCTTAATTAGATTCATAGCTTGAATGACCTTTGCTCCTAGTAAAGGTGTGTATTTATCATCAACAATAATAAACTTGACCTTGTAACGTTTGTGTGTCTTTGGATTCTTTACACGCAGCATGCATGTGCCATATGATTTCATAGTAGACTGATTATACATCGTTAACTTGTCATTTCCACTCTCAACTTCTGAATGAATGAGATAAGATCTCGGTATTAGGTTAGCAGTCGCACCGCTATCTAATTGAAACTTAACCTCTTTGTTCTCATCTATTAATAGCATCCTTGCAAATATTTTATTCTGTATCATATTTACGTTTACCTCGTCTGTTTCTACAGCCATTATCTCATATTCGCTATCGCTCTCGTCTGTTGATAATGTGTTAAATTGCCTTACATCTGATCTTTTACCTCCAAATTTCATTTTTTTGTCTACATTGAGAAGCAAAGTGATTATCTTTTCCACATTTGTCGCACTTTTTTCCATATGCTGGACATTTTCCTTTAGTGCATTGTTTTCCACAGTATGAACAATTTCTTTTGCTTTGCTTTTGTGTAAATGTTTTATGCTTGTTAAAAGAGGATTTACGTCTTACCGCCTTAATGTCTTCTCCTATATCCAAGTTATTAGATGCTCCTGTCATGGTTTTCATTTTTGCTGAAGAAGATTCTAAAGCACGACAAATATCTATGCACTTATTCAAAGTCAATTTGTCTTCTTGCAAAAGTCTTTTTCTTGCCGTGTTGTCCTGTATTCCACAGACAATCCTATCACGGATAAGGCTTTCTATTAAATCCTGGTAGTTGCATGTTTTTGCCAGTTTCCTTAGCTTTGAGACGTAAGTGTCGATGTTTTCGGCTTTGCTTTGATTACATATGTTGAAAGTGTATCTTTCAAATGTTTCGTTTGTTTTGCCTATACAAAACGCTTCAAACTTTTCGATCACTTTTGCTATGTCCTTCTTGTCTTTTTCATTTTCGAACGCTAGTCCATCAAAAATATCCATTGCTTCTGGGCCAATGCAAGTAAGCAATGTTGCAGTACGTAGTTTTGCATCTTTTGTAGATAAACCTGATGCGATTTCATAATTGTCCCATGTCCGCTCGAATTTTCTCCAGTTTGTTGAAGTATTTCCATCCAAGTCCAGTTTCCCCGGGAATGGAATGTTAAACAATGTTGGGACGGCTGCCATTTCAATCGCTGGTTCTGTTTGTGGTTCTATCGCTTGTTCCTCTGGGATCTCTTCTCTCTTCTTCCGGCTCACTTATGTTTGTATAATCTCTTGTCCCGTTTGTATCTTCTTCATTAATTGAATTTGTTTGACGCTTAAACAAGCAGTATGTTACGTTTTAAACGGTATAAGAGTTCATATAAACTCAAATATGGTATAAGACCATGTATACATTTTGCGAAATTATAATTTGGAACTATTACAATTAGTTACTATGGAATATTTAAACGATATCAACCAGATGTGGCACACCTTTTGTAACTCTTATTAATAGCTATGTTAACTTAGAAACATTCTGCTGTTTTTTTTATGTTTGTAGAATTGCCTGTAAATGGCCAATCGTTGATATCCTCTGTATAAAATATTCGCAGTTTGTTCAGATTATGGACGACCATGAGCAATATATATCATAAAGACATGTCTAGTGCCGAGACTGAATGGTGACCTCTAAATGTCTATTTTTTATTGTTTTCTAATTGACCTATATCACCCTTCAATTATTCACTCTTACGAACACTTCGGATTGATTTAAATTTTAATGTATGTTACTTTACGGTCAATAAAGTCTGTTATTGTACATAATCAATTTTACAACTCTTTAAGATAACTTTTACCGTAGTTTGTTTCCTGGAGGTACTTCCCCGTACTTTGGATAATGTTAACAGAACAGATTTCATTTGTACTTTTATCTTTTGATTTTTCTTGTTATCAAATGTTACCGAGTTATGTTTAATGATAACATATTGACTTTTAATGTGCTTAATTTGAATCAAAGTTTTTAAATTGCTAAGCTGTTGTCTAACAATGCTATGAAAATTGAAAACAAAGCATATCATAAAAAATATATCTGAATGTTGAAATCATAGGTTGGTTGATCTTTTATGATATATGTCGTAAATATTTTCAGTGAGATCAACACATTGACTCATTGAAATACTAATTGGATACCAAGCAGTCGCCAAACAGAATTGGTAAAATAAAGAAACCCTAGTACATAAAAGAAAAACAATGAAAAGTCAACAAAACAATACACAAAAAAATTATCAATATGATTCGGGAGAGTCAAAAGTGCATGTTCCGCTAGTGAAATAAGTAAACGAAAGGCAAAAGATAACAAAGGGACAATGGAGAACATACGATGAAATTAACTAAAAACTCCATGGCTAAAAAAGAAAAATACCAACAGACACACACAGAGAAACGAGATCATGATTACGACAATTGAAGCATCTCCAATGTCATCTGTGAAACGATTATTCCATAACGTCGTTAAAATTGACGCAAGTATTATTTCAACTTCATCACATGGAAAGTTCCCTTATGGGCAGCAACCCTATATCAAGTAAATCATGATAGAAAATCCAACCCCTGGAAAATCGTACAAACTGGAAGATATAAACTCCGTAAACAGGTGCTGCTGGAATGTTGCTTTATAGAAATGTAAAGTTCACAAAATGGAGGCTGAAATCATATATATTATCATAAATTTTTGTTTTCAATTGACCCTCTGTTCAATTTATGTTTAGAAGCCACTGTTACAAACCATCATTCAAATCAATACAAACGTACAGCTATAATTTCAGATATTGCAAGTTACAGACATTTCAAACCAGTCCGCATTGGAAAAGAGGAAAAAGAAAAAAGATCTCTTCTTAATCTTTCCTTTGCCAACAAAGGTCTCGATGGCGTCCACTTAGGCAATATCCTTCATCATAAATTAGTTCGAATCAAAATACCTCCTTATTTCAAAGATCAGTATGTACCAATCAATTCTTATACCTATAACAAACCTATCGCAAATAAAATTTCCAATTACAAATACGTTCTGCAGGATCTCGATATTGACGACTTCAAGTCTAAACATCCTGATTGCACTTGTGCTAGTTCCCAATTGACATATAATCCGGCTGGCCACGTTATTACCGGTGACCTCAACATGGTCAATAACACTTCCTTGCGTAATGTGTTATCGATAGGTCCGAAATATCGTGAGCCTAAATCCATCAATTGAAATTTCAAAATATTAATGGATTCAGTCGAGGATTATGCCAGGCAATCGGCTAAGCGTGGGTGAAAAGACGTAGACACTCTTTCAGAATGGATTCAGGCAGTAAGGTTGTTGATACAAATCAAGTTAATAAACTGAATGTGTCTATCAATGCCCATGCTACGTCAATCTTTAAAGAACCAAATGTTGCAAAACACTTATCCTACCTCCATGACAAATATGTTGTTGTCCCCGCAGATAAAGCCCAAACAACATCGTTTTTGTGTGTAAAACTCATTACACTAACTGCTTGATAAACGAATTAGTTATTGACAATTCACATGGAAACTCAACATATACCCTCACGACACTTACCAAAGAGGAGATCCTAAATAATCTAATCACAGGTCTATTGTATGTTTCTTTGGAATTTTAACCAAAGATGAAGAACTGGATCTTCCATCGCTGTATTGGATACCTAAACTACACAAAAGAGGGACGAAAGATACCGGAGGGATAGTCAAAATCATATTTTTTTACGTTCGGAGAACGTGTTTTTCAACAGACAATCGACATTCCTATATGAACCAATTGTACTCCTCTTTTTGCCGACATATTTCTTTATTATTATGAGGCTGACTTCAGTAAATACAGTAAATTCTTAGGAAGAAAGATAAGAAGTTAGCAATATCCTTTAATTCTACTTTCCACTATATAGATGATGTTCTTTCTAAATTCAAAATTTGGTGACTAAGTTGAACGCATCTATCCCATCGAACTAGAGATAAAGGATACAACAGATACCGTTAAGTCAGCCTCATATCTTTACTTACATCTAGAAATTGACAATTAAGGTCGGTTAAAAATAAAACTTTACGACAAAAGAGATTATTCTAGCTTTCCAATTGTGAACTTTCCATTTCTAAGTAGTAACAATCGAGCAGCACCTGCATACGGGGTATATATCTCCCAATGGATACGATATTCCTGTGCTTGCATTTCCTATCATGCTTTACTTGATAGTGGGTTGCTGCTTGCAAGGAAGCTATTAAACCAAGAGTTCCGAATGGTGGAGTTGAAATCCTCCCTTTGTAAATTTTACGGACGCCATCACTAGTTTTTTTACCGTTATGGAATAACCGTTTCACAAATGATATCGGATATGTTCCTTACGTCGTAACTACAATCCCCTTTCCTTTTATGAATGTGACCTACCGAATTGGACTATTTACTGAATTTGTTATAACATTAACGGTACCAATTTTCCTGCACTAGATGCGCATTTCGACAATACATGTCTCTTCAGTGATGCTCGTGACCAAAATATTTAAAATCAAAAGCTTATAAAATGAGCAACACGACGGGTACTACATGTGAAGCAGGATCTGCTTACCTTTCCGGAGCACCTGAGATCCCCCCTAGTTTTTGGTGGGGTTCGTGTTGCTTATTCTTTAGTTTTCTATGTTGTGTCATGCGTACTAATGTTTGTCTGTTTGTAATATTCATTCTAAGTCATGTCGTTGTCAGTTTATTTTCGATTTATGAGTTTGACTGTCCCTCTGGTATGTTTCGTCCCTCTATTATCATATTCTAGATGTAAGTCAAGACATGAGGCAGACTTCACTTTTTTTATAATTTATCAAGTGATCATCAAATTACATATAACCATTATCCACGGAGAATCGAAGACGAATTCAAAAGACCTATAAAATAAGTGTGCGAGTTTTCATCACCATATGCAATTTTAGTTAACTTGCTTATTCCAATTATCTAATAATTGTCACAACGGATTCTAGACTTTAAAGGATTTAACAGTACAGTAGTAAACAATACAAAATACCCAAAATGTTATTCAAGACGGCATCTTAAAACCAGGATTTGTTTATATAGGTCTCAAAAATCTGTTTTCCTATAGCCTACAAAGTCTGTACCAAGTCAGGAATATGACAACTTGTATCCATTCGTTTGGTGTGTTTTAGCTTTTTATTTTGCAATTTGCTTAACGACTTGTTGTTTAGAAACATCATCGGACTTCAGTATTTTTAATATTTTACTTATTACTATCATAGAATAGAGACAAGTTATAAACAAAATGATAAGTTATCTGTATTAATAGGGTATGTCATAGTGTTTCATGAGTGGTTTATAGCGAGTTTCGTGTTGCCCTGTCGTTAGTTTCTAAGTAGAACCTTAAAAGACAGTTGTTTGTCTTTTAGTCATTTTAATTATCACGGTATTGTTTTTGTCTCCAACTTATTGTTTAATTGTCCCCTTGGCAACTTTGACAATATGTTGAAATAGTGTGCATAGTTGGTAGAAAATATTTACAGTTAATGATGTAAACAGTAAAATCACAAAAATACAGAAGTCCGAGGAAAATAAGATCGGAAAGTCCCTAATCACATGGCAAAATCAAATGACAAAACACATCAAAAACGAATAGACATCAACTGTCAACAATGTAAGAGCATGCTATATATAATAATGGTTAGAATATATGTAAATCGTATAACACGACAGGAAGGATTCAAGTTTAGTTAATTGAGTTAGAGCGTTTTATTTTGTATGTATCATGTGCTAACTGCGTTTTATTTTGTATGTAACATGCGATCACTTCCTGGTAAAGTATTTATGTATGCTAAACATTCAAATCATTTGTCTACATGAAAAAGTTACGCCATTAACGAATTGTGTAAAGACTCTCATGTAAGTTGGTTACACAGATTACTTAATCATAATCTCTGAGACTTTAATGGACAAGAACATAGCATTGAGTACGGCCAATTTGTGAATTTAGTCTAGCGGTTTATCAAACGAAGGAACTTAGATAGAAATACTTGTTTTGGTTCTCTTTTACAAAATTCGGCAGCCCTTTGTAAAAATATTTTGGTATTGAGTTTTTCTTTAATACGAAAATCATCTTACACCAAATGGAGTTTAGGAAACATTGAAGAAAATGGTGGGTAAAACCGCTCATAGTTGTTAAAACATTTGGCAGGACCAAAACAAATCAAACCACAGAAATAATAATAAGGCTAACCGTAACTGTAAGACCACATGTCAAGTTTTGCATGAGATAATTCGAAATAAAAATAACACGGTATCCATTACCACTCATGGCTTTTTGAAACAGTTCCACACATAATATAACAACCGGCCGAACACAGTTGTTGGGCTAGTTGAAAAAGCAATGAATGCATATGGTACCTGATCAAAATAAAGAATATTGCAAACTTAGATCATTGGTGTCTTTCGTAATCAAAAATGTATGGCTCATTGTGTGTCATACTGTCTTGAATCAAAATGCGATCTATAAGCCCGTTGTCGAACCTGAAACGAATTTATAAAAGTTACTCGGCAACACGTGTATCTCTTTAATTTCGGCACGTGTTTTCAAATTGGAACATGTTTATGTTCAATATGATTGATCAAACAGTTAGTTATTACCTGTTTAGGTTATATTAATTACGATATATTCGCTTAACTATAGTATTATAGTCTAGAATTATCATTTGAGGTTCTCCTATCCGACATTACAGTATCGTTTCCCTCCAAACAACCCTTTCAAGACTTCCAGGAAAGTACATAGTATTGTATGTAGTAAATAGTGTATATGATATGTATTACTATAAAGATTTTGTTCTTCAACTTATAGAATACTGTTCTATTGTATATTGTGTTTATATGTGATGGCAGAGGTCGATGACAGAAAATTGGACATTTGTGTTATCATTTGTAATTAAAAATAAGCTTTCTGTGCTGTCGGGTCAAGCTGATAACCAAATAACGGTATTGAGTTTTTCTTTATAAATGGTTTATGTTCATCTGAAGTATTGAGTAAGAACATAAGTGCAAACACGACGAATAAAACCCATAATATTAAAATCCGTTACCATTCTACACCATGATCTTTCATCTTTAAAAATTAAGTTGAACATCTATATATTGAAAAGATGTATTTGTGCCGTTTACACATATTTTGTTTAAATTCTTAATTTATAAGTACGTTTCGAACAATTGCCTGTTTAAAGCAGATTCTTCTTTTCAAAAAATATTTCCTTTTTTTAATTCTCCTTAGTGTACAAATGACATCATTTGTGTGTTTAAGAAATGTCGTGCATACGTATTATGAACAAACCTTTCTAATGGTTGCAGACAACTGCAGTGTACGTGATCTATTCAAGAGACAAACGTCTTTGTTACAATCACGTCAAGTACAATAATTACAAAATCGTCTGTCTGTTAATGTCAATCATGACAATTATCCTTGTATGGGCACCTTATTGTCCAAGTATGACACTGTGCATAATTTTAGGTGTTTAAAAATAACAAAAACAATTACATTTTAAAAAAAATAGTGAACAAGTTGACATAAACTGACAACACCATGGCTAATTAAAAAACCAACAGACACACAAACCAATACATAAATAGACAAACAACACTACACAAAATTACAACATACAAAACTAGAGACTTAGCAGCACGAACCCCATCAAAAGGAAGGGGTGATCAAAGTTGCTATTAAAGATTGGCAGATTCTGCTCCACATGTGGCACCAACCGTTTTGCTCATATATGTAATAACTCGGTGATATTTCGGTAGGTCACATGCAGAACAAGAGACAGGATTGTGGTTATGACAATTGGAAAATATCTGTTGTCATCTGTAAATCAAATTTTCAATAACGTCCGTAAAATTAACGAAGGTATGATTACAACTTCATCACTTGAAACTTTACCTTGTGAGCAGCACTCGTTTTCATGGAATTCTTTGGAAACCCCTGCAAAAGCGTACCAACTGGAAAATAAACCTCTGTGTTTTCTATGGTCGGGTTGTTGTCTCTTTGACAAATTCCCCATTTCCATTCTCTATTTTATTTGAAATCCAAAAGAATTAACAGTACTGAAGTGAACAATACAAAATACCCAAAACCTTATCCAAGACTGCATCTAAAACCATGATTTGTTCTATATTTCAAAAAAACTGTCTTACTATAGCCTACTGCCACAATAATGAGACAGGTTTGAACGAAATTATCTTATGTTTGTATTAATATTGTGTGTCTTAGATTCATTAGTGTTTTGTGGAAAGTTTCGTGTTTCCCAATTCTGAGTTTTTTAAGTAGAACTTTAAAACACAGTGTTGTCTTTTGGTAATTTTCTTTTTGGTAACGGTATTGTCTGGGTTTTTTCTACTTTGCTTTAAATGTCCCATTGGCATTTTTTGCAACATATCAAAATAGTGTACACAATTGGCAGAAAATATTTATAGTTAAAGATGCTAGCGCATGCTGTATCCTGTAATTGTAAAAATCTATGTACACCATATTACACGAGAGGAGTAATAAGATTAGAGTTAGAGCGTTTTATTTTGTATGTACCATGCGATAACAATTTCCTCGTTTAGTAATTTTGTATGCTAGACGATCAAATCATGTCTACATAGAAAGTTACGCCATTAGAGAGTTAGGTAAATTATCCGATATAAATTTATTGTATATATTACGTACTTTAAACATATAAGAATTTGGTACTGCAATGGACAAGTTCATAACATTGTCTAAGGCAAGTTATTGAAATCTGATCTATCGGTCTATTAAGCGAAAGAATTAAGATGAAAATATTATTTTGGTTCATTTTAACAGAAGTCTAATACTCTTAGTAATTGTTGTTTGCTTGCTGTTTTCTTAAATCGATTATGGGTTACAAAAATGTCCTCACGGACAGGAAAATGTTAAATACTTTTTGTTATTGGAAGGATTTACTTGAAAATTTGAACTTAAGGATGTACACCTCTGAGGAGCCAAAAATTTCTAGAATTAAACTTTTTTTCTTAACTTGGTTTTTGGGTTTTTAAGACTGTAACAAAATAATTGTTGAAGAAAAAATCATATGGTGGTGCACTTTTTTTTTTACTACGGCCCTTTGAAAATGCCCAATTTTGATGATTTTCCCATTTTTCATCAATTTTTACCTATTGTTGGGCTATTATCATGAAAACAATCACAGTTCCACAATTAAACTTTTTTTTATACTTTCTATAAAGATGAAGAGGATAAATTGTATTTAAAAAAAACTATAGGTAGGTGTTAATATAATAAAGTTTGATCATATTTTGACGCTTTTGTTGTGTAAAATCTACCATGCTGTCAATTTTGTATTTTTGTGATTTTTCTCAGTTTTAAGAACAAAATGCATATTATTTTAACTTCTTTTGTTATAAATGATTGAAAAAATACATATCTAAGAAATTTGAGTAGACCAAAATGAAATGGGATTCGTTAAATTTGAAAACTGGATTACTCAAAAGCCATTCATGGTAAATACCCAATTTTTTCACAGAGTTATATTTGATTATAATATTTTCAAAATTCATTAATATTTTCCACTTGTATCACATGTTTTGGAAGTAATTCAAGAACGAGATTTCAACAAGACTGAATGAGACTGAAAAGTCAGAAGTATACATCCTTAAATGTAATAAATAGAATAAAAAAAAATAAAAAAAATGTAAGTAGAAACTTGACTTGACCCACAAAAAAATTTGCAACTAAAACGCTAAAAATCGGTTTCCTGGATCTGCTGGAGACCTTAAGCCACCCCAAGACCCACTGTCGTTATTTGATCCTACAGTTTGCTAGATAACTTGCGACTCCTCTGATGATTCATCACCGTACCAGATATTATATACTTTTGAGTCCAATAATTTTTTGCCGCGGTAGTTTAGACACAGTGATTATCTAATTAGTTAGCAAAGGTATCAGGATTATAATTTAATACGCCAGATGCGCGTTTCGTCTAAATCAAACTCAGCAGTGACGCTCAAATCAAAAGAGTTATAAAGCCCAATAAGTACAAAGTTGAACAGGAAATTTATAATATGACCATGTAATTGATATTCATGTCAACACCAAAGTGCTGACTACTGGGCTTGTGATACCATCGGGGACGAAACGTCCACCAGCAGTGGCATCGACCCAGTGGTGTAAATAAAGGCGACAGTAGTATGCCGCTATTCGTAATTCATAAATCGATAGAGAAAAAACAAATCCCAGTTACAAAATAAAACTGAGGGAAACGCATCAATTATAAGAGAACTACGACACAACAGAAACACAACATTAAAATGTAACACACACAAAAACGAAGTATAATATAACAATGATCATTTTCCTGACTTGGTACAGGGTATTTTAAGATAAAAATGGTGGGTTGAACCTGGTTTTGTGGCATGACAAACCTCCCGCTTTAATGGCAATGTTAATTATAACATTAAAATGATAAAACGTATAACGAACTCTAATGCATATTCAAATTGGAGAATTCCATAAAAACTGACAAAAGTAAATGCTAACTAACAATTAACGACTGTCATATTCCCGACTTGGTATAGGCATTTAACAATTAACGACTGTCATATTCCCCACTTGGTATAGACATTTAACAATTAACGACTGTCATATTCCTCACTTGGTATAGACATGTAACAATTAACGACTGTCATATTCCCCACTTGGTATAGACATTTAACAATTAACGACTGTCATATTCCCGACTTGGTATAGACATTTAACAATTAACGACTGTCATATTCCCGACTTGGTATAGACATTTAACAATTAACGACTGTCATATTCCCCACTTGGTATAGACATTTAACAATTAACGACTGTCATATTCCCGACTTGGTATAGACATTTAACAAATAACGACTGTCATATCCCCAACTTGGTATAGACTAACAATTAACGACTCATATTCCCGACTTGGTATAGACATTGAACAATTAACGACTGTCATATTCCCCACTTGGTATAGACATTTAACAATTAACGACTGTCATATTCCCCACTTGGTATAGACATTTAACAATTAACGACTGTCATATTCCCGACTTGGTATAGACATTTAACAAATAACGACTGTCATATCCCCAACTTGGTATAGACTAACAATTAACGACTCATATTCCCGACTTGGTATAGACATTGAACAATTAACGACTGTTATATTCCCCACTTGGTATAGACATTTAACAATTAACGACTGTCATATTCCCGACTTGGTATAGACATTTAACAATTAACGACTGTCATATTCCCCACTTGGTATAGACATTTAACAATTAACGACTGTCATATTCCCGACTTGGTATAGACATTTAACAACGACTGTCATATTCCCCACTTGGTATAGACATTTAACAATTAACGACTGTCATATTCCCGACTTGGTATAGACTAACAATCAACGACTGTCATATTCCCGACTTGGTATAGACATTTAACAATTAACGACTGTCATATCCCCGACTTGGTATAGACTAACAATCAACGACTGTCATATTCCCCACTTGGTATAGACATTTAACAATTAACGACTGTCATATTCCCGACTTGGTATAGACATTTAACAATTAACGACTGTCATATTCCCCACTTGGTATAGACATTTAACAATTAACGACTGTCATATTCCCGACTAGGTATAGACTAACAATTAACGACTGTCATATTCCCGACTTGGTATAGACTAAAAATTAACGACTGTCATATTCCCGACTTGGTATAGACTAACAATTAACGACTGTCATATTCCCGACTTGGTATAGACATTTAACAATTAACAACTGTCATATTCCCGACTTGGTATAGACTAACAATCAACGACTGTCATATTCCCGACTTGGTATAGACTAACAATTAACGACTGTCATATTCCCGATTTGGTATAGACATTTAACAATTAACGACTGTCATATTCCCGACTTGGTATAGACTAACAATTAACGACTGTCATATTCCCGACTTGGTATAGACATTTAACAATTAACGACTGTCATATTCCCGACTTGGTATAGACTAACAATTAACGACTGTCATATTCCCGACTTGGTATAGACTAACAATTAACGACTGTCATATTCCCGACTTGGTATAGACATTTAACAATTAACGACTGTCATATTTCCGACTTGGTATAGACTAACAATTAACGACTGTCATATTCCCAACTTGGTATAGACTAACAATTAACGACTGTCATATTCCCGACTTGGTATAGACTAACAATTAACGACTGTC
Source organism: Mytilus galloprovincialis (assembly GCA_037788925.1). NCBI lineage: Eukaryota > Metazoa > Mollusca > Bivalvia > Mytilida > Mytilidae > Mytilus > Mytilus galloprovincialis. Next base: position 1,756,915 of record CM075335.1, on the reverse strand, counting down.
ATATTCCCGACTTGGTATAGACTAACAATTAACGACTGTCATATTCCCGACTTGGTATAGACTAACAATTAACGACTGTCATATTCCCGACTTGGTATAGACTAACAATTAACGACTGTCATATTCCCGACTTGGTATAGACATTTAACAATTAACGACTGTCATTTTCCCGACTTGGTATAGACTAACAATTAACGACTGTCATATTCCCGACTTAGTATAGACATTTATTCATGAAAATTGAGGATTAAACCTGATTGTAAAGCTAGATTAACATTTCACTCAGTTATCAAAACTAGTTGACAGCACCAAAACAAATCAAACACAGAAACAACAATATGACTTAAACATAACCGTCACAGCAAGACCTCATGACAAGTTTTGCATGAGATAATTGCAAAAAAAAACTTTACATGCGTCAAAAGTTGGTGGGATTCATGTTGCTTAGCATTTGGTTTTCTAAACTGTGTTTTGTATATTATTAGTCATTTAGTAGTTTTCAATTTTTTCCAATATCTTTGTCTGTTTTTTTTTTTTTTTTTTTTTTTTTTGTATTGATGCGTCCCAATATCCATTGGGTATCTTCGACTTTCTTTTATACAAACATCCCATTTCAATTGTTATTATTATTTGGCACCTCATAATATACACATTGTCATACAGAGACAATATTGAGTTCTGCCGTGTTAACTCAGCTGATCAAGATGAAAAGTAAATGCAATGTCAGTTTGTCGATCTTTTAAATCAGGAAATAGAAAAGCCTGTATTATCTCTGAACTCATTTCCTTTTTTGTCTTCTTCATTAAATCAATTAGTTTGAATGTTGGTAGAATTGCGTGTAAATGATCAATCGTTGATATCCTCTGTTTGAATTATTCGCAGTTTTTTAGACTATGGACGAATGAGAGCAATAACTCTATATGTCTATTAATTATTATTATGATGTTTTCTCATTGACCTATATCTCCCTTCTATTATTCACTCTTACAAACACTTCGGATTGATTTAATTGATATATTCTGTATGTGAATGTATAGTCAATAAAGTCTGTTATTGTACATAACGAATCTAACAACTCCTTAAGATAACTTTTACCGTAGTCTGTTTCCTGGAGGCACTTTCTCGTGCTTTGAATCATGTTATCAGGACAGAATTCATCTGCACTTTTATCAAATGTGACTGAGTTATTTTTAATGATAACATACTGACTTTTAATGTGCTTAATTAAAGTTTTTTAATGTCTATAGACTAAGCTATTTACTAACAAAGCTAAGATGAATTAAAAACATAACATAATGTAGAAAAAATGTATCTGAATGTTGAAATCATAGGTTGGTTGAACTTTTATGATATTTGTCGTAAATATTTTAAGATATCAACAAATTTGACTCATTGAAATACTTATTGGATACCAATGAGTCTTTTAAACACAGTTGGTAGAAAGAAGAAACACAGTTCATAAAGGAAAAACTATGAAATTGCTGCGAAGTCTTTCAATAAAACAATACACAAAAAACAAATATGATCTGGGAGAGTCAAAAGTGCGTATTCTACTAGTAAAATAGGTAAAAGTAAGGCGAAAGATATCAAACAGACAATGGAGAATGCCATGGCTATAAAAGAAAATTACTAAAAGTCACACAGACAAATAAACAAACAGACAAACAACACTTCACATATCATATATTTTATCACAAAGTTTGTTTTTAATTGACACACATTGTCAATTTCTAGATGTAAGTCAAGATATGAGGCAGATTTAACCTATAATGGTTTACTTCTGAAAATTGTGACTTGGATGGAGAGTTGTATCTTTGGTACTCACACCATATCTTTTTATATATATTAACATTTTTATATTAATCAAGTGATTATCTAATAACACGTATTCAAACAATCGCCCTCAGATAACAGAAAACGAATCCCAAAGACCTTTAAAATGAGTTAGCGAGACAATTACTACAAACATATGGTTAACATCTTCATATGCAATTTTAGTTATCTTGCTTTTTACAATTATCCAATTATTGTCACCAAGGATTATAGACTTCAAAAAAATTCACCAGTACAATTCAAAAGAACCAGAATGTTGTTCAAGGCTTCATATCTATAGGTCTCCAAAATCTGTCTTACTATAGCTTACAAAGTCTGTACCAAGTCTGTACCAAGGCAGGAATACGACAGCTGTTGTCCATTCGTTTGATGTGTTTTAGATTTTATTTTGCAATTTCCTTAAGGAATTGTGGTTTAAAAACATCATCGGACTTCGGTATTTTGATATGTTACTTTTAACTATCAACGAAAAGAGACATGTTATGAGCAAAATGATTTGATTTCTGTAATAATAAGGTATGACATTGTTTCATTAGTGGTTTATAGCGAGTTTCGTGTTGCCCCGTCGTTAGTTTATTAGTAAAGCCTAAGAAGACAGTTTTTTGTCTTCTAGTCATTTTGTTTATCACGGTATTGTCTGTTTTTTTCCACTTATTGTTTAATTGTCCCCTTGGCATCTTTAGCATTATACTGAAATAGTGTGCATAGTTGGTAGAAAATATTTACAGTTAATGATGTAAGAGCATGCTATATATGGTAATGGTTAGAATCTATGTAAATCTTGTAATAATTTAAGTACTGTTAATTGAGTAAGCGCATTTATTCTGAATGTACAATGTGATCACAACGTCCAGGTAAATTAATTGTAAAAAGAAGATGTGGTATGACTGACAATGAGACAACTATCTACAAGAGACCAAATGACACAGAAATTAAGAACTATGGGTTACCGTACGACCTAATTGTGTATGCTCAACATTCAAATCATTTGTCTATTTGAAACATTTAGGTCATTAGAGTATTAGGTTAATTTTCTCAGCTAAGTCTATTATACAGATTACTTTAAAGATATTGGAAATAATTAATGCAGTGGACATAACATTGTACTAGGCAAGTTTGTGAAATTTAGTCTAGTGGTTTATTAAGCGAGAGAATTGAGATTGGAATATTCGTATTGTTTTTCTTTTCCAGAATTCTTCTAACCTTTGTAATATTTTTTGGCATGGGGCTTTTCTTAAGCAAAGTGACCTTCTTTTCACCATTAAACTTACTTTGCATACAGATTAACTATTAAACTACACAAGTGTTGATGATTGGCTTAACTTATATATATATATATATATATATATATATATATATATATATATATATATATATATATATATATATATATATATATATATATATATATATATATAATATCATAAAGACCCACGTCTTTACTTGAAAAAATGGCACATTGTCAATCTATGAAAATTATAAAGCATCTTAACAAAGTAAGCCTTAATTTAATTCATAATATCAATAAAACTGTACAATCCACCATTTTCTACATAAGAAAATAGCTGTGCCAAGTCAGGAATATGACAGTTGTTGTCCATTCGTTTGATGTGTTTTTTCGTTTGATTTTGCCATTTGATTGGGGACTTTCCTTTTTGAATTTCCATCGGAGTTCAGTATTTTTGTGTTTTTACTTTTTAGTTATTATTCGTTGGAAACCAATTTCCGTGGCTTTCGTGGTTACAGGTGAACCACGAAATTAAATGTCCAACGAATACGAAATTTTCTATAAACTTGTACGTAGACATCGGCATAACAACGAAATTAAATGTGTCCACGAACATGCAAGTTTTCTATAATCCACGAAAATTGGTACCCACGAAAATATGTAAATCCACAGTAACTCATGTAAAAAAAAACACTACTGGGCTTTTGATACTCTCGCGGAAAACACCCCACCAGCAATGGCATCGACCCAGTGATATATAATAAACTCACCATCGATGACAGGCTTTGTTTATGCCAGACGCGTGTTTTCTATCAAAGGTTGGGTCCAAAAGCTTACCAGTCAACATCAAGTCGAAATAAGTACATGAAGACTGATTATGAGGACACAGATGTCCACCTCAAATCCATCCTTACGTTTTATCAAATCCATACTTTTTTATTTGGTTTTTTTTATATAATTTTATTTGATAACAGGCATACACAGTTGATCATAATATTTATCAAAGGTACCACGATTATAATTTAGTACACCAGACACGTGTTTCGTCTACATAAGACACATCAGTGACGCTCATATCAAAATATCAATAAAGCCAAACAAGTACAAAGTTGATGAGCATTGAGGATCCAAAATTCCAAAAAGTTGTGCCAAATACAGCTAAGGTAATCTATGCCTGGGATAAGAAAATCCTCAGTTTTTCGAATAATTCAAAAGTTTTGTTAACAGGAAATTTATAAAAATGACCACATTATTGATATTAATGTCAACACCGGAGTGTTGACTACTGGGCTGGTGACACCTTCGGGGACGAAACGTTCACCAGCAATAGCATAAAACAAGGAAAATCTTACTTTTAAACTACATATTAGTTACAACTCGGAGACCGGTACAATGGTCAAAAATTACATTAACCCTAGTTATATATGTAAAAGAATGAATAATTTATAAAGGGACGTGAAAATAGGTCCACCAGAAAGACAGGGACATTGTCACTCGTTGTCGCCGGCATTCACTTTTCTTTTGACATTTTAAAGGTGTTGATTAAATTTTAGTAAAGAGTTTGGTCTATTAAGGTAGCACAATACAAAGATTTTTTCACTCCCAATCAGAGAACTTTAAACTAATGTAATTCATTTCATCCTTCTTTATATTTTATAAATGAGGTACCAAAAGAAAGAGGAAAGATTAATCTTTCAAATTGTGATAATTTCATTATGACATAATTATTACATAATCAATTGTTATGTAATTAGTTGCTATATTGTGATGTCCACACTTGAATGAATTTAGCGTCTTTGTTCTTCGTAGCATCCCAAAATATTTTATAGATTCTTGTACAACACAGCTTGACCTCCAAAACTCTGTCTCAGATTTCCAAAAACATCAATAGAACAAATGTTATACCCAATTGAATTTAGTGATCTCTTATGAATTGATGTTGCAAACTTCATTGAAGATTTATGAGAGAATGAAATACAATAGGACAAATCTGAGACACAGTTTTGGAGGTCAAACTGTGTTGTGCAAGAATCTATAAAATATTTTGGTGAGCTATGAATAACAAAGAAGTTAAATTCATTCAAGTATGGACATCACAATATAGCAACTAATTACATAACAATTAATTATGTAATAATTATGTCATATTGAAATTATCCCAATTTGAAAGATTAATCATTCTTCTTTCTTTTGGTACCTCATTTATAAAATTTAAAGACGGATGAGTGGAATTACATCAGTTTAAAGATGTCTGATTGGGGATGAAAAATCTTTGTATTGTGCTACATTAAGAGCTATCTATACAGCATAATCTCGGCCTTAAAGTGATGTGTAAATTTAATGTTGGATAAATATGTGGCTTTCTCAAATCAACATTACTAATTTAAGATGACAAACATATACTATGTTGCTGAAGTGATTGCAACTATACTTTTTTCATGTTTTATACTGATTTAAAAATTAGCATGATTTCTGTGTTTGAAATCTTAAGACGTAGAGTTAAGCAACAATATATAAAAAGATAACTTAAAAGTATCAAACCATCAAAGGCCATACAGAACATCCAGTTTATGGCAAACTTTTAGCGCAGAATGTGCAATCTTAGTTTTTTATGTCAGTTTTGCATAGATTTGAAAAAAAGTGTATGCATTTTTACTTTTTCATAGATATGAGATGAAAAGCACAGGTACATCTCAATTCTAAATACTAATACTCCGTTGTAAAATAATTATATCAGTTGAATCTATTAAGTATTGATGAGAATGCAGACAATAAAAAAAAAACACTGTTCTAACTTATCACAATATTTGTAGCAATTCAGGAAAAAACAACTTGGTGCTGCTGGAATGTCGCTACATAAAAAGGAATAGTTCTTAATATGTCGGGTCGAAGCACATATTTTGTCCGAATCTTTTGTTTTCAATCGACCCGTATTGAGAAATTTCTAGATATAAGTGAAGTAAAGTCGAAGGCTCGGTAAATTTTTTTTCCATTGAAAACTGAACCCAAATCCCACAAAATTAAAAATGAGAGTGAAGGTCAATTATAGAATTTTTATTAATTACTTCAATATGCGAGTTCCAGTTCAATTGCTTATTACATTGATGCAATGATTTTCCAAAATAAAAGCAACTTACTGTAGCCTACAATGTCTGTACCAAGTCTGTACCAAGTCAGGCATATGACAGCTGTTATCCATTCGTTTGATGTGTTTTCTTTTTATATCTATTAAAATTTTTATATTAATCAAGTGATTATCTAATTACACATATTCAAACAATTGCTCTCAGAGAACCGAAGACGAATCCAAAAGACCTCCAAAAAGGGCGTGCGAGTCAAATACTACAAACATATGGTTGATTACATCTGCATATGCAATTTTAGTTAACTTGGTTACTACAATTATCCAATAACGGATTCTAGACTTTAAAAGATTAAACAGTACTAAGGTGAACAATACAAAATACCCAGAATGTTATTGCAGCTGTAAGCCAGAATTAAGAGATAACTGTATTGTATTTGAAGCTTTAAGGACGTCCATCGGTAGTTTTACTGTCGCAAATTTAGTTTACCTGGCGACGCGGAGCGGAGACAGGTAAACGGGTATTTGCGACAGTAAAACTACCGATGGACGTCCGCAAAGCTTCAAATACAATACAGTTATCTCTATTCTAATGCAAAACAAGTTCATAATTAAATTTCAATCATAATTTCAGTGTAAAATCTTCATTAAAAAAAATTCCGCGAAAAAATGTTATCTTCTTTGGTCCCTACACTACGTGACGTCATATGTATGCTTCCGGCGTCAAACATAAACAACGGGCGTTTTCTGGCTTCTGTGCCGCTTCAGAATGTAATAAAATTTGATAAAAAGAAGATTTTTAGGCGCAAGAAGTGAGTTTATTGTTTATTATTGTAGAAATAACATGTCAATACATTCCGAAATTCAAAATGTCGGCTTCATTAGTTACATACAAGGAGATAGAGAATTTTACGCTTGCTGTCATCCAATCAGAACAATTGTTACAAAATAATTGCATTAGAATTTGCTCTGTATAGATTTCAAAAATCAGTCTTACTATAAACTACTAGCATAGAATGGGCAGTTGTAAACAAAATGATGTCACAATTGTATCAATATGGTGTATCCTAGTTTCATAAGAGGTTTATAGCGAGTTTTATGTTGCCAAATCGTAAGTTTCTAAGTAGAACCTTAAAAGACAGTTGTTTGTATTTTAGTCATTTTCTTTTTTGGTCACAGTATTGTCTGGTTTTGTCTAATTGTCCCCTTGATATCTTTTTCAAAAGTGTGCATAATTGGTAGACAATATTTACAATTAATGGATGTAAGAGCATGCAAATATGGTAATGGTCAGAGTCTAAGTAAATCATATGACACGAAAGGAATAATTTAGTTCATCGAGTTAGAGCGTTTTATTTTGTATTTATCATGCGATTACAATTTCCTGGTTATGTAATTTTGTATGCTAGACATTCAAATGATTTGTCTACATGCAATGTTTATGCCATTAGAAAATTAGATGAATTCTCTCATTTTAGTTGATTATACATATTACTTTATAGATTTTAGAAATCAGAACTGCCATGGAATAGTTCATAACATTGTCTACAGCAAGTGTGTGCAACTTAATTGAGTGGTTTTTATGCGAATGAATTTAGATGGTAATGTTCGTATTTTTTTTCTTTCTAGAATTCTGCTTCCTTTGCAATATTTTTTGGCATGTATTATTTCTTAAACGAAGAGACTTTTTTTACACTCCGAAGATTTCTCTACGTAGAGATAACGTATTCAATTTGTTGATAAGTTTGTTTTGAGGCATGGCTGAATCTACAGATGTATTAAAGTTAAAGTCCTGCGTTGTCCTTGAAAAAATGTGCATTGCCATAAATTAAAAATAATAAAGCATCTAAGAAAAGTACGTGTTAAGTTAATTCATAATTACGACCATATAAATGATAATTCATGTTAACACAGAATGCTGACTACGGGGCTGATGATATCATTGAGTGAGATACCTCCACCCGTAGTAGCATCAACCCTTAGTTTTAATAAACTTACTTCGATACAAGGATCATTTAATTTCTGCCAGACGCGTGTTTCGTCCACAAAAGTATTTACTATCAAATGTTAGTAGAATTAAATACAGGACGACTGCTTATGATATCACAGATGGCCACAGCGAATCCATGCCTACGTAGTAAAAGAAAATCATATTTTTTTCATTTGAAAAAAACGGTCTGAACAGTTGACCATCAAAACAAAACATTTTTTTTTCAACAAGTAAATAGATAATATTATATGTTACAATGAAAGGTATAATGGTCAAAATTGACCATGACCCTAATATAAAAGAAAGCAAAATTTTATAAAGGTACGTGAAGGTGGATCCACCAGAAAGGAGTTAGGAACGTTGTCAATTCAATTTTCTTGTGACAACTTAATGGTAATAAATCATATTTAAGGTAGATAGGATGTCTTCATCCATCTTGGATTTCATTTCAATATAGCAAATGACATGTTTAATCATATTTATGGTTGAATTTAAAAAAAAAAAAACAGAAAACTTTTGTTTGATTCAATTTTTTCAAATTTTGCCACATAAGGGAAGGCAATTCAAATGTAATGACAGATAATTCAGATAAAGGTACTTTTACAATAGAATGTGTTAGTAATTTTTCTATTTTATTATGTAGCAAGAAAACGGGTGCGGTGAGCTCATTTTTTCGTTTCTTATCTGAAAGCATACTATTAAAGCTATCTTCTCATATTTTATCTCAAAATTCTATGGTGCAGTTTTCGTTTTATTGCAAAAAATTGGGTTTTCCATGCATAATCGATACCAAATCTGTAAATTTTGAACAACCTGTAGGATGAAAATAAGCCTCGTGACCTGTTTTTTTTTTTAAATATTTTTTTAAAAAGAATGATATAAACTTCATTTTGGCAAATTATTAAAAATTCTATGAATTATAATTGAGACACCCCATTTACCTTAATGTAGCCTTGGGACGGTAAATGTGGTACTTAACACTGCAGGAAGATAACTCTGTAAAATCAGATAAACATTTAGCTCGTTGTGTTGTTTATGAAATATTAAGCTTCTCAATGATCAATAAAGGCAACAGTAGTATACCGCTGTTCAAAACTCATAAATCTATGGACAAAAAACAAAATCGGGGTAACAAACTAAAACTGAGGGAAACGCATTAAATATTAGAAGAGAACAACGACACAACATAAAAATGTAACACACACAGCAACGGACTAAGCATTAGACAAAATCCGATGAGAATAACCAATATAACATCAAAACCAAATACATGAATTTGGGATAGAAAAGTACCGTTACACGTCTTATAGTAATGTGAATTCAAACTCAAAAATAGGAGAAAACAAACGACACAACGGAAACACAACGTAAAAATGTTACACACACAGAAACGAACTATGATATAACATTGGCCATTTTCCTGACTTGGTACAGGACATTTTTAAAGAAAAAATGGTGGGTTGAACCTGGTTTTGTGGCATGCCAAACCTCGCACTTTGATGGCTTTGTTAAATATAACATTAAAATGACAACATAATAATACAGGACTACAATACAAATAAATAGCAGAACGTATTTGGCAAAGAAACACATGAATAATGGATAACAAAAGGCATCAGGTTTAAAATTCATTACGTCAAAAACGCGCCTCGTCCAAACAAGACTTACCACACCTAATGATCTTCGACTTTGTACTTGCTCTTATAACTATTTTGATCTGAGCGTCACTGATGAGTCTTATGTAGACGAAACGCGCGTCTGGGGTATTAAATTATAATCCTGGTACTTTAGATAACTATTTACACCTCTGGGTTGATGCCACTGTTGGTGGACGTTTCGTCCCTGATGGTATCACTAGCCCAGTAGTCAGCACTTTGGTGTTGACATGAATATTATATAGTCATTTTTATGTATTTCCTATTTACAAAACATTGAATATTTCTTATGTATTAAATTATAATTCTGGTACTTTTGATAACAACTTAAGATCTTTTAAAAGGAATAATGGCAAATCCGTTTGTGAGGCCCATATAGTGACGTGTAAAATAAGATGTTAGATAACTAATGTGGTTGTCTAATACAAACAATCATAAATTAGATAACACACACATAAAATGTTGCTGCATAACAACTTTACTCTAATCATGTATTATACTGATTCTAATAAGCATTATTTCAGCGCCTGAAATCTGAAAACGTAAAGTTAAGAAAATTATATACAACATGAAGGTGTCCATAGTACACGGATGCCACACTCAGACTATCTTTATCTATGTTCAATGAATCGTTAAATTGGGGTCAAAACTCTAATTTGGCAACACAATTAAAAAGATCATGTTTGCTAAGTTTCAAGTTGATTAGACTACAACTTCATCAAAAACTACTTTGACAAAACACTTTAACCTAAAGCGGGCATTATCATTTTCTATCTTCAGTGGACAGTGAAATTGGAGGTCGAACTCAAATTTAGCATCACAATCAAAAACGTGTTATGTTAGGGAACATGTGTACTAAGTTTCAAGTTGATTGTACTTCAATTTCATCAAAAATTACCTTGACCAAAATGTTTAACCTGAAACGGGAATGACGAACGAACGGACGCACAGACCGAAAAACATAATGCCTCTAGGTGGTATATGCAAATGATTCTAAGTATCACACCATCAAGAGCTACATAGAACAGCCAGTTAGTGGTCAACTTTGAACGAATAATTTGCATCCTTAGTCTTTTATGACAGCTGTGTATAGATTTGAAAAAGGTGCATGCATTTTCACTGTTCTATAGTAATGATAAGCATCAGACACACCCTAACCTCCATTGTGATAGAATCAAAATCAGTGGAATCATTTATCTGGCCGAAATTCAAATTTGCTCTACATTTTGTGTTTTTCAGTATGACTTTCCAAAGCATATATCATCTGACATAGATTCATTAAAAGTCCCGGGTCAAGAACATATTTGGTTATTTTAAGCATGTTTCGAAATTTTAAACCAACTAAAGTTTTCAGTTTCAGTTAAAATGTCGATATTCTTGAAAGATACTTAATTTGAACAGAAATGTAAGATGCTATCAATCACGAACCTATCCCTTGAAATTTCTTATTTTTGATAATAAAACAATTGATACATTATACGTCTTCATCATAACAAAGTTGTCATAACACAATTAACTGACTCATTTGTCATAATGTATGCTATATATTAAGTAATTAATTATTTTGTTAGTCATAAAATCAAGGAAAAAAAACAATTTCATAAATGTACATTTATACAATGGAGACTGCTTTACTCAATTTTTTGATATTTTTAACTAGTTTGTCTGTTTGTTTTGCTCACACGTTGTTCTATGCGACTGTATTACATGTAGGAGGTATGTTAGCTCTTCAACCAGATTTTATCCCCATGATACATAAGGAAATACCTGTTCCATATCGGGAATCGGAAAGTTCTTTTTCATTTTTTATGCGTTTGAGCTTTCGATTTTGCCATTTGATAAGAGACTGTCTGTTTTTATTGTCGTTGTGGATCACTGTTTTGTGATATTATTTATTGTAAGAGTTACGAAAATCATAAAAGTCTATCCACCCAAATGTAATTACTCAGCTAAAAGACTTTCTAGGAAAAGTGGAGCCAACAGATCCTTATGTACATTAAGTATGTGACCGTCTATAGTGAAAAATACTAAAACAATATAAACAATATAGGAAAACATTCAACGCTCGTGCAAATTTAATGATTTGTACTATAGTTATATTCAATTAACATTTCAGAGAATGTGAGATTGATACAATAAAGATCCAAATTTCGTTAGAGATGATATCTATAAAAAGTCAAAGTGAAACTGTTTAGCAAATTATGAACATACACAGCACACAGTATCAAGATACGAAATAAGAGAATCATAAAACAAACATAAAAAAAATACGTTTTTAAAAATAAATAACGTACAAATAAAGGATTAAGAAGGCGTCAAATTATATCAATTCACTTCACAATCAGACACCCATTATATCGAATTCTTGAACGTACAATACACTTTATTCTCATTTCATAATTTCAGCAAAGTAGAGATCTTGAAAAAAACAAAACGTTTATATTTCAAAGTTCATAATGGACATTTTTTTAAATTGTATGAATGAAAATATATATCATATTACGTTGTCATAAATCAATGTGTAATTACATCATGTAACTTAAGAAAGCGATTTATTTAATGAAATTAATAATTTCAATCCGTGAAATATTATAATTAGAAATAAAAAGAACATAGTTTGAGATTCTGTGAACTTTTCATTTGAATAAGCTAATAAAGACAATTACTATTTGGCACAGTTCAATAAAAGTTTCAAGTAATCATTAGTTTTAAAAGTAATGAAAGTGATAAAACGATTATGTCTGATTCAAATAACACTGAAACATTATGATATTGGCGTTTAGTGGGCTTAATTAAACTTCATCGGGAACGCTCAACCCAACAAATTTGAAAGTAACGGATGGTTACAGATGAAGATTTTGTTGCTACAATCTTTTATTCTGAGATATAAAAATTTGTTTTGTATTGTTTTATTTCAGGAATCTAATTTTATAATGGATAGCACCTCCAATTTTTCTGGGAGTTGTTGAATAAAAATCTATCTTAAAAAACGAGTTGTAGCATTCTTTTATTTTTCTTTTTTTTTTTTTTTTCAAGATGAAACATGTGAAATTACATACTAAATTATTAGATACAAATTAAAAATAATTAAGTACCAGTTGTAAGTTAGATCAATTCATAATGGTATGATAAGATATAAATATTACAATTAATTTTGTTAATTAAATGCTGCTTCTAACAATTGTCACTTCTGATTTATTTTTATTTTTTTGTGCAGGGGTTAAGAAACATACAGATTATTTGTTTGGCTTCATAACTATTTTGAAATGAGCGTCACTGGTGATTCTTATGTAGCCGAAACGCGCGTCTTCTGTATTAAATTATAATCCTGGTACCTATGATAACTATTTCTATATTAATCAAATATTTTAAATATTCTATCCCACCACATTTTGTGGGGAACATGTTCTTACATCAACATTTGTATACATTTCTTTTATTTTTCTTTGTAAATCATCAATCCAATCCAATCCAATCCAATCCAATCACAGTCACGTCTCAGTCCTTACAGCTGAAAGGACGTGCTGGATCAGCTCCTGATTACCCGTTGGCTACAACATGTTACGCTGTTCAGATGGTTCAATGACAAACTAGAAGGCTTGAGACGTCCCTTACAGTAGACCCGCGTCAGTGACACTCTGAAACCCATTGTGGATGGGTGAGTGTCATATGCTGCCCAGACGTCCGAGGGCTATGGGTATTGTACTTTTGCAGTTGTAAACTGTCAATTGCAGTCATCTACTACAGAGTCAATTATTCATCTATCAACAACACATCGTCGTTGTTAGCGGGCAGTCAAGCTGATCAACCTGGCCCTGAAAGCAACCGGTGTGGAGTATCAACTAAAAGAAACATCAAAATAGTAAAAAATCAAAACAACTCATCAAAAACAAGATGGCGACCTACCAAAATGGCGTCTTCCATTTGTTCCTGACCCACTACATAAAATATGTAAATGCTCACCAAACGCCTTCGGGCACCGAGCCGACCGTGCGAGGGATGCATATCCAGTCAAGGTCGTTAAACACTTCCAGTTAGTTTGTAAATCATTACTTTTACTGATTAACCTATTTTTGATTATATCCATTAGACGTTCTTGGTAGTACTTATACATCCGTCATTACGTTATAGTGTTATGATACATTTTTTTTTAAATTTTTATTGCCATGACAATATCAGTTTGTTTTCGAATTATCTCTCTCGAAATTATATGAGATTTCTTATCAAACGGACTAAATTCACTGTCACCAATTTATCTAACCATTATTACAAATTTCATAATTCATTACAATAGAATTTTTCAAAATACATATTATATTTGGGCTAATTCTAACATTATTGAACCGTAACCAGGGATGTTACCGTATCATTTTCTGTGTTTTTAATTGTATAACTTCCTCGACTCATCTCGACACCGATTTGTACCCACGATCAACTGGAAGCTTCTGTGTCATTTAATGAATAAAAACAGACACAAATGTTTGGTTCTGTGTACAATATTTTGTCTGTTTGTCGTTTTCTTTCTTAGCCATGGCGTTGTCAGTTTATTTTCTATCTATGAGTTTGACTCTCCCAATGGTATCTTTCGTTCCTCTTTAATACCTATTTCATTTAGACTTAAATTTTTGTGTTCTAATATTTTAATTTTTTTATTCAATCCTACTTGTCTATAATCATTCTTAATTCTAAATTTTCTATTTAAAACTCTAATACAATAGTAAATGTTTTATCGTGTAAAGTTCTATGTTGCCTTTTAATTATGCAGTACTGCTGCATTTTTAGTTTGTTAATGATGTCATTAGCATCATATTCTCTCATTCAAGAATAATATCATGTTTAGTGTTAAACAAATGAAATTTCAGATTCATTCCTTTTAAATGATCGTCTGAAATATGTTTTAATTAAAATGAATTCAGAACAAATATTGTTTTGAGTATCAATTATCTCAACAAAACATAAAAGAATTTCATGCGTCCGAATCGTTTTCCCGGGAAAACCTTCATCAGGAACGCTAAAATCCAAACATTTGAAAGCCTGGTCCATCTAATGATGTACAAAATGTTTGAAAGCCTGGTCCATCTAATGATGTACAAAATGTTTGAAAGCCTGGTCCACCTAATGATGTACAAAATGTTTGAAAGCCTGGTCCATCTAATGATGTACAAAATGTTTGAAAGCCTGGTCCACCTAATGATGTACAAAATGTTTGAAAGCCTGGTCCATCTAATGATGTACAAAATGTTTGAAAGCCTGGTCCATCTAATGATGTACAAAATGTTTGAAAGCCTGGTCCACCTAATGATGTACAAAATGTTTGAAAGCCTGGTCCACCTAATGATGTACAAAACGTTTGAAAGCCTGGTCCATCTAATGATGTACAAAATGTTTGAAAGCCTGGTCCATCTAATGATGTACAAAATGTTTGAAAGCCTGGTCCATCTAATGATGTACAAAATGTTTGAAAGCCTGGTCCACCTAATGATGTACAAAATGTTTGAAAGCCTGGTCCACCTAATGATGTACAAAACGTTTGAAAGCCTGGTCCATCTAATGATGTACAAAACATTTGAAAGCCTGGTCCATCTAATGATGTACAAAATGTTTGAAAGCCTGGTCCACCTAATGATGTACAAAATGTTTGAAAGCCTGGTCCACCTAATGATGTACAAAATGTTTGAAAGCCTGGTCCATCTAATGATGTACAAAATGTTTGAAAGCCTGGTCCACCTAATGATGTACAAAATGTTTGAAAGCCTGGTCCATCTAATGATGTACAAAATGTTTGAAATACATTATAGGAGATTGCTCTGTTACAAAATCCATTTATATTCGATATAAATCATCTTCAAGTCACCCACAAAATCGAAATTCATTATTCAAATCATCGTTCTTGTAACTTTTCCTAAATGATATATTGAAATCACTGCTATTAACTTCCGGGTCCGCCTGCAGTAAAACACATTACACAGTGCGTTAAATACATCCTTTTTGTTCATATATTTGTCATCGGAAGCAGTAGGAAGCTACAATTAGTATGATAAACGAGAATAGAATTCATCTAAATTTGCTGTATTATTATGTAATAAAGAGTTACAACTGATTAACTGACTGAATAATGCGTTTATTGTCATATAATTTCTCATAGAAATCTTACATTTAAAGAACAGTAGAGACAAATGCAGTTTTCCATTTTTTTTTTTATCTGAAATGAACTGACAAACATGCCAGCAGAAGTTCCAAGTCTTGTCAATGATATATATGAGAATAATAAATAGTTATCTAAAATGACGTTGAAAGATGTTTTAAAACTGAGGAAGCGGAATCCGAAAAGATAAACTTGATCAAACCTTCTTCTTCGGTTAAACTGTAATGTCTTTTAAACTCATTGTCTTTCCGAGAGTTTCTCTAACTATAGACTGAAAAATCAGAGCAGTGAATTAATAATCTAGTATAATAAGTAAAATAAAATAAGACGTCACACATGATGCAATTTGTTATCGCACATTGACGAAATTGTCATTACTTATAGGGAGTTATAGAATTTTAAAGAATAATCAAACATGAAGTTTATAGCATGATTTATAACAACCTTTCCTTAATTGTCCGTTAATTATAACCAAAAAATAAGTTTCTTCATCATTCCTTAATTTATAAACAGAAAATGAAGAAAAGTGTGTTATCAATAATGTCATTACTTAAGCAACGAATACTTAGCTAATGATATAGGGCATAGGATACATTTTTTTTAGGTTAAAAATTTAAAACATGGTTTACCTATTCAATTCAAATATGTAATAATAAAAAAATTGATGTGCTTCTTTAGGGATAAACGGGCCGAAATTTTTAACTTTTTTTATTCTATTTCTGTGCTTTTGGTATATACTCATAACTTTCTTGTTTTAAAAGATAAACACAAGCGGATTGTTTTGTAAATTAAACATATAAAACTCTTCTTAGTATATGAATGCTTTAAGAGCATTAAGTTAGGTTGATAAGGGTTTAGCAATATCATAAGTTCAGCGAATAAGAAATTAGAAAAGATAATGATGTCATGTTTGTTAAAGAAGTGCCAACTAAGGAGAAACATCTCTGAAAAGTCTTATTTTATTTTAATTATCCAGTGATTATTCTAAATTATTGATAGAGAATTCAATCTAATATTGATGACATCAAAATATCGACTTTTTTTTAAAAAAAAATAATCATTGGACTTTCTGGCAAAAAAAATGATTTTCAATATTATTTTTTAACGTTTTATGTCAATTCTAAATGCATTTTTGTGTATATGTGCAACTATGCATTTTAAATTTCTTAATAGCAAGTTGAAGAAAAAAGTTTTGATTTAAAGTTGATGTTCGACAGGTTTGAATTGCATGAAATATCTTTCAATTATATGTGTCATCACCAATGTATTATGTTATATGTTCGTTGTTGTTCTGCAGTTTGCATGTTGTGTCGACTATTATATTATATGTTTGGGTGTTTCTCGGTGATAAATGTTCTAGTTTGCGAATGTGCTGTCAGGTAGTGTCATTTTTGCAATATGTTTTAATATTGTCATGAAATGGGGTTTGGCTAGCCGATACCAGGTTCAACCCACAATTTTGTTCTTAAAATGTTTTGTACCAAGTCAGGAATATTGCAGTTGTTATCAAATAATTCTATGTCTGTTGGCATGTGTTGTGTTGCACTTCAGTGTTCCTGTTGTGCATTTGTTTTCCTCTACTGATTGATGTTTCCCTCGGTTTTAGTTTGTAGGCCGGATTTGGGTATTTTTCCTCAATCGATTTATGAATTTTTAAAACCGGTATACTACTGTTATCTGTATTCCTGCTCCTTGGTTGCTTGATTATTTATTCACATAATAATTTCTTATCTCTAATAAATGGAAACGGATTAATAGGCACAGGTGACATAGGTTATAAATCTAAGTTATGTTAAATAATCAAAGTAAAGCATCGTGTATCATCATGGCTTTTCTACAAATAAGAAGAGTTGGTATCATTTCAACTCTTCACAAGACAAAAAGACACAGAAAATAACAATTATAGGTCACTGTACGGCCTTCGACAATGAGTTAATCCATAATGCGTAATCAGCTATAAAAGACATTTTTTAGCTTAAATAACCAAATTAAGACAATGGGCAACATGGCTTTTCTGTTTATAAAGCAGGGTTGGCAAAGTATTACCCACCCGGGAATTCCCGGGCGGGAAAACCCGGGTTTTCCCGGGCTGGGCAATACTCCCAGAAATGGGTAATAGTGGGCATTACTGGGCAATATGATTTTTTAAGCTTATTTTAACACAAAATAGTAAAGACTTGTTATAGTTTCATAGTATAACAGCTAAATAGAGACTTTTTACACAGATAACCATTGACAGTCATTTCTAGAAAATTCAATTTCATTCTCTTCTCTATTAATTTTATATGTAGGCAGAATACAAGATTTGCACATTTAAAGATACCTTTTAATTACCAAGTATTGTTTCAATAATCCAAACTTTGAAAAATGCATTTTATTGCAGTGTTTAAGTGAATTGTTTATTTTAATTGTTATACATTCATATTGCTAAATAAACACCCTACAGGGTCATGCCATTAACACTTATATAATTGAAAGGACTGATTATTGTTACATAAACAAATCGGTGTTCTAATCTGAATAATTACTTATTAATTAGTGACAGTACTAAACATTATTTAAATGTGATGTTTCTTTAATACATGTAATTGTTAATTCTTAATAGGAGCTACATGTATATTCATTTGAAAAAAAAAATGATTTATTTGCTTTCTATTTACAGTTTGCCAATCTAGACAAATGCAAAACAAACAAAATAGGGTATAAATATCTTATTAAATGTATTGCATTTGTGTTTATCACTGAATCCTCTTTAAAATTCAGACAAATATTTTATATTACCCAGTATTGCCCAGTATTACCCACTAAAACCCAGTAAAACCCGGGTTTTCCCAGTATTTCCCACTGGGCTGGGCAATACTCATAAAACCCGGGTTTTTGCCAACCCTGTTATAAAGACTAAAAAAACTACACTTGTGTAAATAAAGATAAAGGATACTACAGATACAGTTAAGTCGGCCTCATATCTTGACTTACATCTAGAAATTGACAATGAGGGTCTATGAAAACAAAACTTTACGACAAAAGAGATGATTTCAGCTTTCCAATTGTGAACTTTCCATTTATAAGTAGCAACATTCCAGCAGCACCTGCATACGGGGTATTTATCTCCCAATTGATACGATATTCGCGTGCTTGCATTTCCTATCATGATTTTCTTGATAGAGGTTGCTACTTACAGAAAGCTAATAACCAAGAGTTCAAAATGGTGAAGTTGAAATCATCCCTTCATATATTTTACGGACGCCATCACGAGTTGGTTAACCGTTATGGAATAACCGTTTTACAGATGATATCAGGCATGTGCTCTATGTCGTAACTACAATACCCTGCACTTTTCACGAATGTGACCTACCGAATTCGACTATTTACAGGATTTATAATAACATAAGCAACACGATGGGTGCCACATGTGGAGCAGGATTTGCTTACCCTTCCGGAGCTCCTGAGATCACTCCCAATTTTTGGTGGGGCTCGTGTTGTTTAGTCTTTAGTTTTCTATGTTGTGTCTTCTGTACTATTAATATTTCTGTTTGTCTTTTTATTTTTAGCCATGGCGTTGTCAGTTTATTTTCAATCTATGACTCTCCCTCTGGTATCTTTTGTCCCTCTTTTACTTTCAATAAATATAAATATAGGCTTTTCATCAGAATCTAAGAAATAACAAATGAAACACATCATTTAAATGTGGTTTCAATTGAGTCACTATATTTCTTGAAAATGTCAGCGCCAACTTGACTTGTTTTTGACCCACAAATGAATATCATACTGTTTCTTAGGACTTAACCATTTTGGGTAAATTCCTTTAAAGAACATTTTTTATTATCTTTTCTTGAAAAGAAAAGCAAAACGTTATTTCATTTAGGATTTCAGTGCAAAGGTCGTCATCCTTCTAGCAGGTATTTTGAATTTCCCAGCAGCGTCAAAGTGACAACCATGTTAAGGATCTTCACAGGATCATACATGGCCGTTTTGATTTCAATTACTTCTATAAATATTAAATTATAGACAAATAGGACAAATGTTTGACTCCTTGTGGTCATATTTAAGTTTCATCAAGACCAAAGAAACAACACTTGCTAAAGTTGTTACGAATGAAAATGTTCGGCCTGATTTGATTAATTTCTTATAAAGCACACTAAAATTTACCGTGTCAGAATCTAATGTATTCGCAAATATTTTCGAACGTTTATATCAAAACGTTTTGATTGGATTAGAAGGAACTATATAATGAAAAATCAACTAATGGTGTGACTATATTTTCATTTTGAGGTACATTGAAGTCAAAAGGTAAAATCACAAAAATACTGAACTCCGAGGAAAATTCAAAAAGGAAAATACCCAATCAAATGGCAAAATCAAAAGTTCAAACACATCAAACGAATGGATAACAGCTGTCATATTCCTAACTTGGTACAGGCATTTTCTTATGTAGATAATGGTGGATTGAATCTGGTTTTATAGCTGGCTAAACCTCTCACTTGTATGACAGATAGACCTTTGGATTCTGAAACGGTCTATTTCCCACAGGGTTTCAATGTCAAATTTTATCTTTGCTTAATATTTAAGAAACAAACCTTGTCACTGAAACATATTTGTGAAGTAATGTTTAAAATGGTTCAGCATGTCTTGAGCCAAAGATTTCTCAAGTTAAGACAATCAGACAATACAAAAAGCTTTTGTCAGTTATGTTGAAGAATTGCCATCAAAAGAGGAAGAACTCTAATAGTCTGATATCGTTTAAATACCATGTGATTATTTCCCATCTTTTAAACAAAAATCAATCAAGCATCAGCAAATCATTTTTATGAACAAATCATGGATTGTTTTTGGGAAAAGCCTTTTTTTAAATTCCCAATAGAACCAAATGTATTCTCTCAAGATGCCTTATATTGTTAGACTTCTGAAGAGGATTTGATCCTTGGTTTGATCAGCTAAAATGTGAGCAGGCCTCTACGGTTGATAAGCTAATGATAAAAAGAAGACGAACATCAAGTAAGACAGGTGGTTACATGGCTCTTCTGTCTTTGTCAGCCAAAACAACCAAAATCAGACAATGGGAGTACAAAATCTCTCAATTACCACACTAACCCACACTTGTTACAATTTTAATCTGACTTTTCTATGTCAGCTAAATTAACAATACTTGTGACAATGGGTAACATTGATTTTTTTTTTTTTTTAATGTCAGCAAACATTAACAACTGCTTGGAGAAGCTTCACAAATATTGCTGTCAGCTTTAAAGAATATCAATGAATAGCTATGAAATACAGACCAAATCAGACAAAAACCAGATGCTCCGCAGGGCACAGCTTTATACGACCGCAGAGGTTGAACCCTGAACGGTTGGGGCAAGTATGGACACAACATTCAAGCTGGATTCAGCTCTAAATTTGGATTGTGATTAAATTGGTGACACAGCATAGGTTTCGGACACGGAATGAATGTGGTCTACTGAACTTAAAATATTTTTTTTTTCCCTTTGAGCAATTCACTATGCTGTTGAATATTAATCCTCTCAAAAAAATGTTTGAAGAAATTTTCTTTTTACTTATGAAATCTGAAATGAGAACAATTTCCCCCCCCCCCCCCCCATTTTTTTTCACATCCCCCTTTCCCTTTTTCCAAAACTGATCTCAATTCAAATTTCTAATGGAGTTTGCAACAATAACTACTCATTTAAATACATCATAAAATATTAAAATGTAACAAAGGGTGCTTGTTATCACTGAATGGTAAAGATTGTTTTAATTTATCAGTTGGTAGTAAAAGTGAATATACATTGTATATTGTATAAAACAATGATTTAAGAAGTTGATTCAACTACTATTCTGGACAAAGAAAGATAACTCCAATCAATTGAAAATTTCTATATTTCTTGCTATTGCCCAATACTGTGCAATTTAAAATATTTGCTATTGCACAATACTGTGCAATTGAAGATTTCTTGCTATTGCACAATACTGTGCAATTGAAAATTTCTTGCTATTGCACAATACTGTGCAATTAAAGATTTCTTGCTATTGCTGAATACTGTGCAATTGAAAATTTCTTGCTATTGCACAATACTTAATGTAATAATTTTGGATCCTGATTTGAACCAACTTGAAAACTGGGCCCATAATCAAAAATCTAAGTACATGTTTAGATTCAGCATATCAAAAAAGCCCAAGAATTCAATTTTTGTTAAAATCAAACTTAGTTTAATTTTGGACCCTTTGGACTTTAATGTAGACGAATTTGAAAACGGGACTAAACATTAAGAATCTACATACACAGTTAGATTTGGTATATCAAAGAACCCCAATTATTCAATTTTTGATGAAATCAAACAAAGTTTAATTTTGGACCCCCATTTGGACCAACTTGAAAACTGGGCCCATAATCAAAAATCTAAGTACATTTTTAGATTCAGCATATCAAAGAACCCCAAGGATTCAATTTTTGTTAAAATCAAACTAAGTTTAATTTTGGACCCTTTGGACCTTAATGTAGACCAATTTGAAAACGGGACCAAAAATTAAGAATCTACATACTCAGTTAGATTCGGCATATCAAAGAACCCCAATTGTTCAATTTTTGATGAAATCAAACAAAGTTCAATTTTGGACCCTTTGGGCCCCTTATTCCTAAACTGTTGAGACCAAAACTCCCAAAATCAAACCCAACCTTCCTTAAGTTATCATAAACCTTGTGTTTAAATTTCATAGATTTCTATTTACTTATACTAAAGTTATGGTGCGAAAACCAAGAATAATGCTTACTTGGGCCCCTTTTTGGCCCCTAATTCCTAAACTGTTCAGACCTCAACTCCCAAAATCAATCCCAACCTTCCTTTTGTGGTCATAAACCTTGTGTTTAAGTTTCATTGATTTCTATTAACTTATACTAAAGTTATTGTGCAAAAATCAATAATAATGCTTATTTGGGCCCTTTTTTGGCCCCTAATTCCTAAACTGTTGGAACCAAAACTCCCAAAATCAATCCCAACCTTCCTTTTGTTGTCATAAACCTTGTGTCAAAATTTCATAGATTTTTATTTACTTAAACTAAAGTTATAGTGCGAAAACCAAAAACATGCTTATTTTGGCCCTTTTTGGCCCCTAATTCCTAAAATGTTGGGACCAAAACTCCCAAAATCAATCCTAACCTTCCTTTTGTGGTCATAAACCTTGTGTTAAAATTTCATAGATTTCTATTCACTTTTACTAAAGTTAGAGTGCGAAAACTAAAAGTATTCGGACGACGACGACGACGACGACAACGCCAACATCATACCAATATACGACCAAAAAAATTTTAATTTTTGCGGTCGTATAAAAAATATTAATAAAATAAAAATCTAAGACCCTTTGAAATTTAAAGGCAAGCAGTAAAAGAATAAAGCCTTTAACGTGCATTCAGGCTTGTTCAGGCAATTTCCTCAATTATTTTCTCTTTGTTTGTGTATTCAAAATAGATAAACCGGTTTAATACAAAAATGGATACAGAACTGTTGTCTCTTTGTTAACTATCATTTCAGGCAAAGCAAAAGTTCATTCAAAACTATTATGAACATTAAACTCAAAGCATTCTTTCAAACTTTTTTACTGTTTTTTTTTCTCTTTTCACAGTACAATCTAAGGCCATATAATGTAAAGTAACATTTTATTTATTATGCTTTAATTCAGTGCAAAATAGAAACAATTCATAAATATAAATACTCACACTTACAATAATAAATATTATTATTGCATAGCAATATAATATTTCCCACAGAAAGTAACCAAAAGTTAGCGTGCAATAAATCTTCAAAATTCATGACGTCATCAACAACAAAATCTTAGTTTAAACCAATTTTTACTTTTGAATATTATATCGCTATACAATAAAAGGGTTTATTACATGAATATTGGGGAATATTGTCCCTCGTAAAACATATATTGCACTCGCTAGCTCGTGCAATATAAAATTCTACTCTGGACAATATTCCCCTATACTCATGCAATAACCCTTTATTATTAATAATGCATATGAACATAAAAAGTAAAATCACAAAAATACTGAACTTAGAGGAAAATCAATTCAGAAAGTCCATAATCACATGACAAAATCAAATAACAAAACATCTCATCACACAAACTTTAATTACAATTAAATGCCTTAAATTTTAATGCCTTAAAAATATCTCAAACATTTTTGAACACATATTTTTATCTATACACAATCTGTATTTATTAACATTGTGATAAAGCTAAATGCCAGCATAAATAATATCACAAAAATATGTAAAGATATGTAGAGAACAATCTCAGTGTTGCAGAGATAGTTTGATTTTCATTTGTTTCAAGCAATCTTTGATGTGTTTGAGCTTTTGATTTTTCCATTTAATTAGGAACTTTCCGTTTAGATTTTCCTTCGAAATCAGTATTTTTATACATTAGAACAAACTAAAAGTATGCTGATTATCAATTGCTCCCTGAAAAATTTCAAGTTTTTGGTTGTTGACAGTGTACAATACCGTCATAACAATGCAAATTCGTAAGATAAATGGAATGCAATAATTTTAGGTTCATAAGTATAATTTTCTAGCACTTTAGTTTTAAATCAACAATAGATAAATAAAGTAGAATTGTTGATACCCCTGCCCTTCAATAATATTAGTATAATGAAAATATAAATGACTTATAATAAAAATAACAGTGAAAATGGACGTCACACTAAACTCCAAAATATATAAATGAACTAAAATTTAAAAAAACATACAGACTAACAAAGGCCAGAGCCTCTTGTCTTTGGACAGGCACAAAAATGCCCCATTATATCTAGAGAATATAGAATATACAAAACACACAGCAATATTCACAGTAAAACTCAAGTTCAAAAGAAGTCTGAGTCTGATGTCAGAATAGGTTACACAAGATACTTAGCAAATTACAATGATATATAAATTAACAAAGGAATACTAGCAGCTACTGACATATTATTCCTTTGTGTTTATCCTTGGTTGATAAAAAACTATTTAAGGAGTTCTACTTAAGAGAGACTATCAGCAGGTATTGAAGTAAGTAATTAGATTATCTCCACTTTCATAAAAAGGACCGGTATTATATTCCAGATTGTACAGCCCAGGGAAGTATTTCACATTGTGTTTCATCAATAACCGTCTACTTATTTGGAAGCTGTGCTTGCAAGTCACATGATATATTGCAATACTAAACTAAGTAAATTTGAATATATCCCCTTAGCAATGTAATACTTGGGAATATATCCCTTTAAGTACATTCTGATGTAGTATTTTATAACTCTTGACAATTTCTCAATATCTATGTAGCCATTCAATAGGAATTGCCTAAACAAGGTCCATGGACAGACTGATTTTCTATATACCCTAAAACTTCATGATTAAAACGTCATACTTAGTAAATGAACAAAATTTGGTTCCTAGATTATAACAGATTTTTTGTTGTAAAAAAAACACTTCATGACAAAATCCCACCCATAGCCAAGGAGGTTTAAGTGAAAACAAAACAAATACTATAAAAGACTATTAAAGTCGAGATTCAAATTGAACTTATACTGTAAAAGTCAGTGTGTAATGACCCCAAATACCCCCTTCCCCTTTTTTCCCCCATCATACAATCCTGAATAAAGACCTGAAAATTCATAATAGATTTCCTGTAAATAGTAACTCTTTTATCAAACATGTGAAATAAATAATTACATACAGATCATGTCCAAATTCTTATGAGACATATGTCATAAACATCTCAATATATTACGGATTACAAATGTGTCGAGGTTTCTGATTGGATAACAACACAGAGATGTCAGTATATATTTAGGAAACTGCCGGGGTATATACGACGTTTTTATCCCCAATTGGAACCTCAAAAACGTCATCATATCACCGGTTACTATGTGACGTAGTCATAAGCTATCAGACTGTCAGAGGTTCACAGAGGGAAAATAATGACGTGCTTCAGTCAATAATACATTTTTGATACAAAATCACGCAATTAACACTTTTAATACTTTAATTTGATGTTAAAAGTGTTATTATAAATTATTACATACACGATAAAATTATGTTCACAGCAAATTAGAAAATCCTTCACGTATGCCGAACATATCAGGTTGGGTTTTTCAATATATATGTGTTGTCAACAAATACCTGCACTGGAAAATAACATCAAGTCAGGGGTAATCCGTAATATATGTGTAATTCAGGTCTCAGAAAGGGTATATACTGTGACATTCCCGGCTTAGAGTTTATATCCCCTGAGCCGAATGTCTGAGACCTGAATAACATATAATATACATTATCATAACATAACAATAAAATACTCATAAATTTTATAATATACTGAGACTATCAGAACACACCAAAGTTGTAATGTTAAGCATCACACTCATTTGTTCCTTTTCATTGTTAAAACAATTTTTAAGCACTAAAAATAATTTTTGAAAAAGTTATATTTATAGAAATATTGTTGGTACTATTTATCTATTGAGACAATTTGTATACAAATCTGCCATTTAGTTGGTGTAATAATGATTGTTACAATAGTACAATAATAAATATACCTATAAATGTTGAATCAATAGTACAAACATAATTTCTGTAAACACATGTTGGGCAAATATTTCCAAATTGTAATTAAACTATGGAAGAATATTGTTTGGAATATGATTTTATACAAAATATAATTGACTGATGTAATGGTGATATTCATTTTAACATAACATTACAGAGGATGGATTGTCAAAGCACTTGGCAATAGCCACATAGCTGTAGAATAATAAAACTGGTTTGACTAAAAAGTCTAAATAATGTACAAATAACACACACACTTTGATACAAGTGATATGAACAAAACTTGTGGTTTATGAAAGCGTTTCTCAAGAACTCATACTCAATAACGCAAAAGTGTCATGATTATAAATATTCTAATAAAAATTGAACACACTGGTATGGCATTAAGTCATTTGCAAAATAAAATTTGATATCTAAGTTTTAACAAATATAATAAATCTATTTGAGCAAGATATTTATGTTATAACTTTGACTCAGAGGACATTTTCATTTACATTTTCTCTTGGTAAGGATACTTTACACTTCAGCAAATAGTAATCATTATTGATAAAGTTTAAATTTTCTATACATAGTATATAAAAAAGAAGATGTGGTATGATTGCCAATGAGACAACTATCCACAAAAGACCAAAATGACACAGACATTAACAACTATAGGTCACCGTACGGCCTTCAACAATGAGCAAAGCCCATACCGCATAGTCAGCTAGAAAGCCAGGTTTACATTTTACAATAGTTTTTGCCTGCTGAAATTGCACTCTGGGTAACAATATTAATGTCCTAAACTTTAACTATATCACAACACAACAACTTATAAAACATTCTCTTGTTCATAATCATTCTGTAGAGGTGTATCCTCTAGAACTTCACCTACTGCCTTTTCCCTTTTATCATTGAGTGGAGCTTCCACCATTACATCTATATCTAACTTGTCTGGTAATGGTCTACCAGCTGTCTCTGGTAGGAAACAGACTAATACGCCACAGGCTAATGCTAATCCTCCAAATATTGTGAATGGTAATGATTGCTGAATAGAATTCTGTGAAAGAAAAACAATAATTGTAGGTAAGCATATTATATAATCTATTAAGGTGGCTCGTGGGTACAAAAATTTCAGTAAAAAATTGAACCTTTATTTTTTCATTACAAATTTTATTTATTACACTATTAGTTATTACTTTATGATATGGTAAAAAAATCAACCCAAAAATCGATTCGGTTTGGCCCCAGATGACTTTTAAAATGTTTATATCATTGAAAAAGCTCCAAATTATCTCCCTTTGGTGCAAAAATGCCATTTTTTGGCATTAAATTTGAAATATCTTTTTTAACTCATCGGTGACCTATATTTTTCATTATTGTTTTCATATAAGCTGTACATAAACTAAATAATTGTAAAATTTAAGCAATTTCTGTAATTAGGTTATTTTTTTATTTCAATATTACCTCTATTTCTCCTATTAGTTCAACAGAAAAAAAGGACATTAACAAAAATGTATGCTTCTTCCGGAGGCAGATTGTGAGCTTAAATGAACGGTGACCCCATTTTTTTTCATTTTTCTTTTAAGTATATGATAAAGTTCATGTATAAAAAACTATAGCGAAATCCTATATTAGAAATTTTTTTTTATTTATACCCAGGAGCCCCCTTAACATGTTTGAAGATATAGAACTTAGTAAACTCCACTTATTTATTGAGAATTGAAATGGGGAATACGTCAAAGAGACAACAACCCAACCAAAAATCAGATAACAGCCGAAGTCAACCAATGGGTATTCAATGCAAGAAGAAAATCCCTCACAAGGAGGTGATCATACATGTTTTTGCATAAGAATTAAAAGCATAAAATCATTTCCTATCTGATCTATTGGAAAAAAATCTTAACTACAAAACAACTTTTCCTGTTAATTGCATAAAATATCTGAAAATAATAAAAATGTTTACCATTTCCAAGTATTTTTGAAGTTATACTATAAGTGGGTATAAAGATAGTTTTTTTTTAACAATATTGTTTACTTTGTTAAGTCCTTCATTTGCGTCTCAAGTGTACTTATCTTACAAGAAAGATGGACAGGACAACAATTTCTTTTATCTTAGTTTTATTTGTATAAGTTGTCAACATAGCCCTGTCTACTTGTTTATCAATAGTTGTGTGAAACCATTCACATTTGTCTGATTTATAAACTTATGTAATACTTACTAAACTTTCAAACTGTGGAGCTACTACACCTCCTACTCTGGCAAACATAGAACATGCAGCTATACCTATATTCCTATAAAATACAATATATATCTAGTGAAACAGCTGACATACAACATGCAGCTATACCTATATTCCTATAGCATACTTAATATATATCTAGTAAAACAGCTGACATACAACATGCAGCTATACCTATATTCCTATAGCATACTTAATATATATCTAGTAAAACAGCTGACATACAACATGCAGCTATACCTATATTCCTATAAAATACAATATATATCTAGTGAAACAGCTGACATACAACATGCAGCTACACCTATATTCCTATAAAATACAATATATATCTAGTGAAACAGCTGACATACAACATGCAGCTATACCTATATTCCTATAAAATACAATATATATCTAGTAAAACAGCTGACATACAACATGCAGCTATACCTATATTCCTATAAAATACAATATTATATCTAGTGAAACAGCTGACATACAACATGCAGTTATACCTATATTCCTATAAAATACAATATATATCTTGTAAAACAGCTGACATACAACATGCAGCTATACCTATATTCCTATAAAATACAATATATATCTAGTGAAACAGCTGACATACAACATGCAGCTATACCTATATTCCTATAAAATACAATATATATCTAGTAAAACAGCTGACATACAACATGCAGCTATACCTATATTCGTATAGCATACTTAATATATTAGGTTAACAAGAATGTGTCCACAGTATACAGATGCCCCACTCACACTATCATTTTCTATGTTCAGTGGACTGTGACATTGGGGTAAAAACTCTAATTTGGCATTACAATTAGAAAGATCACATCTTAAGGAACATGTGTATTAAGTTCCAAGTTGATCAGACTTCAACTTCCTCAAAAACTACCTTCACCTGAAACTAATTTTAAATGTGATAATTTACATGATGAAAGTCTGCAGAAAGAAACTTCAGTCTACATGGACACATACATTATGACCCTGGGTCAACAGCTCTTTGCTCTTCCTACTAAATGTTGGGAAGAAGCTCCAAATACAGATTTTTTATATCTCCTCACCTTTTCATGTTAATATTATATACACACTCACTAAGGAAGAGTTAAGATTGTATAAATTACATAACCTGTTATGCTGGCCAAATTGTGTAAAAAAAAAAAACCTTTACTGTCTTAATAACTTAAAGAACATAAATAACTGCAATTAATTTTCAAATTGTATGCTCAACCTGTTGTGAAATCCAGGACCCACCTTTATTATATATCAACAGTTTTTACAGTATATCTAACATTTGTGAAAATTCCAACTTGCAAAGATATCATTTCACTAACCTGACAACAGTTGGGAATGTTTCAGCAGAGAAAACCTGAACTGCAGCCCAGCCACCGGCTATTCCTGACTTCCCTAGCATGGCTAGTACTATTGTTAGTATTGTTAAACCAGATGACTTTTCACCTGAAACTTTAAATTCAATAAACTATATAAGTCCATCAAGAAAACGAAGAATATTTGTTCATCTGTCCGTTCGAAAGTTTAAAGAGAGATTTAAACAACAATTAGGAAAAGAACAGTAGAAATGACTTAATATGTCAACAATTTTACCATTTCTCAAATGCATTTTATGTATAGATTAAGACTGTTGGTTTTCTTGTTTAAATGGTTTCATTTTTTGGGCCCTTTATAGCTTGCTGTTCGGTGTGAGCCAAGGCTCCATAGCACTCATCACTCATACAACACATCTTCTTATATTTATATAACCTGTTATACAACACATTTGTAAAAAGCTACATTATTAATCTTTTATAAATTCTAATGTACTATGGATTCATTTACTTCATAGATATAGGAAAACTTTGTGGATATTTGATTTCTTGGTTTTGTCAAAGGCTGCACACAAGCCTATAATTATTTTTCAAAATCATTGAACATTTAAATTTGTGGTTCAGATGTTTCCACGAAATCCATGAAAATTGGTTACCCAAGAATAGTAATGAATTCACAGTAGTTTATACATTCACAAGAAAAAATAGCACTTCAATCTATAATGCCTGGTCATAAAGTTTTGCAATTAAGTTTAATCATTTAAGGATCCAACATGTTCTTTGCAGTTTACCAAGCAACACATGTAAAAGACAATATTGAATATGCCCTAGTTTTTTTATATTTACCAGCTAAGTCTATAAATAACACTGAGAAACATGAGACTCCTGCTAACATCATTAACAAGGAGATCGTCTTTTAAACTTACCAGCTAAGTCTATAAATAACACTGAGAAACATGAGATTCCTGCTAACATCATTAAAACTGAGATCGTCTTTCGTCGTCCAATTTTATTACTAATAAGTAGAACCAATACTAATGCTGGTATTTCTACTAATCCTGATATGAAGATATTGAGGTATCTATCACCAGCTAAATTCTTAGTGTTAAAGTTTAAACCATAGTACACGGAACTTGAAACAAACCTGAAATAAAAAATATAAATGATACAAATAATTTTAATTTTATTTTGTTATCAGTTTTTTTTCAAGGTTGATTAATGCTTATGCAACAGCATCTTCTTCTATCTTAGCAAACAATTTTTTAAATCATGGAGTTATCAATTTGCTGAAATGTGTTTATAATATTTTTTACAACCTTGGAAAACACTTTTACATTGAAATAATGGGCTGTCATCTACTGACTCAATAAGTTTGGGTGTTTTAAATAAAGTATTTTAAAGTTTTGGTGTTTTTAGGGTTCAATCTTTTAACCTTTTCATGAGTGGCTATACCAGCTTTTGGTGTCAGACCAGATTCAAAAAAATACTTTTGAATTGCCATTCCTTTGATTTAAAAATAAATATACATACAAATTGTAGCCTTGTAACTTTAATGAAGAAAACTTATTTTCAAATTTGAAGTTATTTTGGGCAGTCATGCTTGATCATGTTCATTGCTTAATGTAACATATTTAAATTTAGAAAATAAATAAGGTCGTTAGTTTTCTCTTTTGAATTGTTTTACATTGTCATTTCGTGGCCTTTTATAGCTGACTATGCGGTATGGGCTTTTTTCATTGTTGAGTGCTGTATGGTGACCTATAGTTGTTAATGTCTGTGTCATTTTGGTCTCTTGTGGACAGTTGTCTCATTGGCAATCATACCACATCTTTTTTTTTATATTCAAAATAAATTGTTCTGAATCAACAGATTTGCCTCAGGTTTCAAGTTGTTTCAATGATAAACCACAGAATTGTGAAACTGTACTATAAATATCATGAAAGAGTGGTAACAACAGCTGAAATGACCCTTGGCTATGGAAAGCTTATTAAAGTGTTTTAACACAGTAATGATGCAATACTCACCAACTAAACATAGCAATAAAACTGTGGAATGCAGACTTTGGATTTCTACAAAGATTATGGTAGCTATACATCTGACACCCTTTATTTTCATTTCTATCTATTTTCTGTAAGAAATAAATACAAGTCATTATAAATGATTCGATATCAGGTTAATCTTACAACTTCTTAAATTTTTTAACAACAAATTGATTTTAGTAACTGCAAAATCAGAAATTTTTTACTGCACTTATCATTACATTGTCCTATATGACCAGCCGAAACCATGTCACAATTGCACATTTAATTTACATAAAGAGATAAAATAAATTAAATAATAATGTAATATTATAATGCAATATTTAAAACCTTGAAGTCTCTGAAATTACAATAATTTAACATGTTTAACTCTGCCACATTCTGCATGTATGTCAGGAGCCTGTAATTCAGTGGTTGTCTTTTGTTGCTGTGTTACATATTTGTTTGTTAAATTTTTTAATACATAAATTAGGCTATTAGTTTTCTCATTTGATTTGTTTTACATTTGTGAATTCTGGGCCTTTTGATAGGTGACTATGCTATATGGCTTTTGCATATTGCTGAAAGCCGTCCATTGACCTTTAACTGTTAATTTCAGTGTCATTTCAGTCTCTTGTGAAATGTTATCTTATTGGCAATCATACTGCATCTTTTTTTATCTATATGCAACTGATTTCAGTAGAACAATTGTCCTATTAAAGACAGCTGTTGTTAAGATTAATCAAATTGTCTCTTCTCAGATCGTCATAACTAACATTATTGAGATCTCGATTTTCCTACCATAGATTTTTATAGTTTACCAGTATAAGATTATAAATGTTGTACCACAGATATTTGTAGTTTAGTGAGATCAGGATTATTGTACCATAGCTTTTTGTAGTTTAGTGAGATCCTGATTATTGTTCCATAGATATTTGTAGTTTAGTGAGATCAGGATTATTGTTCCTTAGATATTTGTAGTTTAGTGAGATCAGGATTATTGTTCCATAGATATTTGTAGTTTAGTGAGATCCTGATTATTGTTCCATAGATATTTGTAGTTTACTGAGATCCTGATTATTGTTCCATAGATATTTGTAGTTTAGTGAGATCCTGATTATTGTTCCATAGATATTTGTAGTTTAGTGAGATCCTGATTATTGTACCATATATATTTGTAGTTTAGTGAGATCAGGATTATTGTTCCATAGATATTTGTAGTTTAGTGAGATCAGGATTAATCTTCCATAGATATTTGTAGTTTAGTGAGATCCTGATTATTGTTCCATAGATATGTGTAGTTTAGTGAGATTATGATTGTTGTACCATAGATATGTGTAGTTTAGTGAGATCAGGATTATTGTTCCATAGATATTTGTAGTTTAGTGAGATTATGATTGTTGTACCATAGATATTTGTAGTTTACTGAGATTATGATTATTGTACCATAGATATTTGTAGTTTAGTGAGATCAGGATTATTGTACCATAGATATTTGTAGTTTAGTGAGATTATGATTGTTGTACCATTGTTATTTGTAGTTTAGTGAGATCAGGATTATTGTTCCATAGATATTTGTAGTTTAGTGAGATTATGATTGTTGTACCATAGATATTTGTAGTTTAGTGAGATTATGATTGTTGTACCATAGATATTTGTAGTTTAGTGAGATTATGATTGTTGTACCATAGATATTTGTAGTTAAGTGAGATAAGGATTGTTGTACTATATATATTTGAAGTTTAGTGAAATCAGGATTATTGTACCATATATATTTGTAGTTTAGTGAGATCAGGATTATTGTACCATAGGTATTTGTAGTTTAGTGAGATCAGGATTATTGTACCATAGATATTTGTAGTTTAGTGAGATTATGATTATTGTGCCATAGATATTTGTAGTTTAGTGAGATCAGGATTTTTGTACCATAGATATTTGTAGTTTAGTGATATCCTGATTATTGTTCCATAGACATTTGTAATTTAGTGAGATTATGATTGTTGTACCATAGATATTTGTAGTTTAGTGAGATCCTGATTATTGTTCCATAGATATGTGCAGTTTAGTGAGATTATGATTGTTGTACCATAGATATGTGTAGTTTAGTGAGATCAGGATTATTGTACCATAGATATTTGTAGTTTAGTGAGATCAGGATTATTGTACCATAGATATTTGTAGTTTAGTGAGATTATGATTGTTGTACCATAGATATTTGTAGTTAAGTGAGATTATGATTGTTGTACCATAGATATTTGTAGTTTAGTGAGATCAGGATTATTGTACCATAGATATTTGTAGTTTAGTGAGATCAGGATTATTGTACCATAGATATGTGTAGTTTAGTGAGATTATGATTATTGTTCCATAGATATTTGTAGTTTAGTAAGATCAGGATTATTGTACCATAGATATTTGTAGTTTAGTGAGATCAGGATTATTGTACCATAGATATTTGTAGTTTACGTGAGATTATGATTGTTGTACCATAGATATTTGTAGTTTAGTGAGATCAGGATTATTGTACCATAGATATTTGTAGTTTAGTGAGATCCTGATTATTGTTCCATAGATATTTGTAGTTTAGTGAGATCCTGATTATTGTTCCATAGATATTTGTTGTTAAGTGAGATCAGGATTATTGTACCATAGATATTTGTTGTTTAGTGAGATAAGGATTATTTTTCCATAGATATTTGTAGTTTAGTGAGATAAGGATTATTGTACCATAGATATTTGTAGTTTAGTGAGATAATAATTATTGTACCATAGATATTTGTAGTTATCATGAGTATTGAGTCATAGATTGTTATAGTTTAGTGAGATTATGATTGTTGTGCCATATATATTTGTAGTTCAGTGAGATCCAGATTATTGTACTATAGATATTTGTAGTTTAGTGAGATCCAGATTAACTTTTTTTTTAATTATTGTGCCACAGATATTTGGAGTTGAGTAGATAAGGATTTTCTTACCACAGATATTTGTAGCTGAGTGAGATCAGGAATATCTTACCATAGATAATTGTAGTTGAGTGAGATCAGGATTATCTACTTTGTTGTAAGCTGCCATGGTAAGTATAATCTGTTTAGCTTCTTCGTATCTACCTTTACTAAGCAACCATCTAGGGCTTTCTGGTACCAATCTTAAATTATTACATGCATGTTTATAAACAAACGGTTATAAACAATAGTCATGTGATGCTAGTATTGTAACAAATACAAAGAAAATGTCAATTGTAATAAATCCAAAAATATGTGTACATAGGACATTTAAGCCCAACTTGCAATATCACAATTCTTTGTTCAGTAAACTAAAGAACCGGGGTCAAAAATCATTTTTTTCATATATTTTTTCAACTTTCACTTGATATAAATAAACATATGTACTAACTTTTAACTTTCAATTTGATGTGACAACAAAAAATCAAAACCTTTAACATTATAAGGGACAGAAAAATAGACAGATTGACCCACAGTAAACATTATAGTTCTTAACAATCCATACAGGTCATAAACCAACCAGGTGCTCCACAGGGCGCAGCTTTATACGACCGCAGAAGTTGAACCCTGAACAGTTGGGGCAAGTATGGACACAACATTCAAGCTTGATACAGCTTTGAATTTGGAGTGTGATCAATTTTTTGACAATATATGAGTTTCTGACACAAAACAAATGTCAAGTTCTTACAAATCTATTGCGCAATATTGTGCAATTAAAGATTTCTTCTTTTAATTTTTCAAAAATTTTGAATTTGAGAAATTTGAAGAAAAAAAAATTGAAAACAACTACCACCCCCTCCCCCTTTTTTTGCAATTAGTCCAAAACCTGACATTTCTTTATACATAATAATATAAAAGTAGTGTAAGGGAGGTAAATCTGAACATACCCAACATTGTATGTTAAATGTTTTAGAATTACCTCCCTTACACTGCTTTTAAATTGTCTAGTTTTTCCCTTTTTTGCCCCTAATTCCAAAACATTTTGAGCCATAACCCCCCAAAGTCAATACTCACCATCCGTTCATGGTATGGAAACTTGTGGTTTAATTTCAGAGAGATTCATACACTTAAACATAAGTTATTGTTTGAAAACTACAAAAATGATTATTTTGGGCCCCCTTTTTGGCCCCTAATTCCTAAACTATTTGGACCATAATCATCAAAATCAATCCCAACCTTCCTTTAGTGGTATTGAACCTTCTTGTAAAAAATTATAGAGATCCATACACTTAAACACAAGTTATTGTCTGTAAACTAGAAAAATGCTTCTTTTTGGCCCTTTTTTTTTTGCCCCTTATTCCTACATATTTGGGAAAATTAACCCCAAACTAAATCCCGGCCTTCCCTTTGTTATATGGAAACTTTTGGTACAATATCAGAGAGATCCATACAGTTACAAACAAGTTATTGTCTTGAAACTAGAAAAATGCTTGTTTTTGGCCCCTTTTTGGTCCTTAATTCCTAGACTGTTTGCCCAATAACCCCTTTAAATAATCCCAACCTTCTACTTATGGTATTAAACATTGTGGTACAATTTCAGAACAATTGAAATACCAATACACAACTTTTTGTCCTGAAACTAGATAAATGCTGTTTTTTGGCCCCTTTGGGCCCCTAATTCCTAAACCTTTGAGACCATTACCCCCAAAATCCATCCCAAGCTTCCTTTTGTGGTTATAAACATTGTTTTAAAATCTTTTAAAATCTTATTTATTTCTTTTTACTTATTCAAAAGTTATTATCCGGAAACAATCTGTCTTCGGTCGACGCAGACGACATGATACCAGTATACATGTACCACCAAAATTTTTTTGATTTTTACAGTCGTATAAAAAGGTAGTTCTCATTGGAGTAAAAGAATTATTTTACAAAGCTAGCTTACTTTAGCAATGATCTATTGTGTATATTTTTCTCTGTAATTATAATTTAAACAGGAGTGCCTACTTTTTTTATATTATTTTATGACTTATTTTTTACTTTTATGTTCCTTTTGACATAATTTAAGCACTCTCTTAAATATTACTACCATCTTACCTCCAGCTTAGAAGCATGGGCAATCCTACAAGTGATGTCACCATTGTTAATGTTCTCCAGTCTCTGATCAAATATCCTAGAGGAGCTAGCAGCATCAATCCTACCGCCCAGAAACCTACACATCCACAAAATACTCTCCAGGATGGAATAACATATTCTAATGGTAACACAAAGTTGGTTACCAACACACCTGAAAATGTAATTAAAAAAAAACTATTTATTTTGAAAAAAACACACAAAAAACATGTCAATTCAATTGCTGATTTTATTCTAAAATATTTCTTTTATTCAAAATTCTAGTTTTTCTTCATTCTTCAATTTAAAAAAAAATGACAGAAGAGTTTGTCTTCTTCAAGCAAACAGAAATGTGTTTATCAGAATAAAACAGGATTGTCATATAACATATTGTTATTAGAAGTCTCTATTCCTAACATGTTAAAACGTTTAATCCCGCTGCAAATGTTTGCACCTGTCCTAAGTCAGAAATCTGATGTACAGTAGTTGTCGTTTGTTTATGTAATTTATACGTGTTTCTCGTTTCTCGTTCTTTTAAATTTTATATAGATTAGACTGTTGGTTTTCCTGTTTGAATGGTTTTACACTAGTAATTTTGAGGCCCTTTA
Source organism: Mytilus galloprovincialis (assembly GCA_037788925.1). Classification (NCBI taxonomy): domain Eukaryota; kingdom Metazoa; phylum Mollusca; class Bivalvia; order Mytilida; family Mytilidae; genus Mytilus; species Mytilus galloprovincialis. Next base: position 1,719,175 of record CM075335.1, on the reverse strand, counting down.
TAGCTTGTTGTTCGGTGTGAGCCAAGGCTCTGTGTTGAAGGCCATACATTGACCTACATATAATGGTTTACTTTTTTTAAATTGTTATTTGGATGGAGAGTTGTCTCATTGGCACTCACACCACATCTTCCTATATCTATTGGATGGAGAGTTGTCTCATTGGCACTCATACCACATCTTCCTATATCTATTGGATGGAGAGTTGTCTCATTGGCACTCATACCACATCTTCCTATATCTATTGGATGGAGAGTTGTCTCATTGGCACTCATACCACATCTTCCTATATCTATTGGATGGAGAGTTGTCTCATTGGCACTCACACCACATCTTCCTATATCTATTGGATGGAGAGTTGTCTCATTGGCACTCACACCACATCTTCCTATATCTATTGGATGGAGAGTTGTCTCATTGGCACTCACACCACATCTTCCTATATCTATTGGATGGAGAGTTGTCTCATTGGCACTCACACCACATCTTCCTATATCTATTGGATGGAGAGTTGTCTCATTGGCACTCACACCACATCTTCCTATATCTATTGGATGGAGAGTTGTCTCATTGGCACTCACACCACATCTTTCTATATCTATTGGATGGAGAGTTGTCTCATTGGCACTCACACCACATCTTCCTATATCTATTGGATGGAGAGTTGTCTCATTGGCACTCACACCACATCTTTCTATATCTATTGGATGGAGAGTTGTCTCATTGGCACTCACACCACATCTTTCTATATCTATTGGATGGAGAGTTGTCTCATTGGCACTCACACCACATCTTTCTATATCTATTGGATGGAGAGTTGTCTCATTGGCACTCACACCACATCTTCCTATATCTATTGGATGGAGAGTTGTCTCATTGGCACTCACACCACATCTTTCTATATCTATTGGATGGAGAGTTGTCTCATTGGCACTCACACCACATCTTTCTATATCTATTGGATGGAGAGTTGTCTCATTGGCACTCACACCACATCTTCCTATATCTATTGGATGGAGAGTTGTCTCATTGACACTCACACCACATCTTCCTATATCTATTGGATGGAGAGTTGTCTCATTTGCACTCACACCACATCTTCCTATATCTATTGGATGGAGAGTTGTCTCATTGGCACTCACACCACATCTTCCTATATCTATTGGATGGAGAGTTGTCTCATTGGCACTCGCACCACATCTTCCTATACCTACATGTATTAACAGGTCTATTAATGTCAAATTTATATTTTGTTTTCAGTTATTTCCCATTTAGACAGAAAATCATTTAAGTTTGTACAATGTTGTAATTTCAATCTTTAAAATAATTTAAAAATCAGGGGCGGATTTAGGGGGGGGGGGGGGCCAGGGGGCCCGGGCCCCCCCTTTTTGGGAAAAAATTTGGTTGCTTATATAGGGAATCACTGAACCGTGACTGGAGCGGGCCCCCTCTTAGGTCAGTCAGTGGGCCCCCACTTATGAAAATTTCTGGATCCGCCACTGAAAATATTCATTGAAGAATAAAACACTACCATCTCAAGCATTTACTGTTATAAATCAAAATCAATTTTACCATATTTCATTCTTTAAACATAAAATAGTCATACTCTCATATATAAATTGTGTACAGACTAAGGACTCTTAAGATAAACAACTCTTAAAAAATCATACAAAAGAAAGCAATTGTAAGGGGAATATAAACCAGGAATATAAATACCTCCAACTAATCCACCAATGAAGAATCTGAGGACAGCAAATGTTTGCCATGATTGAGCAAATGCACTACAAAATAGTAAAATAAGAAGCAATAGGTACTCCAGATATAAAGGTTTCTTCCTTCCAAACTTATCTGCCAGCTGTCCTGTGATACATGCACCAAGAAATACTCCAAGCATCTGTATAGTAGTGATTAATGATGGTATACCTTCATTCTCACAGATTAAATGCCACTGAAAACAATCAAAATTATAATAATAATTACAAATTGACTAATCTTCTCATTCAGATAGTACTCTTACCATAATAATTATTGTAACGTTTCTACATTTTAAAATGCAAATAAGTTCATATAAATAAGAGATGTGAAGTACAATGTATGATGTGAAACAACTCAAAGAATTCTATTTATTTTGATTCTTGTGATATGAATAGCACAAAGATAAGTTGGTGAGTACACAAGAGAAAAGCTGAGAGTGTCAGCACAGTTGGGAAAAGATGCAATCAGCAACTCATTCTTGGGTCACTGCTGAATATCAGTCTGATAGTACCTATATTATGAACATCCTGATTTAAAGATTAAAAGAACAAATGACATAAACTTGTTAAAAATTAAATCCATATATCATGACTCTGAAAACAGCTAACTACCACGACTACTTACATTTGTACTTGATTTCTAGTATTCTTACCTCTGATATGATAGAAGTAAAGTCCTCTGAGAATTTCATGGCCGCACACATTTTATTATCTGCTGCACATGCATTCATTGTATAATTCTGTGTCATATTTCTGGTTGCATTACCACTATCCTCATAACATGTCCATGTAGGCTTTGCATTGATTAAGATAGGTAATAACATTGCCCATGCTACTGGCGTCTCAAACAGGCTTACAATGATGAATACTCTAAACTGATATTTCCCAAAATAGTGTAAAGGTCCATATGAACCAAGCTGTTTTAAAACTGCTTCATACTCAGACATCTGTAAAATAGGAATTTCTATTACCATGAGTACATGTACATCCATATTCATCAATGTTAATTTTAAAAGTGTTAAATCAAAAAAAAATCTACAAATTTTATTTCTTGATCTTGAACATTAGCTTCTGTTCAAGTAAGAGTTTCATAAAAACCCAGGAAAGTTTCCAAATTTAATCCAAAAATATCTTAATCTGTTCACTGTCAAAAAAACTCATCTTTGAGACATGATAGAGAAATACTAATAAATGATAATAAAAATTTGCATGAAAATATGGTAAATAAAATCTAATGTAACTAAAAAATAAGGACAAGGGATTTCACAGATTTAACATTCAGGGGACTTACTTAAATGAGTGATTTTCTAAATCACTGATTCAAGTAACATTATGTCCATAAAGGTTGGAAGAAAGAGTCTTTCTTTAATAATCACCTATTTAAGTAGTACAAATTAATCACTAGACTAAGTGATTTAATTGTATTGTAGCTTTAAATATAGAATACTAATGATCCAGGGACTAATTATGTTGCTAAAATCAGAACCAACATCTGTGTTGATAGGATGACCGGGTCATGTCAGGTGATGACCTTGTACTGACCGTTATGGAATAACCGTTTCACAAATGATATCGGATATGTTCCTTACGTCGTAACTACAATCCCCTTCCCTTTCATGAATGTGACCTATCGAAATTAGACTATTTACCGGATTTTTTATCACATAAGCAACACGACGGGTGCCACATGTGGAGCAGGATCTGCTTACCCTTCCGGAGCACCTGAGATCACCCCTAGTTTTTTGGGGGGTTCGTGTTGTTTATTCTTTAGTTTTCTATGTTGTGTCATGTGTGCTGTTTTTTGTTTGTCTTTTTCATTTTTAGCCATGGTGTTGTCAGTTTGTTTTAGATTTATGAGTTTGACTGTCCCTTTGGTATCTTTTGTCCCTCTCTTGTACTGAATATAGGATAATGACATAAAAATCACTTGTTTACGTATTATACTTAAGTTCCTTAAAAAAAAATCACTACTTTAAGTTTTTATTTTAATAACCCCCACTAATTTCAAAACCCCCGAACAGTGAATTTTTTATTGCAACCAGTAGAATTTTATTACATCATCTTTTAGATGAAACCTTGAATTTTACAGGAAAAATACTCCCACTGCATGGAAAAATCTGTTAAAAAAGTATCGGTTCATTATGTAAAGCTATTATTATAGTATTTTTTCTACTAAAAGAGAATTTGCAGCTAAATGATTTCATCAAAGGTATAAACCTTGCTACTTAAAAGAAGCAAAAAGTTGGGTTTTTTTTAAGCTTTACTCATAATTAATGAAAATATATTATCTAAACCTTTATGTGTTTAAAACATTGGTACAACTACAAAATCACATTTTGTGACAAAACTTGGAATTTGCTACTTAAATAAATTATTTCAAATTAAATAAGTCCCCTGACTGATTATTATTTTTTTATGCATCCCAAATGGACTTGGTGTTGAAATCTTCAAGTTTGCCTCAAATCAGCAAATGGGAGTTTTTATACATATAAATTACAACACCATAATTAATGTTGCTTCAAGTTAGTTTTAGAGGGCAGAGAATTTACTAGCTAAAATATTCTCATGCATTGTTTAAATAATAATTCATTTCAAATATTTTTTCATTTAAAGTTTGGGGCAAAATTATGGCAAGCAGGAGCTTTACCTTTTTTTTTTTTATCTTAATCAAAAACTCAAATTGCATAGATCAGTAGTTTTACTACATGTAAGTAAATTATTATGTGCTTTTTAATTGTTTTATTGCATCTATTTTTTTTAAGAATAATTCAGAAATATGTTTAAATTTTATTCATTTATTTTGGTTGAAAAACATTTAACATTTTCTGAATATTTTAGGTAAAATCACCTGTTGATTTTTATTTATATATAATACTTGATACAAGAGTTGTCTTCCAGGTACAACTCACTTCGATACATGTAGACGTTGGAGTTTCCACCTTAGAGTTGAAAAAGCCAGAATTGGTATCTTCAACGTACACATACAGATACACTTGTAGGGCATTGAATAGTCAAAAAAAAATTATGACATCTTGAAACACTATTATATGCATAGGAAGGTATCAAAGCAAAAATTTAAAATAGCCTTCCAAGACGTCATAATTATTGGACTAAACACTGAAGTGCTGCTTTTTTTTTTATTTACATCAGCATATATACATTTATCTTGATAGTGCTTACAATTCAAAATGCAGATTTTTTTATAAAGTTGTATATGAACATCATTTATTGCAAAAAAAATATTCGAAAACTCAGTATCTTCCCTGCATTATAGTTCTTTCGAGATTTTCTCACAGCATTAAAAAAAAGGGGGGGTTGAAAATCCTCTTTCAAATGAAACCTTTGAACCAGTTACTAAATTTTCACCTTTTCTCAATTAGTTTAAGCAAGTATCTATATATAGAAATATGACGCAAACACTTGGTCTAAGACTGTAGTCTCTTGTCTATGATGTAGTACGAAAACAATAAAGTTTTGTTTCTTCCCACAACATGAGGTAGGTCTTCATTACGAGAAGATCTGTATATGAGTTTATTGAAATAAGCAGTCGTTTATAAAGGAAAAGAACACGTGGGTAGCATATTGCTTTTAGTTACGAAATCCTTGAAAAAAATGTTCAATGTCAATTTACAGTTTATCTTAAGGTCATCGTTTTCATATTTTTAAGCGCTCAAATGATCTAGAAAAATGTTCCCGGTTCAAGTATGGTTCCCGTTTCCGTAAAAGAACCAGAAAATTAAACCAGTTACAACTGCAACTAATTTCTGATAAATACTGAAATAACCGTGATATTTTTTACGGAAAATAATCAATATTTTTTCAAGTACACTAACCTTTATTTTGCAGATTGTTTTTACTTCTAAAACTTACATGGAGGAGGAGGTTTTCAATAAAATACATAAATATATATATTTATACTTATAAAATCAAAATTGTTAACTTTTTTCTAACTTTTTTTAACTTCTCCAGTTCGCTATGATAGTTTTATAGCGAATCAACGTCACAACTATTTAAGAATTTGCTGGTGATAACATGTCCTTGTTTACCATGTTTACATTGAAAATCACGTCACCTTCCGTGTTTCCTTTTCTGATTTAAGTTTGGGTTCGCCAGTGTTGCTCAATTATTACTCATCTATGTTGTGTTTTGCAGTGTTCAGTTGGTTTTTTCGTTTTTTTCCATGTCTTTATCATTTTGCTCTGGATTCCAGAGTTTGATCGATTGATTGATTGTTGGTTGCTTAACGATTCTAGACTGAGTTTGAAAACAGGGTGCAAAGAGACCAGAGGGATATTCAAATTCAAAGAAAATAAACTGACAACACCATGGCCAAAAAAGAAAAGACAGACAACCAATAGTACGAAAGACAGTAAACTCAAGACTAAGCAACACGAAACCCACCAAAACTGGGGGTGATCTCAGGCGCTCCTGTAGACGGTAAGCAGATCATGCTCCACATTTGGCACCCGATCGTCGTGTTGCTCATGTTATTACAAACTCGGTAAATAGTTTAATTCGGTAGGTCATATTCTTGGAAAGGGAACGGTCTTGTAGTTACGACATAAGTAATATATCCATTTTGTATTTATTTTCTCCTTTTTATTTTTAACTAATTGGAGAAAATGTGTTCTACCGTTTTTACAACATTAAAGTCATATTTAGGCAATATGAGTATTGATCTCTTTTACAGATATGCTTCAACCAATTCCTGTAAAGGAGCTACCATTTGTATATAGGGGGGGGGGGGACTACGATGAAAAATGTTGTCCTGCTTTTTTTAGTTGTTATTTCTGTCCTGCCTTCTGTTTCTTCTTTTTTTAGTTTATCCTGACTTAACTATACACAAATTGTCTTCCTGTCTTCTTCTTTTTTCTGCAGTGTCTCATCCTAGCTGCCTTTAAACTACTCAAAACTCCTGTCCTGTCGTGTTTGTAAATTCCATCCTAGCCCCCACATACATCATATGGTAGCTCCCTAAGGAACATCGTGTAATTCCGTGGTTGTCGTTTGTTAATGTGTTATATATTTGTTTTTCTTTATTTTGGACATACACCACGCCGTTAGTTTTCTCGTTTGAATTGTTATACATTTGTCATTTCTGGGCCTACTCAACATTGGTCAATAAAACGTTTCCATGGTTTGGTCTGTTTCATGTATAAGCAATAAGTCAACTATATTAGGCTATGTAATGATTGTAAGGTATACTAGTATATATCTCTACCGTATTTAATTTGACATCGATTGTGTTAAATATATGTGATACTTGTATAACTTTATATTTAGGACTATCAATTAACATAAAAAGCAGTTGCAAGCGTATTAAGTGATACATTTCAGCGTGTGCACATACTCATGTATGAGTAAGCAGTTAATGTATCGTGTAAATGCAAGGCATATCTAATGTTTACCTTGATCATGGTTCTCTGGTCGACATTACGTTTTTTATGTGAAGATATATTCATGTTGCGAATTTACCGTCTGTTATATGTATAATGTCACGGGCCTTGATCTCATTTCCTTAGTTCAGTGACTGCTTAAAAACAGCTTAGATTTTTGTCTTGTTTAATATTCACTTATAATGAGCAATAGAATAAGTATATTTGGTATATGTATTCTTGAAAAGTTTACATGTCCGTCAGATAGGATTTATCTCGATACAGAATTCTCAACCATGTAATTAGCTATGTCTTTTTTAGGCTGTTATACAATTCTCTTTTCATTTTCATATATGTATAATGCTTCCCTTGGAAGGTAACTTAATATGACTCGTAAACGGTCCCCTTATAACAGAATACTTCCACAAGCTCTCTTGACATGTCCCTCTTTTGTCAACGGTGTGCTGTTTTTGCGGAACGACTCGAGATGCAAATTCATATGCTTTCTTTAGGTGCTCCTTCATGACCTAAACATACTTTGTAGATGGTTCCATCATACCTTCATTGGTAGTATAAAGTTATGGGTAAGGGTTTGTCATTCGTCAAAGAGTTCTCCATAACCTTTCGGTAGTATAAAAACAATAAAACCCAGGAAATTTCTTGCAATCACAAATCGTATATGAAAAAGAAGATGTGGTATGATTGCCAACGGGACAACAAGAGACCAAATGACACAGAAATTAACAACTATAGGTCACTGTACAACAATGAGCAAAGCCGATACCGCATAATCAGCAATAAAAGGCCCAGAAATGACAAATGTATAACAATTCAAACGATAAAACTATCGGCCTGATGTATGTCCAAAAATAACGAAAAACAAATATATAACACATTAACAAACGACAACCATGGAATTACACGATGTTCCTTAGGGAACTACCATTTGATGAACTTCTGCCTACAGTATATGAGAAATGGACCCAACCATGTAACCTGAACCTAGTTGACCTTCTGCCTACAGTATATAAGAAATGGACCTAACCATGTAACCCGAACCTAGTTGACCTTCTGCTTACAGTATATGAGAAATGGAACCAACCATGTAACCTAAACCTAGTTGACCTTCTGCCTACAGTGTATGAAAAATGGAACTAACCATGTAACCTGAACCTAGTTGACCTTCAACCTACAGTATATGAAAATGGACCCAACCATGTAACCAGAACCTAGTTGACCTTTTGCCTACAGTATATGAGAAATGGACCCAACCATGTAACCTGAACCTAGTTGACCTTCTGCCTACAGTATATAAGAAATGGACCTAACCATGTAACCCGAACCTAGTTGACCTTCTGCTTACAGTATATGAGAAATGGAACCAACCATGTAACCTAAACCTAGTTGACCTTCTGCCTACAGTGTATGAAAAATGGAACTAACCATGTAAACCTGAACCTAGTTGACCTTCAACCTACAGTATATGAAAATGGACCCAACCATGTAACCAGAACCTAGTTGACCTTTTGCCTACAGTATATGAGAAATGGACCCAATCATGTAACCTGAACCTAGTTGACCTTCTGCCTACAGTATATAAGAAATGGACCTAACCATGTAACCCGAACCTAGTTGACCTTCTGCTTACAGTACATGAGAAATGGAACCAACCATGTAACCTAAACCTAGTTGACCTTCTGCCTACAGTGTATGAAAAATGGAACTAACCATGTAACCTGAACCTAGTTGACCTTCTGCCTACAGTATATGAAAATGGATCCAACCATGTAACCGAACCTAGTTGACCTTTTGCCTACAGTATATGAGAAATGGACCCAACCATGTAACCTGAACCTAGTTAACCTTCTGCCTACAGTATATGAGAAATGGACCCAACCATGTAACCTGAACCTAGTTGACCTTTTGCCTAAAGCAACCATGTAACCTAAACCTAGTTGACCTTCTGTCTACAGTATATTAGAAATAGACCCAACCATGTAACCTGAACCAAGTTGACCTTCTACCTACAGTATATGAGAAATGGACCCTACCATGTAATCTAAACCTTGGTCAGTGATCTATGAAGTGAGATGGCAGTGAGGGCGAATTTATCCGACAGATTTGTACACCATAAAATCGTTCCATGCATCAATTGCTTGAAGTGTATAAGAAAAAGACTTAGCAAAGAAAAGTTTGCACTGACCACATTAATCAATGCACCATGGAAACGAAGTCAAAGTCAGATGAAACCAGTAAGACAGTCATGTAAACCTTACAATCATTATATGCCTCATATATAGTTGAGTATTGCTTGTATAGTATAAAAAAAACATGTCAATAACACAAAAAATAACATTGAACAATGAACAATGGAAATGAGGTCAAGGTAAAATGAAACCTGCCAGACTGACATGTACTGTAAAATATTTCCCCATACCAAATATTATTCCCCTATTGCATAAAGTATTAGAATAACAGACCAATACTCAAAAACCTAATATTGACTTATGGACTGTGAAACTGAGGTCAAGGTTAGATGAAACATGCCAGACTGACATGTACACCATACAATCATTCCTGCACCAAACATAGTTGATATCAGAAACTGACATAATCATGAAACTTCAATCTTGATCACTAATCCATGAAATGAGGTGGTCACGTGGAACATTTCTGATAGACACTTAGACCTTTCAAGGAAACTATCTACCAAATATAGACAATATATTACTCACAATTTCTGAACCATGAATGTGAGGTCAACGACAATGTACATTGAACAGACAGAAACCTTGTGTAAGGCATATATGCATTCAAAGTATTGTTATGATATTGTAACTGGAACAATCACGGATACTGATGGAATTATTGGAACTTTCCATTTAACTTACATAATGATTCCAGAATGATCCTAATAAAAGATGTGTTATTTAAACTTCTACATTTTTCCAGAATCTTCTGTTGTAGATTTCTAGGACATTCCTTTCCTAGAGTGTTCTAGAGATTTCCATGACAACTATATATATACAGACACTAAAGTTAAACTTTCAGACTTAGACATCGATAGACATTAGTCAATGTTAGTATTCACAGCATTTGGATTGACACTTTTATTCTTCAAACAACATCATACTGGATTGTGACCTTATTAGTGAATGTAATATTCAGATTGGATTCCGAGAAGATTTCCGGATACAGAAAAAGATAAAAGATTGGACTCATATTTTGACAGTTAAGTTGACAGTAATATTTGTGTAATACTTCTTGTAAACTTTTGTATAATAAATATTGTTAAATATTATTATCAATTTGTGTCTTTTGTTGGCTACAATTTAAAGGTGATTTCTGACCGTAACGGTATGAAACCTCTAGGTCTACTACCTTCTAAAATATAAAGCTTAATACAAATATTTTATGCTATCCCCACTGGATTGTAATCTTGACTAAACTTCTGTGACTTTTATCACAGGTGATACACAAACCTATAGCTTGAAGTGTCTGGGAAGCAAACCCAACCACGAAAGTTAATGTTGACCAATGAACCATGAAAATGATATCAAGGTCAGATTAACCCAGCAAGACAAGAATCTGCACCTTCTTACAAGTATTTCATCCCCTTAAATGGGGTAGTACTCTTTAATGTAACTGAGAAAAGGACCTAATTATGAAATTTTACCTTATTAATTACAGATTAAAGAAATGAGCCTATTGTGAGGTCAAGGTCAGGTGACATTTGTCTGATGTACATGTAGATTGTCAGACTAACATGAAAACATTGGCAACTGATACAAATTAAGGTTATCCTTTTTCTAAAGAGCAAAAAATAATCTTGTCTAAAACTATATACCAGTATTTAAAGCAATTGCTGAACCAAGATATTGTTCAAGGACAAAGTTTTAAAACATAAGTTATCTATATACAAAGTGTTGAATTCTGCAATTTCAAGCATTGATGCCTATTGTGTCTCAAGTATAAATAGTGACTTATCATGCGTGTTCTGATAAATTGAGCAAACCTTTAATTCCACATGTTCAGGTACTTCTGATTTGAGCAACAGGTAAAATATGCCCTCTTATTTCTGTTTCACACCTTATTTTTTTAAATTATTTTAAGAAACTTCCAACAAGGGTTCTACAGTGATACCAAGTCCTTAGGTTTTTCGTTTGATACCAAAATGAGCCAAATATTTAACACAGTTACAACTATTTTGTGCAACATATTTTCTACTTTCTAAGATGTTTTTTTCTGGCCAGTCCTAAATTAGTGGTTCTATACTGAAGCAGGTCTTTTACTATCTGATATTTTTAAAGCTAATCAAAGTGCTTGAAAGCACTGAACGGTAAAGATTGCTTCAATTTATCAGTGGGAAGTAAAATTAAATATTGCATTGGTTGTTGTTGATTTAACAGCTATTCTAGACAAAGGAAGATAACTCCAATTTTTAAGATGAGGTTAACAATTACACCCCAGCTCCTTTGTTCTAACAGGGGTGATCTGAGCCGGATCACCCTTACCAGATCACCCTAGTTTGAGTTTCTTTGTTATGCATGCTTTCCTTTGTTCTGTAACATTTTGGCGGGAATGTCAAATCCACTATAAAACTTATAATTAATTATATGGAAAAGACTACTAAGTATCTATCAAAATTCACGTAGAAAAAATCCAGTGTATATGCTGGGATTCGAACTCAAGACCTTTAGCATATCAAGCCACGACACATACCACTACACCAGGACGACTGGATACGAATGACTAGTAATTTGACATACTTAAAGGAAGCAAGATCTTTTTATAAGTGGGGCGAGTTGTCAAACTTTAAAATCAGTGGGGTTTAAACCTTTTTCGTTATAACATGAATAAGTGAGTTTTCAGACTGATTGTTCAATTTCATTTTAAAACTTTTTCAAAAGTAGGGCGAGTAGGTAAACAAGAGAGTGGCGATGTTTTTATAAAGTGGCGATAAAGTGTGGGCCGATTGGCAAGTGGGGCGAGTTGACATTATTTGATATCTACTCATCGTGTTTGAGGGTCATTAAGGGTATACATTATATAGTAATATACAAAGTATATTATAATGGTTGTGTGGCTATCTAAATTAGATTTTATGAATTGTAAATGGTTTTTCGTCTAATCTAAAACAGCTGGGATGTAAAATAGTTATCCCATTCGGACTTGGTGTGTCAGTGTTAGATCACCCTCTGGCCTCCGGCCATCGGGGTGATCTTACACTGACACACCGCGTCCTTGTGGGATAACTATTAATGACATAATTTATATTTTTAGAATAGATATTAGATTCCTGCACCTTGAAAAGTTATGTTATTTTTTTGACAAGTGAAAAATCATTTTGGGCCTTGAATATCAGAGCATAAATTACTGGAAATGTCATGGGGTATAGAATGTTATGATCAATGCACTATATTTTGTGTATCAAAAATGTAGTGATCAGCCTTTGAATATTTAGATATCAAGTCAGTCCCATAAGGTTTTCATGCAATCTTTACCTAAAAACAAATAGACATCGCTGTTGCCAAATTAAGAAAGATAAAAACTAGCTTTCAGATCTTTGAAAATGAACAAAAAAATAGAAGATAAATTATTTTAATTATTAAATATATATTGTCTACAATTCTGTAACCTTTTTATGATATGTACAATTAAGTTACATCACAATGTTGTCACATTCTCTCACTGAACAAACAACAACAAAAATCACATACCTAACATAATACTGATAATATGACAATCTTCATCAACTAAATAAAAACATATTCTGTTATAAGTGTAGCTGGTAATCTTCAAGTTTTAATCCCATAAGGAAATCCATAAATCCGATAATTACAATACCAATTGTTTATCCAAACATGGTAAAAATGTGAGGTGTTTCAAACTTAAGATAAAATTTCCTGAATTACCAAAATGAAATGTACCTATCATCATTATCGTGTTTTCATGAGTTTACTGTAGCTCAATGTAAAACTAGTATCTTATTTGTGAGTTTGTAAAAAGTAGAAATATACTGAAAAATGTAGGTTTAAATACAAATATCTTTCAATTGAGGATAAATATTAATTACATCTTAATAACTTTTCAGCTTATTTCAGTCAAATTTTATAAACATATCACGAAGAGCTAAATTCACCCGACTCTCATGAAATTATAATGAATTTTAAAAGATAAATACTGGTATGTAAGGTGCTTGTTATAATCAGACTCAGTGACTGTCCTGTTAAATAATAAATATTGCCAATAAATGGTGAAACACCTAGAGGCAAGAACTATCAACACAAACTGATAAGCAAAGATACAGATGGGCAGAACTATACTAAAGAAATACAATGAATAAATATGACTTTGAAGCTACTAAATTTTTCTATGACAGTAAAAACCAAAAGATGTGTTATTATATTAAGAAGAATTCAAAATGTGCTTTTGAAATTCTTACAAATTTAGATAAGCATTGTGAAAGAAATTATATTCATTTCTTCATTCAATTTCAAAACCTTACAAAGACCAAATCATTATGCTCATCAACTTTAATATAAATTTAATAATAATGATGCAAATAATTAAAATTGCCAAACTGCTACTTAAAAACTTAAAATCACAATAAAAAAAAGAGTTTTCAATATCAATATTAAAATTGATAAAAAGAAATAAATAAGGATAAAGTACAGATTTGGCACATAAAACCGACTACACAGAAAAATGTGTTTAACATAAATGAAGGCACAGCAATAAAACATATCACAGATTAAGAATGTATAAAAATGTGTAACATCAAAAATAAATACCATAAATTATACATGTACACAATAAAACAGACAACAAAACATGTTACGTTTTAAAACTGAGAATGCATCCATTTCCTTTCTCAATTTTATCCATTCTTAGATTTGTATATGAAATGCAATAAGATTTCTGTGTAATTTTGTTCAATATTTTTTTAACTACATTTAAACAATGTTTCATATAAAACAAATAATAATTCAGTCCCTGCTAAAGTCAAATTATGACTGAAATGGATCCTTTAGCACTGTCTTATATTAAAGGCACTGTACAAATTTTAAAATACCAATGGATTATGATACAAATGAGAAAAAAAAAACAATGACTTTAAGTATCATTGACCAAAGTGGTTCTCTTTAATCTGAACTATTTGCATATTTTAACATGTAAACTTAGCAAAAGTTTCAAAATCAATCAACCATGACTGAAGGGGCACATATAATCTTCATTAAATGAGATGTGCTAATTCTAATACAACTATATATCCAATATCTTTGGCTTAACATTAGAAGAACACTTAAACAGATGTATTTACAAACTGAACTAGTTAATCTTTGCATGACTTGGGAGAGGGGGTACATTTGATGCCCTTTGAAATGAGATGTCCAAATGCTTATACAACTGGTACATAAAATATCATTGACTTTCAATTCACAGTACCTAACCACTAACTTTAATTAATTATTGACATAAACAGACATAAACATTACTGAAACAGCAGGCTTAGCATCCATAACTTCTTTGGGGAGATATTATAAAATGGTGAATTTGTTGGCAGACAAAAAATTGTGAAAGAAAGCCTTTACTGTAATGAATCATTGTACCCAAAACCTGATCACTTGCAAAGATAAAATGAAAAATGTCAATTCTAAAATAAAATAAAACTAATGATCAACATTTCTAACTTCTGAAGTAATGACAAAATTCTGACCAATAATTATAGATGAAATGTCTGCAGCAAAATTCATTATGAAAATACATGTTATAAATAGAAATAACAAAAATAACAATTTGTGTATCAATATCACATTATTTACCCTATCACAGAAAATTCAGAAAATATGGACGGAATAATTGGTCTGATTGCACACTTGTTGTCCAGACTTGTTATCCAGACTGTTAGGACAAGTGCCTACTTTAAATAACCGTGCTTAGACAATGTGCTGAATTGGACATACAAATACAGTTCTAGTTCTTACCCTTCAATATAAATATCATACTAATAGTAATTCTGTATCTTGTTGTAATATTTTTACATATTCTTTTTGTCTCTGTTCAAAATTGTTCTACCGTAAAAATTGTAAATTATAGTACTCTATCAATTAGATATTTTTTTGGTAAGGGTCAATGTCACAGTTCAGCAAATTGTCTAACCTTTTCTCTGCACCCAGAAATACACTTGAATATCAACAATATATCAGAGAGTTTGTTCTCGATAGCTAACTGGGTCTGATGCAGGCATGCCACATATATACCTAGGTGTAATGGCTTTAAGAGTTCTGTCAGCTAAGAACGGTGGCATGGTTCTCCCTCAGTTCTATTTGACGTATACGGAGATTATTAGAAGCTCCTCTGATACGTTGTGACTTGGTGGACCTGAGAGAGGCAGAGTTCTGACCTTCTGATATAGATTGTTGAGATCCTATCCGACTTATATTACTTCCAGGGGTGGCCGATCCAGGATGTCCAAGATCAGGTCTCTGTACTACGGGGGCAGGGGCCGAGACCACTGATAAACCCGGCGGACCATTATTGGGTGCGACTCTTGGTAGGTCTGAAAGCAAAGAACAGATGTTATCCTCATATTTCATTACAGACTGACATGAAACAAGACTCCTAATGAAAATGCTAATTATACTTTTAATGGAAAATGTTCTATTCTTTGATATAATTAAATAAAACACTAACATGCAAACATTCCTGAAGTATCTGGCAAATTATGCAATAGCATTACAACCATTATAGTTTATATTTGAACATATGCATTTAACTCAATAAAAATTTAACTCAATAAAAATATATAAAAGTTCATATTGTAAATCCTGAAACTAAATAAAACTTCATACAATCTTTATATTGTGATATTTTTTCTTTTAATAGAGTAGAAAATTATTATGAGGATTAAATTTGTCAATAATCAATTATAAATGTAGAAATACAAACAGCTCCAAGATGGAACTCATAAGATCATAGAAAGGAAGAAATTTTCCTTAATAAAATGAGTAGGAAGGAATTTCAAAATAAAATATTTTTTTTTCCTGAATGTAAGTAAATAATAGTAAGTAAACTAATACTCTACAAACATATAGAATACACTGTTTTATACATCTAGTTTAGCACAATAATAGCATATTAAAGAGCAAACAAACCAACAGCAGTTTAAGAATTAATATATTATTATTGTATAGGTTATCGTTAGTCAGTGCAACGACAACCCACACATCCACCATGACATAATGAGAGGAGGAAGGAGGCGGTGAAATTAACCGGGCGGGATCTTTGTGTACTTACTTACGCTCGGTAACTCCAAGGGTGGTTTTGACGTGATATTATCTGTGGCATGCCAAAAACTAATTAGAATTTACTAAATACATTCTAAGTACAACTAATGTATAATCTACCAGTTTATATGTTGCTCTTGTCAAAAAGCATGAATGGTCAGGAAGTTACCATAGTAATTACATATCGGAATATCCTTTTATAAAAGACACTCTAGATGTATAGAAAAACAAGGTGAAAACCTAATCATTTATCTCAAGTTATTAATCAAATTATTTTCCTTTTTTTGTCTCTTTTTTCATAAATCATAATGTCATCTTCTGAAGGTTAAAAAGATTTACTTCATTTTTTCTTAAATTAATTTTGAAAATTAGATTTTAGGCGATTCCTGATATTCTTGCAGTTCCTGGACATAATATAAAAGAGTTTGCTCAGTGACAGCATAAATAAAAGCAAAATATAAACATATATGAACATCTATCAAGAGAGCGACATCTAAGGAATGGTGTATGGGGGTCTCTAAGCCATAACAAACACATACCTAAATGATACTGCCAAAGTGGGTAGTTTGAGTTGTGTGCAATGTAACGCCAACCTAACAGTGAAATTGGTGGATTTAATAATATCACATCAAAAGAGAGAGATAAATATTACAATAACCCTTTTTTTCCTTATCAAATAGTTGGCAGACAGACAAGCCCTGGCCATCCGTAAAACTGAAAATGGGATAGAGAAAGGTTTACAACATCTAAAGTCTGATTAAAGCTCACTGATTTTATAAAATGCATTCAGTTTTCACCTTATTAATAGTTTATAACAAATAAGGTATTATTTAGAATTAAGATAATCTTATTCACCATACCACGTTCATTTTGTAAAGGAATTTTCCACAAAATTCCACTAGTTTATGTACTTATGTATGTGATGCACAGAAACCAACTCTGGTGCAATGCACAAAACATTAGAAACAATCTTGTGAATACATAAATAAAATTACTGTGTGATTAAATTCATGGATATAATTTTTTCTTTAAATATTTGTTTGTGCCAAACAGGATTATTTTTGGCTGTCAGGTGAACAAGTTAAATATCACAATAATTCCATGTCTAAATAATACCTTATTTACATTAGAAAAGTTTTCAACAATGGTCATGAATAACTTGAATTTTCTGTTGCATCACTGATTTAGCTAGGAAAACAAGAAAATAACTACATTAAACTGATGACATTTTTATATATAAAGTTGTGATCATGGCTTAAACACCATAGAACTCTTTAAATCATATATAATTCTAATCTGTGGTAACATGCAGAGTAAATCCCTCACTAAACAATTAAACAATGTTGGCTGCAGTTTCTACACAGCAAAGCACCAGAAAGTTTCTCATCTACAATCTAATGTCCAACCCTATCAGTAATCCTACCGTCTTATAGACACCCACTGCTATCCAGGAGGAATATGCAAGACGACAAAACATATTGGTTAATTTCTTATTCTATAACTATTGGCTTATAAAGATTTTATTGGGCAAAATTAAAGTGAGAAGTATATTCTTATTTTCTTTGTCATTAGATTAACATTTCCGCCATATTTTGCTGAAAATAACATGCAAGTTAACTGTAAGCCTGTTTGTACATGCTGTTATTATTTAAATCATCCATTATTTAGATGCTCTATCAGAGAAATATTTTGATCATTCTATAGAATGTCATGGAAACAGCAATAGAACAGCAATCTCTGATAGAACAATATTTCATCATGCATTTTTTATTTTACACAACAATTAAACTGAACACACGTGGGACATACGATGAACGACAGATGGCTGATCGAACAGGATTTTCTGCCACCACAAAAAAACCTACAACTTAGAATATTTAGGAATATCAGAGTGAATAACTGAAGTTGTTAACAATACTCATTATCTATAAATACTAATTATTATTTCTTAGTTTGATCATTGTTCATACTTTAAAAAAACTTTAATTTTTATTTTGTACTGAACTTGCATTTTGATTTTTAAACTGCTTATTTGTTTTTATTTCATAAATTAAATTATATAATTTTATTATTTGCTTACACAAATGAAGACAGTAAATCTACAGTGTAATGAAACAGTGGAAACACCCAATCCTATTGTATAATACATGTACAATATATTATTCTCTTCACAGGTAAAAATCCAAACTAATATCAAGAAGTCATAGTGAGCAAAAAGGAGATTACTTGAAAACTATATCACCAAATTCAGTACTTAAAATCTCAAACTTCCAAGAATCTGTGATAAGTTATAGTAAAACTCTGGTGACAACATTGTCTTGTGTGTAACTTTCTACACCTTAAGATGTGTGTAATTTTTGTCTATCTAAATTTGTGCAAAATTCAGGTTGTCTGCCTAAAGTTGTGTGTAATTTTTTCCACCAAAAGTTGTGCATATTTTTACGCACAGAAAGTTGTGTGTAATTTTCTCCACCTATAGTGGTGTGTAATTGTATCAAGCTAAAGTGGTGTGTTATTGTATCCCCCTATAACTGTTGGATTCCTCACCTCCGTCTTTCCTCTGCCCCTGGGCACTCAATGTCCGTTTACTGTTGGGCGTCGCTACATCTGATCTCCAGTCAGAAGAGTAGCCATTCCTGGCCAATATCCTGTTTCTCTCAGCTTCAGTGTCTAACAGGTGGGATAAATTGTTTCTGAACTCAGATTCTTGAATGACAAGAGCACCTGAGTTTGACCTTGGATTTCCTCCTAAAGGTTTCTTTACAAACTTATTTCTCTGAAATGTGCAGGATAGTATTTCAATCAAAATGCTAACTTTGGTAACATAAACATTTTCTTTCAGCACTTAAGTGTGTATTCAATTCACAATAAGAATCTATCAATGAATGGTGTGATACTGAATGTTTTAGTATAGGCATTACTAAAATCTATAAACTAGTTGACAATATGTTGCTTTTAAATAACACTGTACTTCTTCAGTGGCGTAGCTGGATCATTTTTACGTGTACGCCCGAACCTTGGCGAGGGATATGAGGATAGCTAACCGCTCAATGTTAAAGCACCAGCAGGTAG
This sequence comes from Mytilus galloprovincialis, assembly GCA_037788925.1. Taxonomy (NCBI): domain Eukaryota; kingdom Metazoa; phylum Mollusca; class Bivalvia; order Mytilida; family Mytilidae; genus Mytilus; species Mytilus galloprovincialis. Next base: position 1,699,687 of record CM075335.1, on the reverse strand, counting down.
TGGGTTCGAAAGGGACGAAGCCCCGAAAGCTATCGAGAATTATATTTTTTCTTGATCTGGAATATTTCACGACAATCTATGAAGGTTTATAAGTTGAGCATGTAAAACAATTAATTGCGTAAAGAAGAGTCCGGCTGTCTGTCTATCAGAAAAGAACAGAAAAATGAACGAAAACAAATGCTTTCAAAATTTTAGCTTTAGACATTAGTCATAAAAAAACTTCTTCGGCATTTTCATAAAATTCGATGAAGGTTTGAGAAGTAGTTAATGTAATTGAGAAATAACAAAATGTAAGCCCAAACTGCGACCACTTATTAATTGCAGAAAGAAATACATTTGTCCTTAATATGCGGGAAAATTAAAGATATAATTACATTATTATATTGCTCTGAATACTCTTTTGATCATAAACAGTTTCTGTCCAACTTTCGTAAAATTTCACGGAGAGTCATTCAAAAGACACGCCGCTTTGTCTTGCTTTTGGGACATAAATCACAGGCTCGACAAAAATACAAACAGCATATCGAATCTGAGCAGATAGTGAATTGCTTTAAATATAAGAAAAATACGTAGAATTCATAGTAGATTAAGACTTTTACAAAAGATTCGAACAAATATATTAAATGATCTATTTGAGTAAATTTAGTCCCTTTTTATTCAAAATTACAATCCATTGAAAAAAGAAGCACAAGGCTGATGTGCTTTTGACCAGTTGTTCTTATTCTATGTCGATTATTTATTTGTTTTATTTTCAAAATCCAAGTGTACGCCCGGGCGTTTTGACGTAAACGTAGCTACGCGCATGTTCTTTAAAGTAAAATGTAATAGCTATCTATAGTTTGAAATGTAGACATGGCTTAAAAAAGCAAAATCTAAGTTATTCCAAATTGATTTAAATTTTCATTTTATTAATTGAAAATATAAATTTTTTCCTCCAGAAATATGATAAAAAGGAAGTTTTTCTAATGATAGATTTTCATGTCTTCTGGTCTCACCTGATATGATGGTACTGTCTTCTCATTCAGGTTACTTAGACTTCCAGACTTGCCCTGCCATGTGGAAACTCGCCCAGAATTGTAGTTAGGCTGATTGATAGATGATATAGAATTATTGACATTATTAGTGAGTAGGGTATGCATGGAATTGGTGAGTGCAGATGATAAAGAATGATCATGATGAAGGTGGTTGTGTTGCCGGCGTGTTAGATCCGCTTCACGACCACTCTGAAAACAAAACAAAAACTCCTCCCAGTTATGTTAATAAAAGTATAACCTGCCACCAATAATATACTAAGCGTGCTCCAGCCTAAGTATTTTAGTGCTTAAAGTAAAGAAAACAAGACAGAAATAAAAAAGAAACAAAATCACAAATCCTGTTAAAATTGAAATCACACTTAATTCTTATCAAACAGAAAAAAGACAACCATCAGCAGTTTAAAAACTTTTGATTATTTGAAGACATTCAAAATTTAAATGAAAACTTACTGTCTTGCGTCTAACAAATGAAAATTGTAAAAAGTATACAAATTCAATGCCACAAAGCTTTTGTTAGAAAAAGGTTATAAAAAAAATGCAGAAAAACAAAATTTTATAAAATTACTATTTTATTCCTCTATTTAGTTCCTTTGGTCATGCGGTAAATCTAAAATCAGGCAACAAGAAATCATAGTTTATTGAACAAACTTTACAACTAGCTAAATAAAAACATTCAAAAACTAATGTAAAGTGATGTCTCCATCTTTGAAAAAAAAATATCAGCAAAAACTTCACTAAGTAAAATACTTTCTGGAAACTTGAATCTTACAATTAATACTTATCTGTGTGAATATACAAATAAAAATATAAAAAAATCATGCAACGAAAATAACACACTTAAACATAATCAAGCACCTATCACCAAGATCATTTTTACAACAGACATCACTGGTAATTCCCTATATAACAGAATCAAGGGGAAGTAACCAGTAAGATGTCTCTGCACCAGCAGCTACCAACATCTAAACCTACATACATATATACAGCTACCAAGATGTGTATCTAAACCTACATATATATATAGCCACATCTTAAATAATACACTTACAATGAGATATATATATACAGTGTCTATACATCCTATGTAATATATGCTACAAAGCAAGGGAAAAGTAGCATAGCAAGGTATGATACAAGCTGTTTATATATTTATTACTTCCCTTTCATCATACACAACTCAACTCTCTGTCAGAAAGTTTGGTGAAAAATATAAAACATGATTTGGATGAGTTTTCAAAAAGAGATTCTGATAATCATTCTAAAAATCAATTTACCGACCATCATACAAAATTAAAAGATACAATGAATTTGATGCTCCATATGTCATTTAAAAAAATATATGATGCTAGACACCAATTATTGGAAATCTGGAAGTATCAACGATAAATATGATAAAAAGGAAGTAAATCATATATTTAGCAAAGTACTACCATTAGATAGCAAAATTCTACTAATAGATATAGCCGTTTATCAGTCTGTATTTTGTGCAGGCAAACATAAACATTAGTGTAAAAAGTGAAATAGCAAAAATAAAGTTGTAGCATGTGTAGCAAGTTTAGAGCAAAACCTTTGTCATAAGTAAACTTAGCAACTCTGTTTTAATATGTATGGTAACATATAGTTAAAGATTCATTCAATGTCCCAGTGTCCAAGTCCCAACCTTACTCAGTACTTTCTTCTACAAGCAGTGACTTTTTTATTTGAAATGGAGCTTACTTTACTTCCAACAGGTCAGGTTACCAAAATATATTTCTGTACAGAAAAAAATGATTACAATACAGTGATTGATATACAGCATTTCCTTTTGTTTGTTAGTCTGCATGGTATATCTTGGTTTTGTATATTAAATAATCTAGGAGTTAAGTAATGGTAGCAATCACATTGATTAGTCAGATGAATAAGGGGAGATAACTGTTATCAAACAAACCAACAACAATGTCCCAGCAGTCTCGGTTATTTTTTTTTTAAGTATTAACCCTATATTCCATCCAAAATGAAGGTACCCAAAGTGATTGCTTGGTGCTTGGTGGAGCCATCACAAATAAATCTAAACAAAAAAGTCTTCATGATTACAGTTTCCAAGCTTTATAAAATTATCTGCCTTTTTACTTGAAGATTACCAAAAAGTCCATTGACAAAGATGATTCAATGTGATATGTTGATAGCTCATGTGAACCTTTGGTCTAAACAAATAAGGAAACAAAAATTATAGTCAAAAAGTCCTACAGCTGAATTACACAAACTATATAGTGTACAACATTTTAATTGTAATTGGAATAATTCCAAGGAAACTAATGGTCTTAAAAGCAGTACTCAATTAAAGTCAAGGTCCCATTTTGTTTAATTCATTTAAAGAAGAAAAAGTAAGGAAGGTTCTGATTAGTAGGTTACATTAACTGACTATAAGTTAATTAATACAAGACAACAAAACAATTGTAGTATTATTAAGTTCAAAGTAAAAACAATAAGCAGATGTTTATTTGCTGTGAATATTTGAGCCTATCAAAACAATTGTTAAAGGTAAGATAATTCACATCAACTCAGCCAATCACAACACTGGTTACAAACCTCCAAATCAAACAGCTCTTCATTTTCAATATCATCTTGAGTGAAGGGCTGATGTGTTAAAACAACCTTTCTATCATTGGTGCTATAAGATAGACGCACCTGAGGAAACTGTCTGTTTGGATCTTCCCTTGCATGGAAGAACACACTGCTATCATAATTATTTCCATATCGATTATGACCTGATCTACTTGCATTCTTTTCAGTCTTAGTGATGTTTTCATTGGCTAAAGCATGGTTATGTCCAAAGTAGCGATCCAGTAACTTTTTGTAATATTGACGATCTTTTATTCTGATGGGGGCTCGTTGCCCAGCAAGGATTGATTCATTTTGCCGATTGGCACAGAGCCATCTGTGATTATCCTGTGCAAGTGCAGAGAGAGAGAAAGCTGGTAAGGTAGTGATACAGGCAGCGTGATATCATATATCTAATATAAACACTGACTTTCACAACAATTTCATCAATTAATCCTAACCTTGATTCGTTTTTACTATATGAATGATGTGACTTTAAGCTAACTGACTCCCAAAATGATCAGCGTGTATATTAGACAAAAGACAAAATGGAAAGAAAATTCTTCAGTTTTTCTCTGACTATCTGATTGATTTACTTTAGTATGACAATTTTTGTAACAAGGCAGATACAAGATAACTGAAGTATTTTCTCCATACTGTTGTCCTAAAACATATGCATTTTAGGAGAACAATAAAAGGCAATTATTAAGTTGCAAAAATGAAAAGTGCAATTTCTAAATTTTAAATCTATTCTATCTCTGTATATATTTACAAACTAAAAAAGATACCAACTACTTTGAAAGAAAATCTATCTCTAAACTGTCTTCTAAGCTTGCTTAATTTTACCTAAAAATTAAATGATTGATTCAGAGATTTTATAGGACCTATATTGTAAGCATTTTTTTTCATTTTAGTTTCTCCAAGAAAAAAATTTGTCATAAAAAATATATCATGTGCAATTGGATGAGTGATTCCTCCTCCTCCAGCCAAGTGCACTGCTCCATTAAGCTGCTACTGACCAGGTGTTTCAACAACAGAAGTTTGTTTGGGCTTACCTTTAGAAATGACATCAAACTCATTTCACCATATGGAGGCTAGACAGAAATACAGCAATGGAATTTGTTTAACAAAATTTGTTATAATTGTAAAAATTTTCACAGTAAAGGTTTCGTAACATCCTAATGTTAAGTTTCTTTTAAGTAAAATTGATGAATAAATGATTGATTTGACTGATAATGTAAAAGTGATGTATTAATGATTTTAGTAAGTGTATTTTATTGGGAAGTCAGTTAATACATAGAAAGATAGAAACATGTAAAATTAGTAAACGGGTACTGCATGTAACTTCAGAAATAGTTTTAGTAAACTGGGAGGAATACGGCTAATTGCTTTAAAACATCTTGTAAGAATACTTTCAATGATGAAAACTAATCTTTTCTTTATAACTGACAAAACATTTAATAAATACTCAAAACAAATTACATTATTTACGACAATAAGAATACTTTTCATATGACCTAATAGTCTAAGGGATGGACACAACATCAAATAGTTTACCTGTGTCTGAGGTCGAGAATTTTTTGTACTGGCCACCTGTTAAATATCACCCCATTTAAATCATAAAAAAACTCTACATAAAAAATAACAAATTTAAAACATGAATATAAAAATGTGTGATTTGCAAGTGAAATTGAAATTAAATTGTAAAAAAAATCATAAATGAACTTAAATCTTTCTATGGACATCTAAGTGTCATCTAAAGAAATATCATTGTAATATATGTCACAAAAAAAAGGCAACGGTTTCAATAGATAATGTTTTATATGCATAAATAAGTGAAATTAATAAAACTTTTAGATTTTTCTTGAATTTCTTTTATTTCAATTCAAATTACAGGTAATAACTTTTTAATTTCTAAACTTAAAGTTTTTAAACTTTAAAGACACAAGTTTACAAGGTTTTTTTCCTATTAAACTGCCTCAAGCACATTTTCTTCGCTTATGATGGCCTTATCATTTTAATAACCTGATAATTGTGACAAAACTACCAAGAAGAAAGACTGTTGATACAGATTCTAGTACTCACTTTCTTCATTTGTAAAACCTATACACAATGTACATTTTATTACAGCAGTGTTTATAATAAATATCCATTAGTCTTTTTCATTTAGAAGTTATAGGGATATAAGCGTTTTTAACCAAAATATAACATAATTCACTTCAATGAACGTCTCTAGCCAGACTTTATTTTACAAAAGTTGATTGCATCTTTTAACTATTGCTGATTAATATGTTTTACAAGCAACCCAACAAATTGGTTATAAGTAATATAATTTCTCTGGCTTTAAACATCTAAAAGTAAACAACCTGAACTTATAAACTTACTGGAGGTCAAGATAAAGGTCATGACTGGTAAACCTACCAATAGTAGGGGTTAAGGTCATGATCAATAAACCTCCTAAGGTTACAGGTAAAGGTCGTGACTTATAAACCTACCAAGGGTGGAGGTAAAGGTCTTGCATCTGTTTTCATTACTCCCATAGTTCCTGGTGTACAATGGAGGAGACGATACACATGTTCCACTATACCCAGACCTCTGACTAGGTTATCACGTTGTAACAGACCACTGATTCTCTCAAGCTCTTCCTCCTCTAGGATGTCCATTGGTTTACTGGTATCCATTGGTTCATCATGTAATCGTCGGTCAGATTCACTACCTAAGGTCTATAATAACAAATAAAATGTATTACATTCAGTGAAGCTTAAATATTATAACTTGTTGGTGGTGGAAACCACCTCATCTTTTCAACGAGTAATTTTTATTGTGGTTTTTCTTAAAGAACTGTTGTCTTATCTCATGTTTTTTTATGATGGTGTTATTTATTTCTTCTTCCATTAGATAAAGAATGTTTTGACTATATAAATTATTTAAGTAACATTCTTATTTTCCTATATCAATAAAGATATCATCATGTCCTAAATCTTTCTCCTACTAGCTTCATTCGTTACTAGCATGGATAAAGTATATAAACACCTTTCTGTTTAAAAATATAAATAAGGTATCATTTCTTTCTTTGTATCTATCAATAGGTTCTGATTTAACAATTCCTCACTACATCTATTCCTAGAACCTGAGAGCCTCCAAGAGGGCAGGGCATGGTAGTTCGTTTACCTCACTACAACTATTCCTAGAACCTGAGAGCCTCCAAGAGGGCATGGTGGTTCTCTTACCTCACTACAACTATTCCTAGAACCTGAGAGCCTCCGAGAGGGCATGGTGGTTCTCTTTAATGACCTTCTTCTCCTACTGTTGGGACTTTCTGGTCTAACAGATTGCTGACTTTTCTTTCCCTTTAACATAGATTCCAATTTTTCTTTTTTTCTGGCAATTTCATCTCTTTGTTGCCTGTAATTAATAACGTACATAATCTTTATTAGTCTTCAAATGAGTCACACTATTTCAAATAAGATGCCTAAAGCACCACAGATAAATTCCAATGACAGTTACAATGCAATTTCTATACTTTTTCTATATTTTCTAAAGCAAGTATTAATTTATCAGTTATTAACACACATCAATGCTTATCTCTCTGGGATCATTTTTATAATCTGGTTCACCTAAAAAGTCTGGCATTTATGTAAGCTTGAATATAGGTATACATAGATCAAATAGTATCACATTATACACTTGTTTATTCATGACAAGTATTTTGTTAACAAGAGTGTACACACTAAAAATAGCTGATCAGCTTTAATGTTTATGGTAGAATTTAATGTTGAGCCTCTTTAATACACAAAAATGAGGTCATTTTCAGATGAATCCTGCCAGACAGACATGTATTCCTTACTATCATTTCATTCAACAAACTATTTGACCTATAGCTCACAGTATATTTTGGTCAAATTCAATTGATATTTTAAAAGATTTGTTTCTCCACCACAATGACTATCTGTCTATTTTTACAACAGAATATACTAAGAGCTATACTTTTCTATGCCACTCCTGCTTTCTTAGTTGTGAGTCCTCTTTGATAGGACATTTTTTTGTTTTACTGGATACTTTTCTGATATGTGAGTCCTCTTTAGATGGATTACATTAAACTTCTTATTTCAAAAGTATTAATAATAAATAATTCAAATTTATAGGTCTAATTCCACTTAAATGTTCTGTTTTTTTTTTATTGTGATTACAAAGATTAGTACCTGGCCATTTCACTTCTGGCTTTGAAAGCTGCAGTTTCTTGGAACAGAGTACCACTACTATGGAAGAATTTCTCATATTTCTCTGATCCTGGAGCTGGATATATCCTTCTAAAGTTGCCCATATGATTGTTCTCATATCTCTCTAAATACTCTTGGTATTGGTTCTGGGCAAGTTCTAATTCTTCTCTGTAAAATCAAGCAGGATTCAGTAAGTATAATACTACCTTATTAATGTACACAAATTTCTGTTTTTCATACATTATAATATTTACTTACTTTAAATCAATTTGAACAGCTCTTTCATAGCCTTGTGATGTGGAAAAAATAGACTTTGATCTATAATTGTTGACTTTTTTTACATTGTGACTTGGATGGATAATTGTCTTATTGGCACTTGTTCCACATCTTCCTATTTTAATTGATCTTATCCATTACCAATGACGCTGCAGTACTTGACCATGAAAACAATATAATCATAAGTTAAACTATCAATCAAAGTTCCTTGCTAACTTACTTAGATTCCTTCTTCGTCCCTCTTCCCATTAATCTGTCTTTTATTCTCTTTTTCTCCTCCTCTATACATTTTCTTCTATCACAAGCACCAAAATTGACTAAATTTAAAGAGTCTACGACTAAAGCACCTTTAATTTCTCTATCCAGTTCTGAATCTGTGTTAAAACTGGGAGAATGATTGACCTGAAATGTAGAAATCATCATTTATTATCAGCTCAGACATATATAGGTTAAATTTACAAATAAAAATCATTGAATGCTTTTTCTGAACGATTTATACTATAATATAATATAATATAATAAATATATATAATTAGGGTTGTAACAGAAACTGTTCAATGGGAATGGGGAAGAAGGGTGGTATCAAGGCAATTTATGATGGGTAGAGGTAGTTTAAGAACATTTTAATCTTTTTGAAAAAGTCTTCATTGTGCCCATATCATGTGGGGATTGTTTGTGACACATCATCAAATCAGTAATTGGGAACAAGGGTGGATTAATTCAAAGTTGCTCAAATTCAACCTACAGAACAAATCATATGAAGAACAAAAATTGTGCCATTCAGTGATTTTTCATTAAGAAATTTTTGTACAATATGCAGTCATTGACATTCTTTTTCCTTACTTATTATATATCTAATTCTCTCATCCCTTAACTGCTTAACTCCAACTTATAATGAAGGACACTATAACATTGTTGTGCTACATTTTTATTCCCTATTCAGTGTTCCAGCTTGAATCTCAGGGCAGAAGGGTGCTACTTGTCTGAAAGGGCACTTTAGCGCAATAACCCAAATTGTAAGGGCACTGTTTGGCAGTGTATTAATAACCTTAAATATATGTATTATATATTGCTAGGCTCAGCTGCAGAACATTACTTGTATTTTAACCTTATTCAGAAATTAATGTGTGTTCCAAGTGTTGGTTCCAGTAAGATTTTTTTATTATCAAATTATCATACCATGACACAAAGCATATCATTTTAATTGATGTAAATTTATGCAAACTGTGCATTTTGATCAGGAAAAAAATCCTTAGAAAAATCTTTTTTTTTATTTTATAATTTATATAACTTAATTATACAAGTCTATAAAAATAAACAAGTAGTTCTGAAAGATGGAGCTAAACAAAATTGAATTTGTTATGTAATTAAATTATTTACATTAAAACTACTTGTTTAGACATATAGTATTTGTGTTATTGAAAGTTACCTAACTTGTAAATTGTTACAAAAAAGTATTAAGAAGTGCACACCAAAATGCTCCTAAGTAGGGAGTTTTATAAATATAACAGGTGATACAAGAGATGATTATATTATAATGATGCAATAATACATTGCATATATTACAGAAGGTATAAACTCCATTATGGTTAAAAAATAAAAGCATTTGTTATGATACGTAAACATTACAAATGGCTAACATGTCAGCATTTTCATTCTGTATTAAATATCTAGTATTTGTTCAATTATCTTTAATCCACTAATTAGCAGTGAACAATCATTAGCAGAGGTGATAAAACTGCCAAAGGCATTAGGTATTTAACTTAATCCTATTGTCAGTTAATTAGTGTTACACAATCACTCAGGTAACAATTTTACCGGAAACGCCAGAAGCCTGAGAAGGCATGAAATTTGTAAAATGTATCTTTTGAAAAGGAAGAGGGGGGCATTCTTTGGCTTTGGAGGGCAGAAGGGCGGGGGTAAGGGCACCAAGGGCGGGGCGCCCTTCTATTTAGGGCAGGCGGGAACACTGCTATTCATACTTTTTTTTTTGTTACCCCTTCTTTCCCATGTCACATCTCAATTATTCACAAACTCAATATATGATAAGCAAATACAATATTTTACACCTGACTAGGACTATGGCTTTGTTCATTGTTGAAGGCTGTACAGTGCCCTATAGCTGTTAATTTCTGTGTCATTTGGTCTCTTGTGGAGAATTGTCTCATTGAAAATCATTCCACTTCTTCTTTTTTAATGATTTTTGAGTAATGTAAAGCAGTACATTTTATATACATACCTCTAAAACTTGTGGTCTAAGCTTCCTGTCCAGCAGTATGTCAAATCCTAAGATTTCAAAACAAGCGCTGCCTTTGACATGATTAGGAAAGCATGTGCGGTAGTTATGTTTGAGTATAGAATGAGCAGAAATTAATGTTTTTATCACAACATCGTCTATTTCTGTCCACATCTTATCAATGTCATAGCCTTTGTCCTTCAAAAATCTATTTATTGTACTAATTCTCCTGAAATCAATAGAAGTTAGACATCTTAATTTCATAACATGATAAAATTCATTCGGGGTTGTTTTATTACATAAGTTCAGAAAACTCTATATCTGTAGAAATAAAACATAGCTGTGATTGTATGATTTGGTTAAGCTCAAGTTCTCAGATATCTTATGTAGAAATAAATCATATCCGAGTTTATATAGTTTTGTCAAGCTGTAGTACTCAAAAATCTTTTAGAAGCATTTAATAAAGCAAAATGTTTGAAAGTTTTTCAGCTTCGTTAACATTGTGGAATCCTGTGATCTATTCAGATTATTTTTTCTGTTTGAAAGTGGCTCTTTTTTCAAAGTCAAATTATTTAGTTGTCTCTATTACTATTTGTCTAGACATGAGTATACTTCTTGTGATTATGAGTTTGTTTTGGTGAAAGACCTTGTAAATAATTGAAGGTCATGTGATTTTATTTGACCTAGTGTTGTTGGGTTATTGTGTCATTGATCTTTACGACCTTGTCAATAATTGAAGGTCATGTGATTTTATTTGACCTAGTGTTATTGGGTTATTGTATCATTGATCTCCTTTTATTCATACTAATTATATAAACTAGAAAATTGGTTCATACATGTGAAACTTGTGCTTAAATCCTTAATTATCAAAATGAAACACAAACCTTTTACTTCCAGCCTCATCATCCCTGACAAAGTCTTCACTATGTTTATTTATGGCATAATTTGTTAAATGCATGAAAACATTATCCTGAAAGAAAAAAAGAAGTGAATAGAAAACACACTTAATGTATATATAAAGAATCATACAATACAGCCATAACATCTGATAACTTGCTTATTTTTATGGTAGTTCATAGTTTTGAATTTTGTGTTTTTTTGCTGTTGTTTTTTTGTTTGTCAGTCTCTTTATGATTTTCTTGATCAATTAGAATTATCTCCCCTTGGTATTTTTCACATCTTTCGACTAGTTTCAATTACTACTACATATATGTCCTATAGACATAGATTTATTTTTAACATGGACAGTTGATCTCTATACTTACTATATTATTATGACTGGGTTCTACATATTTGTTTGTAGCAAATCTAGCTAAACCATCATTAAACAGAAAAATTCTGAATGGATCACATGAAGTCACTAACACATACAGTCTGAAGTCAAACTTGAAATGGTCAATCAGAAATGGCTGTAACAAAAAAAAAAATGCAACATCATCATTTTCATCACAATGAAATTAAAGTTTCAAAAATTTAAATACAAATTTCATTTCTGTACACATGAAATGGGTAAACCCCCAAATGGATAATCAAGAATTTATAGCAGTCAAATATACACATATTTACATGTTATAAATGCAACAATAATACCAACAATAATTGCTTTGACAACATTTAAAGTTTATCAAACAATCAAATATTTGAACCCTTTAAAATATGTTGTACATTGTATTTCCAAATGAATTTGGATTACGAAATTTAGTTCTTTATATCAAACTTTATTCCAAAGGAATTGGTGTGATAGCGATCAGTTTTAATCAACGTTGTTTTTGTTTAAATTAATTGGTTTGGATTCAAACTCATGTTTGGCTTTGAGCGTTCCTGATGAAGGTAAATCCAGAAAAGCGCTCTGGACGCAAGAAATTATTAAACATGTTGTTTTCCATCTTTTATGGAACAGCCACAACGTGCATGAATGTATTCATATTTTACTCTTAGAACCTGTCTATTTCTGTGATATACAATACTAACCTTTGGCATATACTGTTGACAAATCATGTGCTCATGTGGTTTGATTTCTTTAGGATTTTTGGTCACCCAGATTCCTTTCCCTTGACAGCCAGTCTCAGGTTTCAGTATATAAGTCTTATTTTTCTTCTGTCTTGTGTAAGCTTGGAAATCTCCATAGCTGTTCAAATAGGTATCATTCCATATAAACAAATGTTATTCTAATTATTAAAATGTTTAATCCTATGAAAATCAAAATAAATAGTTGAAGAATGATATAAAATCTAATTTGATTTTATATCATTTAAACTGTTCATATTGTTGAGATCAAGTTACATTCTACATTTCACATGTGTTTTATAGAAAATGCTTCAAATTGTTTCCTTCCTGTAGTTTTAATAAAAATATTTTCTCTTGACAGTGATGTTTTTCTTACCCTTCTTATTATTCAATGACATATCAGTTATCTCCCTTTGACTTTTAAGGACAATAAGAGTTTAAATTGTCTAAGAGCTACTCATCAATATTCAACTAAACATGAAGGCACAGCCAAATCTATTTCAAAAAGATGGAAAGTTAGAATAACAGACATGGGTAACATTATTGACCCATTGGTGGCCTTCTGCTGTTATCTGCCCTTTGGTCTGGTATTGTCTCTTTGACACATTCCCCATTTCCATTCTCAAAGGGAGATAACTGATATGTCAATTTTTAGCAACATAGATAAGAACTTATTTGACAAATAGATGTAAACAGTATTACAGAGGAGCTTGTTAAACTGTTATTCCAAACAAAGAAATGACATGAAAAACTAAATGACAACATTGGTTAGAGCTATGGCACAACTTACTCTGCAGGTAGGCACCATGTTTTAGGAAATATGTTATATTCTTTAGGGTACATCTTGAGCATTCTGTTTAAGTTTCTGGCTAACATGTCTTTCCTACATATCTCACTCATTCCAGGAAAATGATTTATTTTCTGAAAAATAATATGAAAAGTTGATTCCAATGTTTAAATATTAAACATGTTCTATACAATCTGAAGAAATGTATTTCAACTTTCTCAAATGTAATTTCTAAGGATGTAATTAGGTGATGTTTTGGAATAAATGTCAAATGTTCAACTACTACTTGGTGTTCTTCCATACAATACAAGGTAAAATAGTTAGCCCCTCGTTCACCTATTTATTTTTTAACATAAAACTTAAGGTGGTACCTTACACTACAGGGAGATAACTCTGTAAAATCAACTAAACGTTTTAATTACATTGTGTTGTTTAGAGAATATTAAGCTTGTCAATGATCATAATAAGTTTTTGTCAAACTGCTATATAACCAGTGTAATTTTCCCGATAAAACGGTTGGATCAATTTTTTTTTGAAATTTTTATATTTTTGTTAAAGGGTCAAAGTAAATACTTTGTCAAAATTTTATGAAAATTAAACAAGCCAAATTAATTTTAGTGAAGGTGTTGGGTACCACCTTAATAGGTCATAAAAGGTCATTTGACAAAATTTAAGCAGATTCTTGATTTCTTTCTTTTGATTTGAAACCCAAACAATACCAATGCAAATGTAAGGTAAAAGTCTGAGTCAGCCTTTTCCGGCCATATTTTATACATCAAATATCTCAGAAAGGAGCTCCATGATCTATCAATATTTTTAGCTTATTTTGATCCTTAACTAATTCTCTTCTAGCTTAAAGCATCAATTTTAAATTCTTGATTTATTTAATTTTACCTGAGATCACCCAAGTACATCCTTAAACTAAACTATTGAAAAACTTTCAATAAAGCAATTTCTGGTTTTTTTTTATTTCGATGGAGATTACCTTTTTTTTTCTCCTATTAATTCAACAGAAAAAAAGTACCTTAAATTAACAAAAATGCATGCTTCTTTCAAAGGCAGATTGTGAGCTTAAATGAATGGTGACCCCATATTTTTATTTTTATTTTCTATTAAGTATAGGATAAAGTTTATTTTTAGAAAAAAAAATAGCACCTTAATAGGATTACTTGCCAGATTAATAATTGATCAATTCGGTAAGTACATTAACATTGGTGAAGAGAATGCCAGCTACTACAAACTTCCGATTTTTCTAATTCCAACGGAGTCATAAAACATATACATATATTATAAACTAGAACACACCCGTGATATCGCGGGTCTTTGACTGAATTAAATTATATAACTATGCCTAAGCCTTATTTTAGTATTGGTATTGTCTGATAAAGTCATGACGATTATAAGATGCACAGTTTTATCTGCTTTCACTGAAATCTTTCTGTTTGAACCCGTCGACATGGAACTTATCAATCATTGGTAATATTAATTATTTGGAAAACAAATGATCCTGGAATTGGAGTTTTTTTTTCGTATATTAGTTATAAATAAAGTTGAATTCTTTAATTCGCTGTTTTACGTCATGCCCGATAACAAATTGAAAACTGTACCTATACGCCTTATTTTAAGTCCAGATTTTTAGTATTCATATTGTCATCTTAGAAAGTCTTACTGATTAAAATACCACAATAGGGAACAATCTGACAATGATTGAATTTTGTAGTGTCAACCCTGTGATTTTGACCCGTGTATATAGCAAAATCCTAAATACACTGTTTGGTGGTGCGCCTGTCAGATGCAGAACGTACAGATAAGGTAATAGGTAACAGGTGAATATACTACTGGTATCAGTATGGGATTAGACCCGGAACTTGATAATTATTGGCAATATTATTAATGTGGAAAACAAAAGGGTCTGAAGTGGTATAATTTTTAATCAAGACCATTGTCCTATATTAGCTATATATAAACTTGAATTCTTTGATTTGTTGTTTTTACCCCATGACGGCTGACAAATTGGACCGCGATATTTTAGTATTATAGATATTGCATCTTATGTGTGTGCAGATACCTTAAATTTTCCTGATTAGATCTTTGTAACAATTAAACAACGAGAAGATTTAGATTACATACTTTCCCTGATATTTACCCGTTACATGTGATTAAAGGGAGTCATAATTTAAACCTAACCTTTACTTAGGATTAACTATTATATCTGATAAATATATAATTAATCGGTTAACATTAAAATTATACATTAAATTGATTCAATAACAATTTAAATTATTCTAATTGACAAATCATGCTTGCCCTGAAGCAAAATAACACTTTCATATTGGCAATTAACAATTCCGTAGCCAATATAATGCATAAGATTGTAATATTTAAGTCAAAATAAATTTGTTGAAATTTAATATAAATATTAAAGCTAAGGAAGCAAGATTATGTTTTAAAGCCATATTTAACATTATAAAACATTAGAAGAGCATTATTACAAACCTGAAATATGATCTGCTATTATGAAGGCACTCTATAAAAGGTCTTCTAAAATCCCCCTCTAAGATCATGTTTAACTTTAAGTAAACTTGTATGAAAGCTTAGTATGTGACAGGAATGGCTACCCATCTCATTCATACATTTTTCACTACCTATTACCTGATATTTTTTCATCTCCATAACTCTCTCCAATGCCACAGAATAGTCCGTCCAGTATAAAGTCCATTCATCATCATCAGATACTTCCTTGAATCCAAATCGCTTGGACATCTTTCGTACTGTAAAAATAGAACAAATATATGGAAATCAACAAATGAGACCAAAGATAATGAGTCAAAAGCCTCATGATATTGTTTCTTAATTTTTGGTCAATGTATTTGTCATTCTTGTTCAAAATTGTTCCTATGGCTTTATATTTTTGTTTGTTTATTCACAACTCCATTTAAATATCTGTCAGATCTTTGTTTTTATGATAATTCCTTATATTGTGTTGTGTAGACTGAGGGTGACATAGAGCTTCCCAAAACTTTGGATACTGTTTTCATTTATCATATCTTTCAAGAATGTGTCCATAGTACACGGATGCCCTATCCGCATTATTTTCAGTGGACCTTGAAAATGGGGTAAAATCTCTAATTTGGCATTAAATTAGAAAGATCATATCATAGGGAACATGTGTACTAAGTTTAAAGTTGATTGGACTTACAACTTCATCAAAAACTTTAACCTGAAGCAGGCCAGACCGACGGATGAACAGATGGATGGACCCACAGACCAGACAACATAATGCCCATAAATGGGGCATAATAAATGGGGCATAAAAATCTTTCACACCATTTTAAGTTTAGAAGCTTTTTTGAGCAAAATGTAAACATACTTACCAACTTCATACTTGCAATTTGTCAGACAAATGTAGTAGATTCTGAAATGTAACAAAGTACTTATTTTAGTTAAGTAAAAGGCTAATAATTAATGTTGTAGCTTTGTTTGGATGTACAGGAAATTGGAAACAAGAGTGCACACACTGAAATGTCTCGCCTTCTATACTTATCATTGATATTATATGTTGATAGTCCTAAGTATAAAGCTTTATTACAACTGTCACATAAAATTAACATTAACCAAGATAACTAAACAAAGACCAATGAACCATGAAAATGAGGTCAAGGTCAGATGAACCATGCCAGGCAGACATGTACAGCTAACAATGCTTCTATACAACATATATAGTTGACCTATTACTTATAGTTTAAGAAAAATAGACCAAAACACAAAAAACTTAACACTGTGCAATGAACCGTGAAAATGAGGTCATGGTCACATAAAACCTGCGCGACTGACATAAAGATCATATAATATTTCCATACACCAAATATAGTTGACCTATGGCATATAGTATTAGATAAAAAGACCAAAACTGAAAAACTTAACTTTGACTACTGAACCATGAAAATGAGGTCAAGGTCACATGACATCTGCCCGCTAGACATGTACACCTTACAATCATTCCATACAACAAATATAGTAGACCTATTGCATATAGTATGAGAAAAACAGACCAAAACACAAAAATTTAACTATAACCACTGAACCATGAAAATGAGGTCAAGGTCAGATGACACCTGCCAGTTGGACATGTACACCTTACAGTCCTTCCATACACCGAATATACAAGACCTATTGCTTATAGAATCTGAGTTATGGACTTGACCACCAAAACTTAACCTTGTTCACTGATCCATGAAATGAGGTCGAGGTCAAGTGAAAACTGTCTGACGGGCATGAGGACCTTGCAAGGTACGCACATACCAAATATAGTTATCCTATTACTTATAATAAGAGAGAATTTAACATTACAAAAAATCTTAACTTTTTTTTCAAGTAGTCACTAAACCATGAAAATGAGGTCAAGGTCATTGGACATGTGACTGACGGAAACTTCGTAACATGAGGCATCTATATACAAAGTATGAAGCATCCAGGTCTTACACCTTCTAAAATATAAAGCTTTTAAGAAGTGAGCTAACACCGCCACCGCCGCCGACGGATCACTATCCCTATGTCGAGCTTTCTGCAACTAAAGTTGCAGGCTCGACAAAAATTATACAAAATAAGAAAATCTCAGACAACGTTAAACTTTTGCTTAAAGAAGTCCATTTGTAGGTCTGTCTGATAGATTATTATAATAACTTCTGTTCCATGGTCTACTGGCCTTAAACTGCCAGTAATACTCTGATAATAACAATGCCATCTAATGATAAAAGTTCTTGATTCGAACATGTAGTGGTTTAGAATAGTTTTAAGAGTACTAAAGCTTTCCTCCTTTTTTTCTATTTTTTTTGTATAACGGTTTTATATATTTTTATTGGAAATGATTTATGATATTGAAAATACAGGTATTGAAAGTGTTTCCTGTGTTTGTTTAAAATACTTGAAAGACTAAATTAGTAAGCTAACAGAAATATAACTTTATAAAACTATTTCAGACTATTACATTACATTGAAATGTTTAGCCCTTTATATTTTTAACATTGTTACATTACATTGAAATATTTTGTTTAACAGTTAATAATACAAGGCACTTATCACATTTAATAAATACAATATCTAAGTAGCTTTGTGTATTTTCTATTCAACTTTGATGGTTTATTTTTTTTTAAATTGAATCGATATATTGTCATTATATTTGACAAGGTAATAACATTTGATAAAGGACTGTAACATTGTAACACCAAAACAATATCCTATTGATCTACTACAATCAAACAGAATTATCAGGTCTGCTATTTAAAGCATCACGGTCAATATCGTGAATTCCTTATAACTGTAACAATAACCGAAACGATTTGGACGTACACTGAAGGATGTAACAGCAATTAACACTGAGCTTTGATTTGTAGCATAATTAGGGAAAATAAGAAATTTAAATAATATTCAAAATGAAACATAAAGCAATGACCTTTCTAAAATTAAGGCCATATATACTTTATCCCCCTTTAAATAGATTAAATAAATGCTTGAAAGCTTTCATTGTAGTGTAGCGTTACTAGGTATATTATACCAATCTATTTGAACATAGGCCATTGAAAAGTCAGTTTAAATACATTTTTTTCATATCTTACTTGTATTCTATGAATAAATATAAAACAAAATGACCACACTCAGCTCAGATATCATAAGAAAACATAATTACTGGTAATTCTTTCATTCAACAAAATGTCCTGTTATTCTCTCATATTTAAGTCTTCAAAATTTATGTTATAGTAAATAATTACTTATTATATCTGGACCAAGAAACTATGAAAATTTAATTACAAAACCATTGATCTTATTAGCAAGGTGTCTCCTTTGATGAGGCATACAACAGTATATACATGACGCCTCCGGGTGCAGGAATTTCTCGCTACATTGAAGACCTGTTGGTGACCCTCTGCTGTTGTTTTTTATTTGGTCGGGTTGTTTTTCTCTTTGACACATTCCCCATTTCCATTCTCAATTTTATTATGTACAGGCAAATGAGTGCAGATTAAGACTGCCTCCTAAATGTGGTTGTATTTTTTTTAATGGAATATTGAATACATTAATAAATAATATCAACCTTGAGACATCATTTCTAGCTTTAATACTTATCATAAGACCTCCTAGTTCTCTTCAAGTAATTGTATATTGATATTAGAATAATTGTTTTCAAATATAAAACGTCTAATGGATATGTTGATGAATGCAAACTGAATTACCATAAATAGATATCCAAATTACAATTTATTGAACAGTATTTATGCCGTCTACTCTCAAAATACGCTTCACAGCATATTATAGCTACCTTTATAGATTTATGACATATAAATGGAATGCTCTTATTCAACCTTTCTCAATTTCATTTTTCCTTTTGTGTATCAGTGTAATTTCATTTAAAGAGATCTGTATTTTATATTTGTGATGAAAGTTAAATAGTCATTTTTGAATTTATCTGAAAATAAGAATTTATGTCTTTCTAAAAACTGAAACTATCCATATTAACTTTCGTGCATGTTGAATGTCTTTTCTTCAAACTGCTTTGATGAAAAATTCAAAGACTTTTAAAGACTTATCTTGTTTGTATTAGTGAACTCAGAAATAACATTAAATATGATGTATTTACAGTCATCCAAAGAACAATTAATTATTGTGTGCTTATTGAAAAAAAAAAAAAAAAAATTACCCAACACTCTCAATAATTAGGTATTTAAGAGTTACTCTAGAGTGGCAGGATTAATATTTTAAATTTCTGTTTCTAGCATTCTTTAAAACAATATTGTTAACTATGATTCAGAGATTTCTAAGGTTGGTTTTTTTTAACAGATTTTAATTATTTTACTGCAACTTTTTTTATATTCCATTGAAGAGATTTAAACCTCCCACATGAATATCTGACAGTCCCATGTCAGCTTTAGTATTCCCAGTTATGATCTTCACCATTAATACACATAGATATGTATCATCATATTTTTTTTTAATTTAGTTTTGATGGCAGATGTAAAATGTTTGAGAATGGTTACCTACTTGATTTATTGTTAACTTTTCTAGAAAA
Source organism: Mytilus galloprovincialis (assembly GCA_037788925.1). Taxonomy (NCBI): domain Eukaryota; kingdom Metazoa; phylum Mollusca; class Bivalvia; order Mytilida; family Mytilidae; genus Mytilus; species Mytilus galloprovincialis. The sequence goes on along the minus strand of CM075335.1, from coordinate 1,679,484 downwards.
GCTTGACATGTATCTTTATAAGACTTAGTTGAAAACTTTAAGTTTAACCTCTAGTTGTCTTCTTTTTTGTTTTTGCTTAGGTCTTTATTGACAAATACCCTCACCAATTCAGGTATGTATCCAATTTTTTTAACATTAGTACAATCATTAAAGAGGTATAGCTTTTCATTCCATCTTTGGAATTTTTTTTGCTGCATTTGTTATTCAAGGGTTAGTTAAGGATGTACTTAGGTGAGGTTTTGGAATTTGTGTAAAATGTTCGGACTCCTTGGTGTTTTTCCATACAATACAATGTAAAATATTTTGCCCCATAACACCCATTTATTTTTTCATATAAGACTTAATAGCTCATGAAAGGTCATTTACCAAAATTTTAGAAGATTCTTAATTTTCTTTCTTTTGTTTTGAGAACTAATAATACCAATGCAAATATAAGGTAAAAGTCCGAGTCAGCCTTTTCCCGCTATATTTTAAATCTCAAATATCTCGAAAAGGAGGTCCATGACCTGTCAATATTTTTAGCTTATTTTATCCTTAATTGATGCTCTACCAGTTTATAGTATTAATTTTAACTTCTTAATTTATTAATTTTCACCTAACCTCACCTAAGTACATCCTTAAGATACAGTATAACATCAGTCTTGTATAAAACAAGGAAATCTGTAGAAAGATTCATGTACATGTATATCACACATGATTTACATACCCTAATGTGCAGACAAAAACCTGTAAGATAATAAATACCAATGTTATGGAGACAAAAAAAAATGTTTATGCTGTTACTTACTTCTTTCGTTTCTTTTTCTTTTTCACTTTTTTCTCTAACTCTTTCTTTTCCTCTTCCAATTGTTTGTCTACCTCAGCTTCTGTGTCTGCTTGCGTACTTATTCCTGTGTCTACTGTAAAACAAGACATGCATAATCTTTGATTTCTCTGTCTTTAAGTTAAACAGCAAACAAACAACATTTGATTGATTTTTATTCATTTAACCTGCAGTGGCAAATATTGAAAAATATGCATGATGAGAACAGTTTAATTAATATATCAAGGAGTCTGGTTTGGCAAAGTTGATTAACCAGGGTGAAGGGCAGGAAATTTGACCATGGCTGAAAAAAGTGAATGATTTCATCCGGGACTATTTTTTCTTCCAGCAGGCCACCAAGGGACATTATGAATTGTTACAAAGTTTTATTACATGCACAGTGAATCACAATTTGCAAATATCAAACATCAGTTTTATCATTTAACAGACAAAGGTGTGCTTTTAAGTTATACATCATACACAGCCAGACTGATGACCCCTTTTACATAGGTAATTACTGTCAAAAAGAAGAAGTTCATGAAACCATATATAGGTATGTACACTACATGATATACTAGAGTCCCCAATCACAAGACTTAAACTGAATACACTCAATACAGTCACATATTTATCATAAGACGCTATACATGTCATGATTAGACAAAAGCCACAAGGCAGTAAAGACGGCAGGACTTCAGCCCATATAATAAACAAGAATGTGTCCATAGTACACGGATGCCCCACTCGCACTATCATTTTCTATGTTCAGTGGACCGTGAAATTGGGGTCAAATTATAATTAGAAAGATCATATCATAGGGAACATGTGTACTAAGTTTCAAGTTGATGTAACTTTAACTTCATCAAAAACTACCTTGACCAAAAACTTTAACCTGAACTTCGCACTATCATTTTCTATGTTCAGTGGACCATGAAATTGGGGTCAAAACTATAATTTGGCATTAAAATTAGAAAGATCATATCATGGGGAACATGTGTACTAAGTTTCAAGTTGATTGGACTTCAACTTCTTCAAAAACTACCTCGACCAAAAACTTTAACCTGAAGCGAACGGACGCACAGACGGACGAACGGACGCACAGACGAATGGAGGCACAGACCAGAAAACATAATGCCCCTCTACTATCGTAGGTGGGGCATAAAAAGAGCTGAAGGATGAAATGTCTGTTAACTCTTGAATACTGAATGATTTCCTATTATTTAGGCATGTATGTTTTATTACAGATGTATTGATTTGAAGGGGATGTTCCCATTTAATGGCATCTTAAACTACATATTGCAATAAAAAACAGCATATTTATGCCATGTTACAATGTATAATGAACAGATGATTACAATGCATTATATATGACATTAATTTCCCACCCTCATATCCTCGTCAATCTTATCCAGGTTTAATTCTGTTGCACAACTACTTGGTGTATTCTATATGCTATAAATTGATGATAAGGATTCCCAACAATGGTTATAAGGTGTACACATGAATTGTCTTATACTAAATCAAATAAACATGCACACTTTGAGTAAAATATTACTGTTGACATGCAAATACTTACAACATCAGATATTTTATCAAAGAATTAAGTTAATAAATGACTCCTCTGCCAATAATTTATTAAAAACCATGACCAAGCATTTAATATATATATAATATAAGTAATCCAGTAAGCTTTGTTGTTGTAATCCTTTCTTTATACATCATATCATAAATACTTATTACCTGCCATATATTTTGGGGTCTATAGGTGATATATTTTAGGGTCTATAGGTGACATATTTTGGGGTCTATAGGTGACATATTTTAGGGTCTATAAGTGACATATTTTGGGGTCTATAGGTGACATATTTTAGTCCCATCAACATAGTTAACCTTGGGCTCAAATATGAAATACATCGAAATTTGAAATGTTCACTCACTGCAACAGTAATCAAAAATTGAATTCATTTTGAAAAAAATGGCTGTTATAGATTCTGTATTGTTTTTCGACTTTTGAAAAACGTTAAAAATTGTTCTTAATTCATCTTCCATCACCAAGTTCTGAAACCTTGGATTTAGTTACTATTTCTTAATTTATGAAATGCATCATGGAAATGGTTGTTCCTATAAGAGTAGAAAATTTCGGCTACAACTTGCACTAGATTCAGACCCTTACAGACAGGACTCCTGTCACAGGAGTGCACACACTGAAATGTCTAACCCCTGCTCCGGGTGCGGGAATTTCTCACTACATTGAAGACCTGTTGGTGACCTTCTGCTGTTGTTTTTTTCTATGGTCGAGTTGTTGTCTCTTTGACACATACCCCATTTCCATTCTCAATTTTATTTACTTATTATGACAGAATATAATGTGACACCATAGGTACTATAGGACTGAAATTTCAGACATTAAGGCATCTATCTCTGCAATGTCTACCAGGTAAGGACTAATTCAGCTCTTATCAACTTTTAAAATACAAAGAGCAAGCATCCCTTCATTTATAATTTCAGTAGTGATTTCCTTTATAGAATTTTAGTAATAGTAAAAATTGGACTTCATGTTGTTGGCAGTTGTTATGGATTGACAATCAAACGCACACATTAATATATATCTGACTTAAAAGTACTTGATGACATAACCATGTTTTTGTAAGCAAAGCTTTGAAATGAAAAAAACATTTAATAGTGATTTTATTTGTACAAAACAATAAACATTGCTCTTCAATGCTCTTAGGTCTAAACAATGTTATAATATTGGTTGCCAAAAAAGTTAATGATCTTCAATAAAATATTATATGGCAACATACAACTTAGGTTTTTAAGGAGTCCCTTATGATATCAAGAGTAATATTAGTTTATCATTTCCCTATAAAAGTTTGGCAGCAATTTGCACTTTAAAAGAATTTTTCTAGTTTTGTTATGGTTGTTGTTGAATCTATCTGGGACAATATCCCTAATGCGCCTTGAAGTGAGGAACTCAAAAGTCACGTGTAAACAAAAAATCTCTGTGTAGTGATATTTGACACATTTCTATGATAAACAAATGACTGAGCTGAACTATTTGTGTTAATTTAGAAAGTAGGGGAACACAGAATAAATGTGTAAAAACTATGGAGCTATTAAATCTGTTCAAAGTATTGAGTTTTCAAAGAACTTATTGTGTTAAAAATGGGATTTTTTACAACGAGGAGCCGCATCACAAAAGGATACTCGGGGTTTGATAATTTACTGAAAAAGTAATTTCACTTCGTACCCCGAAAATTTAACCACACATGAAAATGTCTCAGCTTCGAAACGAGCCATCATACATATCCAAGTTAATGACATGGACTGAGCAACAGAAGAAAAGGTTACCATTACGGCCTATGGAGAACCTAATACGCATCTTGACCCATCTGTTTGCTTTTTTCAGTAAAAGAAGCTATGTTTTTGATACATAACATACAGGTTAAAATCAAATTGACGTATCGTTTTCAGGACAAGATCTATTTTGAGAGAAATGAACAAAAGACAGATGCAAAATGATAATAAACAAGAGTTAAAAATGCAGGCTACCTGAACAAAAATTAACAAAAACTTACTGATAGTCATGGCAATCCTTAAATCCTAATTTTGACAAGCTTTTTCCTTTTCATATCATATAACCACATTAACCCATTTTGCAACACTCAAATTGATGAGTAAATTTATACCACTTTGTGTTTTATAATTCATATCAATATTTATCATTCTGCATACAAAGGGGACATTAGTTTATTCTATTATGTTAAACTGTCTTAAATAAATAAAACAGAAAGAAATCAATGTACAAAACTGGCAGCTTATGCTTAAAAGTTTGTTTAATATTTCAATATGAAGTTGAACCGAGCATACATGTAGGATAGTTTCATGTTTAATATAAAATTTATTAAAATTCAATTCAAATTTCAATTTTTAAATAAAACATACTAAAGGATTAATATCACACAAACAAATATTGTGGATTTTTAATACAGTACCACTTGGTACAAGCTAGTAATATGAACTGTAATTAAACACAATAAAGTTCTTAACAAAATTTAAGAGCCTTTTAAATTATTGCTGCAGAGTGCAAAAAACAATTCCAGAATGATGGTACTTGAAAGCTTCAGTAATAATTTCGAATGTTGGTGCAATCAGTCGTTATAATATTGAGAGTGAAATAAATCTGCTACATTAACTTGTCTAACAGGATATAGAGGTAATTATATCCCTTGTTCATTGATTATGGGACCACGTTATGTCAACTTATTACGTAACACACTTTTTTACCAAAATGAGCAAAAATAAAAATAAGGAGATGTGCCATGTGGTATGATTGCCAATGATATAAAAAAATATCCACCAAAGTTCAAATGGGGTGAATGTAAACATTTATAGACAACTGTATTATGTAAAGACGGCTATTTAGGCCCAGACAAAGATAATCAAAATGTCAATTTAGTGTAATGTACAAAGAAATTAAACTACTAATATAATAACAAGCGCAGCCATCTTAAACTAAGCCAGTTCATAAAGCAACATGTGAATGACAAAAAGACCCAGCAAATTGGTTTGATGTTCAGATACCAAAAATAGTTTAGACACTTGTTTCCAGAGCATAATCCCCCATTCAGGGGAGGTAACTGTTTCATTGACATAATCTTCTTATTATTTGTAAGTGATAAACTTACTGTCAGCTTCGCCTTCATCATCCTCATCCTCTGGAAACTGTTGTATTAGGGTAGAAGCTCCATCCATCAAGGATAGGGTGGCCTGTCCTCCACCATTATCATATCCTGAATCCTCCCCTTCTTCTCCATCACTGTCATCACTAGAACTACTGCTACTATCATCATCAGCTCCCCGTGCAGTCGTATCTCCATCAGAGGGATAATCCTCAGAATCCTTGTTACTCATGATGACCGACTTAGACAACAGATATTAACCTGTCAACAAAACAAAGTAACTTCTATTACATCAATTTAGAAACATATTGCTTGATCATGTTGATAAATTAAGGCTATTTCTAAAGACATCTGGTAGTGGTTTTGTTTAACAGATTAATTTTTAAATTTTGACCTTTCAAATGCAAAGAATCCATATCTATACAAATAACCTCAGTATTGATAAACTTCTTTTTTATCATTGGAAAACATACAAAACACTCTAGTCTACAAACCACTCTAGTCTACATTTGTTTTATATCACTTTTTTTCTGATTACATATACTAATATATATATTCACAAATGCAGGATAAGGTCATACATGTATATCTAGAATATTTAAAATCCCAAAAATCAAAATACTGCATTATAATCTTCATCAGAGTCACTGTTATTATTATAATGATAAATCTTATTTTTTTCTTATGAAATATCAAAACATTTTATAAACTATGAAGACCTACTCAGAAGACCATTTTCTTTTTAATAAATCTTTTACAAATTAACATATATGTACTGAATCTGTCCAAACACATGTACACTTGTACATTTTTAAAGAGTAAAAGTAGAGTTATATACAGAAAGTGGAACCCATGATGTTTCATCACTGGATACAGTGATCTAAACTCACAGTCAATTTGATCACTAAAAAATAAATATGGCAAAAATCCTCAATCAATCAATGGCAAGTGATGGAAGACTAAGAATAGATCATGGAAAGGCTATAACCTTTCATAAAATACTATGTTGACAGGGGCCAAGGAATTATTCATACAATCAATTTTCAATAACAAGTCAGGGAATAGTTATGCATTGGAAGTGTTAATCGTACAGGTACATGTATGATCATAACAGATTGTAAAGCAATGTCTAAAATATACACTGACATGACTGAATTAACAATGAAATCTTCTAAATGTTTTATTCCACATTAGTCTTGAACTCATATTTTTCAGGTTCACGTTTGTTTAAAATAATGCACATAACAATGTATTTTCTCTTAACAGTCTTCTAAACTTAATATGAAATATAATTATCACCTTTAGTTTACACTTTCACACAAATCCTTTGTTATTTTAAATTCACAAAAGACTCAGATCTATAACTAAATAATAAATAAATCATTCATTTGGTCTTTTATTGATTTTTCCCATGAAGTAAAACAATAAGACAGAAATTAAACTTTAATATGATACTGTGGTGAATAGAATTTTTTAAACAGACTTATTAATATTTCAATTTGAGAAATTCTGTTTCAAAAAAAAATAACACAGATGCCCTTTTCAGGATTAATCTTCACCAAGAACATAGAAAGCCAAATATTATATTTGGAAGCCACGGTTGTACAAGAACCAAAACTGTTCAAGATCTACATGACCAAAAAGGACCTAGAAATAATAGACTCTTCCATCTAAGGTCAACTTTCCTAAGGGAGTTGAAATCATTTAAAGTTATTTTACGAAAGGTTTTTATAAATCATTTAAAATAAAGTTATCTTTAGATGAATGATGATAAACATTTAGCGTTGCCACTCATATTATTTGGGTCTTAACTTTCAAATTTGTATATACTGGCCGTAACACTTATAAGGATGAGGACTCTAGGCTAACTAGTATAGACTTTTAATGTACAAAATGTATGTTATAAAATTGAGAATGGAATTGGGAATGTGTCAAAGAGACAACAACCGACCCAACCAAATCACAGAAAACAGCTCAAGGAAACCAATGGGTCTTCAACACCGCGCGAAAAATCCTGCTCCTGAAGTCAAGTAATCTTCAAACTTTACTTATAATCATAAATTAAAACCTACTCATATCAAATAAATGACAACTCTTTATAAAATGAAATATTCCAGTCAAAGACCTAAGTGTTTATTTGGTTAAGTTAAGATTAATACTCTCATGCCAGCTATGGTAAACACCACCTATCTCTCTAATTGTGTTTGTCCCTCAGAATTATCAATCTCACCTCTATATTTATACTATTAATACACAATTTATGATTATTTGATATGACATTTCATGAAAGAAGTTATCGTTGACAAAACTTTCCAATCCCTTTCCTGATCACCATGAAATTAGGTATACCTACTTATTTCTTATAAAAGACTTAGGCACGGAATGTGGTTGACAATACAATGTCAACCTAGCTATCTTAAAAATTCTTTAACAAACTTAGTTAATTTATAATCTGGCATCTTGATGAAATACTGTGTGAATCTGAGAAAATTGTCATTTCTTCTCAAATGTTGAGGCAAGTTGAATAAAAGGCCATTTTTTACATTAAATTGGTCAGGCTATATTTTTGTTTTCAATTGGCAATTAAACAAATATAATTTTGAATAATTTATTTCATTAAACAATCCTTACTTTGAACTTACTGATGATAAGTCATAAATATAAACCGCTATATATGGCACTGATGTGAGAAATCTTTTTTTCACAAATAAATCAAAATCAAAATTCACAAACAACAAATGAACAATCATCTCATGTACTGTATGTATATCTTAAGTGTAAAATTTATCATAAGTCTTAAAAATTCCTTATATTTCGAGACAATGCATGGTTATTCTTTATATACTGCAACTCTCATTTATAACTGTTCTAAATGAAGTATTTTTGGTAAAAAGTACAATGTACTAAAAACCATAATTTCTTAATTTTGAGCGCAAGACGTAAAATTTCCGAAAACCTGCATGTTTTACTGACGTCATAAATAAAATTCTACAGAAACGCATTGTCAACATCATAAACAAGGTGATATACGGTCAGTGACTGTATATCACATATGAATATAGGGTCAATGCAATTTGACTGCTCAAAGAGCACAGTATCAGTATATATATGGATAATAATATGGTTGAAGCAAACATTGATTTTTATGGATTTTTTTTTCTGCATACAGAATTGTATGACCTGTGGAAACATTATGTATTAGATGCATATTGAGTCTGAATAGGTGTATCTAGTTTACACCAAGATTATTATTATCAATGCAAATGATACATGTAGTTTTCAATAATTTAGAAGGGGGTCGGTCTTTCAGGGATTTGACCATATGTTATTGAAATGCATGATAAATGCAGGAAATCCAATTTCATTTAACATAATGGTGAAGGTATAATTATGATGTTAGTATTACTCTCTTATAACACAGGTTTTTCATGTGACATCATCAGATATAATTCTCAAAAGCTTGCAAAATGATCAAATGGCAAAATACTGCTATTTGTTAATACTGTAAAACAACGAATTTTTCGCTAGTTAAAAAATAACATGAATATAAATTGTCCCGTATCTGTAAATCTTGGGAGCTTTCCTCATTTAACTTCAACAGACAAATTTGAAAATTGTGAAATGAAATCGGCGTCAAATGGGCAAGTAAGGACTAAACGTGAAATAAAGTTTCCTGCTAAAATTAGTTGGTTTACAGTTATTTGATTTGCGCAAGAAAAGATGTCATGTGATAACTAATGAGAAGCTTTAAATAAATTTTTAATTAATTAAAAGTTAAACATATGAATATGAATATGAACTAATAATCATCTATCTATAAACTAGTCTGACACTAAATTCTAAGAGTTACCTGTTATGTTTAGGAAAAAGCATTTTTTCACTTTTTTTCAGTTTATCTCAACATAAAATATTATCCAGGAACCATGATTATTTTATGATCACCAATCTTACAAATATTTATTCCAAAAGTTATAAATTCACTGGTCTACCACGATATTATCCAAAGAGAAAATAAAACACTTCAACAGTATATGATATACTTTAAATACGGTTTTCTGGCTACTTCTAAACCTTCAACAACTTCAAATATTGATATTTGTTAATGTGATGTTTATATTGACATTTCTGTTGATAAAAATGGTCTGAACAAAATTGACTTGTTATATTTACAGACTACACACAGAGGACAAGTTTTTCATCCAAGTTATACTATAATAGGTCTATATACATGTATGTGTTAACATTATTGATCATATATTCCCAGCCTTTTATTGTTCCACCATAGAGACTTTAAATAAAGACGGTTTACCATGTTCTTTTAACCAAGAGATTATTATATTCATGGAACAATGATCACTATATGTATACTGCATATTAAATTGGAAAAATTCCAGCATGAACAAAAATAATATATGTAAAGACAATAAGAAGTTTAAACTGAACAGAATTAGTTTTGTTAATTTATATTCAATAAAAAGATTTAACTTTTAGAATGAGAGGTCACTGCCAAACACAAATGAGGCAAAACTGAATTGTATATCTTTGTGAAACCTTAGAGTCAACAATTATAAGCAAAAACGAAGAACAAAACAGGTCTTTAATAATTAACTTTGGTAATTGAATAAAACAATTGACAGGAAATATAAGCTACCTTAAAAAAAAGTACTTTCTTGTTGTTTATGGATATCAGATACTACATGTAGTATGCTTTATTAATATAGATATGATAAACTAGGTTAAGTTATGGTCAGTGGGTTATACTTAACATCCACGTTTTGTAAGAGAGATAAAGTCAACCAACTTAGATTATATTCTTACAATTGCATTTGAAAGTTACCTATTAAAAAAACAAGAGGCTGTCACAACGACAGCAAACCGGATTTATTAACATTTATTTGTGTCCTGGCAATATCACAAGAACCATAACTGATGAACGGTGAAAGTGAAAATCGTCAATATCAAATTTGACCTCCATTTTGTCATCAGTATCAACATATTAAAATTTAAAAGAGCTTAGGTTGAATGGTTCATGAGTAAATGCAACAACATGAATGGAAACACCATTTTTTTATCTTTCAAGAACCATAACTCCTGAACGGTAAAAGTCAAAATCGTCATTCTTGAACTTGACCTCAATTTTGTCATCAGTAACAACATATTAAAATTTGGGAAGCTTTGGTTGAATAGTTCATGCGTAAATGCACGCACATGACTGGAAACGCCATTTTTCAATCTTTCAAGAACCATAACTCCTGAACGGTAAAAGTCAAAATCGTCATTCTTGAACTTGACCTTCATTTTGTCACCAGTAACAACATATTAAAATTTGGGAAGCTTTGGTTGAACAGTTCATGCGTAAATGCACGGACACAACTGGAAACACCATTTTTCAATCAATCAAGAACCATAACTCCTGAACGGTAAAAGTCAAAATCGTCATTCTTGAACTTGACCTTCATTTTGTTGTCAGTAACAACATATTAAAATTTTAAAAGCTTTGGATGAACAGTTCATGAGTAAATGCACGGACAACATTTGGTTGCCGCCCGCCCGACCGCCAGCCGTACATCCCCAAATCAATAACCAACATTTTTGTCACAAAAATCCGGTTAAAAATCGAAGTACTGAAGAACTGAACAACGGATGACCATGATGACCGCAAGTTCTTGTGGTTGGTCAAAAGCACTTGTCACAGAAAAAAATAAAATCTCTATACCTGAAACTGAGGTTAATGTACAGAGATATATTTTTTTCTGAGACAAGTTTGTGCGTGGATGAGGAATAAATGACACAAATCAGTATACATTGGTTTGTTGTTATATATTATATTAATATAAGTACAGTTACATGTATATATATAATTTTCATCCATTTGTATATCATTCTATTCTACTATTCTAATAATATATAGTGCAGTGCAAGAGCATGGTGGACTCTCTTCTGTAAAAATCTGATTTTTCTAAAAGATTGGATAGGAGTTGGCATTCATATTTTCCCGCAAAAACAATTACTTAAATAGTTACTGGTCCTTGCCAGAAATGTCACAAAAAAATCTTGAGATATTCTTCTGCATGCTTTAACACAATTTTTTCAGTACATGTACATAGATATTATCAATGATTTTTTACTTATCTAACAACAATACATTTTCATATTTTTAATTTATGTTCTAAACAAATTTTTTTTATCAGTATTCTTGAAGTGATGTGCATGTATTTATAACAAACGATAAGGAATGTTAGTTTAAACAAGTTAATATCTGTGTATTTATCATGTTTTACAGATCGTTTACAAACCTAAAACGAAAGTTATGTGTGCAAATTTAGACGATAACAATACATCGGAACGACATCAAGGTCATCTTGATGTGAAAATCAAAATATGTTAAACCAATAGTTTCTCCAACAATCAACTTGCACAGTCAATGCCAGCTAAATATAACCCCCAACCAAACTTGAAACTGGTCTACACTGGAGTGACTATTCCCCACACAAGCCACATGCTGATTTTTAACCCAAGTCTATTCAATCTTTTTAAATGACCTAGACACTATTGTCAGTAAATTGCAATTTAAAATAGTGACAAACACTTATTATTTTTTTTTTGGGGGGGGAGGTCAAATTTATAAGTTTAAGACAAATTTTACTAGAGATAAATTTTCCTTTGACTTAATATGCTATTTTAATAACAACAATGCACAGGGTTTGTCGGGAATACGTGAATTAAGGAATAAAACGTTGCATGTTCTAATAATGTAATCGATCTAATAATGCCCAAGTATACAAGTGACACGTCACAAAGTCTTGACGTTACAATATAAGACATAAGTGACGTTCCCGCGTTGTGTTCGCGCCGTATTTACAACATTCTGGGGGCCGCAAATGATAAAATTCAATGTAAAATACAATCTCTAATTTGAATATGAAATTTCAAATTAATAATATTTACACTTGAAAATTAAAGTCTCTTTGTATAGAAAATAATTACTGTCTCTGTATAGTGGTATTAAAATTTGACACATTAACACTTTAATTACGATTCACAGTTCATATAAAAAGGGGTAGTTAACAGTTCACATCTTTCTTTCATCATCTCGATTTGATTGATTCCTCACCAGCTTTTAATCTTGCTTTACATCTTGGACGGTTGAATGTCTTGTACGGTACTTTGTTCGCACGCATCTTTTTTTTTCTAACTCGGTGGTGCGGTATGTATTGTTTTGTTTTTCTGTTACTTCCCTCGATATCAATTCTTCGAACGAAACTTCTTTGCTCTTTGTTCTTTATTGTATTGTCATAACCTTTCACGATACTTGTTTCCTTTAACGGACCGGATAGAAGGTAACCTAGATTTGATTTTACTGCTGTAGGTCCATCTCCGCGGATGATTTTGTCTCCAACTAACTGCCAATAGTAATCTGCTCCTATCAAAACGTCAATTTCGAATATACTTTCGTTTGTGATCGGATGAGCCAGATTTAATCCTTGTAAATACATGTATTTGTTTTCAGTCAAGTCTAACTTGCGGATATGATTTTTGAACGGAACGGCTATTTTCGGTACGACAAGTACATCAATTGGTATTTTCTGTTTCGTCTCTGTCTCGACCATTAATGTACCTTTACCTAGGTGTTGTATAGTATTGCCAGTGTCTCCGAAGCATGATAGTTGTATAGTTTCTGCGTTGTCAACTTTCAATTTTAGTTTCATAGCAAGATCTTCTGTTATGAACGAACGTTGCACACCTTCATCAAACAGTATACTTGCGTCAATACCTATACGATCGGACCAAACGGGTGCAACTGCTGTTTTTAATAATACGGTGGAATGTTCCTTATGCGATGTGTGAAGAACTTTTGTGTCGTCTTCTGTTTTTCTCTCTTTATCATTCACAATGTTAACGTTTAAGGATTGTGATGATTCAGTAAAATGCTCGTGTTCATGTTCGTCGTTTTCGGTACGATTTGCGATTTGATTCGTGTAAGCTCCACTTTGGACATAATTACTTCTGTTATCAACCATTGATTCATAGCATATGCTAGTATGATGTTTTTTCTTGCAATGACGGCATACATGTCTAGAGTTACATATGTACAGTCATTGACTCGATGCGTACCGAGACAATTGAAGCAAAGATTGCTGCGTTTTATGATTTCCATTCGTTCGTTTGTGTCTGTAATCCGTGTACAGTTCACCGGTGCATGAATTTCTTGACAGTATATACATGGTCTCGCAGTTAGAACACGTTGGTTACTGTTTACATAATCGACTCTTCTTGGGGTATATGATTCTTTTCCGTAAGATTTATGTGTTTCTACGAGAAACATACATGTAGGCGTGGTTGAATAGCTTTGTCGGATACCGTAATCCTGACCTGCTTCGATAATATTAATCTCCTTCTGAATAGCTTTACGTAAATCGGATAAAATCCATGTGTTTGATCCATGATCTCTCGCTAAATGTTGCCTTACTTCTCCGGGAAGCTTGCTCAAAATTATTGGGACTAGTAATGTGCCGTAAGTGTCTTGCGATTATCCTAAAGCTTCTAATCCGCGTACGGATGCCTCTATGTGATCATAAAAGACATGTATACTGGCTAAATCATTATTTGCGGGTGTGATGTCTAGCAATGCTTTCATGTGTGCTTGTATAATTTTATTCGATTGTCCGTATCTTTCTTTTAATACGTTAATTGCTTCCTTATAATAAGCGTTTGTCAATGCGAACCCATCAATAGTATGTGAAGCTTCACCTCCGAGGTGTGATTTTAAATAGTTGAATTTCTGAATATATGGAAGATTCGGGTTCATATGTACTGCTGATTCGAAAGAATCCCAGAAAGATTGCCATTCAATAATATTTCTACTGAAATTGGGCAAAGTTAATTTCGGAAGGTGGTGTGTTTGATTGCTGAACGTTGACAGTGATGGTGCGATAAAACTCTGTTGCTGATTTTCAATACATGAAGTAGGAATAAAAGGTGGCGCTTCATAATTTAATGTTTGATATGATGAAGTAGACTGCTGATTTTTATGATTATTCGAATTGTCTAAACTCTGTATGAATATACGCAAGTGTTTTAGTTTAGTTTCTAAATCTAAAGTATACTCATCTGTGTTGAGAATTTCTTCTTCAATATCCCCTGCATCGATTGCACTTATAATTTGTTGATTCAAATCTTCTAAAAGTTTCTTCTTCTGTTCCACACTTTCAAATGTTGCTAAAAGATCTACCCTGGCTAACTCCTCTTCGTTTTTCAAATCGTCGATTTTCCGTAAATGTCTTGTAACTACACTTCTGTTCGCTTTCCTAATCGATTTCAGCTTATTCAAATCCATTGGACACGGCACCAAAATGTCGGGAATACGTGAATTAAGGAATAAAATGTTGCATGTTTTAATAATGTAATCGATCTAATAATGCCCAAGTATACAAGTGACACGTCACAGTCTTGACGTTACAATATAAGACATAAGTGACGTTCCCGCGTTGTGTTGGCGCCATATTTACAACAGAGTTCTCACTAAGGTGAGTCAATGAGTCCTGGACTCATGAAATCTGTCTGGACTCACCATTTTCAAAACGGGTCAGTCCAAAGATGCATCAAGATTAGATATTTTGTATAAACTGAAAACACATATCATTATATATTTTATAGCAAAAGTTTAAAAGTAATCTGAATTTAATCTCATTTCATTGATCTTCCAGTTCATGGACATGATGGAGACTAAAATAATACATTTAAGGTGGATCGGGACTATTCGACTGTGCATAATTTCACGCATGAATTACAATGCACACAAAAAGTGTGTGGTGTAAATTTGATATTATATTTTTAATATTTTGATTGATTAGAAATGTTAAATCATTGTACAAACACTATAAATTTCATGCCTGTTTTACTGCATGACCATTGATTTTATGTTGAAAGTCTTAGATAATTTTTCTTTACTAAAATCATTAATTTACAGAAACTCAACATTTCTAAAAATCTACGACAATGAGGTCAAGGTAAGATTAATTGTGACAGACAGACATATAAATACCTTTTTTTCATGCACAAAATA
Organism: Mytilus galloprovincialis; assembly: GCA_037788925.1. Classification (NCBI taxonomy): domain Eukaryota; kingdom Metazoa; phylum Mollusca; class Bivalvia; order Mytilida; family Mytilidae; genus Mytilus; species Mytilus galloprovincialis. The sequence goes on along the minus strand of CM075335.1, from coordinate 1,663,934 downwards.
GTGTTGACCTATTGCATATACTGTAAATTCAGAAATTATTGTGTGCATTTATTATTGAGATTTTTTCATTTTAGTCTAAAATGCAATTTTGAGAAAAATCCTGTTTAATTCGGTATCTGCATACAAGATATGACATGTATGAAGCATCCAGATCTTTTGTCTTTTGAAATTTAAAGCTTTATACAAATAGTTTACGCCACCTCTGCCAGATAGTTATACCTGTACTCATGTACATGTAAGTCTCGCATACTGTGACTTAATTCGCAGGCTAGAAAAAAATCTAGAATTTTTTTAAAGAATTTTTTTTTAATAGATGATTTATCATTAATCCATTTAATATAAGATAATCATTAATCGGTATAAATTACAAAGTAATTTGGTATTATTGTTATGTGTTGATGTAAAATAAAATATAAGTAGCTACATGAAGCTTTGTAGGAGGACCAATCACTTTACCATTGTGGCGTCAGATATTTTGTATTATGATGTCAAAATTTTACGGGAACTTGTGTGATGTCCAGTAATGGTGGACATATACAAATGTAGCTATAAGGTGTATACACCTTATCGCTATTCGCTTATTGCTATTCGTGGCTGACCAGAGAATCTGTATCGCTTGAACTATTGACGTCATACAACAATTGCTTTTCCATTGTGGCGTCAAATATTTTGTATTATGACGTCAAAATTTTACAGGGACATGTGTGATGTGCAGCAATGGTGGACAAATAGCGATAAGGTGTATTGACATTAATGTACAGTGTCAGTGATTTTAATAAAAATTCTATTCTATGTGTGTTGCTGTTGACAGTCACACTGGATTGTCTCTCTTGTAAATATTCAAGTCTTGTATGTACAATTTTCACTCTGGTAAAAACTCACTTGTAACTTAAAAATTCTGCCCAACTGATTCAATGTCAATGAATGATTGCCATTGGCATTTGTTCAACCTTTTTGCACTAACGTCGATCTGCTGAATTATCATTGACACACCAAGAGGACTCTCATTAGTAAAAAGAAACAAATTATCGCGGTCTGTTTCCGACCTCAAAGAATGTGACATAAACTGCAGTTATCTGTAATTGAATATTGAACTATATTATATAGTATATATGACATATATAGAGTGGAGGTGTCAAAACAATCACCTCTTTCATAAACGTAACGTTTGCAAAAGCATACTCTACTTATATGAGTGAAGACTTGACGGGTAAATCTGAGACAAGGGCAACACTGGCTTTCATTTAAAATGCAATGTGAATGATGGTTACCTGGAGGTAGATAAAAACACATAACTTTACGTGATTTCCAAAACACTATCCTCCATGTTGTTTTAAAATGGTGGAGGTAAATCACTCACTTTAAAATTTTCTTCTTCCGCACTATTTTTTATAACCATTTCATAGACCAAAGTTTGGGAAATGACGGGCAATTTATGAAACTCAAACGCTTTCATAACTTTATAATTTTCTGAACATAGTTTGTTTGTTTTTGCGCGCAAGAAAACCATTTAATATATTGAGAACGCGTATTGATATGCGTTGCTGAGTAACCCCACATAAATAAAGGGACAACTTGATTGTGCATGTATATGAAATTCGCTAAAGACCCGGCGTCAATCATAAAAAAGTAGCTTTTTGCTCTTTGATCTTTCATTACAGTCTTATTCAAAGTAAAGATGACCAAATAAACAACATGTATGGTAAAATATCATACAACATTGTACTGCATTATTTTTTTATGAAAATATTAAATACGAAAAACAAAAACAGGAAAAGAGGTCCCTGCCTCAAGCACCTGTGGTATTGACTTTAAGTAAAACTGTATATTTAATTTTATTTTGAAGCATATACGAATCTTAAGAGACTAAGGCAAAAATAAATCCGACTTTGTTTGATTGCTCACCCAATCATTACAGATTTTGAGACACGGAACAACTGTCATACATTACAAGTGTGAGGTTTAGCGACCTATAAAACAAGATTAAACGGTCATAGAAGTGGGAGGTTTAACTTCCTTTACAGAAAAAAAATTTAAAGCATTATTTTCTTCAGAACATGTCTGTACCAAACCAGGACTATTATTGTTATTTTTTACTCGTTCTGTTTTTTTATAACGTTTGACTCGTAATGGTCATGATTTTTGTGGACTTTTTGATTAATTTTACATGGGACAGGAACATATATATATATATTAATACGAAACAAAACAGAACAATAAAAAAAGACATACATAGAAACATTGTTCTAGATGATAAGATACACACAGATAAGCTATCTGTTGCTGGAATGTCTTGTTATAAAAAAAACTACTAGACAAGACATCTACAATCAGATACCATAACACCTGACAATTCTAATTGATAACATATGCTTTACCTTTACTTAATGTTTGTTTCATTCGAATTCCCGGTGCAATTATTTCCGGTATCAATATCAATACTTTTTTAAAATGAAGCAAAAAAAAAAAAAACGTATTTAGGCAAATTGATAAAAAATCTAACGATATCACTTGAATTGCAATAGAAGATATTTCTTATAGATTCCCAAATCCTCACTGAGCAAATTTAATTCGTCGTCAGTTCCATATCACTGTAAAGTAGATAATTATCTGTTGAAAAGGTGTTCTTCTATATCTGCCAACTCTCTATTAGTAATTTGCTACTATAAATTCTCACATTTACAATTTGTTATGGTCTAGCAGTGAATTTTAATGCAAAATTACGATACGTTCTTCAGGAAATACCAAATTTGTTATACAAAATAAAGCTTTGTTTCTAGCCGTTGCTGTTGCTGTAATGTTGAATATATTGAAAATATTTTATTGATATTTGAATAAATGTAACATCATACGCAATTATGTGAATTGCTACATACAGTTTCATCTACTTGGAAGATTTTTTTCTAAGTTAGTGTAATTTAATCAATGAGTGATCCCAGGAAATAAACTCCATTTTATATGGAACTTGATTAAATATTAATATAAGAAAGTCTCCTCAATTAAGATTACAGATTTTTATAGAACATAAATGCAATGTAGATACTGAGTAATTAGGGTCTCAGATTTGAGCCCTGTGTTGTACTTGAAGTCTTTACATGGCGTCGGTACTAATGTTCAGAACGCCGCTTACTTTAAGATAGTTTTAGCTATCTATAAAACCTGGTTTAATCCACCATTTTCTACTTAAGGAAATGGCTGTACCAAGTCAGGAATATGACAGTTCTTATACATTCGTTTTGATGTGTTTGAGCTTTTGCGGCTATTTGATAAGGGACTTTCTGTTTTGAATTTTCCTCGGAGTTCAGTATTTTTGTGATTTTACTTTTAAAGCCACTGTTTCTGTTTTTAAAAAGAATTTATGGAGATCAGTTGATTTGAAGATATAAAATTATATATACAATTTATTTAATCCCCAGTCACATCAAACCAAGATGTCAAAATTCATAAAAACAAAGACTAGTTCGAGTCGACAAATCCTTGGAGTCGAATTCAGAAATTTCAATGCGTTCAGGATGGTCGACCTTTTTTTCACACAGTCTAATTAGGGACGACATCAAAAGATCGATATAGGATAAAAAAAAAAAACTTAAATCAAATATTTTGGGGGTGGGGGGCCAACATTTCTGCAAGTTTTGTTAATCCAAAATCGATTTTACATATATCCATATGTCCCTTACATCGGTGACCAAGCACACTAAAACAGTCTAGCCCAGGCCGCTGATACCTTACTAAATTAAATAAATTAACCATTTTCCACATATTTATTTGATCTAATTTTAATTTTTGTCCTTTGTCATGGCATTTTTGCAACAAAAATAATAACACTTAATTAGAAAAAAATCAGGAAAGGGCTTTACGATTTATATATGAAGACTATACTAGTTCATATGATGAGCTACTTTTACGAGCAAAGGTTCCATCACTGAAAATAAGACGTATGTGTAACATGATTATTGAATGTATCAAACTTTTATATAGATCGATTCATTGTCACCACCATATTTACATGATTTAGTTGTATTGAAAGATTGTAAATATTATTTTAGATATTTTGATATTGTAGACATACCTAGGGTCCGAACATCAAGAACTCTTTTAAATACACAGCTGCTGTTTTATGGAATGATCTACCTGATGATAGTAGAAAAATGCTAATTTTAGTCAGTTCAAAAATATTTTAAAGTCATGGAATGGAGATGACTGTAAGTGCACTGTTTTTTGCAGATTTTAGTTAATATATTATGCTAAAAAGTTATTTACCATTTAGATCATACCCCTTTTTTATAATATTTTATGCTATCATGCATTATACCAGCTTTTATGCCTAGTTTACACTTATATATGCTTTTAGCTTTAATACCTAGCTTATGCTTATATTCTGCTTTTTATCATCATGCTTTTTAGTGCTTCATTTTGTGCTGTGTAATTTATTGCATGTGTATGATGTGTTGTATTGTTATAAATGTCTTTGTATGTCGGTTAATGCTTGTTAGAGCTTAATTTGTCTCTGTTTGTATACCTTGCCGACTCTAAATAAAACTTATTTATTTATTTATTTATTCCGAACATCTGTTTAGTAAATTTCATTTCATAATCAATATCATTTTTAATTGAATTTTTAGTTTATTTAATGAGCTATCAAAATCAGTTTCCATTATCAATTCATGTTGATCTGTTTAAGAGAAATAACTTAAACATTGTAAATGTTTTGCTTTTATTTTTCGACTTCCTCATTTTAGGTCCTCCACTTTGCCGGATATGCTGAAAGTCCAAATCAAGTGACAACATTCCTACAACCTGCTCCCTGTCAACAGTAAACTATAACCATAAAGTTAATTATTAAATAGAAATGGCTGGAAGATTACCCAGTGCCGGTGGCAGTAGACCTAGAACAGGTGCTTAAATAACCAACCAAACACATGCGACAGCCATGCTTCTTTTTCTCACTCAACAATTTCTTTTATTTCGGGAACTTTACTCTTTCAAAAAATTTTTTTATGGGGGGATGGTATGAAGGTTTTCGTATTATCATTATTGTTATGTTGTGGATCTAATGTAGTTAGCAATCACACTAACTACTTTTAATTTAACAGTCAATCGTTAAAACATACCTATTAGCACAAAAAAGAGTAGAATTTATAAGATATATCCATGTCTGCCATCATAATGGACTTTTCGCTACATATTATAGGTAAAAATATAATTTCCCCGTCACTATAATCCGCTTCTTCAGAATCATCTTGTCGGTGAAAGATCGGAGTAAGACTTGATTGTTCAAATAGTAATTTAATAATGGCTACAAAATGTACAATTGGTAGCGACGTTACGTAACAAGTAAATGTCCCAAAGGTTTGTGCGTGACGTTCCCGGAATAATCGCAGATATTACATTCCTCCTTAACTTTGAATTAGAAAATGACTTTATAAATGTAAATTAAAATGTGTAAAATAAAGTTTGTTTACATTGATTAAATTATCACAGTCTCTGTATTGTTCACTAATGTTTTTGTAATAACTAAAAAATAGATGTTCACTTTCTCAATTTGTATAAATTATAATAGTCTCTTTAATGTTCACTAAATTGTATCGGTTTCCTGGTTCTTCCGCTTTATGTTTCAGTCCTGGTTTCCTGACTTTTGTCTCTGTCTTCCAAAGTTCTCTTTATCCGCCCCCTCCCGCGCCTGTCTTGCGGGGGGCCCATAATTTTGTATGTCCACTGCCCCCTCCCGCGCATGTCTTGCGGGGGCCCATTTTCTTCATCTTCTTGTTTCTGTTTTCAGCATACCCTTTGATTTTCTCCTTGCATTGTCTGTCTCTTTCATATAAGTTTGAGTGTTATCTTCTATGAATCTCCTGTTTAGCTGTTTTAGTGTTTTTCTTTTCTAACTTATTTGCTCTGTTTTGTTGATGGGTTTCCTAAATAAGTTAACTTCTTTATTTGCTATTTGGCATCCTGGTGTGACTTGGTGGTGTTTAAATCCCTTATCATTATCAATAGCAAGTTTCTCAGAGTTGAAAGGCGATCCACTGTCTGGTATTCTCAACTGGTTTGTCTTTATAAAAGAACCATCAGTTCTAATCTGTATCATCCCTAGCTCAATCAGAGTGGATTTGCTTATTAAGGGTGGAGAATTGATTTTTCCTTTTACAACAATAAATTTTGTCTCTGTGCCACATGTTTTGTTTCTTATGATAGTTTTAAATTCTCCCTTGATTGGTAATGAATTTTGCAGTGTGCTCAACTTGATTTTACTCTTTTCTAATACTGGATTGCTGTATGTTTTGCTCTGAAATTTTACAAATTGATTTTCATCCATTACATTTACATCAGCTCCACTATCAGGTTCCACCTTCACATCTACGTCGTCTATTCTTATTGTCACTGTTTTGTCCATGTTTCTACTGCCTTGTATGGTCTTTACCTTTCGTATTTTCATTATATGTTTGGTCGTTCCTCCAAAATAATCTTCATCATAATCTGATATATCTGTATTCGAATCTGTATCAATTTTGTCCTCCGTTGTTTTTTTCACACTTCTTCCTCCTCGTCTAAAATTGCCAGCTCTGTACTGTTGTTTTTTTCTTTTCCGCTCTGCATACTGATGCAAAATGATTATATTTCTCACAGTTTCTACATTGTTTACTATATGCAGGACATTTTTTTTCCTCACCATGATCGAATCCACAATAACCACAGTTAGACTTGGTTATATTCCTACTATTCTGTTTAAATCTATCGTCTTTAAAATCCTGTGACCTATAGCTTGACCTGTTGCTTTGGATTTTATTTACTCAACTCGTACCTATGTCTCTGTTATCTCCTTTCATATCCTTCATCTGTAAACATGTGTCTTCCATCTGTCCTGCTTCTTCCACAAATTTATCTAAATTCCATCCTTTGCTTATAACCCTCTTTATCAAATCCTGATTGGTTATGGTTTGAATACAATGTTCCAATATTCTTTCGTCGCATGTAGCTTCAAACTCACACTCATGTGCCTTTTCTCTCAGTCTCATTACATATGTGTAGGTAAAATCTGCATCAACAGAAAAAGTCAAAACGGCACCTGGTTAAATCGGCACCCATTTATAGGCTGTATGGTTACATCGTCAATTTGGCATCCAATTATATTTGATATAATCATGATAATATTTATAAATACTTCTAAAAATGTTTAAATGATCTTTCTAGTGTTAATTATATAAAACAAATAGGGGGTTCTCAAACTGCCTAAGTAAAATTGTAAATTCAATTTGTCATCTGAGTCATACACCTTATCGCTAATCCCAGCTGACCCGGCCGCTTGAACTTTTGATGCATACAACAATCACTTTTCCATTGTGGTGTCAGATATTTTGTTTTATGACGTCAAAATTTATCGGGAACCTATGTGATATCCAGTAATGGCGGACAAATAGCAATAAGGTGTATGCTTCTATGCTGATATTTAGCCAGTATTTGAAATCATCTCTGGAACAACAAGACCAACTGTTTTAATATGATCTCCACTGAATAGGTTGACATGCTCTACAATGATTCTAACTACTTTTTTTCGGTGGCAATATGTACTGTAATAAACCAACTTATTTTCGAGAACAATTTATTTTCATGACTTTGGCAAGTGAAAAAATGAGGCGAATACAAAAATAGAGCGAATAAAAATCATTGTAAATATGTAAAACTTGGATATTTCCTTATTAAACTACACCAAAAAAATTAGAAAATTGCCAAATTTATAGATAACCACAAAGTGGACTAGAGAGGTTAAATGTGAAATAAAGTATCCACGAAGTTGATTTACAGTATTGGGGCTCTTTGAGAAAGTCTACGGTACAATTTTGGTTTCTCAATATTGAATAATCAACATTTTATATTCCCTGAAGCATATACATTTGGTACAGTCATATATTGGCAATACATGTATCCCAATTACAAACATGTAAAACATTGGCGATCATAGTACATGTGTCACTCCTAGCATACTGTTTCAAATCTTTAAATAAAAATGTTTTGTCTCAATGAATGTGATTTTGGTTAGCATCACACTATCAGTTGGCAGTGCTAGCATTTCACTTGTTTGGTTCTGTTTGGATGGAAAATATGGCAGCAGAGGCATTCTTTTATAATGAAGGACAAGTTTAAAAAGAAATTGTTTAAAGTTAATATACTCAAAAGTATAAGCACACAATCATGAATATTAACCTAATAATTTCAATCATGTTCAGTTTACAACTAGATCTTTATCAGATATAAGTACACAATGTAATTTTTTCATTTAATCATTTCAGGTGCTAGACCTATTGGAACTGCCATCCAAGGAGGTACTGCTACCCGCTTGACAACAGCAATGAATCCTGGTACAGCTAGACCAGGAACCAAAGGGGGATCAGTAGCTGGAGGAGGGGCCTTACAGTCTCAGTTAAAGGTGGAAGACAGGCCAATGACACAACAGGGGTTAGGAGGAATGAAAACTGGAGTCAAAGGTCAAGGTCGAACTGTCAAGGATAGGACTTACTTTCTAGGATTAGTTAGGAGTAAAATAAATGAATTGAATGGTGAAAATACAAGGTTGAATAAAGAGATAGAGAATAATTCAGAAGAAAATTCAGCTTTTCTGACCTATGAGAAGAGAGCAGAAGTATTAGCATCAGAAATAAGAGATTTACAGGGAGAGCTTGGTGACTATAACACACTGGTAGATAAACTGACCACAGACGAAGACATTCAGGATGTAGAAATGGACTTACAAGATCTGAAAAATTCAAACGAAAGGGAGGCAAAAAAAATAGAAGAGCTGTTTGAAATAAAAAAGCAAAAAGAAGATCAGATCAGACAAATAGAGCAGGAATTGGACCAAGAAAAAAGAATGGCGGATAATATTGTTAATGACATGAATCCGAAAATGAGAAAAAAATATTTTGAATTGAAAGATGTTAATGAGCATATGTTGAAACAGTTAGAAAGAGGTCAACAGGAACTAGATGTTCTTAATTCAAAGATTGAAAATTCAAATGAAGAACTATCATTTTCCCAAGTTAAACAAGAAGCTGTTCGTCTTTATGAACAATTGAATGACCTTGAAATGAAGAGAGATGCTTTAGTCCAAGAAACAAAGAATCAATCATCACCAGCAGAAGAGAGAGAAAAGTTACTAAAACAGGTGAAAGAAGATAACCAGGAGATAGCAAGCTTGGAAAGACAGACAAATGATCTGAAAGAAAAAATAGAACAGGTTCAAGAGGAAATCAGACAATTAGATATTGATATAGAGGAAAATCAAGGGGAGAGAAATCAAAAGTACAAAGAATTAAAGAAAAGGGAGGAAACAATAGATGAGTTCCTTAATTCATTTGAAGAATCTAAACATCAGGAACATCAAAGGGTGACACAACTGGAGCAGAACACTATAGCAATACTGGAACATATGAGTAGAAATATGGGGCGATTTTCAGCACTACCATCCCCAGCAGAGCTCAGTACCATGAAAGAAGATTTAGCTTTTAAGGCAGGAGAAATGAAAAAATCAGAAACTACAACTCTGGGGCTTGCTGCAGAAAGTGACAAGTTACAAGTGGACTTACAGAAAGTGGAACAGCTTGAAGATAAAATTACAACAGAATTAGTTATGTTAAGAGAAAAGAATTCAACAATGGAAAAAGATTTAGAAACTTATTCAGATTTGGACAAGTTAAGGGATCTATCAGAGAAGAAGAGGAAGAGACTCCAAGAGGACAGAATTTCACTTCAAAGACGCAAAGAAAACTTTAAAAAGGTCATGCAGCAATTGACCTCTAAATACGAAGGTATGAAAACGTCGCTAGATGATAATGAAACATACATGCAGCTTGGTAATTTAGAGAGGAAATGGCAACATCACGAACAAAATAATTTTGTCATGAAAGAATTCATTGCTGCTAAAACAATGGAATGTGATTTCCGACCAATAAACAGACGTGTGTTCAATGCTATTCAGGATTTCAACCAACAATTACAAAGTCAAATGGCAGGAAAGCCTAGCATGTGATCCAATGTATTAAAAAAAAATACATTGCTGTACATGTTATTTAATTTATTATTAGAAAAAGTGCAAAAACTAATTGATAATTTATGACTTTCTTTCTTACTGAAAATTATTCAAAATTGTAATTTTCTGTCAGTTACAATGGCTCTTGTCATTAGACAATTAAAATCTATTGAAAGCTAGTAAAATCATAAACTAATTTATGTGTTTTTGAAATATTAAATACTATTTGTTCACATAAGTAGTATCATAATATAAGTTTGTTCAGGTTCTGGAGATATACATGGGTCAAAGTCTATCCTAAAGTTTGATTATTAAAAACTTCATCAATAAGACCAAAGGATTACAAATAAAAATGAAATGAAATCCGGGTCAATTGTGAAAAAGACCAGCAATGTTTCATTGTATGGTGTCTTAAAATTGATATCTAGAAGTTACACATAATCTTTATCAATACAAAAACACAGGTTTTATAGCAAGCACTTACTCACAAAATCTGAATCGCAACAGTAAAGTCTACAAACCACAGAAAAACAGAGTTGTCAGTGGTAGAATTTTTAGTGCTTGCAGATATGAGAGCCTTGCAATAGCTTTATGTCAATCTGGCAGATTTTACTGTTTATAGCTCCTTGATCAATGTTATGTTTTCTTGAGTAAAATCCATATCTATGAATTTATGAGCAATCGGTCAACTCTATTAGTTGTATGGGATAATTGTGAGTTTCAAATGCTAATGTGGCAGGGTTCATCCAACTTTGATCTCATTTACATGGTTAATTGGTGAATGTTAAGTTTTCATTGTTAGGTTCATAAACCATGAGCAATGGGTTAACCATATTCCGTGAATTTAGTGATTGTTAGTGTTAATAGATATAGGAAGAGTGCCAATAAGACAACTCTCCATCCAAATAACAATTTTAAAAAGTAAACCATTATAGGTCAATGTACGGCCTCCAACTCAGAGCCTTGGCTCACACCGAACAGCAAGCTATAAAGGGCCCCAAAATTACTAGTGTAAAACCATTCAAATAGGAAAACGCCTGTTTTTCAGGGTTCTTTTGATTATGACCTCACTTTCATGGTTCATTGGTAAATATTAAGTTTTTGTGGTGAGAGCTTCTTCTAGAATACACTAAGCAAAAGGTCAACAATATTTGGTGTATGGAATGATTGCAACAAGTACATTTCTGTAATAGCGGAGTTCATCTAAAACTTGAAACCATTCATTGGTAATTTCAACTTTATGTGATACTTATACTTTATGTTTCAGAAGGAAGAAGACCTGAATGCTTCATACATTGTATGCAGATGCCTTATGTTTATATGGTCTGGTATGTGTCTATTGTTCTCATTTTCATAGTTCAGTGACAGCTTGAAAAGTTTTTTTGTCCTGTGTCAATTTCTCTTTCTCTGTTAACACAAGTAATAGGATAACTATATTTGGTATATGGGTTCCATGGAAGGTCTAATTGTCTGTCATACTGTGTTCACCTGACTTTAACTTCATGGAACAGTGATTAAGGTTAAGTTAACATGGTTAAGTACATATCTCAGATACTATAAGCAATAGGTCGACTATATTTGATGTACCAAATTAATGTGTTCATGTTGAACTAGTAGGTTTCATTTGACTGTGACCTCGTTTTTATTGTTTATTGGTGAATGATATTTTTTTTTATAAGGTCTATTTGTCAGATACTATAAGCTATAGGTCAACTATATTTGGTGTATAGAGTGGTTTCATGGTGACGTGTCTGTTTGGCAGGGTTAATCTGACCTTGACATCATTCCATGGTTCATTGGTCATTGGTCAATGTTCAATTTTCATAATTATCAAGTCTGTTTCCTGGATACCATAGGCATTTCCTTGTTGTTAACAAAACTTTATAAAAATCAATGAGATCATTTAGATACCTGTTAGGTTAATGGTTTAGGCTTACTGTTATCAATTTATTTATTCAGTTTGGTGTTATCAGGAAAAGGCAGATGAGAGTACAAAATACAAAATTGACCACACTAATGAATCAAAAAATCAGATCCAAATCACCAGGCTTTGGAATAAAAAAAACCTCAGTTACCTGGATAATAAAATTGAGAAAGGAAATGGGGAATGCGTCAAAGCGACAACAACTAGACCATAGAGTAGACAACAGCCGAAGGCCACCAATGGGTCAATAAGTACAATTTCATTTTTTTTTCTAAATACATTGGCTGAAAGTCTGGCAAAAATTGGTCAACAAGAATGAATGCAACTGAAGTCATTATTTTGCACTTATACTTGTCTACCAGCTTTGATCTGCAGGTCATCATTATACACTTATGAACTAATATAACAGCTCTAAATCTGCTTGCACTCCAAAAAAAGTTCAAACAAGTACAATTCAGAAATTATCTGTTCAAATGACAAATGTTGGTCAACTGGAAAAAAGGAATGGATAACTTGGTCTGTAAATCATAAACCAATGTATCAAGAAGCCGGATCAATATGTGCATGATGTAGACAAATGTCTGACTTCAGAAGAACTAAATGAAACTCTTTATTTTATAGTAGATATATATTTGTCTAAAAAATGGAAACAATATATATCTATAAAACATAAAATAAATCATTAACAAAGTTAAGGCACAATGTAACAGTCACAAGCGGTCAAATAACAATTATAATTCTATGTATATATAACTCTACTTAAAAATGTAAAAAAGACATAACACACATTACTCTATACTAAGACCCCAAAAAATACTTATTATGCAAAACATGAAAAACAAATCCAACAAAACTTTTGATTATCATTATTGAATACCTTACCAATCATGCTTGTAGTTAATACTGATTTATTTATTATCCTTATTTCCTCTTTCCAAATTTATCAAATGATATGAACTAATTTTTTTGAAGAGATAAGTTTTTCTACATTGTCTAGGGCCAATCCATCTTTGCTAGTCAAGGGTTACGATCCACTCCCATTCTCTTCACGAGAGAACGGGAGTGGATCGTAACCCTTGGCTAGTGAAGATGGGGCCAATCACCATTATTGTCCAGTCCTAAACATTATTTAATTGGAATAAACATGTAGTAGGCAACTTTATTAAAGTTCAAAAGTACATGTATGATACAAGAAATGCAAAAAACTTAGATATTTAAAACAACTGTATTCACTTGTATAGTGGTACATGTATCAGCGCTGTTGGCATGAATATCATTTTTACAAAATTTAATTTATTTACACAATTTTTTGGTTTTTTTTTATTTTTGCACAAATATCTATTAAATTAAGAATTTATTAATAACTTCATTAAAATTAAGGCACAGAAAAGATATTTATTCTTGTTATCACAGAAGTTTTTATACAATATATATTAAAAGATCACAGGACATTAACATGAAAGACTTTTTTGTAATCTACCTCAGTTATAGAAAAACTGTTGAAATCAACATCTTAGGGTATACAATTTATTCTTCAAAATCTGGTCTTATGCTCTCTACTAACAAAAAGCAAGAAAACAAATTCAATCAAGAAAAAGATCTAAGCTACCAGCAATAGATAAAAGTCAAATAAAATAACTAGAGTTATCTCCCATTCTTTACATGAGAAATTTACATTAATCAACCAATAAAATGGTTCAAGACATGAAAAGTGTACAATTCTATAATATGTAAATAAATGTTTAAAAAACTGGCCATATATATACTTGGACGGAGATTTATCACAGTCTTAATTCAAATCATTATGACATACAGCAAAACAGCAATTGTTAGCTGCTAAAATAATCCATATACTTTGATATTCTGGATTAAGCTGCTTTTATATCTTAAACATATGTTTCACCAATTTACAAAGATGTTACATTTAATGTACAAGAATATAAATATTAACTCTAAAAAAATTAAGCACTCCTATTTAAATGTTGTACATGTATTTGGCAGCTTTTACCTACAAATATAATATTGTACTGCAAGTCTTTGCAAATGTTTAATACCAATTATTCTATTTGGCATTATTTTTCATGTGTCAATTCTGCAGTAAACTCCAGAATCTAGTACTTTTTGCACTATTTTCATAGACAACATTTTTTTATCATATTTACAATTTATTTTGTATTTCGTTGTGTAGTTTAGGAACTAAAATTGTATTTTTTTTTACACTTGAAGAACATTATGCGTAGTCATGCATTTACAAAAACATTAACAATAGCTTCTAGATGGGGAGGGCAATGCCTGAATAAATACTAGAGGTGTATATTTCTACATACTAGATTTAGTTTTGTAATGTATCATGATTTTTCAGGGTTTTTAGTTACCTTTCATATCTAGTTATTATTATTTAACTTATTGATATTAACATTAAACCAGTATATTATGAGACAAAGAAGGGAAAAATATTGAAAAGAACCAGAATTTAATTTTCTTTGATCTTTTTCATAGGTTTTTTTTTCAGACAAGAAATGATAGCAATTATTTGGTTACTTTGTATATCGATACTAAATATTTTAAACCTGTGTGTACATGTGATGAGAATTACTTTAATATAGTGCATTTCAAAAAATTCTTACACATCTAATTAATTTTGATTGATTGAGGCTAGTCAACAGCCTGTGTCTAGTAAAACATTGACTTGCGTAATACATAAAAACTATAATATTAATGTCTATACAAATTGATAACACCAATAGGGAAAGACAATACCATCAAGAAAGACAAAACTTAAATCAATGGCAACTTGTGTATGCACAGTTATACATTGTCATGGTTTAGCCAATAACTGAAGATAAACCTGGCTTAAAACCCTAACTCAGTCCTTCTTTAGTTAGTGCTCATATCACATTTAGAATGACACAGTAGATGTTGAATCTTATTAACTTCATTTCATCATGTCATGGTACCATAATGAACAGATCTATCATTAAAGAAGCTTGTTAATTTCTGGATGGTCTCTGCTAAGTTTCTCTAAAGCTTTGTCAAATTTCATCAGATCTTCTAAAGTCTTCAATCCAAGTTTTTCTTCCAAACATTTGTAGAAGAAATCTGGAGCCTGTATAAAGAAAACATAAAGTTTTCACTGTAAATTCATAAGTATTGTAGCAAAGAATGGATAACAAGTTTATCTTTCATTTTCATATTACTAAGTGATAAAAATAAAACAAGAAATGTTTTATTGTTGTTTGCTTAATGTCCAGTGGCAAATATTTCAGACAAAAGAGAAGTGTGACTGGGTAACAATTCCCTTTCCCTCAGAAACTTGTGATTAATAAGTGAATCAAAAATTATAGTTCATACAAAGTGACAACAATGATAGAAAGGTAAATATTACAGTAAAAATTATATTTGGAAAATACACACTTTTGACTAACCTGTTGTTTTTAATGTTACTGTTTTGTTAAGAGGCTATAAATAGTTCTTATCTGCTGTAAATTCAGAAATTATTGCATGCATTTATCATTAGATTTTGTTTTTAATAAAGCTTACCCTTCTAAATAATTTGTACAAGAATCCAATTTGTTCACCCGTCAGTGAATGAAGGCCAGAAAACCTAAGAAAAAAAATATATGACAAAAATTAGTACTACAAATACAAATACAAATACAAATATTTTATTGGCACAAACACAATTACAATAATTGGCAATGGCCCATACAACTGGTATACAAATAGTAATGATGCATAGAATATCAATAGGCATATTTAGAACAATATCATCGAACGATATCAATATCATCAACAGTAAATGATTAAAAAAAATATATCAATTACATAGTTGGTCAAACATATTAAGTATTGAAAATAATGACAATATTAATATGTAATATTATGAACAATGATTATTAGCAATTTTATAGAGTTTGTTCTGCTTTACGCAGGTTCAAACTGTCTGAGATGAAAGAGGAAGTTAATTTTAGGATTGTGTATGAATTATTATTTAATAAAAAGATTACCGTATATTATTTTCATGTTTTTGAAATTTTGTAGGATCAACGATTATATTTGAAACTTTATGGTAAAATATGTCCCTCTTAGTTGAGTATTTTTCACAATGTAAAAGAAAATGTTTTTCATTTTCAATTTGACCAGAATTACATACAGAGCAGTATCTCTCATTTCTGGGAATATTTAGATGTCTCCCTCTTTCAATCATCAGTGTATGAGCGCTTATACGGATCTTACATATTGCAGCTCTGTCACTTCTGTTTTTTAATATATCAACATAGGGTGGTCTTCTGCCCATTATGTAGACACTTTTGAAAAAGTCTAACTTTTTGGATTCAAATATATTTGCATTTTGAACTTGCAAACATTGGTCATTAATTCTTTGTTTAATAGAATTTAAATTACCTTTAACATAATTAAAGTTATTGATGATATAAGACATTCCAAGTTCATTCAAAAGACTCTTGACCTTTATGACCCAAGGGTTTGAATCTACAGATTTAGTGAATATATCATATGCCAAAGAATTTTCCGAAGAAACTATATGGTTCAGGTAGTTGAATATTGAATATAATATTTTATTTTTCAAGGGAATTCTATTAAGTTCAGCTCGACATCCATCATTAGATGCCTTACAGTGAACCCCTAATATGTCTTTGATAAATTTAACATGAAGTTTTTCAAATGGATCAGAGTCTTTAAAATGTGAATCCACCCCCCGAATTTCACTACAATATGTAAGAATGGGAGTAACTAAACAATCAAACAATTTTTCAAGAAGTCTACATGGGTTGTTGAGACCTATAGTTTTCTTTATTTTATAGTATGCCTTCCTGGCTTTTTCCATTAGAGTATTCACAGCAAGGCAAAAATTGCCATTATACTTTAAAACAATACCCAAGTAAGGGAGCTACCATTTGATTTTTATGGGGGGGCTAGGATGAAAAATTTTGTCCTGCATTTTTTTTTAGTTGTAATTTCTGTCCTGCCTTTTTATTTTTCACTCTATTCGGTCCTGCCTTTTTTTTTATTAGTTTATCCTGACTTTTTTTACCTAAATTGTCATCCTGCCTTTTTTTTTTTGCAAAGTGTCTCATCCTGTCTTTTTTTTATACTCAAAACTCCTGTCCTGCCTATTTTTTTCAAATTTCATCCTAGCCCCCCCATAAAAATCAAATGGTAGCTCCCTAACAATAATTTGTTACTGTTTCAAGATATGCATTATCATAAGTAAAATGGTTTAACAATGTCTTGCCATTAGAATTAAATATCATAATTTTTTATTTATCAGTATTAACTTGTAGTTTCCATGTTGAACAATATTCATGTAAAATATCAAAAGATTTTTGTAGACCCTCTTTGCTTTCAGATAGTAAAACAATATAGCCAATTGTTATTATGTTAATGCTATTGTGTGTGATTTTTAAAATGAATAACTTTGACTTGATGATAATGCATTTAAAATTTATGCAGTTTATTGGGTAATCCAAAATTTGTTCAATTATCAAAATTTCAAAAGAACATAAAATTCCTATTATTCTAACTTTTAATAAATTCAAAGAAAGCCTGCACTTCTAAAAAATATTTATTTGGATCAATGTAAATAAGAGGATGTTGTATGAGTGCCAATGAGACAACTCTCCATCCAAATAGATTTACATAGGTAACTTACGATTCTAATTGATTTTGTTTTAACCAGTTCTGTAAGTCCTGTTTTGTCCAACTTAATACACCTATTTCTTTCTCCACATCCTCGTACACACCAACAACTTGAGTCACTAAATCCTTCATTGCTGCAGGCTGTCTTTTCTGTAATTATAAATGTTATAAACAAAATGCTGACTACATTTTTTACAACAGGTAAGCTGATTTAAGTATGTTTACTACTCTTGTGTTTCACTGTTTTGTTTATAACTCAGAATACTCTATTTTTATCCATGCAGTTCCAATACAAATTGTTTCAGCTTAAACCCTACTTTTCTATTCATAATTTTAATACAGTCATTTAAAAAGCTTGTAATTTTAAAACAGAGGGTCTAAAATCCTTAAAGAAATAGAATTATCAAATATAATCATGAATAAATTCAACAGTCTAAAGAAAACAACAAACCAGCATATCAGTATCCTTCTGAATCCTATATTTTACAGTAGTTGGATTGTAATTTTATGCTGCTTGGTTGTAGTTGATAAATTTGATACTGTCCCAACTGCTCCTTTTAAACAATGACATTTTCATGGTTTAAGATATTTATTTTTGAATGTCTCCCTTGTATCTTTTTTGTGTTTATTTATAGATATGATCTCAATTACCCCTATCTTTTTAATTTTAAGCATAAAACAGACACAATTACATGATATAAATTATACCTTTTGTAACAACTGTCCTTCCAATTCACCTCTCAATTCCAGAAACTTTTTTTCAAAATCATATTTTCCACTAAAATCATAGAATTTCTTAGATCCAATCAGAATACCAAGCCAGCCATCAGGTCTGTATCGGTTTTGTAATAGTACAGGAATTATCATTTTGTCTCTAGCAAAAGCATACTCTGCCTCTACAAAATAAAAAAATATGTCACATGTTAAATTGACAAGCTAAATTACATACATCTTTTCATGAAAAATTAACACAATACTTTACTGGTTAAATATACACTGCTACATTTAATACATGTTTTATATCTCTTTGACATATTCCCCATTTCCATTCTCAATTTCATTATGCTTCTTTACCTGTTGAATAGGTATGCTACTTTACATTTAATATGGCATGCTACTTTACATGTTAAATAGGAATGCTACTTTAAATTTGATATGGCATGCTACTTTAAATGTTAAATAGGCATGCTACTTTACATTTAATATGGCATGCTACTTTAAATGTTAAATAGGTTATGCTACTTTACATTTAATATGGCATGCTACTTTAAATGTTAAATAGGAATGCTACTTTACATTTAATATGGCATGCTACTTTAAATGTTAAATAGGAATGCTACTTTACATTTAATATGGCATGCTACTTTAAATGTTAAATAGGAATGCTACTTTACATTTAATATGGCATGCTACTTTAAATGTTAAATAGGTATGCTACTTTACATTTGATATGGCATGCTACTTTAAATGTTAAATAGGTATGCTACTTTACATTTGATATGGTATGCTACTTTAAATGTTAAATATGTATGCTACTTTACATTTAATATGGCATGCTACTTTAAATGTTAAATAGGTATGCTACTTTACATTTAATATGGCATGCTACTTTAAATGTTAAATAGGTATGCTACTTTACATTTAATATGGCATGCTACTTTAAATGTTAAATAGGTATGCTACTTTACATTTAATATGGTATGCTACTTTAAATGTTAAATAGGTATGCTATTTTACATTTAATATGGCATGCTACTTTAAATGTTAAATAGGTATGCTTCTTTACATTTAATATGGCATGCTACTTTAAATGTTAAATAGGTATGCTACTTTACATTTAATATGGCATGCTACTTTACATGTTAAATAGGAATGCTACTTTAAATTTGATATGGCATGCTACTTTAAATGTTAAATAGGCATGCTACTTTACATTTAATATGGCATGCTACTTTAAATGTTAAATAGGTTATGCTACTTTACATTTAATATGGCATGCTACTTTAAATGTTAAATAGGAATGCTACTTTACATTTAATATGGCATGCTACTTTAAATGTTAAATAGGAATGCTACTTTACATTTAATATGGCATGCTACTTTAAATGTTAAATAGGAATGCTACTTTACATTTAATATGGCATGCTACTTTAAATGTTAAATAGGTATGCTACTTTACATTTGATATGGCATGCTACTTTAAATGTTAAATAGGTATGCTACTTTACATTTGATATGGTATGCTACTTTAAATGTTAAATATGTATGCTACTTTACATTTAATATGGCATGCTACTTTAAATGTTAAATAGGTATGCTACTTTACATTTAATATGGCATGCTACTTTAAATGTTAAATAGGTATGCTACTTTACATTTAATATGGTATGCTACTTTAAATGTTAAATAGGTATGCTATTTTACATTTAATATGGCATGCTACTTTAAATGTTAAATAGGTATGCTTCTTTACATTTAATATGGCATGCTACTTTAAATGTTAAATAGGTATGCTACTTTACATTTAATATGGCATGCTACTTTAAATGTTAAATAGGTATGCTACTTTACATTTAATATGGCATGCTACTTTAAATGTTAAATAGGTATGCTACTTTACATTTAATATGGCATGCTACTTTAAATGTTAAATAGGTATGCTACTTTGTAAATTTTTGTTAAACCAAATTACTTTATTTTCGGAAAACATAAAATAATATGATAAAAAAATATATAATCTTCAGCTCTCTGAAGTAAATTATTTTCTTAATAACCTTGAATATTGCAATCAAACTTTTAAATGAAAAGGCAAAAAAGTGGTTGACAAGTCTTTTTTTAGGGGTCATACATGGGTCTTCAACCAAAGGTATGTAAAATGTTCACACTTTATAGGACTCAAAAGTCAAAGTCAATTTTTTCAAGCCATCTAATGCAGCCTTTTGTGTTCTTTATTTTTGTTTTGCAAGATTTTTATTGGTTATTTAGTTATTTAGTCATCTGTTAGAAAATTATTACTACCCTTTATTTGAAGATTAAAATTGATTCACTTCAAATTAGTGTTATCAAATGACAGAATTTTTACTATCAATAACCTGTTCTGCAGTTTTTACTGTCCTTGTATTTTTCTGAGTAACAAATTAACACCACTGATGCCTTTTCTATAGCTGAAGCCATCATCTGAAGCATAGATCCTTCCATAAAATCTACATCTATCCATACTGGGAAATTGTTTTGTCTCAACTTATCCTTTATCTGTAAAACAATGTCATGTATTATTCCATTGGTTACTTATCATGTTCTTGTTTAGGGTAAGGGGAGATAACTGACCTGTAGTATAGTTTTCTGGTTACTCCACTGGTAACTTATCACGATATGTTCTTGTTCAGGGTAAGGGGAAATAACTGACCTGTAGTATAGTTTTCTGGTTACTCCACTGGTAACTTATCATGATATGTTCTTGTTCAGGGTAAGGGGAGATAACTGACCTGTAGTATAGTTTTCTGGTTACTCCACTGGTAACTTATCATGATATGTTCTTGTTCAGGGTAAGGGAGATAACTGACCTGTAGTATAGTTTTCTGGTTACTCCACTGGTAACTTATCATGATATGTTCTTGTTCAGGGTAAGGGAGATAACTAACCTGTAGTATAGTTTTCTGGTTACTCCACTGGTAACTTATCTTGATATGTTCTTGTTCAGGGTAAGGGGAGATAACTGACCTGAAGTAAAGTTTTCTGGTTACTCCACTGGTAACTTATCATGATATGTTCTTGTTCAGGGTAAGGGGAGATAACTGACCTGTAGTATAGTTTTCTGGTTACTCCACTGGTAACTTATCATGATATGTTCTTGTTCAGGGTAAGGGGAGATAACTGACCTGTAGTATAGTTTTCTTGTTACTCCACTGGTAACTTATCATGATATGTTCTTGTTCAGGGTAAGGGGAGATAACTGACCTGTTGTATAGTTTTCTGGTTACTCCACTGGTAACTTATCATGATATGTTCTTGTTCAGGGTAAGGGGAGATAACTGACCTGTAGTATAGTTTTCTGGTTACTCCACTGGTAACTTATCATGATATGTTCTTGTTCAGGGTAAGGGGAGATAACTGACCTGTAGTATAGTTTTCTGGTTACTCCACTGGTAACTTATCATGATATGTTCTTGTTCAGGGTAAGGGGAGATAACTGACCTGTAGTATAGTTTTCTGGTTACTCCACTGGTAACTTATCATGATATGTTCTTGTTCAGGGTAAGGGGAGATAACTGACCTGTAGTATAGTTTTCTGGTTACTCCACTGGTAACTTATCATGATATGTTCTTGTTCAGGGTAAAGGGAGATAACTGACCTGTAGTAGAGTTTTCTGGTTACTCCACTGGTAACTTATCATGATATGTTCTTGTTCAGGGTAAGGGGAGATAACTGACCTGTAGTATAGTTTTCTGGTTACTCCACTGGTAACTTATCATGATATGTTCTTGTTCAGGGTAAGGGAGATAACTGACCTGTAGTATAGTTTTCTGGTTACTCCACTGGTAACTTATCATGATATGTTCTTATTCAGGGTAAGGGAGATAACTGACCTGAAGTATAGTTTTCTGGTTACTCCACTGGTAACTTATCATGATATGTTCTTGTTCAGGGTAAGGGAAGATAACTGACCTGTAGTATAGTTTTCTGGTTACTCCACTGGTAACTTATCATGATATGTTCTTGTTCAGGGTAAGGGGAGATAACTGACCTGTAGTATAGTTTTCTGGTTACTCCACTTGTAACTTATCATGATATGTTCTTGTTCAGGGTAAGGGGAGATAACTGACCTGAAGTAAAGTTTTCTGGTTACTCCACTGGTAACTTATCATGATATGTTCTTGTTCAGGGTAAGGGGAGATAACTGACCTGTAGTATAGTTTTCTGGTTACTCCACTGGTAACTTATCATGATATGTTCTTGTTCAGGGTAAGGGAGATAACTAACCTGTAGTATAGTTTTCTGGTTACTCCACTGGTAACTTATCATGATATGTTCTTGTTCAGGGTAAGGGGAGATAACTGACCTGAAGTATAGTTTTCTGGTTGCTCCACTGGTAACTTATCATGATATGTTCTTGTTCAGGGTAAGGGGAGATAACTGACCTGTAGTATAGTTTTCTGGTTACTCCACTGGTAACTTATCATGATATGTTCTTGTTCAGGGTAAGGGGAGATAACTGACCTGTAGTATAGTTTTCTGGTTACTCCACTGGTAACTTATCATGATATGTTCTTGTTCAGGGTAAGGGGAGATAACTGACCTGAAGTATAGTTTTCTGGTTGCTCCACTGGTAACTTATCATGATATGTTCTTGTTCAGGGTAAGGGGAGATAACTGACCTGTAGTATAGTTTTCTGGTTACTCCACTGGTAACTTATCATGATATGTTCTTGTTCAGGGTAAGGGGAGATAACTGACCTGAAGTATAGTTTTCTGGTTACTCCACTGGTAACTTATCATGATATGTTCTTGTTCAGGGTAAGGGGAGATAACTGACCTGAAGTATAGTTTTCTGGTTACTCCACTGGTAACTTATCATGATATGTTCTTGTTCAGGGTAAGGGGAGATAACTGACCTGTAGTATAGTTTTCTTGTTATTCCACTGGTTACTTATCATGATATGTTCTTGTTCAGGGTAAGGGAAGATAACTGACCTGTAGTATAGTTTTCTGGTTACTCCACTGGTAACTTATCATGATATGTTCTTGTTCAGGGTAAGGGGAGATAACTGACCTGTAGTATAGTTTTCTGGTTACTCCACTGGTAACTTATCATGATATGTTCTTGTTCAGGGTAAGGGGAGATAACTGACCTGAAGTATAGTTTTCTGGTTACTCCACTGGTAACTTATCATGATATGTTCTTGTTCAGGGTAAGGGGAGATAACTGACCTGAAGTATAGTTTTCTGGTTACTCCACTGGTAACTTATCATGATATGTTCTTGTTCAGGGTAAGGGAGATAACTGACCTGTAGTATAGTTCTGTGGTTACTCCACTGGTAACTTATCATGATATGTTCTTGTTCAGGGTAAGGGAGATAACTGACCTGTAGTATAGTTTTCTGGTTACTCCACTGGTAACTTATCATGATATGTTCTTGTTCAGGGTAAGGGGAGATAACTGACCTGTAGTATAGTTTTCTTGTTACTCCACTGGTAACTTATCATGATATGTTCTTGTTTAGGGTAAGGGAAGATAACTGACCTGTAGTATAGTTTTCTGGTTACTCCACTGGTAACTTAGCATGATATGTTCTTGTTCAGGGTAAGGGGAGATAACTGACCTGTAGTATAGTTTTCTTGTTACTCCACTGGTAACTTATCATGATATGTTCTTGTTCAGGGTAAGGGAAGATAACTGACCTGTAGTATAGTTTTCTGGTTACTCCACTGGTAACTTATCATGATATGTTCTTGTTCAGGGTAAGGGGAGATAACTGACCTGTAGTATAGTTTTCTGGTTACTCCACTTGTAACTTATCATGATATGTTCTTGTTCAGGGTAAGGGGAGATAACTGACCTGTAGTATAGTTTTCTGGTTACTCCACTGGTAACTTATCATGATATGTTCTTGTTCAGGGTAAGGGGAGATAACTGACCTGTTGTATAGTTTTCTGGTTACTCCACTGGTAACTTATCATGATATGTTCTTGTTCAGGGTAAGGGAGATAACTGACCTGTAGTATAGTTTTCTGGTTACTCCACTGGTAACTTATCATGATATGTTCTTGTTCAGGGTAAGGGAGATAACTAACCTGTAGTATAGTTTTCTGGTTACTCCACTGGTAACTTATCATGATATGTTCTTGTTCAGGGTAAGGGGAGATAACTGACCTGTAGTATAGTTTTCTGGTTACTCCACTGGTAACTTATCATGATATGTTCTTGTTCAGGGTAAGGGGAGATAACTGACCTGTAGTATAGTTTTCTGGTTACTCCACTGGTAACTTATCATGATATGTTCTTGTTCAGGGTAAGGGGAGATAACTGACCTGTAGTATAGTTTTCTGGTTGCTCCACTGGTAACTTATCATGATATGTTCTTGTTCAGGGTAAGGGGAGATAACTGACCTGTAGTATAGTTTTCTGGTTACTCCACTGGTAACTTATCATGATATGTTCTTGTTCAGGGTAAGGGGAGATAACTGACCTGTAGTATAGTTTTCTGGTTACTCCACTGGTAACTTATCATGATATGTTCTTGTTCAGGGTAAGGGGAGATAACTGACCTGAAGTATAGTTTTCTGGTTACTCCACTGGTAACTTATCATGATATGTTCTTGTTCAGGGTAAGGGGAGATAACTGACCTGTAGTAAAGTTTTCTGGTTACTCCACTTGTAACTTATCATGATATGTTCTTGTTCAGGGTAAGGGAGATAACTGACCTGTAGTATAGTTTTCTGGTTACTCCACTGGTAACTTATCATGATATGTTCTTGTTCAGGGTAAGGGGAGATAACTGACCTGAAGTATAGTTTTCTGGTTACTCCACTGGTAACTTATCATGATATGTTCTTGTTCAGGGTAAGGGGAGATAACTGACCTGAAGTATAGTTTTCTGGTTACTCCACTGGTAACTTATCATGATATGTTCTTGTTCAGGGTAAGGGAGATAACTGACCTGTAGTATAGTTTTCTGGTTACTCCACTGGTAACTTATCTTGATATGTTCTTGTTCAGGGTAAGGGGAGATAACTGACCTGTAGTATAGTTTTCTGGTTACTCCACTGGTAACTTATCATGATATGTTCTTGTTCAGGGTAAGGGGAGATAACTGACCTGAAGTATAGTTTTCTGGTTACTCCACTGGTAACTTATCATGAAATGTTCTTGTTCAGGGTAAGGGGAGATAACTGACCTGTAGTATAGTTTTCTGGTTACTGCACTGGTAACTTATCATGATATGTTCTTGTTCAGGGTAAGGGGAGATAACTGACCTGTTGTATAGTTTTCTGGTTACTCCACTGGTAACTTATCATGATATGTTCTTGTTCAGGGTAAGGGAGATAACTGACCTGTAGTATAGTTTTCTGGTTACTCCACTGGTAACTTATCATGATATGTTCTTGTTCAGGGTAAGGGGAGATAACTGACCTGTAGTATAGTTTTCTGGTTACTCCACTGGTAACTTATCATGATATGTTCTTGTTCAGGGTAAGGGGAGATAACTGACCTGAAGTATAGTTTTCTGGTTACTCCACTGGTAACTTATCATGATATGTTCTTGTTCAGGGTAAGGGGAGATAACTGACCTGAAGTATAGTTTTCTGGTTGCTCCACTGGTAACTTATCATGATATGTTCTTGTTCAGGGTAAGGGAGATAACTGACCTGTAGTATAGTTTTCTGGTTACTGCACTGGTAACTTATCATGATATGTTCTTGTTCAGGGTAAGGGAGATAACTGACCTGTAGTATAGTTTTCTGGTTACTCCACTGGTAACTTATCATGATATGTTCTTGTTCAGGGTAAGGGGAGATAACTGACCTGAAGTATAGTTTTCTGGTTACTCCACTGGTAACTTATCATGATATGTTCTTGTTCAGGGTAAGGGAAGATAACTGACCTGTAGTATAGTTTTCTGGTTGCTCCACTGGTAACTTATCATGATATGTTCTTGTTCAGGGTAAGGGAGATAACTGACCTGTAGTATAGTTTTCTGGTTACTCCACTGGTAACTTATCATGATATGTTCTTGTTCAGGGTAAGGGAGATAACTGACCTGAAGTATAGTTTTCTGGTTACTCCACTGGTAACTTATCATGATATGTTCTTGTTCAGGGTAAGGGAAGATAACTGACCTGTAGTATAGTTTTCTGGTTGCTCCACTGGTAACTTATCATGATATGTTCTTGTTCAGGGTAAGGGAGATAACTGACCTGTAGTATAGTTTTCTGGTTACTCCACTGGTAACTTATCATGATATGTTCTTGTTCAGGGTAAGGGAGATAACTGACCTGAAGTATAGTTTTCTGGTTGCTCCACTGGTAACTTATCATGATATGTTCTTGTTCAGGGTAAGGGAGATAACTGACCTGTAGTATAGTTTTCTGGTTACTCCACTGGTAACTTATCATGATATGTTCTTATTCAGGGTAAGGGGAGATAACTGACCTGAAGTCTAGTTTTCTGGTTACTCCACTGGTAACTTATCATGATATGTTCTTGTTCAGGGTAAAGGGAGATAACTGACCTGTAGTATAGTTTTCTGGTTACTCCACTGGTAACTTATCATGATATGTTCTTGTTCAGGGTAAGGGGAGATAACTGACCTGTTGTATAGTTTTCTGGTTACTCCACTGGTAACTTATCATGATATGTTCTTGTTCAGGGTAAGGGGAGATAACTGACCTGTAGTATAGTTTTCTGGTTACTCCACTGGTAACTTATCATGATATGTTCTTGTTCAGGGTAAGGGGAGATAACTGACCTGTAGTATAGTTTTCTGGTTACTCCACTGGTAACTTATCATATGTTCTTGTTCAGGGTAAGGGGAGATAACTGACCTGTAGTATGGTTTTCTGGTTACTCCACTGGTAACTTATCATGATATGTTCTTGTTCAGGGTAAGGGGAGATAACTGACCTGTAGTATAGTTTTCTGGTTACTCCACTGGTAACTTATCATGATATGTTCTTGTTCAGGGTAAGGGGAGATAACTGACCTGTAGTATAGTTTTCTGGTTACTCCACTGGTAACTTATCATGATATGTTCTTGTTCAGGTTAAGGGGAGATAACTGACCTGTAGTATAGTTTTCTGGTTACTCCACTGGTAACTTATCATGATATGTTCTTGTTCAGGGTAAGGGGAGATAACTGACCTGAAGTATAGTTTTCTGGTTACTCCACTGGTAACTTATCATGATATGTTCTTGTTCAGGGTAAGGGGAGATAACTGACCTGAAGTATAGTTTTCTGGTTACTCCACTGGTAACTTATCATGATATGTTCTTGTTCAGGGTAAAGGGAGATAACTGACCTGTAGTATAGTTTTCTGGTTACTCCACTGGTAACTTATCATGATATGTTCTTGTTCAGGGTAAGGGGAGATAACTGACCTGAAGTATAGTTTTCTGGTTACTCCACTGGTAACTTATCATCATATGTTCTTGTTCAGGGTAAGGGGAGATAACTGACCTGAAGTATAGTTTTCTGGTTACTCCACTGGTAACTTATCATGATATGTTCTTGTTCAGGGTAAGGGAGATAACTGACCTGAAGTATAGTTTTCTGGTTACTCCACTGGTAACTTATCATGATATGTTCTTGTTCAGGGTAAGGGAGATAACTGACCTGTAGTATAGTTTTCTGGTTACTCCACTTGTAACTTATCATGATATGTTCTTGTTCAGGGTAAGGGGAGATAACTGACCTGAAGTATAGTTTTCTGGTTACTCCACTGGTAACTTATCATGATATGTTTTTGTTTAGGGTAAGGGGAGATAACTGACCTGAAGTATAGTTTTCTGGTTACTCCACTTGTAACTTATCATGATATGTTCTTGTTCAGGGTAAGGGGAGATAACTGACCTGAAGTATAGTTTTCTGGTTACTCCACTGGTAACTTATCATGATATGTTCTTGTTCAGGGTAAGGGGAGATAACTGACCTGTAGTATAGTTTTCTGGTTACTCCACTGGTAACTTATCATGATATGTTCTTGTTCAGGGTAAGGGAGATAACTGACCTGTAGTATAGTTTTCTGGTTACTCCACTGGTAACTTATCATGATATGTTCTTGTTCAGGGTAAGGGGAGATAACTGACCTGTAGTATAGTTTTCTTGTTACTCCACTGGTAACTTATCATGATATGTTCTTGTTCAGGGTAAGGGAAGATAACTGACCTGTAGTATAGTTTTCTGGTTACTCCACTGGTAACTTATCATGATATGTTCTTGTTCAGGGTAAGGGAAGATAACTGACCTGTAGTATAGTTTTCTGGTTACTGCACTGGTAACTTATCATGATATGTTCTTGTTCAGGGTAAGGGGAGATAACTGACCTGTTGTATAGTTTTCTGGTTACTCCACTGGTAACTTATCATGATATGTTCTTGTTCAGGGTAAGGGGAGATAACTGACCTGTAGAATAGTTTTCTTGTTACTCCACTGGTAACTTATCATGATATGTTCTTGTTCAGGGTAAGGGAAGATAACTGACCTGTAGTATAGTTTTCTGGTTACTCCACTGGTAACTTATCATGATATGTTCTTGTTCAGGGTAAGGGGAGATAACTGACCTGTAGTATAGTTTTCTGGTTACTCCACTTGTAACTTATCATGATATGTTCTTGTTCAGGGTAAGGGGAGATAACTGACCTGTAGTATAGTTTTCTGGTTACTCCACTGGTAACTTATCATGATATGTTCTTGTTCAGGGTAAGGGGAGATAACTGACCTGTAGTATAGTTTTCTGGTTACTCCACTGGTAACTTATCATGATATGTTCTTGTTCAGGGTAAGGGGAGATAACTGACCTGTAGTATAGTTTTCTGGTTACTCCACTGGTAACTTATCATGATATGTTCTTGTTCAGGGTAAGGGGAGATAACTGACCTGTAGTATAGTTTTCTGGTTACTCCACTGGTAACTTATCTTGATATGTTCTTGTTCAGGGTAAGGGAGATAACTGACCTGTAGTATAGTTTTCTGGTTACTCCACTGGTAACTTATCATGAAATGTTCTTGTTCAGGGTAAGGGGAGATAACTGACCTGTTGTATAGTTTTCTGGTTACTCCACTGGTAACTTATCATGATATGTTCTTGTTCAGGGTAAGGGGAGATAACTGACCTGTTGTATAGTTTTCTGGTTACTCCACTGGTAACTTATCATGATATGTTCTTGTTCAGGGTAAGGGGAGATAACTGACCTGTAGTATAGTTTTCTGGTTACTCCATTGGTTACTTATCATGATATGTTCTTGTTCAGGGTAAGGGGAGATAACTGACCTGTAGTATAGTTTTCTGGTTACTCCACTGGTAACTTATCATGATATGTTCTTGTTCAGGGCAAGGGGAGATAACTGACCTGAAGTATAGTTTTCTGGTTACTCCACTGGTAACTTATCATGATATGTTCTTGTTCAGGGTAAGGGGAGATAACTGACCTGAAGTATAGTTTTCTGGTTACTCCACTGGTAACTTATCATGATATGTTCTTGTTCAGGGTAAGGGAGATAACTGACCTGAAGTATAGTTTTCTGGTTACTCCACTGGTAACTTATCATGATATGTTCTTGTTCAGGGTAAGGGAGATAACTGACCTGTAGTATAGTTTTCTGGTTACTCCACTGGTAACTTATCATGATATGTTCTTATTCAGGGTAAGGGAGATAACTGACCTGAAGTATAGTTTTCTGGTTACTCCACTGGTAACTTATCATGATATGTTCTTGTTCAGGGTAAGGGGAGATAACTGACCTGAAGTATAGTTTTCTGGTTACTCCACTGGTAACTTATCATGAAATGTTCTTGTTCAGGGTAAGGGAGATAACTGACCTGTAGTATAGTTTTCTGGTTACTCCACTGGTAACTTATCATGATATGTTCTTGTTCAGGGTAAGGGGAGATAACTGACCTGTAGTATAGTTTTCTGGTTACTCCACTGGTAACTTATCATGATATGTTCTTGTTCAGGATGTTCCAGCTTAGAGTGAGAATCAGCTACGGACTTCATCAGATTTTTCTCATCTAATAAATAAAAAAAAAATCATTTAATCAGATGAACACAACAGCAGCAGTCTATATCCAATGACCTGGACATATTTCCAACCAATATATATTATTTAAAACAATATAATACCAAAGTACAGACTGCTAGATGTGCATTATCTTCTAGTTATTTTAAAATGCCAGCTTTAATGGATGCAATGAATGCATTTTCTATCAATAATTTTCTATTTCTTCTTTTGCATTTTTACCGTTTGAATTAACAGAAACTATAAATTTTATCATAGCTAGATATTTATCCATCAACAGGATATAATATAGTTTAAGAATACTCATGATTTAATATGAACAAGGGTAAACCATTCATTCTTAATGTGTCTGCCCCAAGTTAGAAGACTATAATCCATTAGTTCTGGTCTGATTTATTTATTTCCATCATTTTTCTGTCATAAATTAGGTTGCTGTTGGTTTTTTTTTGTTTTGTTTTTTTATAATTTCACATTTTGCTGACTTTGCAGCTGACTATACAGGAAGGGTCTTGGTCTTTGATGAAAGTTGTATGATGACCTATAGTTGCTTACATTGGTGAATATATGTCTCATTCGCAATCATACCAGATCTCTTTATTTATATAATATAGAAATAATGTTTTGTTATTGTATATTCATGTGTTTATAATGATTAAACATGTCAGAAAGATAACTCACTGTCAGGATTGATAACAAACAATGCTCTTCCTGCTGAATTAGCTATATCTTGATTGTCATGTTTTTGCAAACTCTCTAACCTTGACATCAGATCTTTATCTTTCTGAATTAAAAAAAATAGAAATCCTAAACATTGAAAAATGCAAGCACAAAAATATTGCTAAATTACATTATCTTTGAGAATGAAACAGATCATTGAGAATGTTAATGCCCTAGAGTTTCAATTATAACAGCAGGGAAAAATATTTAATATTAATATTACTTAGAATACAAAGTCAACTGTATATGCCTGATGAAAACATGAACTACTTAATGGATTCCAGTCAAGAATAAAATTTCTCTTACCCTTTTTTGTTAGCACAAAAAAAATGGGATAAAAATAATACCTCATAAAAAGTTATTTTCCCTTACATGTCAAATTAATTTTTGTTGAAATGAATGTTAACAGTTTCAGGAGCAGATCCTTCAATTTTTTGAAAGAGGAGGTTCCATCACATGTAAGTCACATAAAACATCACCTTGATCTGCCACTGCATATTGACAAATGTCATGTCTGATTCTGAACAATCGAACCCTTCAGAATCTTTAAAAAATAACACAGATGACTTTGACAAATTGACATCATTAAACTGTTCCAACTAAAACATATATCCACAAATAAGTCAGATTCAAATACTTACAGCTAAAATCTTTTTGTTCTTTTCAACGAAGGATAACTCCCATACAGCTCTGACTGCAGCTAGCTGTTCTTGCTCAGCTTTATTCTGCATAATGGATTTCTTCAGAAGTGGATAAGTATCTTTCTTTTCCATGATCTTTAATTTGTTCTCATCATTTTTGGCTAGACCAGCGAGTCCTTCAATTAGTTCATGAACACTGAAACCAGAGTAACGTCTGTCCTTGTCTTTCATGGCTAGTTTGATCATCTCCAGTAGGAAATCAAACAGCGACAGGTCCGCAGTTAAAAACCTATTCTGATCTTCATTTACCATGTAAGACAGTGCCAACAAGGTGGTTAATTTCACAACTAGAAATAAATAAATATAATCAGTAAAAAAAATAAAAAAAAAATAATGTATGGATCCCTTAAAATATTAACATATGAAATGGTCCATAAAATATCTTCAGCACAAGCTTCTTCATGAGGTACAAAATAAACTATAATGAATGATTAATATGATATCTGGTAAGAATACTCTTTGATCATTACAATTTTTACTTTGACATAAGAGTTGAATTAAACATTTCAGGTAACGAGTTCCAATGCCTGAAAGTCAGTACAGCTGTTGTTAGCCCATAACAGTATTTTCACAAAAAAGTCCTGATTCAGAACAATTGTTGTCTGCATCCACAAAGCGCTTATTGCAATATTATCCTCAGTAAAAATCCCTATGACAATGTCTATATAACTCTGCTTATGATATGACCAAAACAATGTGGACTAAGTTTATATGTAAGTATTTGCTAATATTAACACTGAATGAAAGAAGTGTGTAAAATAGGTAAGGGTATAAGGCACACTTCCTTTTTATTGATACATACATTGTTCTTTTGACTTTAGGAAAGGAGTAAGAACATCCACCATGTGGACAGAAACTGGATCAGAATTGCCAGTTTTGACCTCTACATTGAAAGATGACTTTTGTACTCCAGCTCGTCCACAGTTTGTTGTTATGGCAACAGCTGAATTGAATGAAAATTCAGCTGCTGTCTAAAATAAAAAGTGCCATGGATTATAAACCACTGATTTGCATTTACAATACTTTAGAAAAAAAAGATATTAGAAAATATATCCAAAAATTGTACACTTTATCATTTTGTCCACAAAGGAGTAGGTTCAGTAAGACCCCTTTTTGGCCCCAAAATATAGCAGTTTTACAAAATTGTGAAAATGTAATCTTTTAGCTATTTACTGGAAATTAGAAAGTTTCTGCTACATAAATATGGGCTGTTTATGACAATACAGTGCACATATAAAGGGTACTAGCACCATTAAGTCATGCTGAATTACTGAAATCTTCACAATTTTAGCATTTTAGGTAAATTTTTAGACGGTTTCCTTCTTAAATGAAAGAGGCTGCATTAGTGTTCATTCATAATATTGAAATGTAAGTTGTATTTGATGATAATACATAACATATATAAAGGTTGAGGATGAACACAGATGCGGCCACTTTCATTTTTGACAAAAAAACATCTGAAAATTGACGTTTTTGGCATATTTGATAGATTTTTCATAATTAAGCTTGAATCGGAGCATTTTTAATGACTAAATCAGTAAAAATCTTTCACACAAACAAATTGAATCAATTGAAATAGACATTTAAGTGTTTAAAAAGTGTCCAAAATCTTTCGTTAGATGAACCTGAAATTTGAGGCTAAAATCGGCCCTTACCAGACCTACTCCTTTGGTAATTATGAAAATAAATTAATCCACAATAATTTATATCTATGCATATTCAGTATGGTAGAGTATTTAACAAAAGAAGCTGAAAAACAGGCACTTATCCTGGTGGTTGTGTTAAAAAAAAAAAAAAAAAAAACTTACCAAATTTTCCAGTCCTTCTTTATAAGTAATTTGCAAATCTTTGACTATAGATTGAAAGAAATCTGTATCTTGAGCAATGGACATTCCAAAGTCTTTACTGGTATCAGAGAAGTTCCAGAGTATTGATCTGATATCTACAATAGCTATATAATATGGTTGTTCACTATCATCATCATCAAGGCTTGGAGATATACCTTCATGTATCTCATGCTCCTCTAATATTCTATCATATAATTCTACTAATGGCTTCACAAAACTAGAAAAAAATGACACTTATATCAAACAAATGAGGTATCAACTATAGTGAAAAAGAGTAGAGGAGGAACCTGAAGAGAAGATTATGAGAGTTGATTTAAACTGAGAGTGAAGTTTTTGTAATATTGTGAATTCTTTTATTTTCTTGGGTACCAATTTTCATGGATTGAGGAAACAAATTCATGGATATTTGATTTTTTTTTTTTTGCCAAAGTTTGCATCACTGACTATTTTAACTTGGAATTATTTTTAATTATGGAAATTTTAATAATTCCAGTGACTTTTCTAAAGGGATATACTGTGGATTCATTTACTTGAGTGGATACCAACTTTCGTGGATTGCATATTCTTTGATATTTAATTTAGTGGTTGTTGCAAAGTCTGCATTCATTCCTTTAAAAAATGTGTTATTCATTGAACATCTAAATTCATGGTTCTCTCGTACCCACGAAACTCACGAAAATTGGTATCCAATGATTATTAATGGATCCACAGTAATCTACCCTTTTTACACTTGTATCCGATTTGCTGGAGTCTACTACAATTCATAACAATATCTGAAGAATAAGTATTCTTACCTTATTTTAGCTAGATTATCCCCCATCATTAATCTTCCCTCATCCTTTGTCTGTTTATTGAATGGTTCAATGATTTTGTCCGTTTACATCTTATGTATCTTATCTTATTTTAACTAGATTATCCCCCATCAACAATCTTCCCTCATCCTTGGTTTGTTTATTAAACGGTTCAATGATTTTGTCCGTTAACATCTTATGTATCTTACCTTATTTTAGCTAGATTATCCCCCATCAACAATCTTCCCTCGTCCTTGGTTTGTTTATTTAACGGTTCAATGATTTCGTCTGTTAACATCTTATGTATCTTACCTTATTTTAGCTAGATTATCCCCCATCAACAATCTTCCCTCGTCCTTGGTCTGTTTATTAAACGGTTCAATGATTTTGTCCGTTAACATCTTATGTAATTCTTCATATTCATCACACTCATCTTTTTTTAGAAGATTTTCTATGTAAACACGAACGTTTATGAAATCTGTCAAGAATTGTTTTATTTCAGGATTTCTCTTCATTCGCTCATCGTCTCCCATTTGTTTCAGGACAGAAATTGTCCTTTTAGGAGGAGCTTTACCAGGACTTAAAGTAGACATTTTTGGTACTGTATCTATCTCTGTATCTTGGTCAACTTTTACTTTCTTTTCTACATGAGGTTTTTGCACTACTATCGCAGGATTTTGATGTAAATCTGATGGGTGGAGAGTTTCTTTTACAGCTGAATCTGGAATATGTTTATACTCTGGCTCTGAGCTACATGCAGCACCCATATGGGAAATTGTCCATATGATCTGTAAAAGGAAATTAAGGCATAATCAATGAAAAAAATGCAAAGGAAATCTGTTTGAGAAGGTATAAGTACCATAAGGAAATTGTGAATACTCTTGATTTTTTTGTCTTGTGGTATAATTTTTGTGTGTGCTTGATGCCAATCTAACGAGTCAAGCCTTTTTCAACTGATTTTTTTTAGTTTTAATATTCTTATATTGTGCTAATACACTACTGTCCTACATTAAGGGAGGTTTGATTGCTCAGAAATGAATTGCAAAATGACAGATTATTTGCATGCATGTCCTTAATCAGAAACTTATGATTAATTGTTCCTTTTTTTTTTTTTTTTTTTTTTTTTGCATAAATCAGACCTTTGGTGTTCTCTTTTGAATTGTTTAAAACTTTGTCATTAAGGACCTTTTTAGAGAATTGTATACAGTATGGGTTTTGCTCATTGTTCAAGGTTGTACTGTGCCCAGTAGTAGTAAACAGCTTTGATTGATTGATAGTGTTGAACACAATAATCAGCATTCTACTTGTATGTTTGTCCATCTGATGAGTTAAGCCTTTTTCAACTGATTTTTATAGTTTGTTCTTATGTTGTACTGTTATACCACTGTCTCAGGTTATGGGGAGAGTTGGGATCCTGCTAACATGTTTAACCCCGCCACATTATTTATGTATGTGCCTGTCCCAAGTCAGGAGCCTGTAATTCAGTGGTTGTCGTTTGTTTATGTGTTACATATTTGATTTTCATTAATTTTTTTTTTTTTTTTTTTTTACATAAATAAGGCCTCTAGTTTTCTCGTTTGAATTGTTTTACATTGTCTTATTGGGGCCTTTTATAGCTGACTATACGGTATGGGCTTTGCTCATTGTTGAAGGCTGTACGGTGACCTATAGTTGTTAATGTCTGTGTCATTTTGGTCTTTTGTGGATAGTTGTCTCATTGGCAATCATACCACATCTTCTTTTTTATATGCTTGGTTATATTGTGGTGGCAAAGTATTTGTAGATGCCTAAAGTGGCACCAAGAGAGAACTATTCTGCATAAAAACTGGCAAAACTAGCCACTGAAGATCAGAGGAGAGCACACCTTGCAACCAGTGGAGGTACTTATCCATAATAACTCAAAATTCACCATATATTATTAAAATTTTAAAAGCCATCGTTAAAAGAGGTCTTGTCATTGAAATGGCTCCTTAATACAGACACTTACATACTGCATTTATGATGCATGACACCTTTATCAAGCTAACCCCTAATCACATATACAAGAAGAAAAAAAATCAATCTCAGCAATTATTGTTCATAACAACTCTTTTTTTGTATTGGTTGAATTCTGTCAAGCTGTTTGGTTGAGTTGTGTGAAGCTGTTTTGGTTGGATTATGTGAAACTGTTTTGGTTGAATCCTGTGAGGCTGTGTTGGTTCGATTTTGTCACGCTGTTTTGGTTTAATTCTGTGAAGCTGTTTTGATTGAAATCTGTGAAGCTGTTTTAGTTGAATTATTTCAAACTGTTGTGTTTGAATTATGTGAAGCTGTTTTGACTAAGTAAATCTGTTTGGTTGAACTCAGTCAAACTGTTTTGGTTGAATAAGATGAAGCTGTTTTGGTTAGAATTGATCATTCTGATTTGGTTGAATTCTGTGAAGCTGTTTTGGTGGAATCGTGTGAAGCTGTTTTGGTTGAATTCTGTGAAGTTGTTTTGGTTAAACTCTGTGAAGCTGTTTTGGTTGAATAGTGTTAAGTTAATTTGGTGTGATTCGATCAAACTTGTTCTGTTTAGTCAAAGTGTTTTGGTTCGATTCTGTAAAGCTTTTTAATTGAATTCTACAGAGCTGTTTTGGTTGAATGATGTGAAGCTGTTTTGGTTGGATTCTGTCAAGCTGTTTTGGTTCAGTCTAACTGTATTTGTTGAATTATGTCAACCTGTTTTTGGTTTAGTTTATCTGTTATATTTGGATTTTGTCAACAGTGGTGATCCAGGTTGACTTTTTTTTTTTTTTTTAGTAAAATGATTTATCAGACACGACTTCGTGAACTTTATCAATTCCCGTGTATTTAATCTTTATGCAACAATTCTTTACTTATAAAGATATTTTTTCGCTGGTATTTACTGATTATGCCAAAGTCATGCAAGTTGACCAGTGTGTCGAAAAAAACGTCACTCAGTCATTTTGAAATTCAAATTACAGTAACACATTGCTTAGGCTGAGAATTACAATCATGACACCTTCAAAGTGACACAGGATTGAGCAAGAATGTATTGACTTTTATTTCTCAATTCCACCAAACAGAAAGTACAATACTCTATTACACTCTGAAGAAAAAGTTCCACACCAATATTATTTACATACGAAAACATTTTAAACCTCAAACGCCCTAGCCTATTTTAAAATAACATAGCTGAACAATGATCCCCCAGTCAGTATAAGCTCTAGATAGATTTCAAGTCTTAGGTACAAACCATTTGATTTGAGGAGGCAGTCTGAGATATTTGAGGGAAAAAAATCTGACTCTGATGTTTGCCTGAAACAAAAATTCTGGCCGTATCTGGATTGAAAAAAATAGTCTTGTCCATTTTTTTTTTTACTACAAAAATGTATTAGAAACGAAAATTTCCAACAGAATTATTTAGCATTAAATGAACATGATGAATAAAAAACAGGCATATTTTTTGGGGGGCCGGGCTTCCATGTCTGCCCGGAATGTCTGTTTCGCCAAACTGATATATTGAATACTTTTTTCAAGACCAGACTGCAACCTCCCTGCTGGATGTGGCCTTTATGTCTCCATTTGTCGACCGGCATTCATACATTCATTGTCGTTTCAGACTCATTTGTAGCCTTTGGTTGATTTAGAACCCCTCACTTTTTTTGTTGGGGTGAAACTTTTCAACGAAACATTTGGATAAACATTGCTTGTTTGTCTTTTAACTCTTGTCGGTCGATTTGTAAATTTCATTGAATAGCCTGGCGTATATTTTGCTGACAAAATAATCTGTTAGTTTATCCTAATTTAACATACAACACACGAGAATTTGCCATGTCTATGTTTTACTGAGAAGTCCCACATCATTCAAATATATCAGAACATAGCTTTGCATCCATACCTTCATTTTATGATAGACAATTGATAGGGAGAATTAATACAGCATAAAATATGTCCAACCCTTACACTTTACAGTAACTATAAAATGAACATAATCCACATCAGGAAAATTTAAAGAGTTCATTTTAAACTTATTATATCTTATTAGGTGCCACTGCTTTCCGAAATCCTGGATCCGCCCCTGGTCAACCTGTTTTGGTTCAGTCTATCTGTATTGCCTAGTAGGGGCGGATCCAGCCATTTTAAAAAGGGGGGGTTCCTAACCCAGGACAAAGGGGAGGAGGGGGGGGGTTCCAACTATATGTCCCCATTCAAATGCATTGATCGTCCAAAAAAAAGGGGGGGGTTCCAACCCCCGGAACCCCCCCTCTGGATCCGCGCCTGCCTAGATTCATACAAGCTGTTTTGTTTGAATTATGTCAAACTGTTTTGGTTGGATCCTGTCAAGCTGTTTTGTTGAATAATGTCAACCTGTTTTGTGTTTATTCTATCTGTTATGGTTGGATTCTGTCAACAGTGGCAGATCCAGCTGTTTTGGTTGTATTGTGTCAAGCTGTTATGGTTGGATTCTGTCAACAGTGGCAGATCCAGCTGTTTTTTGGTTGTATTGTATCAAGCTGTTATGGTTGGATTCTGTCAACAGTGGCAGATCCAGCTGTTTTTGGTTGTATTGTGTCAAGCTGTTATGGTTGGATTCTGTCAACAGTGGCAGATCCAGCTGTTTTTTGGTTGTATTGTATCAAGCTGTTATGGTTGGATTTTGTCAACAGTGGCAGATCCAGCTGTTTTTGGTTGTATTGTGTCAAGCTGTTTTGGTTGGATTCTGTCAACAGAGGCAGATCCAGCTGTTTTGGTTGTATTGTGTCAAGCTGTTATGGTTGGATTCTGTCAACCTGTTTTGGTTGGATTCTGTCAACAGTGGCGGATCCAGCTGTTTTGGTTGTATTGTGCCAAGCTGTTATGGTTGGATTCTGTCAACCTGTTTTGGTTGGATTCTGTCAACAGTGGCGGATCCAGCTGTTTTGGTTGTATTGTGTCAAGCTGTTATGGTTGGATTCTGTCAACTGTGGCGGATCCAGCTGTTTTGGTTGTATTGTGTCAAGCTGTTTTGGTTGGATTCTGTCAACAGTGGTAGATCCAGCTGTTTTGGTTGTATTGTGTCAAGATGTTATGGTTGGATTCTGTCAACAGTGGCAGATCCAGCTGTTTTGGTTGTATTGTGTCAAGCTGTTTTGGTTGGATTCTGTCAACCTGTTTTGGTTGGATTCTGTCAACAGTGGCAGATCCAGGTGTTTTGGTTGTATTGTGTCAAGCTGTTATGGTTGGATTCTGTCAACTTGTTTTGGTTGGATTCTGTCAACAGTGGCAGATCCAGCTGTTTTTGGTTGTATTGTGTCAAGCTGTTATGGTTGGATTCTGTCAACCTGTTTTGGTTGGATTCTGTCAACCTGTTTTGGTTGGATTCTGTCAACAGTGGCGGATGCAGCTGTTTTGGTTGTATTGTGTCAAGCTGTTATGGTTGGATTCTGTAAACAGTGGCAGATCCAGCTGTTTTGGTTGTATTGTGTGAAGCTGTTATGGTTGGATTCTGTCAACCTGTTTTGGTTGGATTCTGTCAACAGTGGCGGATCCAGCTGTTTTGGTTGTATTGTGTCAAGCTGTTATGGTTGGATTCCGTCAACCTATTTTGGTTCAGTCTATCTGTATTTTCTAGATTCCTACAAGCTGTTTTGTTTGAATTATGTCAACCTGTTTTGGTTCAGTCTATCTGTTTTGGTTGAGTTCTGCCAACCTGTTTTGGTTGAATTCTGTCAAGCTGTTTTGGTTGAAATCTGTCAAACTGTTATGGTTGAATTGTGTAAAGCTGTTTTGGTTGAATCATGTGAAGCTGTTTTGGTTGGATTCAGTTACGCTGTTTTGGTTTGAATTCTGTCAAGCTGTTTTAGTTAAATTCTTCAAGCTGTTTATATTGAATTATGTGAAGCTGTGTTTGGTTGAATTCTGTAAATCTGTTTTTGGTTGAATTTGTCAAGCTGTTTTGGTTGAATTCTGTAAATCTGTTTTTGGTTGAATTTGTCAAGCTGTTTTGGTTGTATTCTGTTAAGCTGTTTTGGTTGAATTCTATGAAGCTGATTTTGGTTGAATTCTGTGAAGCTGTTTTGGTTGAAATCTGTCAAGCTGCTATGGTTAGATTCTATCTATCGGTTTTGGTTGGATTCTGACATTATAATGTATTGTTTTTGTGAACTTTGGATTTACTGAATGTTCTGCAGATGAGATCACAGACACTACAGATACATCAAATGTAATTAGTGTGTGCTGCTACAGCTTCAGTGTAAAGTCATAGTAATTATAGGGTCCAGTACATCTGCAATGGCACCTTATACCCCTCAAGTCAATTACTTGTGTGCATTTGATAAGTCAATTCATTACATGAACCTATTTAGATTAATTGAACTGTTAAAACTATACATGATTAAATTGCAAGTTATTGCAAAATAATTATTTCAGTAATGTTTCAATAGTTTATTTTTTGTCTTTTAAGTTTTAGAGTGCATATTCAAATTAAAAGTGAGATGCATTGGTAAAGTCGAGAACCAGCTTATCAACGAAGCAGCATTTTTCCGACACAAATGACAATCAACAAACAGTCTAAACAAAGGCCAGTGTCTTTTAAAACAATACAATAAAACAAATGTCTGCAACAAACTGAACACAAAAAGTGTATGTGAGATATTTGGATAACTTTTTAGCAGGAAAATTTCTGTTAATTTTCAATGCTTTCGACAATCTGAAGTGCAAACACCCGTCCGAATTAACTTACATTTAGTTTTTTATGTAAATTGTCAGTCGCATATTGATTTAAATTACTTCCTTGTTTGTATCCAATGACGCTTCATGCATGTGATATAATTATACCCGGAAGCTTCTATACTAACACACAAAACCACGCCATGGTGTGATTCGGAAACATTTTTGGGGGGGACTATTACAAGAAGTTCTAATATTGGTCCAAGCTGGAAAAAAATGACAAGGACAACCATTTAACAAAAAGCTGGAAAACTATGATATTGCATTATATATATCTAAATTTACATACACCCTTAATCTAAATTAATTAAATAAAATACTCGCTAAACGTTTTGTAATTTGACTCGACATGTAAAGCAGTTGCGGATCTATGAAAAGGGGTGTCTGGAAACTCCTTCTATGATGATCTATTCTTTTGAATGGGGACATATGGTTGGGCCCCCTTCAATCCTAAGTTGAAATCCAACTTTTTTTAAAATGTCTAGATCCGCCCCTGCAAAGGTTACATCTTTTTCAACAACCCTAAAGTAAGGCGGAATAGAAAACAAATGTTATTTAGGCCTGTCTGCAACAACTCCTTCAGACCTTGAAGTGTCTTGTTGCAAGACAAAATGAATGTTCCTATCAATATACCTCATTTTTCCATTGGCGGTCTAAATTTCCTTTTTTTATTGTTAATTTTCTGTCGTCATTTGAACATGCATGAAATATTTAACACTGCATAGCGCTATGGTTCATTTACTGTATTATGACAATAAGAGTAAACAAAGGAAATCCATGTAACAGCTATAGTGACCCTACAAAAAAAATCAGCTTTTAATGAGTTACAACATTCATTTCCTCCTTTAGATTTCGACTGGCAGAGATATATATAGAAGAGTGATGAATTTTGCTGTATCAATTTAGTGCAATTTCGTTATAAAGCGACCATCGACTGTCCCAAACTTTTATTCCGAGCATTCCAGATAAATTAATAAAACTGATAATATTTATTATTCCAATCAAGGGCCCTTGATGGGCAGCATATCATGTACACTACACATAAAACAATACATCATGATTTGTAACAGAAAAACATTTTTATAAACTAAAATGAAACATTAAAAAAAAAGTTCAGACAGATGTTAAAACTTGAAAAAGTTCACTAAAAATAATATCCATTGCAATGTATTGGTAAATGTGTATGTAGAAAGTTTTTAGTCTAGAAAATCTAAAATATTTGTTTTGCAATCGTGCCATCTTGACAATTTGGACATGTTTATGGTTAACCTTGAATTCCACCGTACAACACAGGATATAAACCAATAATAGTGGTAACATCCGTAAATCAAGGAAAATGTTCTGTTTAATTTTTCTCCAGATAAAAACTTAATGAACCTCAGCATTTCTGTCAACGTTCATTTCTACACACAAATAAAATTGATGCAATAAACAACCTGTAAATGTGTCATTTGATAACCAGTTTGGTCATACCACAAGCAAAGAGGGCATTTGAAGGGGTACAGTACTTTTTGCTTCAATCAGACAAGTTTGTCGCAACAAATGTTTACTTTTTCACGTAATCCATGTTACATAATCAGTATACTAGTAGATATTAGACATATTAGAGGTGTTCAGTGGACTCACGCAGCTGCATCAACGAACTTCTTTTGAATACCGTTACAGTAATTTAAATTAGTGATCCCCAAGCTCACTCTCCTACAAAGTTTTGAAAAAATAATAGATTATCATTCCGTGTAAAGTAGGCCAAGAGTATTTTGCAACTGTAACCTTAACGTTATGGTCAAATCACCCAAAATAGAAAGTTGGGAATACCGTAAAATTTACGGTCAATTCAAATGCAGTCAAAACGGATCGGATCTTTCTTTGCAAACTGCTAAAGGGGATGGAAATGTTAAATTCCAGATACACTACGAAGAGCTCTAGCGGACACTTTTGTAGTCAATATACAAATGATTGGAGAAAAAGTGAAACATATTTGAATGACAGCTTAACGAATCCAGGACTGGAATGTTTCTCTGTGAAAGACATCGATGAAGTTAGTTCTGGTGCTCTTGAGGAATTTCGACTAAATGGTAGAGAATGTGATTTAGACGAATTTGATCGTTACCAAATGCAGAATCGAATACTAAATAATCCATTACAACATATCATTCAACCTACCATTACCACGAAAAATCGGAAGAAAACGAAGAATTTCTGTGTGTTTTGTAAAAACAATAAGGAA
Source organism: Mytilus galloprovincialis (assembly GCA_037788925.1). NCBI lineage: Eukaryota > Metazoa > Mollusca > Bivalvia > Mytilida > Mytilidae > Mytilus > Mytilus galloprovincialis. Next base: position 1,620,612 of record CM075335.1, on the reverse strand, counting down.
TCGTATTCAGTTTATAACAGTCATATCCTGAAAGACCCTAATGGAAAAGTATTGTGTCCAGTTCTGAGGAGGTACACTTGTCCGATGTGCGGTTCCAAGGGCGATAACGCTCACACTATCAAGTATTGTCCTCAAAATGAAACTTTTGGAAGTTACTTGAACAAAATGATTGTGAAATCTTTTAAGAAACACTGATACATAACTGGGATTAAAAAGCACAACCAGGCTTAACCGATCGTAATCTGCAATTGTAAACTTTTGTTATTGCTTTTATCTTTTGTAATAAAATGTTATGTAGATATATTGTAGTGTTTAGCGTCAGAGGAAGTACATTCATCATGTCAGCCTTTAATAACACATATCTGTAGTCTTTACAAAATATACGAATTGACAGTGACATCATATGTAATGCTTTTTAGTTTAAGGTCACGCGATCATCAATGTGCGTTAAATGATATGTGGAAAATAAGTGAATGAGACAGCACCTTAACAACACAAATCATCACAAGACATCTAGCAACAAAGGTAAAAATTGTGTCCTCTTTGTGAACAAGGAGAAATTTTGGTGTATGTTCCTTTATCTCAAACTAGAATCCTTAGTTTTTTTTTCGTCCAGTGATGATCACCCCAGCTTTTGTTGGGGTTCGTGTTGCTTCGTCCTTAGTTTTCTATGTTAAGTCTTGTGTACTATTATTTGATTATTTGGGTTTTTTTTCTTTGTTAGACATGGCGTTGTCAGTTTGGTTCGATGCTGTTTTCAATGTCAAAAAGATCAAATGGGAAATTCATAGATGTGCTGGAAAAAACATAACTAAATAGACTTATTAAGAAGGGATATAGTTACGATACTGTTGTCAGGTCATTAAAGATTGCATATTTTGGCGTTAATATTGATTCACTTACTATAGGGTCTTTGCATCGGAATTGAACACATTTATTTAAAAAAAAAAACAGTTGTTTGCATGACACGGGTTATGTTTTTCTCATATAAAGTATAAACCATTGTGCCTGATATTCATATGATGAAGACATCATCTTTCAATCAGTTTAATTGAAGTCTGGAGCTGGCATGTCAGTTAATTGCTAGTAAGTAGTCTGTTGTTATTTATGTATTATTGTCATTTTGTTTTTTTTCTTTGGTTACATCTTCTGACATCAGACTCGGACTTCTCTTGAACTGAATTTTAATGTGCGTATTGTTATGCGTTTACTTTTCTTCATTGACTAGAGGTATAGGGGAGGGTTGATATCTCATAAACATGTTTAACCCCGCCGCATTTTTGCGCCTGTCCCAAGTCAGGAGCCTCTGGCCTTTGTTAGTCTTGTATTCATTTTAATTTTAGTTTCTTGTGTACAATTTGGAGTTTAGTATGGCGTTCATTATCACTGAACTAGTATATATATTTGTTTGGGGGCCAGCTAAGGACGTCTCCGGGTGCAGGAATTTCTCACTGCATTGAAGACCCGTTGGTGACCTTCTGCTGTTGTTTGTTCTATGGTCGGGTTGTTGTCTCTTTGACACATTCCTCATTTTCATTCTAAATTTTATAATTGTAAATTCGTAACACTCGACAACACGGTTAAGTGGGAAACATAATATTGAGAGGCCAAGACATGGATTATTGGTCATTTATTCTTAATGTAAAACAAATATTCTGATTATATTCTGTTTTACGCCAAGATGTCGTTAAATGAAATTGGATACTATGCATTTTTATACGACCGCAAAAATTGAATTTTTTTTGGTCGTATATTGGTATCACGTTGGCGTCGTCGTCGTCGTCGTCGTCGTCGTCGTCCGAATACTTTTAGTTTTCGCACTCTAACTTTAGTAAAAGCGAATAGAAATCTATGAAATTTTAACACAAGGTTAATGACCACAAAAGGAAGGTTGGGATTGATTTTGGGAGTTTAGGTCCCCAACATTTTAGGAATAAGGTGCCAAAAAAGGGCCCAAATAAGCATTATTCTTGGTTTTCGCACCATAACTTTAGTATAAGTAAATAGAAATCTATGAAATTTAAACACAAGGTTTATGACCATAAAAGGAAGGTTGGGTTTGATTTTGGGAGTTTTGGTCCCAACAGTTTAGGAATAAGGGGCCCAAAGGGTCCAAAATTGAACTTAGTTTGATTTCATCAAAAATTGAATAATTGGGGTTCTTTGATATGCCGAATCTAACTGTGTATGTGGATTCTTAATTTTTGGTCCCGTTTTCAAGTTGGTCTACATTAAGGTCCAAAGGGTCCAAAATTAAACTTAGTTTGATTTTAACAAAAATTGAAGCCTTGGGGTTCTTTGATATGCTGAATCTAAAAATGTACTTAGATTTTTGATTATTGGCCCAGTTTTCAAGTTGGTCCAAATCAGGGTCCAAAATTAAACTTTGTTTGATTTCATCAAAAATTGAATAATTGGGGTTCTTTGATATGCCAAATCAAACTGTGTATGTAGATTCTTAATTTTTGGTCCCGTTTTCAAATTGGTCTACATTAAGGTCCAAAGGGTCCAAAATTAAACTAAGTTTGATTTTAACAAAAATTGAATTCTTGGGCTTTTTTGATATGCTGAATCTAAACATGTACTTAGATTTTTGATTATGGGCCCAGTTTTCAAGTTGGTTCAAATCAGGATCCAAAATTATTATATTAAGTATTGTGCAATAGCAAGAAATTTTCAATTGGCACAGAATTCAGCAATAGCAAGAAATCTTCAATTGCACAGTATTGTGCAATAGCAAGAAATCTTCAATTGCACAGTATTGTGCAATAGCAAGAAATATCTAATTGCACAATATTGTGCAATAGCAAGAAATTTTCAATTGGAGTTATCTTTCTTTGTCCAGAATAGTAGTTGAATCAACTTAAATCATTGTTTTATACAATATACAATGTATATTCTCTTTTACTACCAACTGATAAATTAAAACAATCTTTACCATTCAGTGATAACAAGCCCTTTATTTTACTTTTTAATATTTTATGATGTATTTCAATGAGTAGTTATTGTTGCAAACTTCATTAGAAATTTGAATTGAGATCAGTTTTGGAAAAAGGGAAAGGGGGATGTGAAAAAAATGGGGGGGGGGGGGGTTAAATTTTTCTCATTTCAGATTTCATAAATAAAAAGAAAATTTCTTCAAACATTTTTTTGAGAGGATTAATATTCAACAGCATAGTGAATTGCTCAAAGGCAAAAAAAATATTTTAAGTCTCATTAGACCACATTCATTCTGTGTCAGAAACCTATGCTGTGTCAACTATTTAATCACAATCCAAATTTAGAGCTGAATCCAGCTTGAATGTTGTGTCCATACTTGCCCCAATCCTTCAGGGTTCAACCTCTGCGGTCGTATAAAGCTGCGCCCTGCGGAGCATCTGGTTATATCATTATTTTCAATAACATATAGTCAAATCGCTGAATTTACTGTACATCCGTTATAGAATAGAATAGAATAAAATATTTTTATTTCCCAAATTACAGGGCCCATAAAGGGCATAATACCAATCTTTATATAATAAGTTAATTTGAGTTGTCGCCCTTCTATTAACGAATCATGAGGGGGGAAAAAACTGATGAAATAAGAAAAATCTTGTAGCAGTAAAGCGAAAGTCGTAATAATCATAAGACAAAGCACATTCATGCTTTGATTTATTCAGATGTAACGTTAGAATACATGAATCTCATGTCTGTCTCAAAATTTGTAAACTTTTATGAAACATCTTGACCGATATTGTTTCTGCTATTTTACAACCCAAGTTCAGGGCCGTAACTAGAGGGGGCAAGGGGGGTCCCAATAACAGCAAAACAGCAAATTGATTTGGCTTATAACAGATAACAAGGAATTAAAATGGACAAAAACAGATAACAGTAAATGAAATATTAAAATAAGTCGGGTCATTGACAGATCCAGTATTTCTTATTACGGGTATAATCCATTGTAATGAATTCCATTTTCTATAAACATGTTCTTCAAATTATGTATCTAGAATGTGTTCACTACTCACTGTACTCAGTATATTTTTATATGCTCGTTTACGGGACGTATTATGGAATACTGTTGTCCGTCTGTCGTCAACATGTCAAACATTAACTCCAACACTCTTTAACCAATTTGCATAAAACTTTGGAAAAATGTTTATATCTATTGACGTGAGCTCCCCTTCGTTTTTTTGATAAATTTCAGATTTAAAGTTTTTGAGTAATGGGGTTTTATTTAATAAAAATGTTTTTTTTTTTTCAGTTTTCTGATAATATCTCAAAAATCCTTTCACAAATTTGCACGGAATTTTGGTGAATTATTTATATCTATTGACGTGAGCTCCCTTCCAATTTTTATAAATTTTAGATTTTACGTTATAGCTATTGTTGTAAGCGCCCTTTCTATTTTCATTAATTTTAGATTGTATGTTATTGAGTTGAGTGGTTCTATTCATTAAAAAAGGTGATATTTTCCAGTTTTCAGACAATAATTCAACAATGTTTTCAGCAGTTCTCATGAAACTTTGGTGTATTGTTTATATATATTGACTGAAGTTCTCTTTAAATTTTTATAAATACCTGATATGACATGAGGAAGTTATCGAATATTTCAAAAAGGGCGACGGGCGTATCATGCGCTCATGGCGTAGCTGTTTATTTGTTATAGAATACTTTTTTCAGCATTTATTTTTAAACAGTTATAGAAACTCTATAATTTAAATACTGTGTAATAAAATTGAGAATGGAAATTAGGAATATGTCAAAGAGAAAAAAATGATGGCTAGTAAAAAAGGGCAGTTATGGTATCAAAGCAGGTCCAATTGACATATAGTTCTTGTGTTTGTTGCTACTGAAAAATGACCTAAAAGAGTTTGAAAATATATATTCGCATCTGACTTTTTTTAAATGCCCATTTAATGAGGTGTGTGAATTTTTCTTAATAAGACTATGAGGCAAAGTGGTATATAGGGTAGAAAAATCAAAAGCACCAATTATAAGCATGCAATTTATCAAGTACCTCGAACCAATTTTTGACACTCCAAAAGTAATTTATTCCACTATTTTCATAGGCTCAATTTGAACATTTTTTTTATCAGGCTTTTGATTGCACCAAGTGTACTAGTAAGTAGAATACATAGTTTAGTACGGGAACAATGGCTTGAAGACAAAATAAATCTTTGTTTGTAATGAGCTATGTGCAGCTTCGGAACCCAGTACATGGTTGGAACTTTCATTGTACAATGTGTTTGGTTCTGCTTGAAAAGAATCACAGAGCTGAGTCAATGTACCATATTAAATAAAAGGTTAACTGTTTGTAAGGACCTAGTCCTTAATTGAGATTCTTGTCAGATATTCTTGGCCATATGTTTTCCTTTTTGTCATATTAAGAATTGCTCTGATTTAATATGCTGGTACGGGAAACAAGGAACATTATCCTCATACAAAAAAATAAGATAATTCTAAATACATGTTCCAAAAAATGGAATTTATTACAAAGGATAATCTTAAAATATACTGGAATTGTCCTGGACCTCACTTCTGTGATGGGTATATGTTAATGGAATCCTTCTCCGAATACGGGACCAACTTATCAGTAGTGGTAGACCCCAATGTCCAATGATCTCCAATTTCTACCGAAAATTTGCTGTAAAAAATGCTAACATTCCAATTTTCAATAACAGTTAACAGCAAATACATTATCACAATAACAGATAACAAAAAAACTAAAAGCCCAATAACAGCTAACAAAGAATAGGACAATAACAGCTAACAGCAAATATATTTTCAGAATAACAGATAACAAAGAATTAAATTGCCCCATAACAGCATAACAGTTAAACCCCTTGCCCCCCCCCCTCTAACTAGGGATCGATTTCAGGGGAGGCAGGGGTTTGGACCGCCGATTAAGGCCCCTAGAGAGGGGGGTTTTGGGGTGCAGCCTCCCGCCGATTTTTTTCCATCAGTAAAATGGCTTAAAATGACCCGTTTTCCTTCGATTTCGTTACTTTAAGACTCATCAGTATTGCTTGAACCTGGAAGCAATTTTTATGCAAAAACAAACTAAGATTGCTGTTCGGGGTGAGCCAAGGCTCCGTCTTGAAGGTCGTACTTTTAACTATAATTATTAACATTAAATACATTGTGACCGCCGATTTTTTTCTCTCAATAAAATGGCGAAAAAAACCACCTGTTTTCCTTCGATTTCCTTACTTTACGACTCATCAGTAATGCTTGAAACTCGGAAGCGATTTGTTTTGCAAACAATTATTATCTGTATTTAAAGATATTTTTGTTAGAAATCAAACTGGTAAGTTAAAAAAACATATCAAGTAAGATAATAGAACGCAAGAATATTTTTTTTTTTATCGAGGACCTTGAATTTCAATATCATAGTTTGAAAGCTGAATAGACATGTATAGAACTACAACGAATGGGAGTGTTTAACTACTAATTAAGGCATTGAGTCAATGACCATAATGTTCTCGTACGATCGGGAGACGTACTGTCTTACTAGACACGTTAAAAAAATTATCCAAAAGTTGATTCAGCCGGTAACGAATTTCCGATATCATAAAAGATTCACAAAAGTCGATTTGAAAAGCTCACTAGAGCTTGTGTTTATGTAGTTTATTGAATATCGACTCTAGGTAAAACTTTGAATCTTGACAATACAAAAGGAACTTCCTCTGCTTAAGGCAGCAACCATTTGATTTTCTAAAGGGGGGGCTATGGTTTTTTTTTCTGGACAAATTTTTTCGCGACATTTCGAAAACAATTTTTTTCTTTCAATTTTAGCATTACATATAGTGGCAGCTGAGGGTGAAACAAACAAATTTTTTTTCTCAGAATCAAAAACAAATTATTTTTTTCTCCAAAAACTGGAAACAAACTTTTTTTTCCAAAAAAAAACCATAGCCCCTGTAAACGTGTGTTGTTCATAATACAAATTCAAGTTCTTCGTGTACATATTGTCACTTCCCTTTTATTACTTCAAAAACAAAAAATTGGTGTAGAAAATTCAGGGGAGGCAACTCCCTCCCCCTGCCTCATAGGTAGTTACGGCCCTGAAGATGATTGACTCTCAATCTGTCAAAATTTAAGTTGCCGACCGTGCGAGGGCTGAATAGCCAGTCAAGGTAATAAAAAACTTACTTACCCTAACCCTAAACCCTAACCAATGCACTGAGAGCATCTCGATTTTCACCTGATTTACTCCGGAAAGATATGTTAATTAGTTTTCTATTTTTGCAGCGATCCATGTATAATAATGTATTTGAGAAAGGTTATTTGATCAATATTATTTTAACCGATAACCCCACCCACTGCCTTTCCAACTCCAATTCACAGCGGTATTGCATTGAATTTATTTGGCTGTCAAAACTAAAATCTGGGTTTTTCAGATCAAAACTTCCAATTAGATATAGACAGAAGACCTATAAATGTATACACCCTATCCACTAGCATGCAACATATTAATAAATAACTAAAACATAATTAAACATGTTATTAATTTACAATAAGGTTTGAAGTACTTCTTTTATTTTAAGATTAGATAACATCGACAGAAAAAAATGATTTACATAAAGTGCGATCTTGCCATAACTGCTATTTCTAGAAGTATGACAAAACAATTATAATACGGTTAGGAATCACATACGTGATGACTAAACGTTTCTATTCATCTAATATAATGATATGATTGTAATTATTGCAAATATTATCACTTTTCGATCATCAAACTTCCAAGGTAGATAGGTAGCATTGTTAAGAAAATGTCATGTGATATGCACATAAGCCAACTGTTTTGTTAACAACTTGAATGTTAAAGATGTATTTGACAGATTGAAATAAAACATTTAAGTAATAAAATTGAATGGGTGTTGATTGCAATGTTACAAGTGACAAGAACACGAAACTAAATATTGCTTTACCGTTGTCAGTACAATAACATGTATAGTTAGTTGTGGTATACCATGGACCCAACTCAAAAGACAGCGCTTACGAAATGCAATCTTTATATAAAGAAAAATTTGACCAATATAGATCGTATTCTTGACATTCTATTAAAAGAGGGATGTTTGCTGTGGGACGAAAGAATACAGTTCAGTGGTGGCGAAAAATCTTCAGATGACAAATGCCAGACTCTTCTGGAAATATTGGTCAGACGAGGCGGGATATGCTATAAAACATTCATAGATTCACTGAAGTCAACTGGAAATGAACATATCGCGAAAGAAATTGAAGATGCTCTTTCCGTTCGTAAAGGTAACAATATACCGTAATACATGAATAAAATGATAAAAATATTAAGAAGAAAAAAATGATAAAAGTTTTACAGATAGCAAACTGATTCCTTTAGAAAATAATGTAAAACAAATTCTTCATATTTCAGACGTAAAAACAAGACAACTAAATTATATTAGGTCTGCTATCTTATTGCATCTATGTTTTAATATAAGCATCTGCATGATTCAAATATATTACCTGCATGGTTCAAATATTTCACCTTTTTTTCTGATTTTAATTGATCCAATAGCCTTAGCAAAATGGACATTGACTAAATATTTTATTTGATAGTGCTTTGGTGCAACTCTTTGAAGGTAACCTATTATCATATTCCAAATAAGCATTCCATTTTGAATAAATAGCCGCCAATATAAAGGTTTAGTATAAATTTACTTTCAGGTGATGACAAGCTGATGTCTGAATCAGATACCGATGACGAAAAAGACAAAACAATAACGGATCTTAGAGTACGAATTGATGAGCTAACATCGGAACTCGAGGATAAAAACGTCAAGCTAAAGTTGCTCAGAGACCAGCAGCGCAGAGCTTTAGATGATCTTCGGAAACAGAGAGAGAAAAATACAGAAAAAGATTCGCAAATAAAAATTTTAGAAAGGAAAAATCATGACTTAGAAAAAGAAATAAATAAATTGAAAACCACTATTGAAAATATCCAGAAACAACTCAGGCGGGTCGAGGAAGAAAAGAAAAAGACTGCAAATGAACAGTTAAGGGCTATTCAAAATCTTGAAAGAAAGCAGGATGCCACTCAAAAAACATGCGATAAGTTATGTGAAAATTTCACCGCTTTTGCGAGAGATTTTTCAAAGAATTTCCCTATGCAAGCTGAAGTTAAAGTTCCAAACCAAAAAGCTCAAGCCATAAAAGAAGCTCAAGACGAAGTTCAAAAACCGTCCCCACCAAAGAAGTTTAATAGCCGGCAGAGACGACGGGGATTATCTACCTGTAATTTTAGTGATGCTGCTGACTGGAGAAACGCAAGAACACCTCGATAATCTGAACTTAACTTCGTATTTAAACTGACATCGTTTGGGTTTTTCTCTTTGATTTGCCGACTCATTTACTTTTATTCCGCATCACCTTGAATTCGTTCATTTGTGAAAGATTTGACGTAACAATTGCATCGATAAAACTAAATAGTGTTTCTCATTTGAGATGATCATGAACTATTATCTTGATATTCAATTTGATCTCGAGACGGTGATTTGTGGATTATTTATTGTATTTAAAAGATGAAATAAACAAAAAATATTGTTTTTGATCAATAATTTAAGCAATGTACGAAAAACTAACAACAAAGAAAGCGCTCGTCATCAGACTAATAGATAAAATGCTTAGAAAGAGGAGATTAATAAGTTTCAGCAAAATTTTCTGCATTATCAAGCCTATTTTATAATCGAAAAAAGTAATATAACAACAATACCAAACTTCTAAACAGAAAGTCTCTAATTAAATGGCAAAATCAAAAGGTCAAGCACATCAAACAAACAGATAACAAATGTCATATCCCTAACTTAGTACAGACATTTTCTTATTTGGGAAATGATGAATTAAACCTTGTTTTATAGCTAGCTAAACCTTTCACTTGTATGACAGTTGCATAGATTTTTTTGTGTTATTAAATTTGCTGTTACAAAATGTTCAAAATTATTATAAATTAAGGAATGTATCTCCCTCATGCAAAGCTCTGATTCCTTTCACGGATTTGGCTATACTTTTTGGAACTTTTGGATTATAGCTCTTCATCTTTTAAATAAGCTTTGGATTTTACATATTTTGGCCACGAGCATCACTGAAAAGACATGTATTGTCGAAATGCGCATCTGGTGCAGAAAAAATTGGTACCGTTAATGTTATTACTACCACTGGGTCGATGCTTCTGCTGGTGGACTGTTAGTCCCCGAGGGTATCACCAGCCCAGTAGCCAGTACTCCAGTACTGGCATGAAAATACGGATTTTTTGTGTTATTAAATTTGCTGTTACAAAATGTTCAAAATAATTATAAATTAAGGAATGTATCTCCCTCATGCAAAGCTCTGATTCCTTTCACGGATTTGGCTATACTTTTTGGAACTTTTGGATTATAGCTCTTCATCTTTTATATAAGCTTTGGATTTTACATATTTTGGCCACGAGTATCAATGAAGAGACATGTATTGTCGAAATGCGCATCTGGTGCAGAAAAATTGGTACCGTTAATGTTATTACTACCACTGGGTCGATGCCTCTCCTGGTGGACTGTTAGTCCCCGAGGGTATCACCAGTCCAGTAGCCAGTACTCTGGTACTGGCATGAAAATACGGATTTTTTGTGTTATTAAATTTGCTGTTACAAAATGTTCAAAATTATTATAAATTAAGGAATGTATCTCCCTCATGCAAAGCTCTGATTCCTTTCACGGATTTGGCTATACTTTTTGGAACTTTTGGATTATAGCTCTTCATCTTTTATATAAGCTTTGGATTTTACATATTTTGGCCACGAGTATCAATGAAGAGACATGTATTGTCGAAATGCGCATCTGGTGCAGAAAAATTGGTACCGTTAATGTTATTACTACCACTGGGTCGATGCCTCTCCTGGTGGACTGTTAGTCCCCGAGGGTATCACCAGTCCAGTAGCCAGTACTCTGGTACTGGCATGAAAATACGGATTTTTTGTGTTATTAAATTTGCTGTTACAAAATGTTCAAAATTATTATAAATTAAGGAATGTATCTCCCTCATGCAAAGCTCTGATTCCTTTCACGGATTTGGCTATACTTTTTGGAACTTTTGGATTATAGCTCTTCATCTTTTATATAAGCTTTGGATTTTACATATTTTGGCCACGAGCATCACTGAAGAGACATGTTTTGTCGAAATGCGCATCTGGTGCAGAAAAATTGGTACCGTTAATGTTATTGCATAGAATTCCATTATATTGACAACGATGTGTGAACAAAACAAGCAGACATAAAAATGTCAAATAAAGGGGATACAGTGTTACAATCTTAATTACTAAAAAAACAAACAAATGTCATCAACAAAAACAAACAAAAAGAGATATTGACAAAGTAAATTAGCAAAACAGAAAGATAACAGTGCTGAAAATTTACCATAGCACAATGACGGGATGTACAAGTACCGAGCCACGTCAAATGAATATTACCAAAAATTGACTAAACAGTAAAAGTAATTTATTACAAAGACAAATAGAAGAATCATATAACACGTTATCAAGATAATAAACAACATCAGTATCCAGAGTCTATACTCCAAGACCAACGTGTATTTTTTGTCAAATTGATACGGTATATTTATCAAGATCTTGGTACCTTCCGATGAACTGTTTTAGAAAAAGTTATTAGACCAACGTGTATTATTTGTCAAATTGATACGGAATATTTATCAAGATCTTGGTACCTTCCGATGAACTGTTTTAGAAAAAGTTATTTGATTTACCCCTGGTTCATCAACTTTCTGTTCAGCCACTGGTAACGTTGAAAAAAGTCTGAGTAGCAGCTGCACGCTGTCGAACTAAGATTCGTAGAAGGGAATGATATTTCATCAATATTATATGAACTACATTTTATATCTGAGTGCAGATTGTGCTCTGTCGTAAAATTCATGTGAGTTTATATCCTTTAAGTTCACCTGGCCTTAAATGCCAGGAGAGCTTAATTAATGGCTTGGAATCCGCCTTCCGAAATTTTTCTTCTTTTAATTTCCTATAATAGCCGAAAAACGGTATTGGGTTTTCTCATTGTTATAGCCATTGCTAATTATTTTGGACACTTTTAGTGTTTTTTCACGTGATCTCAAAAACTACAATAGATAGGGACGACTCCTTAATCCACGATTTTTTACCAAGTCTGTTTTTGGTCTATTGTCTCGAAAATGTATGATAGAGACGCCGAAACAGCAAAATAGAACTGTCATACTACAAGATCCACAAGCAAGCCAATATGATGAAAATTGTAAAGATTGGCTAAAGTAACAGATTTCCAGCATCAATGATTATTTATTTGAAAACTGTCTTCTCTGAAAGACTGAATAAATTGAACTAATCTTGGTAGAATTGTTCATTATATGATTGACTTTCATGTTTGGAGTTTTGAGACTATACATTCAATAAAGGCAACAGTAGTATACCGCTATTCGAAATTCATAAATCGATTGGGAAAAAAAAAACAAATCCGGGTTATTGCAACATTGCCGCCACCGTTTAACATTGAACCCTACATATATTTTATAACATGTGTTTTTAATTAGCTTTGGATTTTATCGTACATTTAACAGGAATACCAATCACCTAGCCGTATAATTATTTTCCTAACCTCAACCAAAAGTGTTTATCAAATGTTGTTGAAGCGGAGTAACAAAGACGTAGGCATCAAAATCTCCTTCACAGGTTTTAAAGCTCTGAACATGAGAAATAAAATGGAGAAGTAAAGAAAAGTAAACGAAACTATCATTTGTGATCATTTGTCTATCTTTCAATTAACCATGTTAACAGTCAGAATCATTACATGGCGTAAAATGCTATAAATCAATTTTAAAGAAAGGATTAAAAAGCATATGCATGGAACAGAATTACTTCAACAACTCAATGAGCGCAAACAGAAATCACCAGAAAGTTTTCTCTCGTCCAACATTTAGCAGATATAAAGGAGATTCCAAGGCGTGTTTAAGGTCAAAGATTTTGGTAACATCTACTTTGACTCGTTGAACTATAAATCGAAAAATAGTATGTTATCTCTTTTATTGTGTGAAACATTACTGACTGAATTATTATTAAAAAGGTGAATATTTGAACAGAAATCACATGAATAAGCAAAAAAGTTCTTAAATTTGTCTTAAATACCATCACATCTGCAATTTCAAATCCATAGATATGTCTTCTTGTTTATATATAACTTTCCTATCTTTGCTATGAAATACTCGTATAAGTAGTTCGAAGTAAAATACTTAAACATCGACACGTTTCACGACCCAAAACGGAATGACGTTACGCTTATGTCGACGTTTGTGGTATTTTTTACACCAAGAACACTATCATTATTCTACATCATTTAAAAGGAAATTTATATACAAACAAATTTAAAACTGTTTTTCGCCGATGTATGTGCTTTCTATATACAAATGTTTACCTATTCTAAAAAAATCAATCTATAACGTATTCCTGACTCCAAAAGAGATGAATACATTATTTTTTTTCCGATTTTCAGTTATCGTACAATGAGGGAAAGTTGTGTGCAGGAATTTATCGAAATCTTTGCATAGCCCATTTACTGTAATTTGACCTAAACTTTATTAACTATTACCAATCAAAACCATTTCTTTTGAACTTTTAGAAATACAAAGAATGCAAAAGATTGGATTGTCTACAGAAGGAATATATTACCTAAGCTGCATTTTGGCAAACATTTTCGGGTCATAATGGTCTTTTACTTCGTACGTGATTTGGACTTTTTTTTTAAAGCGTCATGCACTGTTGAATCTGTTGCCGAAACGCGCGTCAGACATACAGATGTTTAAGCCTGCGGTATTTTGTTTTTTATTTATATACTGGTAGTGATTTTTTTTGTATAAGAAAAACAACGAATATGGGGTATATATCAATGACACAAAATAAGTACATGCACAACAAAAACACACACAAAAGCAAAAAGCTTTTATTGCTGTTCTTCATTGCGAGTCACAATGAGGTCTTAAACATTGAGCTTAAAAAAAACTCTCAATTTACTACAAGTTTAAGACGGCCTCTAGCACCGGCTTGAGCAAAAATAATTTGAACAGAATTTGTAAGACCTAACCTGATCGGGCACGGTCAAAAAAGAAAATACATGAACGTAGTACATTGATAATTAAAACTAATAGTTTCTACGAACATAATTCTTTATGTATTTTAACTATTCCGTAATGTACCGAAACTTTACATTAAAACTTCGTTTCTTCTCGAATGACTTGCAGATGACATGATCTTTTATAATAAAGATTTAAATACCTAATTGAGATAAAAGAAGCTATTACTTCATTATGACTAATCTATGAAATATTAAATGTGTGGTTCATTAAGATATTAACAGCGCTTGGTGCCCACGCTTCTAAACAATGGATTCGAACTATAAAATAGCACTTTCAAAATGCAATCTTTTTATAAAGAAAAATATCACAAACATTGGTGAAGTGATGGACAATTTACTTAAAGATGACAGTCTGACTTGGGACGAAAGGAGTAAAATTGGGTTAGAAAAAGACAGCGATGAGCAGTGTCAAATTCTCCTAGAAATATTGATAAGAAGAGGTGGGAACAACTATAATAATTTTTTGGATGCTTTGTCTCTTTCAGGAAACAACCATATTGTAGATGAAATTGAAATGGCCGCCAAAAAAATTGGTAAGAAGGCTGTTTTTATATGATATACCATGTACTTCTTTACGTAAAATACTCAGATGTCTCTTTTTAGTAGAATCTGTTGAATACGATTTGGACGTTTAAAGTTGACGAAAATATAACTTTTATATACTTCTGGATATCAATTGACTTATTTTCTTTTGAAAATAGAAACCGAGTGAAATGACTAATACCGTTTGATAAAAACTCATGCCCCTGTTTTATCATTCTTGATAGCTCTTAATTTAAACATTTTTTTCTGTAAGTTTTTTGGGAAAATAACTCTGGTTGAAAATAGAAGGTAAAAACTTCACTTAACAGAAAATATTTTGGAACAAAGGAGATGAAATGATTCCAACAATGACAGTTACGAGGTGAAATATTATGTTATAGATAAATTAAAATCATTATATCAATTAATTTCATTTTTACAGCCAACAGTGGTAGAAAGTTCCCATCAGCAGAAAATCTCTTTGAAGATAGGAAGAAATGCATGGATGACGCAAAATTGCGAGTTATTGAATTAGAAGAAAAGTTAAATAATAAAAAGGAGAAGCTGTCTACAGTGCATGACCAGCAAATTAGGGCACTCGAAGATTTAAAGAAGTTGAAAGACAAGGCCAACAATCAAGGAGGAGAAATACGAATACTGGAAATGAAAAATCAAGACATGGAAAGGGAAATCAGTAGACTTAAGCAAACAATTGACTATTTACAAAAACAAATTACTCTCAAAGATGCCGCGTTAAAAAGAGTAGCGGATGAAAAAAGAAAACTGGAAGCTGAACATACAAGAGCTATTCAAAATTTAGAAAGAAAACAGGACCAAACACAGAAAACGTGTGAAAAATTATCGGAAAATGTTGTCGCTCTAACAAAAGCAGTCGTCTCATTACATGCCGAAATAAAAACAAATCAACAAAAGGAACAGCCAAGACAGTATCAACTAGATATTACAAACGAGACACCGAGAATTCAACAGCCAAGACGAGATAAACAAAATCTTGTCAATAAAAGCCTCAGAACATTGCCGCATAAAGTGTCAACCTGTAATTTTGGCGAAGGAGCGTGGAAAAACAAAAAGTCGAACCGGTAATATATTTTGAAATAAAAAAAAAACACAAATTCATTAAATGCATGTTCTTGTATATTCGTTAGCTTTGACTATTTTCGAGATTGTGGATGGAAAGATAATCGGACGAAAAACTGTTTTTGATTGATCGTTTGCTGTGAAGGAATATATTTTGTTTGGACATCATTATTTATTATTAAAACAAATGAAATAAATTTTATTGGATTTTCCAAAACCTATAATACAATCAAATATGCGCCATCTATACGTTGTCATAATTTATTTTTATGTTTAAGATTTAATCATCTGCTCATTGTTTCAAATTGTCAAATCATTAATGGTTAATCCCCTGTCAACTTTGTAGATACAACGATGATTGCATATTAAGCGGCATATTATATTGAACGCTTCATGCATTTCTTAAAAATGGTTTTTCACAAGGTCAAGCTTCTCTCATACTATTTATGACGTTCTTGCTCTGAATCTTGCTCTGGAATTTTACTATTTAATAAAAAAATATAGTATATGCCAAAATAAATAAGAAGATGTGGTATGAGTGCTAATGAGACAATGAGACGAGAGTTCTGAACAATGGAAACCGTATTTCGGACTTCCATACTCCCTTGTAAGAGTTTAGGACAATAGTGTGTTGTAGAGGTTAAGGGCATACGATACAGTTTTGAACTTGTATTAACAAGTTGATGAAAATTTGCATATAGGCTATTTTTTACCTCATTAAATCAAATATGTAATAAAAAATATACCTTCATGTGCTACTTTTTGAGTAAAATGAGTTCGAAATTTTGTATATTTGCTCAAAATTCAGATTTGTGTCCGTATTTTCTTTTTCGAAAGAAAGACATAACTTTTTTGTTTTAAAAGATAAACACAAAATGGTTTTTGTTAAATAATCGGTAATTTCTGTATTTTATAAGTATCATTAAAAATTATGCAATTTTTATTCCGAAATAACTCTATATTTATCAAACGTTCATGAATAGAGGAAAAACGTCATTTTTTGCTGCATGTTTATCAAAATTAGAAAAAATGCGCTATTTACAGTTTTATAAAATTTGGGTCACATAATCTCCTTGCAAAATGAAACAAATTGCTGTTTTAAAAAATAGGGGTCCATGCACTCGTTTTCAAATTAAATCAGTTTGAATGATAAAAATCAGTCGAAAAATGCATCTTTTCCCGATTTGTCAGAGTTTGACGTCGCGAAAATAACATTTTACGTTAGCAACGTCATTACCTTCCCTGTAACTGTATCGTATGCCTTAAACACCTCAGGTATTATATATGCTCACCAAGTTCAGGTTTTCGCTAGACTTTCGCTTAGAGTTTTTTTTTTACAGTGGAAAATATCAGATGAGTATATAGTAATGGTACACTGAGAGGTCTCTAAACACAGTAGATCTAAATGGAACTTTTGTTAGTGGAAGCCAAATTAATTATGTAAATTAGCATTTCGTCTTTATATCAGAGAGGACGCAAATACCAAAGTGACATTCAAACTCATAAGTTAAAAATAAACTTACAACGACAAGGCAAAAAATGAAAAAAGGACCAAAAGACAAACAACAGTATACAAAACACAAAGTTGAGCAACACGAACCCCCAATAACAACTGTGATCTTATATGCTCCGGAATGGTAAACGGACCCTAATATAAGATTAATATTCTACCGTGGCGCAGGATCAGAACAGTCGGAAGAAGAAATTTAATACGAAGAAGGTAATACTATTTATTTTTAAACCACCTTTAAATAAACTCATTATATATACCAGAATTGAAATTTTGTATTTTCACCAGAAGCGGTGCGCGTTTCGTCTACAAAAGACTCATCAGTGACGCTCTAATTTATATAAAAAAAAAAGTAAAAAAGGATTTCCAGGGTCGCTCATTTACACATTTCAACTCCTTCTCCATCTCAGAAAATAAAATGGTCGTCCCTGTACTAGAAAAATCATATTTTCACCAAAGCAAATAGTTAAGAAATATCCATTGCCTACAAAAGTACTTTTTGAAATTACTTGTATTTTATCATTAGACTTTTAAAACTAGCTATTGAAGAGACTATTTATGAGAAAAATTGATATGACTAATTATTTTACAGGGTCCACAAAAGTTATCAAAGGTACCAGGCCAGGGGCGGGTCCAGGTAAGGGCGTAATGGGCGTACGCCCCCCTTTTAAAAAAAAAAACTATCATTATAATCTGCTAGTATTGTATTGAATGATGGCAATTTATCATATTCATTAATTAAACACATACTCTGATTTCTTTTTATACGGATTCCCCAATTTGATGGGTCATCATCAACCGTAAAATTTCGTTTCTCGGAGTCCGGCGTGTTCGACTCTGCGATTAGTATCCATTGTTGTTGATCTGATAAAGAATTCGCAAAGATGTCGATGTCAAAAACAAAACGTCAAAAGACCTTAAAATCGTATCAAGGTGTCTTGGACACCTTTTTTAAACAACCAAAACGGTAAGTAAATCAGTATAATACATGAATTGTGGTTGTTTTATTATTCACAGAGACATTAAACTTGATTTTGATAAAATTATTGACGATTACGCCATGAGAAATCCACGTAAAATGGTTCTTATGAATCCACTCTAGTAATTGAAAATGAGAGTTCGTCAGTAGTTTTCTGTGTTCATTTTAGGTTTTGCGTCAAGGTACATGTATACTAGAAATATGTATATTTCCACAATACTCAGAACGAAAGAACTTTATTCTTCAGTGTTTATTTGTCTTGTATCATGTGTGTCGTTCAACGAAACCCGAACTTAATCAAAAATAGAGGGATTACTTCATAATTTGATGCTAAATTGTTGAAATTCAGGAGCTTCTGAGCTTCCCCATGGACCCTCAACCGTAATCACGCCTCTCGTTCATAAAATCCTGGCCTAGGTATTGAAATGTTAAGTTACTCCTTATACCCTTGAGTTTAGAATTTCTCGTTATTGGTCTACTGCTGTTAAGATCCATCCAATCATTTTAATATACCATAGACAATTAATGAAGAAAACTCGGCATAAAAAATGTCACACCCTGACACTTTAACTATAAAATATACATGCTCCAAGTCAGGAACCGTTACATTAGTGCAATTCTCTATTATTTTATGTTTTTAAGCCAAAAAAGGTCCAAAAAAATGTTCGCCTCGCTTCGCTCGGCAAAATATTTTATTCTACGCCCCCCTTTCAAATATCCTGGACACGCCCCTGCAGGCTTATAATTTAATTCGCCAGACGCGCGTTTTGTCTTTTGACTTTAATTCACTTATCACTTGTACGAAATTTATAGTATGGATTTTTCTATAAAAAGTCTATGACGTGGCTCTGATCTTATAGATCCTGTCTTTTTGTTATTGTAAGATGGCCAATTTGTATATTCTTGTCTTTAATTTTTGCTAATATGCTTGGTCTATATGCTATTTTGTGCTTCTTTGTTACATATTTGCTTGTTTTTTAGTAATTAAGATTATAAACACAATGTTGACTGCTGTATATTTGACATTTTTACCTATTTTGTCTGTAAGCATATGTAAAGTCAGTTTATGTATCTCAACTAATAATCAGTTATATAAATTAGGAATATTAATTTGGTGTATATTTACTAACCGAGTGCCTGTTGCATTTACCGAGCGATACTCGAATACTCGCTCGGTAAAACATTTACAAAATAGAAACACAAGATTATACCTATTTTATGTTTTGTGGGTCGTTGTCTTATGAACATAAAATCCTCAACATTTTTACATTGGACTAGATAATAGTTAAGAGAATGTTATACCTGTAGTAAAAGGCCGTTCACTACGTTCACTAAATATGTAAAGTATTAACTAATTTAATCAAGTAATTAATTGATAACTATAGAAAAATGATAACTTAAACAACAGTATTATGGTACCGTAAAAACACATTAAATGATAAAAAAACGAGTGTTGATTAAAACTTACTGATACTTTTAATCATGTTCTGAGGGTCGAAACAGGATGCAACGAATTTGTTCTAATTCAAAAATATTATCATGTCAACTTTTTTGGGGGACGAGGCTATTTTTCAACCTTATTAGGCTGCTAACAGTCCTGCTGATGAAACTATATGCCCTGACGGTACAGAGGTCATGGAATCACAAAGATTAGCGAAATAAAGGCAACAGTAGTATATTAACTCATCATAGATACCAGGACTAAATTTAGTATATACGCCAGACACGCGTTTCGTCTACAAAAGACTCATCAGTGACGCTCGAATCCAAAAAAGTTAAAAAGGCCAAATAAAGTACGAAGTTGAAGAGCATTGAAGACCAAAATTCCTAAAAGTTTTGCCAAATACAACTAAGGTAATCTACCGCTGTTCAAAAGTTATAAATCGATTGAGAGAAAAAATACGGGAAAACTGAGGGAAACACATCAACTACAAGAGGAAACCAACGAAACAACAGAAACACCGAAGTGCAACAAAAAACAAACGAAAACGCAACACACACAGAAAAGAACTATAAGATAACATCTGCCATTTCACATTGTTCACGCATCGTTGTCAACATAATAGAATTTGATGCAGTGAGAGGTTTAGCTAGCTATAAAACCAGGTTCAATCTACCATTTTCAACATAAAAAAATACCAGTACCAAATCAGGGATATGACAGTTGTTATCCATTCGATTGATGTGTTTGAGCTTTTGATTTTGCTATTTGATTAGGGACTTTCCGTTTTGAATTTTCTTCGGAGTTCAGTAGTTTTGTGATTTTACTTTTTGATACACACTAGAGAATTTTTAATCAATGACCACACAAATAAACCTTATTTCCAAAATATAAAAATAGTTCTGTATCATTTATTTGAGCATGTGAGTGGATTATGGCAACGGAAATGCACAACACCTTTTGCTGTTTACGTTTACATTCAGAAGTGATGCAGGCCCGTTTGCATATACATGAAAGAAATCCATGAACATGAGTTTTTGAAAGCTTTAACTGCTAAAGTAGCTAAAGATGGAGTTTCGAAACTGTTGCTGTTAATAAAGATGTGTCTTCAACAGCTTCAATTTTATTTCTCGACAAATATGCTATTAAAACTATAACAGCTGTTCCAATGTAGTACCCACATTCTCTAGACTAAATAATTACACCTCTAAGATATTTCCAGGATCATATGGAACACGATAACACAGAGGAATTGGTATAACGACATAATCTCATGTAGCAAGTCCGGGCTATTTCCGTTTTTTTCCCGTTTTATTGATTAAATGTGCGGCTTGGATCTGTTGACAAGACCGCGTATTATTTCTGAAACGTTTAATTGGTGTGTCAACGTCAGTGCCATCCTGATTGTCACTCCGGTCAATTTCTATTATACTCTCAGAATTGTCACAGGAGCGAATTTCTATCCTACTATCAGAATTTTCACTGGGCCAAATTTAATTATTATAGAATTAAACGCCTTTTTAAAGGAATTTATTGGTGTATAAGTCGACCAATTTACTCACAAAACAAATACTAAATATGTTTGTGAGTGACTTGGTCCAGTTTATACACCAATAAATTCCTTATGATATTTCAAAATTGGAGATAGGGAATATGTTTTTCCACACTCTTTACCTCTATCACACGTAAATTGTCGACTCCTAGGAGTCGATATTAGAATTGAACGATGGACATTAACCTCAATAACATTTTCATCATTTTTTGTTATTTTCCATTCATGTTAGTGTGATACGTTTCGATAAAGTCAATGACCAGTTAATAGTTTTTATGATTACTTAATACCTTAAAGGTTTTTAAAATACACTGAAGTCAATAAACATTATTCCGTATTCTCGCCTGGTATTCAAAAAGAAGAAGACATACATATATTTTGTACATGTTATAATATGTACGGGGTCATTTAGTACATGTTATAACTTGTATTTTAGCATTGTACAAATTATAACATGTACAATATTAAGAGAGAAACACCGTATAATATAATATACAAACATAACAAATTGTGCAGTGATATTGGACATATAGTTAATTCTAATAATATGATGAGATTTACCGATAATTCTTCATTAATACCAGCTCTGCTATGTTAAAGGGTAGGTTAACATATAATAACGACGGTACAGTTAGGAAATCACCAAACGAATTTCTAGAGAATTTCATATACTTTTTCGAAGTTTAACTTTTCGAAACAAAACCTAATCGACCTGTTCTAATTCTACTGTTATTTTAAACGCCAAACTGCGAATAGAGCTATTATATCTGATTCAAAGTAGTTAGCATTAGTGTTTTCTAAAAATACCCATCGCTGATTATATTACAACAGTTCTATATTTAATAAAATTCATTAAACATTATTTCAAACCAGGTAGTATAGTGTCAATTTACGTATAAATTTCATAACGCTAAATTTAAAACCCGGTATATTTTTCATGTATATTTATTTTTACATATTTGTATAGCAGTAGTTACGAGGTAAGAAAAACAAATGATTAATAATTTTAAGAAGAACGTTATGTGTATAATGCTGAAAATATTTATTATCTTTATTGTAACGGGGTAATGTTCGTATCTTCAAAGAGTGGATCCAAACAGACTACACAGTTACCTGTTATGTCTTTTTATTATTTTTCATTTTTCATTTCTTTGTTCAATTTACATAAACCCAGAATTGTGATATCCGTGTGTTAAACACGTCTGCCGATAATTATTATACTTTCAGATGTACGCGTATACAAACTCAATTAAAAGCAAACAAAATTTTTTCCCAAAGTTCCCCCGCCGATACAATTTCATAATCTGTACAAGGGTAGACTCAAAATATATATTCTTAATAAAGTTCTAAAATAAATGTATGCAGTATATCATAAACAATGTTATTTTCCGTGTAATATATATTTTCTAGGCACATATATTCTAGTTTAAAAGGAATTGTTAATAATATGATTATATGTTGTATTCAATTTGTCCAAATTGAATTTTTGGCGTTTTTTTCCATGGAATGTTTTTGGTATTTGGTCAAACATATAACTATGTTAACCTCTTCAATTTCTAAAACATTTTAAGAGGTACGCTCTTGTTGATTAAGAAATACATGCCTCCGCTCGCAAAACTTCAAACTGCATTATCTCTACAACGACAATAGATATCTCAAATCTGTTAAATGATAAATGATCTACAGTTGAAGGACAACATTATAGAAAAAGAATTGGGATAATTTCAAAGTTCACCACGGTCACAATTAATCATCAAATATATTATCACTTGTACGAAATTTATAGTATGGATTTTTCTATAAAAAGTCTATGTCTATAAGCCTTTTTTATGTTCTTTTGTTATATATATGACGTGGCTCTGATCTTATAGATCCTGTCATTTTGTTATTGTAAGATGGCCAATTTGTGTATTCTTGTCTTTGATTTTTGCTAATATACTTGGTCTATATGCTATTTTGTGCTTCTTTGTTACATATTTGCTTGTTTTTTTGTGATTAAGATTATAAACACAATGTTGACTGCTGTTTATTTGACATTTTTACCTTTTTTGTCTGTAAGCATATGTAAAGTCAGTTTATGTATATCAACAGATTATACAGTTTATATGTATCTCAACTAATAATCAGTTATATAAATTAGGAATATTGATTCGGTGTACTAACCGAGTGCCTGTTGCATTTACCGAGCGATACTCGAATACTCGCTCTGTAAAACATTTACAAAATAGAAACACAAGATTATACCTATTTTATGTTTTGTGGGTCGTTGTCTTATGAACATAAAATCCTCAACATTTTTACCTGGGACTAGATAATAGTTTAGAGAATGTTATACCTTTAGTAATAAGCCGTTCACTACATTCACTAAATATGTAAAGTATCAACTAATTTAATCAAGTAATTAATTGATAACTATAGAAAAATGATAACTTAAACAACAGTATTATGGTACCGTAAAAACACATTAAACATAAAAAAAAACGAGTGTTGATTAAAACTTACTGATGCCTTTAATCATGTTCTGAGGGTCGAAACAGGATGCAACGAATTTGTTCTAATTCAAAAATATTATCATGTCAATTTTTTTGGGGGACGAGGCTATTTTTCAACCTTATTAGGCTGCTAACAGTCCTGCTGATGAAACTATATGCCCTGACGGTACAGAGGTCGTGGAATCACAAAGATTAGCGAAATAAAGGCAACAGTAGTATATAAACTCATCATAGATACCAGGACTAAATTTAGTATATACGCCAGACGCGCGTTTCGTCTACAAACATGACAAAAGACTCATCAGTGACGCTCGAATCCAAAAAAGTTAAAAAGGCCAAATAAAGTACGAAGTTGAAGAGCATTGAGGACCAAAATTCCTATAAGTTTTGCCAAATACAACTAAGGTAATCTACCGCTGTTCAAAAGTCATAAATCGATTGAGAGAAAAAAATACGGGAAAACTGAGGGAAACACATCAACTACAAGAGGAAACCAACGAAACAACAGAAAGACCGAAGTGCAACAAAAAACAAACGAAAACGCAACACACACAGAAAAGAAACTATAAGATAACATCTGCCATTTCACATTGTTCACGCATCGTTGTCAACATAATAGAATTTGATGCAGTGAGAGGTTTAGCTAGCTATAAAACCAGGTTCAATCTACCATTTTCAACATAAAAAAATACCAGTACCAAATCAGGGATATGACAGTTGTTATCCATTCGTTTGAT
This sequence comes from Mytilus galloprovincialis, assembly GCA_037788925.1. Classification (NCBI taxonomy): domain Eukaryota; kingdom Metazoa; phylum Mollusca; class Bivalvia; order Mytilida; family Mytilidae; genus Mytilus; species Mytilus galloprovincialis. The sequence goes on along the minus strand of CM075335.1, from coordinate 1,596,143 downwards.
GTGTTTGAGCTTTTGATTTTTCTATTTGATTAGGCACTTTCCGTTTTGAATTTTCTTCGGAGTTCAGTATTTTTGTGATTTTACTTTTTGATACACACTAGAGAATTTTTAATCAATGACCACACAAATAAACCTTATTTCCAAAATATAAAAATAGATCTGTATCATTTATTTGAGCATGTGAGTGGATTATGACAACGGAAATGCACACCACCTTTTGCTGTTTACGTTTACATTCAGAAGTGATGCAGGCCCGTTTGCATATACATGAAAGAAATCCATGAACATGAGTTTTTGAAAGCTTTAAACTGCTAAAGTAGCTAAAGATGGAGTTTCGAAGCTGTTGCTGTTAATAAAGATGTGTCTTCAACAGCTTCAATTTTATTTCTCGACAAATATGCTATCAAAACTATAACAGCTGTTCCAATGTAGTACCCACATTCTCTAGACTAAATAATTACACCTCTAAGATATTTCCTGGATCATATGGGACACGATCACACAGAGGAATTGGTATAACGACATAATCTCATGTAGCAAGTCCGGGCTATTTTTTTTCCCCGTTTTATTGATTAAATGTGCGGCTTGGATCTGTTGACAAGACAGCGTATTATTTCTGGAACGTTTAATTGGTGTGTCAACGTCAGTGCCATCCTGATTGTCACTCCGGTCAACTTTCTGTTTGTCTTTTTCATTTTTAGCCATGGCGTTGTCAGTTTGTTTTAGATTTATGAGTTTGACTGTCCCTTTGGTATCTTTCGTCCCTCTTCTATTATACTCTCAGAATTGTCACAGGAGCGAATTTCTATCCTACTATCAGAATTTTCACTGGGCCAAATTTAAATATTATAGAATTAAACGCCTTTTTAAAGGAATTTATTGGTGTATAAAATCGACCAATTTACTCACAAAACAAAAACTAAATATGTTTGTGAGTGACTTGGTCCAGTTTATACACCAATAAATTCCTTATGATATTTCAAAATTGGAGATAGGGAATATGTTTTTCCACACTCGTTACCTCTATCACACGTAAATTGTCGACTCCTAGGAGTCGATATTAGAATTGAACGATGGACAATCAGTGCGTGAAATTTTCTTGCTACCTGATGGTATATTTATGCCATTGAATAGACATTGCGCATGAATATATTTGTTGGTTAACGCAAACATGTGTACTCAATGAAATTTGCTATCTGATAAAAAGTAAACTGCAAAAACTCTTATTATCATTCAAACGAAGGCTTTTGTATATCAATTAATTTTCCGATTAACGTACAGTGAAAATAAATTTTGAGAACGTTAATATCGTTGCCATTTTGTTTACATTGGTTACGAAAAGAAATTCGGTCAACGTCGTGTAACGACAAATAACCAGCGTTAAGATCAACAACCGGAAGTTCTCTCGACCAATCATATCAACGTATTTCCTTATATACAAATCATATAAGAATTATTCTATCAGCGTTGTCATTGAGCCTAATTTCTATTGTACTATCAAAATTAACTGGCATTAATGTATCAATTACATTTCCTGTCCTCCATCTGGGAATTTTTTAATTTGGAAAATAAGAATTATTGTGTGGTCATTGAATGAATATTCTACAGTGTTTATTAATGTTTTTTATATAACAAAATCTATACTTTAAATTATTGTACAAGTTATAAGAAACTTTTAGTCAAATTTTGACGAGCACTTTTTGTACAAATTACAATTTGCACAAAGTCAAAATACAAATTATAATCTGTGTAAAATGGTAACTTGTACGCAACCTTAACTAATCAGCTTTGATTTTTCTGCTCTATGGATCGAAAGATAGCATGACAGAATATTTAGTGTTTCAATTGATTGTTTTTATGAAGGAAGATTTTTCAGTAAATCATTTTTTTAAAATTTTATAACCAGAAAAAGATAAGATCATTTTGATTGGAATTTCTTAAATCTAGACTCTACTATACAATCAAATGTCATCTATATGTAGTCGTACATTCTTTGATATTTTAGTTTTAAACATCCCGTCATTGTTTTAGATCGCATATCATTAAAAGGTTAATCCCTTGATAAGCTTTATATGAAATATATACATAACAAACAGTAAATAATAATGAACGTGTCATACAGTTTATATAGTTTATGAATTTAATCATTACTGCTGTGTAATGGGTTACAACCTTGCGAAATTTAACGAATCAGTATTTTTGAGTTGGTAAGAATGATAGATAGTAGTATCCTTTTACAGTGGCAACATAGATCATTCTAGAATTTTAATTAATATGATTTTACGATTAATGGAAGGTTATGAGGTGATTTGTGTCAATAAGACAAGTAAATCAAAGACATAAATAGAAAAGGCTCATCATACACTTCAACTAAAGACAATTTTTATACATTCTAAAACAGTATGGAAGAAGAAAATAAAGGGCTGCGCTTTAGCGCATGATACGCCCGTTGCTCTTTTAACTTGTCTTTTATGCTTTAAATGAATTTATATGATCAACTAGAAATATATATACAAATCAAAAGGGATGTTACATTAATATATTCACCAAAGTTTCATAAAATCCCCCTTTTTTAAGTATAAAAATTCATTACTTAAGAAAACGTAAAATCTAAAATTTATAAAAATGGAAAGGGATCTTATGTCAATAGATATAAACAATTTATCAAAGTTGCATAAAATTTTGTGAAAGTGTTAGTTATTGTCCCAAAATTGGAAAATCCCCCCTTTTTTAAGCATAAAAATTCATAACACGGAAATGTAAAATCTGAAATTTATGAAAATTGAAAGGGAGCTTACATCAATAGACATAAACAATTCACCAAAGTTTCATGGACATTGGTGAAAGCCTTTTTGAGTTATTGTCTGAAGTGTTGAAAATCCCCCTTTTTTTTTATGAATAAAGCCCCATAAATCCAAAACTTAAAATCTGAAATTTATAAAAATTGAAAGGGAGCTTTCATCAATAAATATAAACAATTCACCAAAGTTTCATGGACATTGGTGAAAGCCTTTTTGAGTTATTGTCCGAAGTGTTGAAAATCCCCCTTTTTTTTATGAATAAAGCCCCATAAATCCAAAACTTAAAATCTGAAATTTATAAAAATTGAAAGGGAGCTTACATCAATAGATATAAACAATTCACCAAAGTTTCATGGACATTGGTGAAAGCCTTTTTGAGTTATTGTCCGAAGTGTTGAAAATCCTCCCTTTTTTATGAATAAAGCAAAACTTTAAATCTGAAATTAAAAAAAAACGAAAGGGAGCTTACGTCAATAGATATAAACAATTCACTTAAGTTTCATGGAAATTGGTGAAAGTGTTTTTGAGTTATTGTCCGAAGTGTGGACGACGGACGGACGGACGGACGGACAGACGAACGGACAGACGGACGGACGGGCGGACAACGGTATACCATAATACGTCCCGTCTAAAAGACGACGGGCGTATAAAAAACCAGTCGATATAAGAAAACATCTTTATACATGTATATTCAAATGACACAAATACACTATCGTATTCCCACAAATCAATTAATCTAGAGAGTTAGCTAAACGAACCACACTTAAACCCGGAATGAACTCTGATGTTTCGAGAGGACCCGAATGTCCTGCTCCGCTCCTGTCACCGGAATGTTCTATATAACTTGTCTTTATTGACAAATGTAAATATAGTTAAAAAAATCAAACCTATTCATCCCTTTAAGTTAAATTTTTAAAACACAAACCTTTTTAGCATCCATCAAATATCAATTAAATAGACGTCTTCTTCGTCTCATGGATTATCATCAAACCAAAGTCTGGTAAATATTGTGAACTTGATATGGCAAAAGAAACTATTTTTGACATTTTTATTATAATGTTTGTTTGTTTTGTTCACACATTGTTGTCAATATGATGTAATTGTATGCGACTGACATACTAGTGTGGGGTTTAACTAGCTATAAAACGAGGTTTAATCCACCATTTTCTGCATAAGAAAATGTCTGTATCAAGTCAGGAATATGACAGTTGTTATCCATTCGTTTGATGTATTTGAGTTTTTGATTTTGCCATTTGTTTATGGACTTTTAAAAGTTTTTAAAATTTTCCTCGGAGTTCAGTATTTTTGTTTTACTTTTAACCACAGAATCCAGGCTTATTATTTCGACCTCAGTTACGGACGAATAAATAAACTAGAGTTAAAGCTTCTGTGACCTTGACCTTAAACTTTGGTTCTCAAATCTAAGTTAGTTGTTTCTCTTTCCTTAAAACCGAATTTTGAAATCCAGTCGCCCTTACAGCATTCGTCATATCATACATCGGATATTAAGTTGATCTCCTATTACCGATATTTTCCCAAAATGCGGTAAACGTAGGTGGAATTCTACATGATAATTTAAGGGTCATCTTGTAATTTTAACTCTTGTGATATATTTTTCTGGGATTTCCAATGATAGAGATCTTTAAGTTATCATGTATGTAATCAATGTATATTGTAAAGATGACAGATATGATTAGATGACTATCTCTTTGTTACAGTCACACATCCTGTATGATCTTATGAACGGTCATATATTGAATTTGATTCAAATCATTATAACAGAATTATAAGTTCTTATTTCTTCAGTTGTGGTTTTTTGTTTGGTGTCAGAGGTTCCATAAATGGTTTGCTATGGAGACGTCACAAAAAATAGCTATTTCAAAATGTAACAGAATATTGAAGAAAAATATTACGAATCTTGGAGAGGTACTGGATTTTTTACTGCAGTATGGTTGTCTGACTTGGGATGAAAGGAACAGAATTGGTATGGAAAAATCTTCAGATGAACAGTGCCAACATCTTCTAGATGTTATGATTCGGAGAGGAAGGAAATGTTATGAATATTTTTTGGTGGCATTAACTTCTTCGGGAAATAATCACATTGCAGAGGAAATAAAGAATACGCACGAAAAAGGTACATAATTAATACTATATCTTCATACTGATACTTTCTAACGGATGATAAAATCTGAAATATATGACTGGTAGTCAAGATGATGTTCATTTACCAGTTACTTAGGTGATCTTAGGTATCTCGAATGCAATTTAATTGGAAAATCATGTGTTTCTCATTTGAATTATCTTTTCTTAAATTATTCATTCTTAAATAAAGAAATTGATCAACATTATGAAACCAAAAAAGTATATTTCGAATAAGTTGAAACTATTAACTTTTCTGTTTCTTTATTACATATTTGATTGTTTTTAAAGAAACTTGGATTATAGCACAATGTTGACTGCTGTATCCCTATTTTTGACATTTTTACCTATTTTGTCTTTTTGTATTGATCACACATCGTTGTCAATCTGTTTGAATTTTATGCGACTGTCATACAAGTCAGAGGTTTATCTAACTGTAAAACCAGGTGCGATCAACCATTTTCTACATAAGAAAATGCCTGTACCTAGTCAAGAATATGACACTTGTTATCCAATCATTTGATGTGTTTGAGCTTATGTTTTTACCATTTGATAAGGGACTTGTCGTTTTTATTTCTCCTCGGATTTCCTTTTTTTTTTGTTATTTCACTTTCCCGACAGCACCTTATATATTTGTATGCCCCATTTATGAGCATTATGTCCGTCCGTCCGTATGTCCTGCTTCAGGTTAAAGTTTTTGGTCAAGGTAGTTTTTGATCAAGTTGAATTTTAATCAATTTATAACTTAATACAACATGTTCTCTATGATATGAGCTTTTTAATTAATTAATTAGAAATTAGGGTTTTGATTCCAATTTCACGGTCTACTGAACATAGAAAATGATAGTGCGATTAGGTTTCCGTGTACTATGGACACATTCTCGTTTAATTATGTTATTAGACATATTCGGTAAAATGATCCCAAATAAAGAAAAACTATGTCCGTTTAAAATTTACATATACTAATATTTTGATTGTATTTGTTATAGGCGCTGAAGAATGGAAACTAGAATCAATGGAAGAAAATATTTCTGAGAAAAACGAAACCATTAATGATTTGATTAGCCGGGTCAAAAAATTAGAGGGCCAACTTCTACTGAAGTCGGAGAAGGTTGAAGAGGCACATGTGGAAAGAATAAAAACACTAGAAGATATAAAGGAACTCAAAGAACACACAGGCAAGCGAGATAGTGATATCAGAGCGCTCATCACAAAAAATGAAGAACTCGAGAGAATAATTCAAAATCTGAATTCTCATATTGATTACCTAAAGAAGGAAATACAATTGAAAGACTATGCGATAGAGCGAATGGAGAATGATAGGAGAAAAACTGACAGTGAGCATACAAAGGCCATGCAAGATCTGAGGGGGCAGCAACAAGACACTCATGGGGTTTGCGAAGAACTTATGGATAGGCTGACTAGCCAATCAAAAGATATCAAAGCATTAACCAAAGCTTTTCAGAATGCCAACAACAAAGGCGAGAATTATAAAATCAGTGGACCTAAACATCATCAATTGAGGAGAGAAAACACAATGGGTTCAACTAAGAAAGATCCACACTATCTTAACGGACGAATGTCAACATATGCTGTAAATACGGCATCGTCGAAAAACAAAAAATCATCTGATTAACTTGTATATAGCCGAACATGTATATATGTGCATACTTAATTACGATTTTAAAACTAACCTTCAATTTGTAGGTATTTTCATGTGCTGATTTACTCCATAATTATCAAGAAAGATTAACGGAAGGCTGCACAACTTTAACACAAAAACGTGCTATTGCTTGACTTGTTGGTGATTGTATATTATTTCTCGTGACATTCTACAATTCGTCAATTGAAGATTTTCAACGTAATTTTTATGTTATCTTCTATTGATGTTTTCTTTTTAGTTGTTTTTAGTTTCCTGTTTATTTTGTTTTAATTAATTAAATATTGATAACAGTTAAAATAATATATTCATCAACGTGAATTATAGATTAAATAAATGTCTTTGAATAAAATTGGTCTAGTTTGAAATAATTTAAAACATCTAGATATTGCTACCTTTAAGTATGCACAGTTATTGTCCAATAAACTCATCATAGAAACCAGGATTGAAATTTGAATTTGAACCAGACGCGTTTCGTCTTCAAAAGACTTATTAGTGACGCCCGAATCCAAAAAAGTAAAAAAGGCCAAATAAAGTATGAAGGTGAGAAGCATTGAGGACAAACAAATCCTAAAAGTTTTGTCAAATACAGCTAAAGTAATCTGGTAACACATCCAACCGATTTGATGTAATATGTCATAAGTAGTCTTAGAAAAGTATGATGAATTCTAGATAGCATAGCTGACTATATATTTAAACATATAATAAATCTTAAAATGCATTTGCTTTGGATTTTAATCATAACTTAAATAAATTAATTTTAGTATCTATGATGAGTTAATTTGCATGATTCTGGCTCGTTGTTTTGTTTTGGATTTCGTTAATTTCTCCATCTGGACATCTTGTTGAGCTGGAAAATTATTGCAAGTTTTAATATTATTTGGACTATAGTCAATATTTCTTTACTGAAAGGTATTATGTGCAGAAAGACATTTCAAATGTCAAAATATTAACGGACCCGAACAAGAAATCTCCTTTTTGTTAATGTTTTGATACAGTCCTTGATATCTGGAAATACTAGAGCAAAAGTGTTTAAAAAGTAAAATCAAATATCAAAACGCATTAAAAGCGAATGGACAAGAACTGTCATATTCCTGACTTGGTACAGGCATTTCCAAATGTAGAAAATTTGTGTTTTAATATTAGTTTTCGTTCAGTTAAGTCTTAATACTGCCCTTATATGGTAATATGATTATAAAGTGCAACTATGAAACATGGCTTACAAAAAATAATGCATCTTTATTAAATTGCTTCGTGGTACATTTTCTATTGACAAGGAACAGGGCCTAAAATACTTTTCTACCTGACTGTCTATTTCCGTGAAAGTTGTATGATTCGTATTGACCCAGTTTTACTTTAGTCAGATTACTTCAAGTCTTGTTTGTGTTTACTAATAGTATATATTTTTTTATTCAAGACTTTTGTATCTTCTTTGCATAATGTCTGTTCATTAATTATCGGCATTGTCTCCCTTAGATGATGTTGCTCCTGTATTCTTCTAATCTCCCTCTTGTTTCTATAAATAGATTGTTTGCACTGGTGGTTCTCTTTATTCAGCATTTTGATCTTAATGTCTTCAACATTTTAGCAACTAAATCCGTAAGATCATTTGGTGGAACATATGTAAAATCGTTTTCTTCATTTTCTACTTCCAAATTCTTCCAGCACATATACGTTAGTTTTCTCCATCTAGCAAATGACTTGAAATTCTCTTTTCTTAGACTGACCTTTAAAGGATAAAGTTCTATAATTCCCGAATGTTTTGGGAGAAATAGAGTATGACTCAAACCGGCACCATGTACACCAATCAAAATGTCCGTTTTCGATATCATTTCTAATTGTTTGTTCATTTGATAACTGTCTATCTGAACTCCTTTTACATTAACACTAGGAAAAAAACTGGACAAATTGGTCAAAATTTCGTTTTCATTTTTCAGTTTTCTTACTACTTTCCCCTTTGGATTCCTTGGATGAGCGATGTAATCATGTCTTAATATTACAAGAATGTTGATTCGGTCACAGTTAAGTTTATGGGAATCATCTATCCAATGAGATTTCAAGAAAAACTTTCTGAACTGTTCTATATAAGGAATAAATGACAGATGATGTTGGTTGAGTAAACTGTCGTACCCATTTATACTCCATATCAACTTCTTTGCTGTAAGAGGCTTGCTCAAAGAACTTGTTTGTATAATAGTTCCAAATAAAGTCTTCCACGTTTCATCTAAAATACTTTTTGGATGTGCGTCTATCAATAGTATCGTTAAATTCCGTGTCATTCTCTTAAAAAGTTTTGCCATTAAAAAAGTATTAAACCAGTCTGTCATGGTGTGATAAAAATTGGCATATTCAAACCTAGTTAAAGCAATAGCAAAATCGTAAAACCTGGTAAGACTTATGCCATTTGTGTTATTAGAACACTGTATAACTTTAACCCATCTGGCTTTAGGGTCATCTTTTCCATATGTATCTTTTGAAATCTCTGTACAGTTTAAACACGGAATCTGAAAATATCCATTTTCTAACGTGAGGTATTCTCTTTCTTCCGACTGGTTCAAAACAGATTCTATGTTTTCTCCTCCTTTGTTTCCATGACTGAATCTTGGATTTATAACAACCAATGATAGTTCAAAAAATAAGTTTGCATATGAAATAATATAGCCATGACAATATTCTATTGCATAAGACATCCATTGTTCGAAGGCATCTTCGTCTGGTATGATTGGAGTTCTTGTAAAACCAGTTCTGTTAGCATTTTTCATTGGGGTAGTCGGCAATAATTTTATCACTTTTGATATTTTCGGAGATACTATCTTAAATGTCAGGTTTCCTTTCATTTTTGGTTTTCTTGTAATTTCTCCTTTTCCTTTATTTACCTCAACCATATTTGGTTTCCTTGACTCATTGGTGTCATCAGATAAACTGGGATGTATTTCGTCAATATTGTCATCTATTGGGCGTATTTCGCCAATATCGTCATTTTTCGGGCGTATTTCGTCAACACCGTAATCTATCGGGCTGTTTGTTGGTGTTCTATTGTTAAATATTTTTAAAAGCAGAAAGCTGCAGATAAGAAAGTGTGCCAAAGCAAATATTACAAAGAGACGATTATAAGCCATCGTGTACTTCTATCAGAACAGCATCAGTCCGACGATATGGCAACACTACTCGAGATGCTATGAGATGTTAGATTTGTAACCGGAGAGCATATGATTCATATCCGAAAATAACATTGTCTCCTACGAGACTTGAACCCGGAACTTCTGTCTACAAGTCAGTTCTAATCGAAAGAGCGAAAAAAATTCTCTCTAGCTTCTATTCAAAGGAAGAAATCCCGTCACAAATGTAAGACAACATCTGAAAAGGGAGGAGAAAACTGAAACATCAAGGAAAAGAATCATTCAAAAAGTTATCAAAGTACCAGGATTATAATTTAGTACGCCAGACGCGCGTTTCGTCTACATAAGACTCATCAGTGACGCTCATATCAAAATATTTATATGGCCAAACAAGTAAAAAGTTGAAGAGCATTGAGGATCCAAAATTCCAAAACATTGTGCCAAATACGGCTAAGGTAATCTATGCCTGGGATAAAAAAATCCTTAGTGTTTCGAAAAATTCATTACAGACGAACAATCAAGTTGAAAGTTTCCATCGAAGATTGATGTTTTGGTCAGATGATTGAGAATATGGATAAACTACATTGTAGAAATATTGGTTTTATGGTTGAGTTTATGGACAAATTACTGAATAACAAAAACATGATTGTAGTTTAAATTTGCAGTTACGTTAATGTATGTGTGCTTACCTTCAGGATCCGTTTTTCTTTCAATTGAATAAATTAAATAAATAAAACAATGAAGACAATAAAACACATGATATGATCATTGAAGTACATTTTTAAATAGTTCAAATAGACATACACATATACATTATAGTATTTAGTGATCACAGTATCAAAAGAGTCATTTAATTAAATTGTTTGTCAGGAAAGCTGCCATTTCTAATTTTTTTCGTATTGATATAAGTCGTGTTAATGAACAAAATGTACGACTGTGGCCCATGTTTTACCGCAGAAGGTTTTGGCTGCTCGAATGCTAAAAAATACCAGGGTGTATATATGTTACAGGCATTTTCTATATTTAGGCATTTTGTAAAATGCCTGAAGAATTAAGGCATTTTAGAATTAAGGCATTTTCTAAAATGCCTGGAAGATTCAGTCATTATACATAATAACTAATTTTTTTAGGCATTTTACAAAATACCTGAAATTATTTTATAGAAGGTAATGTTAAGAAACACAATTTAAAGCTTTGAACATCAGAGCAGTTTTATTTATGATAATTACTAAAACAAAAAAGAAGAGCTAAAATAATCAAGAATACATTTTACTGAATTTTTCCAATTCACACAAGAACATAACTTGATAATTTTTTTTTTAATTTCTCAAAATGTTTGGATGACAGAACTGTACACAATATTTCTCCTGATGTTTTGCAAATATACTTTTTGTCGTAAAATCTGATTTAGAACTTCGACCACATTTGGAGAAATCTAGGTTTTAACACTTTAAGCTCTTTCATTACCTTTACTGATAAAATACTTAACGTTAGGCAAAATAAGGTATGCAATAAGCACACTTGTCACACATGCATATCTTCTTTTTCATATGTTCCCAAAAAAAAAAAGCAAAGTATATTATCATGATTCCAACAATCAATCAATTAAAAACGATTTATTTTCACTTTACCGTTTTGAATCTAGATTTTCTAGAAATTTCGATGACAAATTTTGTTCTTATGAACAAGTTCTGCCATTTTGACAAAATAATCATACATTAACTATTGGTATCTGAAATACAGAGTGAGTACTTAACGTAGTTTTACTAAAAAGAATGATATCATACTTGACATAAAAACCTTCCCATCTGGTTTTTGGAGAATCAATTAATTCTAACTAACCATTAGTTATTTTTTGCAAGATATTTTTTGCCCATTTTTGTCATATTCATCTCAATGATATCCTCCTTCTACAAATTGTATGAAACTCAACAGGCAATTTGTGGAATTTAACCACAAAATTTCAGTCATTTTACAAAATGACTAGATATGTTTAGTCATTTTGTATTAGCCTGTCAAGGTTAGGCATTTTGTAAATTGCCTGAAAATTCACTCATTTTAAAAAATGCCTAAATTTAGAAAATGCCTGTAACATATACTTATAATAACTAGGTAAAAATATGTAAAATTCGAAAATATATAAAAAAACTGTTCCTATACGGGTCTGCCACATACACCTATATGGATCCGATTGAGGATACATATTGATGCAAGTCTTTTGTCAGTGTTTCTTGATATCATGTTAGTCCTTTCAATATCAAAAGACTCTAAAATATCGACGAAAAGAGCCTCTCCAAAATACAACAGTTACAAAACTTTCTAGACACTACTGTTTCAATTCCTTACTTAAAACACAATCTAGAAAACTAGAGATTGAGACAGACTAACCCCACTTAATAACTGGGTCAAATCTAAGGTGTCCTAGGAGGGTCAGCAAATGTTCCATATGTGGCATCCGTTGTGTTGCTCTCGTTGGCCGACCGTGCAAGGACTGTATAGCCAGTCAAGGTCGTTGAAAACTTCCATGTTTTTGTGCTCACGTTAGAACATTTGAGATCGATAACATATTCTTTTATATACTTGAAAAATGTTTAGTTAAACAATGGCTTGTAAACAATATCAAAAAGCACTGAAGGCATTGAAGATTTGTTGGATTTTTTGTAAGACAATTAAGAATTGAAGAATTCAGAACACATTCTGGTACATTATTAGGTATCTGAGTCATCAGATTTCCTTCAAAACCATATCTGTGCATGCAAATATCAAAACATTGCAATAAAAATAAAAGATGTGTATGCAAAACCAGTAGAAAAACAACAAATTGAGGAAGAAAATTCCATTAAGAGACAGTAAAACAATTTTGAAATAATAATATTGAAAAGATTAGAAAGTCTGTTCATGTCTAGATTTTTTTCTTCTGAAAAGTTAACAAATCCTTGTGTGGTTCTTATTTTATATTTACACATATTCACATGTTGTGGAATCAATTTCCAAATAAATAGTCTTAGATATAAGAAGATGTGGTATGATAGCCAATGAGACAACTCTCCATCAAAGACACAATATGTAAAAGTAAACCATTATAGGTCAAAAGTGTGGTCTTCAACAAGGAGCCTTGGTTCACACCGAACAGTGAGCTATAAAGTGCCCAAAAATTGATTAGTGTAAAACCATTTAAAACGTTTTAATAGATACCAACCTTCTTCCTTATCTGAAACAATAGTGTAACATCACAGCATAGATGGACACGAATGTCCTATTTGTCAGTAAAGTGGAGTTAATTTCCATTTTCCATTTTCAGAGGATAAAGTATTGCATTAGTCCAAATAATTATGACGTCGTCGCAGCATTAATTAGAAATAATCATGATAATTATTTGGACTAGTATTGAGAAAATAACTGTGCATTTTTGGAACTTTTTCATATAATTGTTTTAATTTCAAGAATATATATATATACGTCAATGTTTGTGGTGTTGCTGTAGTTAAGGGAAAATGTTCGTTGTTATTCTGCGATTTACATGTTGAAATGTACTACAGTGAAACATCTCAAATCCGGCCGCCCATTTGGACCACGGTATTATATTATTTATTTATGCGTTTTTCTGTGCTGAGTGTTCTCGCGTTTGTCTGTACTATTTTCCTGTTACGTTGTGTTGTCATTTCAACGATATTTTATAACATTGCCATATAATCGTAAGGTTTGGCTTGCCACAAAACCAGTTTCAACCCACCATATTTTTTCCAAAATTGTCCTTATCAAATTAGGAATATGACAATTGTTATCAAATAGTCTGTTTATATGTTTATTGGCGTTTGTTTTTGTTGCACTCTAGTGTTCCTGCTGTTCCGTTGTTTTCCTTTTATAGTTGATGTGTTCCCCCCGCTCGGTTTTAGTTTATAATCTGGATTAGTTTACTCTCAATCGATTTATGATTTTTGAACAGCGGTATACTGATTGCCTTTATTTACAATATGTTTTATACCTGACTGTCGGTTTCTGTGAAAGTTTTATGATTCTTATTGCCAAAGTTTTGCTTCAATCAGATTGCTTTAGGTCTTGTTTGTGTTAACATGGTAATCGTTTGTATTGTAAGTCGTGTGTGTCTTCTTTGCTTTGTATGTGTCTGTTCATAGCGAGTTAAAAGATATCAGAGGGTCATTCAAACTCATATGTTGAAAATAAACTGTCAATGTCATGGCTTCAAGTTAAAAAAGAACAACAGACAAACAATAGCACACAAAACACAGCATATAAAACTAAAGCCTAAGCAAAAGAAACTCCAATTTTGGGGATTATCTAAGTTGCTCCAGAAAGGTAAGCAGATCCTGCTCCAAATATGGCACCCGTCATTATTTTCTCCATTTGATTTTGTCTATTCTAGATTCTTCGTCCAAATAGATTGTGTTCACTGTGGGTTTTTTATTCAGCATTTTAATCTTAATTTCTCCATCATTTTAGCAACCAAATGCGTAAGATCATTAGATGGAACATATGAACAACTGTCGTCTTCATTTTCTATTTTCAAATTCTCCCAGAACATATACGTTAGTTTTCTCCATCTTGCAAATGCTTTGAAAAGTTCATTTCTCAAACTGACTTTTAAAAGTCTAAATACACATACATCGTCCTGAACATACATAGAATATTTGCCACTGGACGTTAAGCAACCAACAATCAATTAATCAATCAATACACATACACAACTGTTTGTGGTGTGTTCCATAACTGGAAGGGTATCCATGCAACAGAAAACAAGAGAAAGATTTGTTTGTTGTATTGTTATAAATGTCTTGTATGTCGGTAAAAGGCTCATTAGAGCTGATAATGTCTGTGTGTGTATACTTTGTTGACTCTAAATAAAGCTTAAATGAATTTATTCACAACTTTATCTTCCGGAAACTCGAATCCGTTTTTGTTTGAAGTTTTCCACCTGATGAGAATTTCCGGTAACAGCTCAAGGTGTTTTTCCTTTTTTTTTTTTCTTAATATGAATATTATTTTCTGTACCCATGCAATATAGGTCAATTAAATTCTGATATAAAATCAAATCGAACAAAGACTTACTTCAAACGGGTAGATCGAAAAAAAAAAGACGCTTAAAGGGCATCTAATCCATACATGTGACAGAGTTGTCAAGCCACAACTGGAGATTTGGAAATTTTCAGCTGGAGTTTGGGCCTCATAACTGGAGATTTTTTATCGACCTTTTTATCGACATTACAAGATTTATTTGTGTGTGTTTAAACTGCATATCTTCCTTTTTTGTTAAAACACAACAATGATTCCATTCCCTTCAAGCATCTACATAGCCATTTTTACTTAGTAAAATAGAAGATAGGGGGGGGGGGGGGGGGTTCAAATATTTATTCATCATAATTTTATATAGTTCTAAATACAGTGATCAGCCATCATACATAGTTGGCAAAAAGTACATCTGCTTTAGCCACATTGTCAACTTTTGTACCACTACTGAACATGTTTGTAACAAAAGGTGTTGAATTGATAAAGTTGTGGGCTTTCTGGTGGGTAGCTGTCTCCATATTTTTGGTCATGTAATTAGGGCCACCATAGTCAGCTTTGCATGAAGTGTAGTAAGCATGGTCTTGACCCTTGTCACTGGACTTGCACCATTTTTAAATTTGGCTAGATACTGTGTCTTCTTTAATTTGATGCTGGGGTACAAGTATTTGATGATAACATATACAGTTTGCATTTTGTTAAATTATAAGACAAACACACTTATTTAGGTATTCCATTGGACCAGATAGAAGACATATCATATTTGAGTTGATTTTATTGTCTTTGAGGTTCATTATAAACTAAGTCTGTTCCATGTTTTCAACAGCATCAAAATTTATTAAAGTCGATGTTTATACAACTGTTCCATTGTCAGAATCACTTTTAATCATTCAGACATGTTTATTTAACTAGCTAGTTGATTACAAGGTAAATGCCAATCATCTTTTATTGTTGTATATACAGTCTAATCCTTAACACCTTCATTGATTACTCGAGGCATTTTTCCGGACCCAATTTTCCTATTTACCTTTTTGACACAAATTCCATTACAGGAAACTTCCGATTTTCTCGGACTTTTCCCATATCAATTTAAAGTTTCTTGGACTTTTCCCTGTCTGTATCTATTTTGTAAACAGAAATGTCTACTGAAAATTTTTCGAGATTGACATTTTCAAAAAGCGGAAGATTTCAAATTTTAACGGGAGGGACGGAAGAAGGTCTGAAAAGCGGGAGATTTTAAATCCCGCCGGAAGAATCACATGTATGCTAATCTTTCTATAATTTTCGATCCGTATAACCAAAGATTTGTACATGTATAGTAATATATAAATCCTTGGTATAACCCCGATAGGCCACAGACACAGGCGTTTGGGTATATGATACAGATATTTTTTTTAATTTTTTGTTGTTGATTAAAATATTCAATTTTCTATAAGAATAAGAATAAGAATATTTTATTTCCAATTAATTCTGTATTCTGTTTAATTAAACCAATTAAAGGGCCCTATAAAGAGCTTTCATGACATTACATACAAGTATGTAAGATTAGACATAAATTAGAGACATATAATATAGGAAAACAACATTGTTTAATACTATTAAAAATGCTATAAAAGGCCAGGACAGAACCAGATAATACAATTTACATCTTTAAATTATACCATTAAAAATTATATACCACTCAAAATATGTATACGTGTGGCTAATTTGCATTTATTATTTTTGAACTTCTCCTTATCTCTAGATTTTGAGATAAATACTTTCCTAAACATTTATACACATTTAAATTTTCTTGTGTAAATAGCCATAAAAACTTTGAAAAATTGTCTAAAGATTGAAAATTATTACAATTTAGAGAAATTTCAGTAAAAAACTCATTTCTGTTATCAATATATAGTGGACATTCAGTTACAAAGTGTATCTCATCTTCAACTTTATTTAAAGTACAGTATAAACATTTTCTCAGTGTCCTATTCATATTTATAAAACATATCTATCACTTCTGTACATGTCTCACCTAGTTTCCAGTGATTTAAACGACTCAGAGAAAATACCAAATTTTACTATCCATACTAAAAAACAAACATGCTTGGGTATATGATACAGATATTTTTTTTTTTATTTTTTGTTGTTGATTAAAATATTCAATTTTCTATATTTATAATACATATCTATCACTTCTGTGCATGTCTCACCTAGTTTCCTGTGATTTAAACGACTCGGAGAAAATACCAAATTTTACTATCCATACTAAAAAACAAAAAGGCAACTAACTCGACACCATTTTTCTGCTATCTATAAATAAATGAATTGACCTACCTGGATTCCCCAAAGATTTCTCTGGAAAACGTGCCTTCCTTGCCGTCAGATAGCAGACGTTGTTTTTATTTATCAAATTGGTATTGTTTGTAACATTTTTAGTCCTTCTCCAGCATATAATAAAAAGATTTTAATTATTTTGACTACTCTTAAATTTCAGTCCCCCAAAGTTGATTTTTGTTCCCGAACTTTTGTTACTAAGGTAGCAATACTAAAGGTAAGGAAAAAATACTAAAATTTGCCCTTATAAATTTTACCATCCCCTTTCATTGCTTTCTTGCAATATCAAGCTTACTGTTTGTGTCATATATGGGCATATGTATGTAATCAGAATCTTCCGTAGATTTTATATCCAGTATATAAAATGGTAAAATATAATTTCATTTTGGTGTATCCATGGCACTTTCTACTAGTTATTAGACAGATCGAAATATTGCGACTTGTTTACGTTTCTGTTTCACTTTCTCAGAATAAATGTTTAATTATCGATCTCGATAGTTTAGAATTCATTACGTTCGTACGCATTAATTTGACGATCTTTTCTGCATTACTTGTCAGTCTAAACTTCAAATATGTTCAAATAACATTGAAAGGACGTTATATTTCTTACTAATCCGTAAGTCTGGTCGGGACTAGTCCAAGCTGAAAATTTAATACTAGTCTGGGGCATCAGGCTAGTGGTTAACGACGCAGACTGGGTCACTCCCGACTCAAACTTTGTTTACAAAGTTACAGCAGCAGAGTCTGTAACAGACTGTATCTGTATGACATGTGAATAAATTGTCGATATCCATGCTGGCTTTGAGAGAGCGCCGCCGATTTATTAGCGGGGCGTGAGAACAGCTAGATTTGAAGCTCTCTATGTTTGATGTGTGCACAATAGTGTCGTCTAGCTGATTTGACGCGATCACTATCTTACAAAGGATGAGTTTGAATATTGTACGGTGTTTTACTTGGTGGAATGTCAATATACTCGCAGTTAATGTTGACGTCAGAGTTATTCTTCACTTGCTTTTCCACAACAATTGTTGCATGGTATTCTGAAAATTTCTCGGCAGTTATGGTGCTCTTCAGACATGCTTTTTTGAGGAATTCGTCTGGTTCAATAGTGTGAATCAGCTCCTCAACTACTTTTTTCATAAAAACTAATTTTGGCTTCAATGCTTGTTCGTTCCTGTCTGGAGATCTTGTTGTAGTTTCAGTTTGGCAAGCATTTTTGAGACGTATTCATCCTCTCTTGACTTGTAATCTCTGGTGATACATTTTGCCGCTTGACATGTATCCTTTCAAGCTTGTTTATTTTTGTTACCGGGCAGAGGTTGCATACTATGGCTCCATATTTAATTATGAGATCCATTCCTAAAGGTCTAGTTCATTCTTCTAATCTGACACAAATTTCAATAACTGGAATGCCACCCAAGTTGAATATATGGTGACCCACTAAATCAGCATAATTACTTGGAATTGTGTTTAATACCATGATGGTTCAATAGCATAAACTTAAATGGAGACAGAAATTTGACATGAAAGATGGTGGGTTAGTGCAAAATAAAAAAATATAGCTGACTATGATATATAGTTAAAGAATGAATATCAATTACATGGGTCATGGACAGAGTTGTTATAAAATATCAATATGGCAGAGAAGTGGTTTCTAGTTTCATATAAAGCAACCTGATTGACATGAAATAACAAAATCAAAGGAGTATCCCTATTTGTCTAATCTTCAAGGTGAAATTAAACTAGTATTACAATATTATGCTATTGTGTAAATCTACAGAAATAGAATTTGCTTCAAGTAACAGAAATAACTTAACTATGTCACTACATGTAGTAACTTATTTAATGAGTATGTGGGTAATTAGTCCTATAACATATGACCTCGGGAGCATTATTTACTATTTCTATTTACTGTTCTGATAATTTTTTTTTACTATCAATATGCCACACTTCGCATTCAAAAAATAAAAAAAATAAATATCAGTATAAAAACGTTAAAAAATGAATAAGAATGCGAAGTCATATGTTATAGGACTAGTGGGGTATAAGAGCTTGTTACAACAGGCTCTTCATAATCATTTGGTTTGAAAAGGATACTAGTAGTCTGTCAATGATTCTTGATTTAGAAAAATGTAATTGCAAGAAAAAAATTACACATGACTTAGACTATCATTCAGGTAGTCTTTATTTAGTACATGTACAAAAGAACAGCCAGTAGTCATTGAATATTGTAGATCATTTAAATAGTCTTGACCTATTTATTAATATAAAAGAACAGCTAGTAGTCATTGGATATTGTAGATCATTCCAGTATTCTTGACCTATTTATTTGTACAAAGAAACCAGCCAGTAGTCATTGGATACTGTAGATCATTCAGGTAGTCTTGACCTATTTATTTGTACAAAAAAAAAAGAACAGCCAGTAGTGATTGGATACTGTAGATCATTCAAGTGGTCTTGACTCTTGACCTATTCATTTGTACTAAAAAAAAACAGTCAGTTGTCATCTTTACTTCACACACATATATACGAATATCATTTATATGCTTACGAGACATGTTGCAATGTTAAACTTATTACGGTATGTGAAAATCAAGACTTGCATAAAAATATCCCAATATTAGAGGAAGTGGCGTCATTTTTCCTCAGAGCTTTCAGCTCTTTGATTGTGTTATTGTCTTTAATTTTTGCTTATGTTAAGATTATTTATAACACAATATTGACTGATGTACCCCTATACTGGACATTTTTACCTATTATGTCTGTTTTATTCACATATCATTGTCAATATAAAGGAATTTGATGCAACTGTCAAACAAGTGAGAGGTTTAGCTAGCTATAAAATCAGGTTTAATCCATCGTTATGTACATGAGAAAGTGCCTGTACCAAGCCAGGAATATGACAATTGTTATCCTTTTGTTTGATGTGTTCGAACTTTTGAATTTGCTTTTTGATTATGGACTTTCTGTTTTGATATTTCCTCCGAGTTCAGTATTTTTGTGATTTTACTTTTTTAAATTGTGACATGGATGGAGAGTTGTCTCAATGGCCCTCATACCACATCTTCTTTTTTCTAAAATCAAATATATTCCTTTATAGAGGGATCATTTTATCCCTCTACAGAAATAATCCCTCTATAGATAGAGGTATAAACACCTTATAGAGGGTTTGATCCCAACCTGATTAATCCCCATAGGGAGTGTACATGGATTCCACTGTATCTTGGCAGCTCTTGACAGGTTTTTCTGATAATGGAGGACAACCACTAAATGTTTATGTTTGTCTCCCCTTCTCATTGATTCCAAAGTTCTACAAAAATGTATATATTTGCCACTGAGGAAATATTATGGCAATAGACCACTTTCTCTTTTGTTGCATTTCCGTCAAAAACTAAATAGTTTGTTGCATTTCCAGTTAAAAATTTTAGTTAAAGTGAACATTATTGGTGTTTTGAAAGGGGTCTTCACTTCCTCCCCATTGTTGAGCGAGTGGATGATTAATATGCTTCCTCCCCATTGTTGAGCGAGTGGATGATTAATATGATGCTATATTGCATAAATTATTTATCAAATTAAATTCTTATAATAGTTTATCCTATAAATCATGAATACTCCTTAGGACCTTTAATAGTCCAGGGATAAAGGCATTCCCCTTTATCTGGTAAATGGCGTCATAAAGGTACACATTATTAACAAATTTTATTGGTGAAGGACTGATAGCCCATAAGTGGTCTATTGCAGGCTCTCTGATAAGTTAGAATGTCTGGTTTATGTTTTAATTTATAAAGTTTAATTTATTTTTCAGAATGCGGGTGACAAGAGTTTTATGTAATTACTTTAAAAGATATGTCGAATATGAAATGCGACAAAGCTCTGGAGTAGATTATAAAGTTCCCATTTATGGATGGGTCCGGAAAGGAAAAAGGAATTGGAAATACAGTCAGTTTCATCCTTTATCAGCTCAAGGACAAATGATAAATAAAACATCAAAGGAAAATGACTTAGTGGAACCTATAAAAGACTGGAAAATATTTAGAGGAGATAGGGTATGTATTCTAGTATATAATCAAAATGACTTTGTGGAACCCATGAGGAAATAAGGTATGCATTTTAGTATGTTAACAATTGTCAAAGCTGATATTTATACCCCCTGACAACTGACATCATTTTTTTAAGGGCGTGGGGGGGGGGGGGGGGGGGAGGGGGGTGTGTGTTATGTAGGAATCATACCTTTTCTGTCCATATGTCTTGTAAGGGAAACTCTTTCTAAAAGGCCAGACAGATATTGATAAAATTGAGAATAGAAATGGGGAACGTGTCAAAAAGACAACAACCCAACCATAGAGCAGACAACAGCCGAAGGCCACCAATTAGTCTTCAATGCAGCAAGAAACTCCCTCACCTGGAGGAGTCCTTTAGTTGGCCCCTAAACAAATATGTATAATACTATAGTTCAATGATAATGGAAGTCATACTAAACTCCGAATTATACACAAGAAACTAAGATTTAAAGTCAAACAAGAATAACAAATGCCAGAGGCTCCTGACTTGGGACAGGCGCAAAAGTGTGGCAGAGTTAAACATGTTTTTTGGAATCTCCACCCTCCCCGTATACCTCTAGCCAATGTAAAAAAAAACAATGTCAGAATAGGTTACAAAAGAAACTAAACAAAATCACAATAATACATAAATTAACAAAGGAATACTAGCAGTTACTGACATACAAAATGTACCAGCTCCAGACCTTAGTTAAACTGATTGAAAGATTATGTCTTCATCATGTGAATATCAATCACAATCCTTCCAGTTAGGGGGTTTAGTATTATACCATCATAAAATATGTGAGAAGAACATAACCTGTGTCATGCCAACAACTGGTTTTAGAATAAATGTGTAGAATTCCGATGCAAATACCCTATAAGTGAATCAATATTAAAGCCAAAATATGCAATCTTTAATGACCTGACAACAGTATCCTAACTATATTCCTTATTAATAAGTCTGTTTAAAGGTTATGTTGGCTTTTGAGGTGAATAATGACATTTTTGTGCTTTGTATAGAATATTACCATAAAAGATTGGATGTGAAATACCTGAACGTTTAAGATATCTGCATGTTGAGTTATATTTACGAATGATGTCCTTGTACCGATGATAAATTTAGTAAATGTTTAGACTTGTTTGTAATATCGAAAACTCTGGTGTAATAATTTTTCAGTAGAACATAAATTTCTCTAGCTAAAATCAAATACATTGTTACATACACAAGCGAATGGTACAAGGTTAAACAGTTATTGTATACTACCTGAGGAAGTTATCTCAGTGCTACTAATTAAAGGGGAGATAATCCTCCTTATAATCCTGATCTAACACATTCAAACTTTCTTTAATATTGCAATATATGATAATAGTCTCTTTTTAGTCACATCCTCCTAAACAGTAAGACAGTTGACTGATAATTTATAAAAATTTACACAGTTGTAAAACAGTATATGGAGATGTGCTGTAAGGAATATAACACTGGGCATGGTCCAACACAATAAAGGGGAGATAATCAAATATTGACCTATTTACTCACAGTTCATGTAAATATAAAAAAGAAGATGTGGTATGATTGCCAATGAGACAACTGTCCACAAGAGACCATAATGACACAGACATTAACAACTAGGTCACCATACGGCCTTCAACAATGAGCAAAGCCCATACCGCATAGTCAGCTATAAAAGGCCCCGATAAGACAATGTAAAACAATTCAAACAAGAAAACTAACGGCCTTATTTATATTAAAAAATGAACGAAAAGGTTAAGGGCAACACGTTATGTTACAGAAAACTTCCTTGGCGTCAGTGAATAAAAAGCGATGAATATAAACTAACTGACGCCAACATTATACCTAACTATCCGAGCAGTGTGCGCGGCACACTGTGTGAATGCTTGAGGATAACAAATATGTAACACATAAACAAACGACAACCACTAGATTAAAGTTCTTTTTTTTTTTATCATTTCTATGAATTTTAATGAATAGTAACAATGAAATCTTGTTGATTTATCCAAATTCTGTAAAACAATAAAGTCTATATATCATGTATATTGAAGTAACTATACTGTACATTCCTGTTCAATTCTGTCATTGGCATGCATACAACATCCTTTTTTTATGTAAATATTTTAATTTGTTTTTATCCATAATGTTTGTTAATACTGTCTATTTTTTCATTGTACTACAATGTTTTATGTTTCATATGAAACCTTAAATGATATAAAATGTTAACTTTAAAAGTTTTAAAGTTTAAAAGTTGTAGTTTGTATAGCTAAGAGTGATCCTGATTGACCTACAAGTTTTAAACACAAATATTATGGAAAAATATCACATTGGCTGTTTTTACAACAATGAGATAACATGGTAGTCAAATTCTAAACCTATCTCAATAAAGATGATTTTACGTACATTTGTTTGCTACTGTCTCTAATAGACTTATTTATAAAACACATTGACACTATTCATCACCTTCAATTCAGTGATTTCAAATAGACACCATTTTAAGTGGCAACAATTTTCAACCACAATAAAAAGTAAATCCTTTAAAAATAGAAACTTATACAGAATTTTCTTTGAAAAAGTTTCTAAATCAAAACTTTCTAATTTATTTGAAGCTGTATAAAGCTGCGCCTTGAGGAGCATCTGGTTCTGATACTATATGCAATAGGTCACCTTTATTTGGTGTATGGAAATATTTTTTGATGTACAGGTCAGTCTTGCCTGGTTTATTTGACCTTGACCTCCTTTTCACAGTTCATTGCTCAGTGTTAAGGTTTTGTGTTTTGATCTGTTTTCTTAAACAGTAAGCAATAGATCAACTATATTTGTTGTATGGAAGGATTGTAGGGTGTACATGTCTACCTGGCATGGTTCACCTTACCTTGACCTCATTTTCATGGTTCATTGGTCAATGTTTAGTTTTCTTGGTTAAGTCTGTTTCTTAGAAACAAGAAGCAATAGGTCAACTAAATTTAGTGTATTGAATGATTGTAAGGTGTACATGTTTTTCTTGTTCAGTTTATATGACCTTAACATATTTTTGGGTCCTGTTAAGTTAATGTGATAGTTGTAGTAACGCTTTATATTTAGGACTATCAATTTAAGTAAAGAAGGCGAGACATTTCAGTGTACTCATGTTAATTAAAGCATTGTGTGTTATATTGTTTTTAAGGTGTCATACCACCATTAATTTCTCTATTAGTCTTTGTTAAATTTGCACTTTTCAAAAAAATGTGCAGAATTTATCTTTATTTCAAATAAAGAAATACTTGGCATGAGTAAAGTTTTATCCTGTCCAGTACTATAGAAAAAATTTCACATAACATTTCATTGCATATAAGAAAATAACCATCACTAGAAGTTAACCAATCAAATTTCTCCCCTTATTTAATCTGTGAACAAGGTTTAGTAACCATGTAACCTCAAGTTTACAAAATATTCTAAAGAAATCCCAAATAAAAAAAATAATGTTGCTTGAAATACCTAATAAAATTGAGAATGGAAATGGGGAATGTGTCAAAGAGACAACAACCCGACCAAATAAAAAACAACAGCAGAGGGTCACCAACAGGTCTTCAATGTAGCGAGAAATTCCCGCACCCGGAGGCGTCCTTCAGCTGGCCCCTAAACAAATATATACTAGTCCAGTGATAATGAACGCCATACTAATTTCCAAATTGTACACAAGAAACTAAAATTAAAATAATACAAGACTAACAAAGGCCAGAGGCTCCTGACTTGGGACAGGCGCAAAAATGCGGCGGGGTTAAACATGTTTGTGAGATCTCAACCCTCCCCCTATACCTCTAACCAATGTAGTAAAGTAAACGCATAACAATACGCACATTAAAATTCAGTTCAAGAGAAATCCGAGTCTGATGTCAGAAGATGTAACCAAAGAAAATAAACAAAATGACAATAATACATAAATAACAACAGACTACTAGCAGTTAACTGACATGCCAGCTCCAGACTTCAATTAAACTGACTGAAAGATTATGATTTCATCATATGAACATCAGGCACAATCCTTCCCGTTGGGGGTTTAGTATCATACCATCATAACATATATGAGAAGAACATAACCCGTGTCATGCCAACAACTAAGACATATGTTTATGACACAGAAAGGTTTTAATGCAATAAAATGTAGGATTAATTACCTACAACTATCAAATGCAAGGGAATATTTTTTTTCAACCTATTTTCCTATACAACCGGATATGACATACCATGATTTGGTGGTATTACACCTTAAGGGTCTTCAGTGATGGGATAATATGGAGACACAATATTTTTAATTTATTAAATCTGTTATTAAATTTGTTACATTAAAAGATGGGTCATAAAGAATAGTTCAGATTTGTATTTTTGAGATATAATTTATTATTTACCACTCATCATTCTATATATGGATTTCTGTCACATTCAACATGAGTTATAATAGTTATGTCCCTGCTGTAGTGGAGGGGGCATTAAGTTTTACCCTTGTCCGTCTGTAAGTACGTCCTCCCAAAGTTGGTTTCCGTTCTCTAACTTAAGTTTGCCTCAACCAAATGTTGTAAAACTTATACACAATGCTTATTACTACCATATACAGACCAAGTTTGAATTTTGGGGCTGTCTTCTTTTACTGTTCTAGAGTTATGCCCTTTTCAAATGAAAAAATTGCTGAAAAATTTCAAAAATATCAATCAAGTATTATTTTTTTTTAAATTTGAGTTATCTTCCTTTGTCCCAGCCTGGGATCCTGGCTAGTGATTTGCTCCGCTACATGATACTTATCGACGCAGCATGATTGGGCCAGGTATCCAGACTACCTTTGTCCATGATTAAAGCTGAATCAACTACAATCAATGCTTTTTAAAATACTTTGAAAATTGGAGTTATCTTTCTTTGTCCAGAATGGTAGTTGAATCAATGAAATACCAACTGTTAAATTAAAGCAATCTTTACCATTCAGTGCTTACAAGCACTTGTATTACCATTTCAGGGTTATGCCCCTTTACAAATGGAAAAATTGCTGATGTTTTTTGTTTCTTATCTCTTAACTTTAGTTTGTTTCAACTAAATTTTATGAAATTTGTATGTAATGCTTATAACCACTAAACTCAGTTTAAGTTCAAATTTTGGCAGCTTCACTTTTATGTCCCTTTATAACATTATAGGCAAGCAGGGGAAACATCTGTGTCCCTATGGACACATTCCCCATTATTTTAGTCTAGAAATCAAGGACAAATTCTTGATAAAATGTACAGCACCATACAGGCAGTAATAATGTATTTAAGCAGCAGTTTTCAGTGAATTTACGTTTAAACAAGTATTTGTATAGTAAAACTTGTTTTGAGCAATTATACGTCGTAATTTATCCGGAACAGGTGCTCGGAATATTTTTACGGGTCGTATATAGAAGAACACCGGTTGTATTTTTTCTTGGCAACTGGCTAAGACTACACTTCAATTCACATGAATTATGATGAGTGCTATGTAATGTATAAGTGACAATGATTACGATAAGATATATCACTTATTTACGTCCAATTTGCAACATCAGCAAGTTCAAGGCGGCCTTGCAAGTTGCTGGAACTTCACGATCCATCCACTTAAAGTTAATTTCGACAAGTGTTCTTAATAATTGCACATGGAGAAGAAGTTTTTATTCAACAACAGC
This sequence comes from Mytilus galloprovincialis, assembly GCA_037788925.1. Classification (NCBI taxonomy): domain Eukaryota; kingdom Metazoa; phylum Mollusca; class Bivalvia; order Mytilida; family Mytilidae; genus Mytilus; species Mytilus galloprovincialis. The sequence goes on along the minus strand of CM075335.1, from coordinate 1,569,368 downwards.
TGACAAGGTAAGCTTATTTTTGTTTTTACAAGTATCGAAATCCACTTTATCAGAAAACTGTTGTTTATTTAATGTCAATATTGAGAACGATAGTTGCGGTGTCGATTAAAATTTAATCAATTATATTTGATTGAGGATTGATAAGCAAAACTTAACATGCTGCATTTAAAAAAGAATGAAAATGATGTTTGGTTTAAGGTATATAAAAACTGTTTATATTATTACTAACGTTAGAATATATTTTATTATGATACTTTACACAGTCTTCATGGTCTTATAATAACTTTTTTATGTCGACTATGTCCACCTGTATACGTATCATTTGCAATTTACATTTTTATACAAAAAGAAATAAGCATACAATTTCTACAAATAAATTAATAAATTTCACATTATTACCATCATGATACACTTATGAATAATAATAAGAAAAATTGGACTAAATTATTGACATGATTGAGGATATAAACATGATATTAAAAAGACAATTGCTTGTAACCTTGTTTGTTTACAATTACATTTGGGTCAGAGTTAAATGAAATAATCAATGACAACATATATACATTTTTTGTACTGTTAGTAATGTATAGTTATGTTTTTGGTCCCAGATGGCAAAAAGTAAATCTTTAATGAAAAGACACAAATCCTTTTGATATGTATGTAATTAATTTTAACATGGTTAAAATTGATTTTCTTTTATAACAAAAAGTCATGTATAAATTTAAAACACTGTAATAAGTTGAACAATCAGGGTTTTTTAACATTATTTTAAGTATTTTAATAAAATTTATAATTAGATAGTGAAATGAAGACTTTTAAATAAATAAAGTGCAAGTTTAAACATGAAAATCATTTAAATTAGGCATTCTGATTTGTTTTCCATCTACTATTAAAGAGTTTTGCCCCTTTGATTCCTTAAAAACTATATAAATTTGGTTACCAGATGATAATGTAAGCACTGTTTGACAAAATCTGTTGAAATTTAAACACAATGTCATTGATCATAGAATATACTGGTCAAGTTTGATTTTGCTGATTTCCCCTATAAATAGGCTACAAATGTACCTTAAAAATTATGATTTTTATGGTTCCTTGTACTATTTAGACAATGTAAAGTTTTAACCCAATATTCTGAAACTTTGGTTTTGCAACTTACCACTACACTGAAAAGTTTTTGTGCAAGCTGTGTTCACTAGATCATCTATATAAATTCTAGTTAAAGTTTACATGAATATTGTTTAAATCAATCTGCATCCTAACATTGTCTTTATCTCATGACAGGAATAATTATTTACTTTGTACATTAATTACATGACTTGTGTGTCAGTTATACAGTGTACTATCTCTCATAATATGAATATTTCCTAATGATAATCATATCTATAATGATTAAAATTGAGAATGGAAATGGGGAATGTGTCAAAGAGACAACAACCCGCCCAAATAAAAAACAACAGCAGAGGGTCACCAACAGGTCTTCAATGTAGCGAGAAATTCCCGCACCCGGAGGCGTCCTTCAGCTGGCCCCTAAACAAATATATACTAGTCCAGTGATAAGGAACAATATGTTCTTAATTACATGTTAAAGATGGAAATTCTCTTTATATATATTATATAGACATGTGTCTATTGTTGAAGAGCTTTATTTTGCCCCTATATGTATAGCTAAGTGAAAGAAGTATAGAAATTAGCATTTATTCAAGTTTCAATCCCTACCATTTGCGTTTTCTTGGACAAGCATATTTTAGTTGAATAATAATGGTCTATAAGCATGATTAGCAGTAAAATTTATTTCATGTTTAATTTGAACCAGTGGGATTTTTTTAATTCAATTTGACTTTTTCATAGAAATGCATTGTAACCAGTGGTTAAAAGGATTATGGTCTTGTTATGTTACCAAAATTAGAAATAATTGTGATCTGGGGCCATATACACAAAATCCCTTATTATTCATGTAAACTAAATTCACAAAATCCCTTATTATTCATGTAAATTAAATTCACAAAATCCCTTATTATTCATGTAAACTAAATTCACAAAATCCCTTATTATTCATGTAAATTAAATGCTAAATCATGGTTACCATTCTACATTTTCTTTTATAAACTGAGTTTATAATAAAATCAAATCAAATCAAATCAAATCATTTTATTGGTGTAAAATCCAAATATTGGATTGTTACCAAGACAAACATGACAATCATTACAAACATATAATATCTAAATTTAAACAACATTCATATTCTTATAAGACTATATTCAAATGTTTTGGAGGAGGTGATACCTTTGCAAATTTGAAAGTACAAGTACAAACAAGATCATGCATGTTTCCATTCTCAATTTTATGAAATATTTGCAACTGGACATTAAGCAACCAACAACCTATCAATCAATTTAGATCTATATTTTCAAGGTCTCTCTGAATTTTAAAGCAAAATTACAGTCCTTTTTTACTAAATACTTTATTCTCTTTAAAACAAAATGTTAACAGATCTAGAGAACATATAAATTATGTAAATACTAATTATATTTAAATTAAAATTTGTCCAATTTGTTTCAATTGTTTAAATCCAGACAGTTTATGTATTTTATTACTAGAATGCCAGGTAATAACAACATATGATTATACCTGTCTGCATCTTCTAAACATATGCCCTGATTGGGTGTTTTAGATAACTGTAAGATATGTAATGATAACATGTGATGGAAATTAGATCTGATGATGTTCAACACATGGATTCTGATTGATGTATGTATTTCAAGAATAACACTATAGATTTGATGTTTTACTTTCCAGGGGAACCAGTTTGAAATGGCCAACAGTGACCAGGTACCAGAAGGTATATTGTTGGGAATAGGGAATCCTCTACTGGATATTACCATTAGTGCAGACCAGAGTTTCTTAGACAAATATGGCTTACAGTCAAATGATGCTATCATTGCAACGGAAAAACATACAGCCTTATTTGAGGAAATGGTGGCTGACTTTAAACCTATTTACCTCGCAGGAGGAGCCACTCAGAACAGCATAAGGGTGGCTCAGTGGCTTTTACAGAAGCCAAAAGCAACCTCATTTATTGGTGGTGTTGGAAATGATCAATTTCATGAAATTTTATTAAAAACTGCTGAAGAAGTTGGTGTGAATGTTAAATATGAAATTCACGATGATAAATCGACGGGGAAATGTGGTGCTATAATTACAGGGGAAGACAGGTCTTTAGTGACAGATCTGGGAGCAGCAGAACATTTCACAGCAAACTTTTTAAGTCAACCAGATATATGGCAGCTTGTAGAAAAAGCTCAGATTTTTTACATCGGTGGATTTATAGTTCCTGTTAGTTCTAAAGCTGTTATACATGCAGCCAAGCATGCTGCTGAAAATAATAAAATTGTTGTGATGAATTTACACGCGAAATTTTTATGTGAAAAATTTGCTGATCCTGACCTTAACTTGATGCAGTATGTGGATGTGTTGTTTGGAAATGGAGACGAAGCCAAAGCCTTCGGTAGTTGTAGTGGATTTAACACATCAGACATTAAGGAGATAGCACTCAAAGCTCAGGTACTGCCAAAACTCAACGAAAAACGTAAACGAATGATTGTTTTCACTCAGGGTAAAGAACCAACCATACTAGCTCAGGACGGACAAATTACAGAATTTCCAATTGTTCCAGTGAAGAAAGACTTAATTAAAGATACTAACGGTTGTGGTGATGCATTTGTCGGTGGATTTTTATCTCAGCTTGCTAAGAACAAGCCACTTGACGTTTGTATGGAGTGTGGGTTTTATGCATCTAAAGTTGTAATTCAGCATTACGGATGTAACTTCCCTGACCACCCACAGTTCAAATAATAATGCATCTAAAGTTGTAATTCAGCATTACGGATGTAACGTCCCTGACCACCCACAGTTCAAATAATAAAGTTTATTTATAGGGCAGTTTTTACTTGAAGTCTATCAGACATCTGATTAAAATCAGATCAGCATCTTTAGTCTGTTAGATTTGTTTGTCGCTGGTGTATAATCTGAATCTGAAACCGTTCCATAAGAGGTTGAATAACTTTGTATGCAAATTTTTATTAAACCAATCACTTCAAGTAACCTGCTGCCACTTTGAAAACCAATATTTTCCCCAAACATACATGACATAGATCATTTGTAGATTGACATATCGAAATAAAATTTTACTGGTATATGATTAAATGTTAAACAGACTTGTGATAAATAACTTACAAAATGACAATGAAACATAATACTGCTTTGGTAAGTTGATAAATGCTAACATTTAGGTTGAAATGAAATAGAAGTGATTGGTGAGGACATAAAATTTGTGGTCGATCCAGGGGGAGGGTTCTGGGAGGTTGAAACCCCCCCCCTCCCTCGATCCTGGGTTGGGAACCCTCTTTTAAAAATACTGGTAGGTTGATAATCCCCTGACTATATTAACAACATTTGGCAGAAAAAGCCAACAATATCATGAATAAAATTGAGAATGGAAATGGGAAATAGAATATGCCATAGAGACAACAGACCAAAGAGAAGAAACAGCCGAAGGTCACCAATGGGTCCCTAACGCAACGAGAAAATCCTGCACCCAAAGGCAGTCAGCAGCCAGCCCCGTAACAAAAATGTTTACTTGTTCAGTGAAAAATTCTGAAAATGGATGTTATACTAAACTCCAAAACAGATATGAACTAAATTGAAAAACATACAAGACTAACATGACTAGCAAAGGTCAGAGGCTCCTTACTTGGGACAGGCACAAAAATGTGGTAGGGTTAAACATGTTTTGTGAGATCTCAACCCTCCCCCTATCATGCCTATATATACCTCTAGCCAATGTAGGGTAAAGAAACACAGAAATATGCAAAGTAAAACTCAGTTGAAAAGAAGTTTGAGTCTGATGTCAGAATAGGTAACAAAAGAAACTAATCAAATTAACAAAGGACTACTATATTTATATCAAAAAGTAAAAACTGCAGAAAATTTGGAAGAAAAAGTTTTAATTTGATGTTAAGAACCCCTTATGGAATGTTTTCAGATCTTGCACTATTGTTAAACAAATATCGAGAAGAGTGAACGATTTGACTTTAATCAGATTGTTCTATTAGTATAAAGTTGTTAACAGGGAAACCTTTTGATATTTTGATATTTATAAACATTTTAAATTTATAACTTTAATTACCAATTTTTACAAAGGGGGTCATGAAGGTTTACATTATATATTTATTTAAAAAAAAAAGGAAATAAGAAAAGATATAAATGTTCATGTGTGATACTATTTATCTAACCATGTTAACCAATAGATAAATTAATTTATTTTCATTTTGCTTCCACTATTGACCCTAAGAGATACAAGAGTGCTGCATTTAAGTTATTATTGTAGTGTTTTAAACATGTGTGATTGCCTGAAGATTGTTAATGAAAGATGATTTGCCCTACGGCCTACTGCATTAAGAAAGCATCTGTCCTTGAACCTTCTTCTATATCTGTATTTATTGCAAGGTATTTATATACAGCTACATCAGACTTTGAAATTAAGTTAACATGGTTAGATATTTCCCTTGCTCAATGGATTCAGTAGAGTCCACAGCTCATACTCAGTACATTGGAGGATATTAGAGGAGAAACACACATTTATCATTGGTGCCTTCGATAGGGATAATAAAATTATCCTTTTTTTTTATTGTTTTATTGATGACTGCCTTTTTTATACAGTTTTAGTGATATTTTTTATTGAAACTTGAGCTTTACAATATTATAACATATTTTTGATTAACAGCTACATCATATTAAAGTAATTAAAATAAACAGCTTTTTTTCTTCTGTATTTTTACGATGCATACACATGCATGTGGAAATGACATGTATTTATAATTACTTTGTTGTTGGCTGTGCTGGATGTGAAATATTATCTGACTCGGGGTGTAAACAAATTCACCTAAATATATATAAAATCTATTCATAAAAAGGAGAAGAAATCAGACAAAAATCATATGAAAATAGGGAGATTGATTACCAATAATGAGAGATTTGTCATGTTAGGAAGGATGTATATAGATATAAGAAGATGTGGAATGAGTGCCAATGAGACAACTCTCCATTCAAGTCACAATTTGTAAAAGAAAAACCATTATAGGTCAAAGTACAATCTTCAACATAGAGCCTTGGCTCACACCAAATAGTAAATTATAAACGTCCCTAAAAATGACTAGTGTAAAACAATTCAAATGGGAAAACCAAATAAAGGTCTAATCTATATAAAAAATGAGAAATGAGAAATACTTATGAACCACATCAACAAAAAACAACTACTGAACATCAGGTTCTGACTTTATATTACATTTAATTAACACGAGTTCAACATTAGCAATTTGGGGATTTTACATATATTGTTGGAACAGTTTTCTTGAAATTAAAATGGAACTGACTTCTTGCATAACAATTTGCCAAATAGGAAAAATGTGAGCAACAATATACTGCTCCAAAGCTGCATCCTGGAAAAGCAAATTCTGAATATGACATCCCATTCCTACAACATGTATAATGAAAAAGGCATTAAATTTTACATATATCTTCATACAGAATTGAATTTGTGCATGTACATGATGTATCAACAGGTTAACAATTGTTATAATATAGGAAAAAACCATCTGTTGATTTTGTATGATAGTGAAAGGTCTGAAACTTCTTACAGTAACCTGACAGTTTGTCTTTTCTTGAACCTTCTTTATGAGATTTCTTTAATGGTTGACATAATTTATATGGAATTATAATACAAATATCAGATTACACTTAACTTTAATCTTTGTCAAAGATGATTGAAATGGCCTACATAATTTAACCTTGTATCAATCATTCATGTTAATTATATAATTAACATCAGAGAACTGGCTGATAGGTACTTCCAGACATTCAACAATAAGAGATACATGTATGTATAAAACAAAAATGTAAGACCACTTATTCAGCAATTGTGTATTCTCTATCATCACTAGAAATGTGCTATTTGAGTCACTGTCTGATTGATGTTGACAGAAGTATGACATAATATACAGGGAAGTTGCCAGTAACAATACAGGGAAGTATTTCAATTTACTTGCTGAAGTTTATTTCACATTTTATTAACATCAATTGTTAGCTCAATTGAACTTAATGCCAAGTGATCTTTTCTCTTTACTTGTTGTCTGCTCTTATACAAATTCTTCGCCTCTGAAACTACTGGGCTAAATTTAACCAAAATTGGCTACAATCATCATTGAGGTACCTCATTTAAAAAGTGTGCCTGTTGAACATGACCTTGTCTGCTAACCCACATGGACGACATGGCATAAAATACAGCATGAGGGTATATGCAAGTTTTGTCTGTTAACTTTTAAAACCAATGTAGAAAACTCTGACATAGCAGAAATGTATAGAAGGTTGAGAGCTACACTACTCTCCATTCAATACATTAAAACAGTCAGACAACTTCTTTAAGAGTTATTGCCCTTAAATGACAATATGTACTAGTTTTTTGCATTTTTGCCCATTACCTTGAAAAGCATATATAATACATGAAGATAATAGTAACCAGCAAAACCAAATCAACAAATAAGTCAAAAGATTGAAATCATCAGATGACTCCTTATTAGAGTAATTGCCCTTTAATGACCATTTTTACCAGTTTATTTTAGTCTTTGTCTATTACCCTTTATTCATTAATCATATTATTTGTGTGTTACCAATTTTCATAGATTTCATGGGTGAGTGAGATACCTATTTAAATGTTCATCCAAGAACAAATTTTCTACGTACTGATTTGCAGACTTTTAAATTTACAAAACCACAAAATCAAATATTTTTCGTAGTTCTGTAACTACTGAAAGAGATGCTTATACTTTAAGTCTAAATTTTAGTGCAATTGTATGTCAAGTTTGTCCCACTAAGCAGAACTAAGAACAATAGTACATATTTGTTACAGATGTAATGTAAGAATCACAAACATGTAGATATTAATCAGTTCATTTAGATAGTTACATTATAATTAGTCTTGTAGCTGATCACTACAGGTATATATTGGATGCACATTCCTATAATTAATATAGTATGCTGTAATATTGTTTTTAGCATGTTTCACTGTAAGTAATTAAGTCATTTAGAGAGATATATTTTATGCAAAATTATGAGTAAACATTGGGGAAAAAACTTTACCAATGCTCCGTAGTCAAAGATGATCACGTGGCCTTGGTGGTATACAGTTCCTCTAGAAATCACAAGGAAATTATATATCTTTATGTCTTCTAAACTTTTTAGCCAATTTTAACCAAACCTAAGAGTTATATTTGGACAGTTCTCCATAGATGATCCTTATGTGGACTCCATTGGCATCAATGGGAATCTGAGATTCTAATCTGCATATTTTCTCAATCTGCTTCTGAAACTGTAAGGCATATATATATATATATATATATATATATACAACTCGTCTAAACATCAACCCAACAATGTTAGATCTGTAAATTTGCTTTCGCAAATTTTTGGTTCTTCCCTCGCCGGGATTCGAACCCATGCTACTGTGATATCGTGACACCAAATCGCCTGCACTGCAGCCGTCCCGCTAGACCACACGACCACTTGGGCTCTCAAAAAAAGAGCTTTCGCTGGCCGTGTGTTACCTTTCCACGTCAGTTTTAATCTAGCGGCGTACTGCAGTACATGATATATAAGGCATGAAGATGTTATTGTTACAGATCAGCTAAATTATCTATAGTAAAGGATCCTACAAATGAATGTAAGATACAGTCACAGAAAATAATTATATTTATAAGTATGTCTGAGTCAGTGACAACCCTACAACAGATGTATCCATCGGATCGCCATCAATGATGGTGATACATGGCTGTGTACATAATGTATATACAACTCGTCTAAACATATATATATATGTACATATAATGTTCAGAAACTTAAGTTTGATGATTGGAATTATTTGTTGGCCCAACTAGACATTGTACAACAACCTGGCAATAATCTTTCTTAGGTAAAAGATCACTGCCTCTTGGGTGCTTGAATCAGGATTCATTCTTATTATGTCATATCGTCCTGAAAATGCATGAAATATTTGCCACTGGACGTTAGGCAACCAACAATCATTATATGTTATATATTGTTGGTCAGGTAAGTGTTTCAGTTTCCTTGGAGCCTCTAGTTTTGACAATCAACCTCTGAGTTAGACAATTGCAATTAATTTATAATTATAGTTTTCTATGTACTACATTTTCAGCCTTTTAAATAGTTCTAAAACATATTCTTTTCTATAAAATATTGTTCTGATCCTATTAATTGTTAAAAGGAGCAATATGGTTGATCAGCTTTTGACTTAATCACAGAATAAGCTAGATTTGGGAAACCTTTCAAATTTTTATAATAATTTCTAAAAGGGTTTTTCTGCATTTATTTGGAACAAATGATTGCAAAAAACATTATGAGTTCAAGTATCAAACTTTTCAGCAATGTAAATGACCTTGGAAATTTTTCATTTAACCTGAATTAAAAATTATACTTCAAAAAAATTTAGAATTTTAATAATGTTATAACATTTTGTTTCAGGTACAAGTGTTAATAGGTAAAGACAAAGGAAGACATGGTCTGGTGAATTTTATTATCAAGGAGAGAAACTGGTGTTATGTTGAGGGACTTAATTGTGTAAGAATCTATTTAGCTGGTTTTATTTACTGTCATTTGACAAAACAAAAATTGTATGTATTTGTAATCCACCAAGTCATACTAAAAAATCCTGAAATAACATATACATATACTGAACAATATAATTAGATCCCATTTGATGGAAGTTTTGCTGAAGAAATAACATATAATATGTACTGAACTATGATTTAAGATCCCATTTGATGGAAATATTGCTGAAGAAATAACATGATATTGTTAGGTTTATACAATGATTGGATAACTACGTTTCAACCAAGAGAGGAGGAGGATAATATCATAGCTATAAAGTTACAGATCACTGTAGAACCCTCGTTAGAATTTTCTTTTGAATAATATGAAAATATATTAAACTAGAATAAGACATATTTGCCCTGTTGGTCAGATAAAAAGTACCTGTTTTTGTACTACCAAACTTCCAGGATCAAGTGTGCTGTAACATGCAATTAAAGGTATGCTGAATTTTTTTCATCACAAGTCGATCCTCAATACTTTTCAACTTTGTACTTGTTTGGCTTTATTACTGTTTTTAAGATAAGATAAGATAACATATTTTTATTTTCCAAATTAAAGGGCCCATTAAGAGCATAACATTACATACAACATGACATAAACATTACAGAGTGATTAAAGAAACATGAAATAATAATTCAAATGCATGAGGAAAGAATCAGTGGTCAAGGGGAGATAATTTTGATATCTTTTAGAGTATTTAAGTTAACTAATTTTCTGATTTTCTAAGTTGCAGGCCTTTATCAAGGTATTTGATCTGAGCGTCACTGATGAGTCTTCTGTAGACTTAATGCGCATCTGGTGTATTGAATTATAATCCTGGTACCTTTGATAAATATTTGACATAAAAAGAAATTGTGGGGGGACAAGATTTCAAAAATTTAAAAGAAAATGTCTTCAAATGTTGTTTTTATTTGCCAAAAAAAGGGGGGTCAATTCTCAACAGCATAGTGTATTGCACAAAAGCAAACAAAAAGTGGGGGTTAAATTTTTTTTGGGGGGGGAGGGCAATTTGCAACAGCATGGTGTATTGCACAATAGCAAAAAATTCTACGTTCTATTACTACAGTTAATTTGTGTCAGAAACCAATTATGTGTGTGTGAAATATTTTTAAACTACAATCCAAATTCAGACGTGTATCAAATGCAAATGTTGTGTTTATTTTTTCCCCAACTGTGCACGGTTGGACCTCTGCGGTGGTATCCAGCTGTGCTTGGCGAAGAAATTAATTAAAATTTAAAATGATGTATAATTTTTAGATTAAAATTTGTTAATGCATACATAGTTTATTATGTTAAATTTTTATTTAGGAATATAAACTTGAAGAAGAATTTGAAGGCCAACCTCTTTTGAAAAAGACAGAGAAGCCATTACTTGTTACATCAGAAGTCAGATTAGTGGATCCTGCAGACAAGTAAGTCATGTGATCAACATGGTTACTGGGTCATTCTATTAGATACTCAATTGTCCTTGAAAATAATTCACTTCCAACTGTTAAATTATCATACAACAATGCATGAATGCATGTTTCCTAAGAACTACAAATCAACAATTTATGAAATTTGAAATTATTCGTATAATGGCCACAGACCACAATTAATTCCTCTATCAGTTCTTTATAACCTTTTGCATCATTAAAAAAATTGCACCATGCACTTTTGTCCAATTTTTTGTGTGTGTAATGTATAGTCCTAGTCCAAATATATATCCAAAATTCAGAAAGATTGACGCAATCACTTTTACAAATTTAGCCAATACACATCCATACCCCTATTGACAAGTCAAGAGATGTTCCGAAAACTGTAAATATTACCTTTTTGCACTTGGCCTAATCACTCATTCCAAATCAAAATCAGTTAAAATACAACATCCAAAAATTTATTTCACCTCTCTTCTTTCATTTCCACCAAAACAAATCTAAGAAATGAGTGAGGAAGGGAAAGAAAAAAAATTAAGGAAAAATACACTCTAATTAAAAGTAACTATATTCGTGGACAACGAACAGCGGGGTCATTAATTGTGGTCTTGGGCCTATTAGGGGCCTAAAACTTGACCAATTCTAATAAAACTTGGCATGATTCAAGCTTAGTATATTATAAAACAGTTTACAAAGTTTCAAAGCCATATGATACCAAATAAAAAAAATGTGGCATTTTTTATATCTGAACTTTGGGTGCTGAATTGTGGCGTTGAATTAGAACAATTTCAACTATCAAATTTGAGCTTCTAAAAACCAAAAGATACCAAAACTAACACTTTTTAATGTCTCTATGTATAAGTTAACATCTATTTAAAGCAACAGAAAGCATACTTCATGTATCAGACTTATGAAAAATGGCCAGAAGTTAATTTTATATGAGCCTGTGCCAAAAAATAGAGGTTTTCAAATAAAGTGAGGCCTTATATAAAATGTAATATTTTTCACTTACCACAATTTTCTGAAGTTGTTAAGGTATCAAAAAAACTTTAACATGTTATAAATGTACTTTTAATGGAAATATAAGTTTCAAATAGCATAACACATGTGGATAAAATGGTCTTTAGCAATGTCATGCTTAAAAAAACAGGTTGTCAATTTAGGCCGTTCTCCACATTTGCATATTAAAAAGCATATAAATGATATGGGAGATGGAGATATGCTTCTTTTTGCTTAAATCTGTGCTTAGATATGATAAAACATGGAGCCTAGATGTAACAAGACTGTCACTTTCAACTATATATGTAGACAGTATGGTCTGATGCAAAGTTTATTAACTTTACTGTTTAAAACCTGAATGATATTTCAGCCTCAAAAGGCCAATATTTTAACCACTAGCCATCCAAAAGAAGAAAGTAAAGGTAATCTGTGAAACAGAAATGGTTAAGCAACCAGTAATAAGTGTTTTTTATATAGATTCAGTGCAATCTGTTTAGGAATACAACTTTTAAGTGCATAGAACTTCACATTTCACCTGCTGCGTATACTGACCGTTAGACTTAGACTATTAAAACAGCCCATTATGCACTCTTTTTATGTTTTTATCTACTTTTTTTTGTGTTCAGAGTTCACAAATAAGTTAAACAACTAAAATAAATACCACAAACACAAATAGATATCAGAAAAAACCTGTCAGAGAGAAATTAAGCATGCTGTTTTTGAAAAAATATTGAAAAAAGTGAAAAAGCTACATTTTGTGCATTTAACCTGAAAAGTGACTTTTTCACAAAATTTCTATCAAATGAAAGTGAAAATCATTTCTTCTCATGTAGTTTGACAAATTAATACCAATAGATCATTCAGAGAAGATGCCAAAGTAAAAATTCAAAATTTGCTGAAATGCACCTCTTAGGCCACAGACCACAATTAATTCCTCTATCAGTTCTTTATAACCTTTTGCATCATTAAAAAAATTGCACCATGCACTTTTGTCCAATTTTTTGTGTGTGTAATGTATAGTCCTAGTCCAAATATATATCCAAAATTCAGAAAGATTGACGCAATCACTTTTACAAATTTAGCCAATACACATCCATACCCCTATTGACAAGTCAAGAGATGTTCTGAAAACTGTAAATATTACCTTTTTGCACTTGGCCTAATCACTCATTCCAAATCAAAATCAGTTAAAATACAACATCCAAAAATTTATTTCACCTCTCTTCTTTCATTTCCACCAAAACAAATCTAAGAAATGAGTGAGGAAGGGAAAGAAAAAAAATTAAGGAAAAATACACTCTAATTAAAAGGAACTATATTCGTGGACAACGAACAGCGGGGTCATTAATTGTGGTCTTGGGCCTAATGTGGTCATGTAAAATGGTGTACTGCAATTTTACATCAATCCCTCATTAACCTCCTGTTTACTGATTACTATAAAATAAAGGAGGGTTGTCATTAATGAGCTCATAGTTCAACTTGTTTTGCTTAAGGTAAAGAAAAGTGTGCATGAAAAAGTAACAGAATTGTTTTTAAGATTCTTATATATAATCTTGATCTAATTTTCATGGTTCATTCTGGTAAATGTTTTTTGGTTTATAGGTAATATTAGAGATTGGACCACTATATTTGGTGTAGGTTGTCTGGCATGATTCATCTAATTATGACCTCATATTCCTGCAACTTTATTAATGTTGAGTTTCTGTGATACTTAAAGTTAAATTTGCTGAAATAACCAGCAAATAAGTAGGCCTTTTCAAAATCATAATTTCTACTCTATTTGGAGTTAAAGCCATTGAATGAATATTTTAACCTAATTTTATGTGTATTTAGTGGAAACCAGCCCAGATAGAGAGAAATTGTACTTAAATATTTTTAGAACATCAATGTTTGAAAAATCATATTTATTTAAATCATGCTGAAGTCACAGATGTTTAGGTATTTCGAATGGTGTACAAATATACAAGTAATAAAACTGGCTTTTTTTATTGACAGTGAACCAACAGATATAGAATGGAAGTACACAGAGGATGGTAAAAAAGTTCGGGTATCTGTCAGATCTGGTCGTATTCTACCTCTCCCAGCTGCTGCAGAAGATTATTATGATGACTTTACTCAAATCAGTAGTTATAAAGGTATTATCTGCTACACATGGAAAATAGTCATTGATCAGTGAACTTACATCAACAACAGCCCCTGCAAAATACATGCTGATAAAATATTTGCAACCAATTATTTTGTGAATTTTATTAGATAAGGTAGCTTCATATTTAACTTTTTATTTTCTAGATATTGTTTAAAGATCAATGCAACAGCAACCCAACAACATAAAAATAAATCAAAACTCACTTTCCTGTTAAAAGATAGCTACAATAACTCCATGCTTAGAAAACATTAACAAGTTAGCAAACAATTTGAAACTTCATGGAAGGCTGAATTTTTTTGTTATGAATCAGTTAAAAGTTTTTTTTAAATTTTTAACAGTTAAAGAAATCAAAACATAAAAATTCATAAAACAAAGAAAATGTGGTATGAGAGCCAATGAGGAAACTCTCAATCCAAATCACAATGTGTAAAAATTAAACAATTATATGTCAAAGTAATGCCTTCAGCATGGAACCTTGGCTCATACTGAACAGCAAGCTATAAAGGGCCCCAAAAAGTCTACTGCAAAACAATTCAAACAGGAAAACCATCAAATCTAATCTTATATAAAAAAATAAAATAAAAACAAGAATCACATATTAAAACCACTCCAACAAATGACAACCACTGAACCATAGGTTCCTGACTTAGGACAGGTATAAACATTTAAACAGGCACCAACCTTCAACCTAACCTGAAATAGTAGTGTAACATTACAACATAGAAAAACACTCTATAAAATATCAATTGAAAAAGCTTAACTCAATCAAAAAGACATATTAAGAAAAACATACACTGAAGGAATAAATTTGAGCTATGACTCTATATAATTACAATATAAAATAAATAATAAAAAATGGGAGGGGTATGTACTAGATTTTGAACTGAGAAAAAGGATATTCAATATATGATGGCAAAACAACAACCTCATTATTAATTTATTGTGTTTTTGATGGGGATAAGGATATCAATAAAGATGAATATTTTATTGTGTTTTAGATGGGGATTAGGATATCAATAAAGATGAATATTTTATTGTGTTTTAGATGGGGATAAGGATACCAATAAAGAGGAATTACAAAGAGTAACATTTGAGCCATCATTAAAATCATTTGAAGAAGACATTTTTAATCAAATGGGTATCAAAGAGGATCGTAAACCAGGAAAGACCTATTGGTACTGAATATCATTGTTTCTCGAAGTGATACTTATTGGATTGAAAAAAATTACCAACAGTTCAGCCAAAGGAATGGACAAGAAGTGGAAAATTATTGATGTTGACAATAAGAAATAAAATTTTAGATTTAACTGATGTTATTGTAGTGTTCTGTTTAAATTAGAAAAAGCTTGATATAAGTATTGCTTTTCTGAATTAATAATAGTTATTGCTTCCAAGCTTATCTCTTATGTTTAATACCTTCAGGTTCATCTGACCTTTACCTCATTGTAATGGTTAATCTTGTCAGGTTCATCTGACCTTTACCTCATTGTAATGGTTAATCTTGTCAGGTTCCTCTGACCTTTACCTCATTGTAATGGTTGATTCATTCATTAAGATCAAATTTTTGTGATTATGTCAGTTTCTTGGATACTACAAGCAATGGACAAACGATATATTTGGTGTATGAAATGACTGTTATTATAAGTAAATAAAACTGAGAATTGAAATGGGGAATGTAAGGAAGAGACAACAACTTGACCAAAGATTGAAAACAACCGAAGCCCACCAATGGGTCTTCAACACAGCGAGAAAACCCTGCAGCCAAAGGGGTGCTTCAGCTGGCCCTTAAACAAAAATTGGTTACAGTTATAATGGAGGCCCCAAAACATATAAATGAACTAAAATTAAAAATCTTACAAGAATAACAAAGGCCAGATGTACAAATACTTACCGTAACTAAAGAAGATGATAGACAGCAACCAACCTGTTCCATTGAATTTTACATGCTCCTGACTTTGGACAAGCACATACAAAATGTTGCAGAGTTTTATATGTATGCAAATACATTCCCTAACTTAAGGCAGTGGTGTAACAGCATGACACAAAAATAAACTAGACTAATTAATTCGAAATAATGTTATATTAATACAAAACATATAGAAAGTTTATAAAAAAAAAAAACAAGCCTTTTACAATAGTATCTGCAAAAAATCCTTCAAAAAAGGATGATTATAAAAATCATCATTCAAGGGCAGTAACCCCTATAAAGAGTTAATCCATGATTTTTAATATATTGAATTATTTGTACATCTGATTATGTAAATGCTTTTTGTTATTTACAGATTCCTACTATCTATTATAGTTTTTGTTGAGCCTGTCGCAGGAAGCTCGACATAGTGATAGTGATCCAGTGTGGCTTTGAAGCTAACCTCTTAATTCAGAAGGTAGTAGACCTTGATCCTTCATACCTTGTATATAGATGTCTTATGTTATGAAGTTTCTGTCCGTCATATTGTCCTTGACCTCTTTTTCATGGTTCAGTGACTACACGAATAAAAAGTTCAAATGTTTAGTATTCTGAATTCTGAGGTAATAATAGGATAACTATATTTGATATGTGTTTACCTTGCAAGGTCCTCATGCCTGTCAGACAGTTTTCACTTGACCTCCACCTCATTTCTGATTCATTGATCAATGAACAAGGTTAAGTTTTCGTGTTTAAGTCCATATCTCAGAAACTATAAGTAATAGGTCTCCTATATTTGGTGTATGTAATGATTGTAAGGTGTACCAGTCCAACTGGCAGGTGTCATCGGACCTTGGCCTCATTTTCATGATTCAGTGGTTATAGTTCAGTTTTTGTGTTTTGGTCTGTTTAAGTTTTTCTGATACTGTATGCAATAAGTCTATTATATTTGATGTATGGAATGATTGTAAGATGTACATGTCCATCTGGTAGGTGTAATCTGACCTTGACCTAATTTTCATGGTTCAGTGGTTAAAGTTCAGTTTTTGTGTTTTGGTCTGTTGTTTTCAAACTGTGTGCAATAGGTCAACTATGATTGGTGTATGAAAATATTTTATGATGTATATGTCAGTCTGGTATGTTTCATTTGACCGTGACCTCATTTTTATGGTTCATTGAACGATGTTAAGTTTTTATGGTTTAGTTTGTTTGTTATGTGCAATAGGTCAACTAAATTTAAAGCATATTTGATGTTTGGTATGATTGTAAGGTGTACATGTATTTCCAGTTTGGTTAATCTGACCTGGACCTCATTTTCATGGATCATGTTAAATAGATTGGATAGTTGTAGTAAAGCTTTATTTCCTAAGTATAGTAACACAGCTATATTTTGTACAATGTCAATTTCATCATGGAATCCTTTCTTCACAATCTGGGATGAATCTTCATAAAGGGATGAAAATAGGTTTGACATCTGCTACGATTTAAAAAGCTTTCAATGTAATTAAAGTTGCAGTATAAAAACAATATTAGGTCAATGTCAGAAAAATATAGACTTTTTTGTATTCGGCACAAAACTGGGGAAGGACTCTGTAACACCTCGCCCTTCCCCAGTTTCTCAGCCTCATACAAAAAGGTTTATAATTTTCTGACATTGACCTTATATTGTATATATATTTAGGACTATCAATATAATATCAATGGTTAGAAAAGAAGGCAAGACATTTTAATGTGTGCGGTCTTGTCTGAACAGATATATCATGTTATGGAAAGGTATTTGTGAAAAACACCAGTCTGGGGAGAGAAATTTCGTCCCAAGATTGGTATATCTGTTTAATTACACCAAATAGAATTTGATTGAAACTCTCTACACAATTGAAGGGAAGTCTTTTATTTAGTTGTATACTTTAATCCATAAACATGTTTATGCATTATTTTGAGGATAACTATCAAATACTGTGGGAATTATACATGTACTTACATGTATACACATTTAGTCCAGTTAACCTAAGTTTTAACCTCAAACTAATTGCAACAGAAAATGTTTTAGTTCTAATCTATACCATTAAGCCCTAAATATACACAGAAAAAAGTCCCATAAAATCTAACTTGAGGAAAACTCAAAATCTGCATTTTTAATTTCCTATGGAAATTAACATTGGAAGGGGAGATAACTCTGCAAAAATGTCAGTTTTTGGTTAATTTTCTTAAAATTTATGTAAAGTATGATACTTTGATGGGGTTATAAGTTCGTATTTCACTATATTATATAATCTTCTGCTCATGAAATGTACAAAACCGAAGTATAATTGGTATTTTATTTTTGTGTGTGCATTTTTCATTAAAGAAATTGCAAATTTGTGGCTTTGTGACCATTTTGAAAAAATAATGTGAAAATTTGGTTTTGTTTATAGCTGTATATTATATTTGTTCAGCATCTACTTTGTCTAAAGAAATTTTAAACCACAAAAAGAAGAATATATGCTTAATTATTTTTATTAAATTTGAGATTTTTTACCTTGACATGTTGAAAAATTCAATGAATGGTCAACTAATGAATTTCGAAATCTAGATTGTAGCTTGATAAAAGATATGAAAACATCTTTAGAGTCGTTTGTTATACCCTAAAGATGGCTAAAATATCAAGAATCAATACATGCTGTTGAATAGAAACGGTAAAGTTATAAGTTTGTATAAATTTTTATTGATATTTCTGCCTTTTTTGCAGAGTTATCTTCCTTTTCAGTGCAAATCTCCATAGGAATTTCAAATCATGATTTTGGCATATATTGCTAAAGATTAAAACTTTAAAATCTTCTGTTGCCCTGCTGTCTATATGTATCATTTTTTAATAATTTTAGTGGGAAGAGCCTTTCAAGGGCAAAAAACGAATATCCAAATTGGCATATACCAGGACATAGAGGGAAATTTAAGACATATTCACTAGCAGTGGTGAAAAACAGGCAATTGCGGGGAAATGTTTAAATTATGCGAAAAATACACTGGCAACCAACCAATCAAAATCCAGCATTCTTGTATTTATATAAGGTGTAATTAAAGTTAATAGCTAACAATGACAGACATCAGTTGATGGATGCCAATGACCCACATGGGACAATGGAGCTAAAATAAAAGGAAATAAATATTCAAAATAATAAGAAATGTTTATTTACTGATATGCTTTTTCTTATTCACATTTAAGTATTGTGAAAAATCATGAATTATTGTTGCACTACAATAGATTTGAAATAAAGTACATTTGTATATTCAATGCAGTACAAATTGTGTTACGGTACTTAAAAAATGCATGTCGGCTTAACTATAAAAGGGATGTTTGCTGGTTGTAGTTTCAAAATTACCATAAAACAAATAATAATTCCCAAAAATCATCAGTTTCCATTTTAACATTTAGTTTAGAGTCAAAGTTGACTTTTTTCATCTTTAAAGTAAAGTTTCAATAGTGTGACTTTATACCAACTGAGAAAACTTACTTTCAAGCTATAAAGCTGCAAATTTATGAATATGATAGAATTAAATTGTTAAACTTTATGTTTCTACCATTATTTTAACATTAAGTAGATGTAATTATAATCATGATAATTATGAGTGAACATGATGATATGTGAACAAAAATAGAAAATAAAGTTAGATCAAATTTGATATGTCATGATTTATAAGCTAAAAAATGTTGAAATCTATGAAACAATTTACAGATGAATGTAATATGAAAGCTATGATTTAGTTTTAATGGGTGGTATGTTTTTTGTTGATACACATTTGTCACACACCCATTCTGCATACACTTCTTGTGTTAACATGAGATAAGCTGGTTCTGTAAGTCTTGAACAAGTCCTATGAAACCAAAAGTTACATCCACTTTCACATAATATAGCTTGTTCATTATCATGTACTTCTTTATGACAAACTCCACATGGATAAATTGGTGGTGCGTTGGGGTTGGACGGATTAAAAACCATTGGCTGGTTCATGGGATAGACCTTCCCTGGCATCTGTTGTGGACTTGGACCATTAGATGAAGAGTTAGGAGGCATAGGTGGTCCCTGGTGATTATTTTGCATTTTGTTTCATCCAGTGTTTTCAAATGTCAGTACCTGTAATAAAATTAATAAAGTTAATTTTATTTAAAGATATAAAAGGCTTTAAAATCACAAACAGAATATAAAAAAGTTATCAATTAATATCTCATGGTTTTAATATAATGATGACTTTACAATACTGAACAATATAATATTGCTGCTTTTATAAATACAACAAGATTTATAATGTATGTTCATCTTCATAAGACTCGTCAATGATGCTCTCATCAAAACAATTGGAAGGCCAAATCTATTACAAACTTGAAGAGCATTAAAAACCCAAAATCCTGAATGCACTCCAGTTACATTTGGACCCAACTGGAAAAAAAACTTTGGTAGTTAGATACCAATTCTAGCTAGGTATGTGTGTGAGAGTCATGATGGTATATTGACTAAGGTGATGAGATTGCTCCCCTTAGTAAATTTGGTAGATACTTAGTCAGTTGTTAGTTCTTAAGCTAATGAAGTTCTTCTTCAGATCAATCGGCATACATGCTGCCTTGTTATACAGAGGTCCCTGGTTCCAGTCCTGGTGGAGACAAGCAATTTTGTAATGAAATTCATGCTCTCTGGTTAACAAATTAAAGAAATAAAGTATCCTCGTGTATTGTATTTTCGACCTACTAAAATATTTTTCCGAATTTCCCTTTTATATGTTTGAAAATAGACATCCCGAATATTTTGAGAGTCACTAGTATACTTGTTCATAACATATTTGTATCTGAAATATATTTCGATCTTTATTTTTTAAATTCTTTAATTTCTTAAATTCTTTAAATTTGAGTTAATTAGATCGATGGCACCTTTGTTGACAAAAACAAGCGTCTTGTGTTTTCGATTTATCTAAGTAATGGGTCCAAAGTCGGAAATGACATGTCGTACAAGTCCGAAACTGGTTATAATTTGATGCCAAAGTTTATATGCCAAAATGTTAGCGGTGATCGTAAATTATATACTGTAGGGATAGTAGATCTTGCCATGGATAGAAAACAAGTGCTTATGATTCTGTAGATGAATTCTTACACAGGTCATTATCTTAAATTTGGAAATTTTATTTGTGTAAAGTCTTCCCCTCAGCTATGACAGGGGAAGATCTCCTTCTTTGAAGGTTTCAGAGGTTGGCAGTTATGACTTATGTTCACACAAATATTATCAGCATTCTGGAGCTATGATGGTAGCAAGTAAAAATGTTCATGACGCATTTAAGAAAACGATAACTTAAAGGTAAGAACTAAATTTAAAGTAACCTAAATTTATATTTACTTCATTAATGAATAAAATTGTTTCTTTGTTTTAACCAACTAGAAACCAAAACCAAAACCGGATGGTGCTTTGACCGGAAGTTTCTACTTTCACATTAATCAAGACCGTATGGGATAGGAAATCAAATGCTTCTAAAAAAAGGGTTTTTCTAATATTAAATGACTATTAAAAGTTGAATATATAAAATTTTATTTTTACACAAAATTCGTGCAGTTAAATCTTAAAATTAACAATCATAACATTAATTTTTATATATTTGAAATTGGTAAAAATTCACATCGATTCCGAAGAAAATAAAATGGATGCCGTGTAGCAGACAACATTTGTGTGTGAAACAATATAATGGATTCGTCTAAAGGCACGGGACCCTATTTGCAAAGGTATATTGCAGGACGGTTGATCTACCTACCTACCTACCTAAGTCTACCTAAGTGTTTCCAAACGCAGGAGATCAGCTTGCTCCTCTATATTTGGCTCTATTTCACTGTCACTATCACTGTTGATTACTGTGCTACCTCCGATCATGAAGTTGTAATCTACTGTGTAGTCATAAATCATAGGATGTTCTTTCCAATATTTATCTAGTCTTCGTTCGAATGTTTTAACGTTTTTGGCAGTTTAATACAATTGTCTCTGGAAAACTGTTCCAGACTTCCACTACTCTGTTGGTAAAATAATACTTTCTAACATCCAGCCTGCTCCTGTTCTTGACTAACTTCAATGAATGCCCTCTTGTTGTTGACCCACTACTTAATGTGAAAATACCACTTGATGCCCTTTCGTCATAGATATGATTGAGAATCTTGTACGTCTCGATCATGTCTCCTCGTAGTCTACGATATCTAAGTGTTGGTAATTTCAAGAGTTTTAATCTGTCTTCATATGATAGATCTTTCAAGTTTGGAAGCATTTTTGTAGCCCATCTTTGTACGTTTTCGACTGATTCAATATCCTTTTTCTTATACGGACTCCAAACGCTGCTGGCATACTCTAGATGGGGTCTAGCTAGTGCTTTGAATATTAAGCAGAAACTCTTGTAGTCTAAATACTTAAATGACCTTCGGATTAGTCCTACTAGTTGGTTGGCTTTGTTAACCTGTGTTTGTATATGCTTGTCAAATTTAAGCTTAGAGTCTATGTTTACACCTACATCTTTCTCACATTCCACAGTTTCAAGAGTTGTTTCTGCACCATCATATGTTGGCATCTTATATCTCCCATCTTGGTTCTTCGTTTGTTTCGTGGATATTGGCAGTACTTTGCATTTATCTGGGTGGAACCGTAACAGCCATTTCTCACTCCATCTGAACAACTTGTCTATGTCTTGTTGAACTATGTCTATATCATTTGGGGTTTGTATATCTCTATATAATTTAGTATCGTCTGCGAACATAAATACCTCAGAGTCCACACATAAGGGTAAATCATTTATAAAAAGAACAAACAGTATTGGTCCGAGAACTGACCCTTGTGGTATGCCACTAGTTACATTATGCCACTGTGAATAATTTCCATTAACTTGTACTCTTTGCTTTCTACCATGTAAGAAGCTCTGGACCCAGTTACATGTTTGGTTACTAATTCCATACGATTTTAACTTGTTAATTAAACGTTTATGTGGAACCTTATCGAAGGCCTTCATAAAATCAGTGTAGATAGCATCAATAGATCCTCCATTATCTAAAATTTCAGTCCAATGGTCAGGGTTTGACACTAACATTAGAGGTGATGTAGTCCACAGGACTACCAAGGAAAAATTTTGGGTAGTCCTGGTAGTCCACCTCTATCACCGGTTGAGGGCCGCAACGCGGCCCGAACTAGCTAGGGGGGTTTGGGGGCATGCCCCCCCCAAGAAAATTTTTCGAAATAAGATGCAATTTCCTGCCATCTGAGCACCTCAAAAGCACACAAATGTTCATTTGAGTTTTGAAAATATTTTGGTTTTTTTTTTCAGATAAATAAAGTTGACATTCAGTGAATAAATTTTATTACTCCTGAACTTTTACCGTCAGAAAATTTTGAAAAATGAAATGCAAAATCTGCAATCTGAGACAATTTCTAAGGCCTTGTTAGGTGGAGTTATTTGACCTTTTATTCCAGGATTATTTAGAAAAAAAGGATAAAAATAAGTCAAAAGTTTTCATTAATTCTTCAAACAGTTTATAAGATTTTTCTTGTAGGGATACAATGTCTTTGTTTGTGAAATAGAGGTCAACTTCATCATCACTGTTGAAAGCAATTCAGTGGATATGTTGCTATAACAAAATGTCTTTAATACCATTTTGAATGACATGCATATATGAGTTTTTTTTAATAAGAAAGCCACCAAAAATATTGTTGGCTTTTTTTTCAAACTAACTCTTCCTGTTTCTTTTTTGGGGGGTAATAATTTTTTTATCCAAATTTGGAAAGTATTTTTTTTTTAACTCTGACACCTACGTTTTTATTGCTGACTTTTGCTGTCTATTCTGCAGTTTCTTCACATTTTGGTTATCAGACATTTCCATTTTACATTGAAAATCCCATGTGTTACACACACTGTGAAGATTCTGATCAGAAATCTGGATCTCAAAAGTGCTTTCATAATAACAATATAAAATTTACGTTCTTCCAAATGCCATCACTGTCTTTGAATAATGTAAACATAATTGGGAGGACTTTTATGCCAATTTTTAGCATTGAAATAGCCAGACCATATACAAATTTCCAGGTGGTCCACAGGACTACTGATTAACCATGTTTTGGTAGTCCTCCTAGATTTTAGGGGGGCACCGGACTACCGTTAGTGTCGAACCCTGATGGTCTAGTACTTTTAACAGTTGTAAACCTGTTGATCGTCCCCCAATAAATCCAAATTGTCTATCACTAAATAGGCCGTATTTGTTCATATGGTCAACAATTCTCTTTCTTATTAATTTTTCCATGATCTTACATATAATACTTGTAAGGCTAACTGGTCTGTAGTTCGACGCAAGCTTTTTATCTCCCTTTTTAAACAACGCTGTTATCTGACCAATTTTCCAACCTTCTGGTACAATACCGGATGAAAAAGAACTATTAAAAATAATACAAAGTGGAATGTCAATTATATCTGCAAGTTCATATAAAACTTTAGGATGTACCTGGTCAGGCCCTGGTGACTTTGACATATTTAAGTTTTTAAGTAATTTGTTAATTTCTTTTGGTTTAAAGACTTCATCACTAGACGGTTCATCATACTTAATATCTTTTAAAAAAGTTTCATCCTCATCATCTTCTTTAGTGAATACACTTGTGAAAAATTTGGCAAGTATTTCAGCCTTATCAGTGTCATTGCTTGCAATAAATGTTTTGCCATCTCTTTTATCGTGAAGTTCAGAAATACCACTTTTCGACTTTCTCTTTGAGTTAATATATGACCAAAAATTTTTACAATTTGTCTTTGCTGATTCAGCAATATCTTTTTCACGGTTTTTACGTTCTCTAATTACAGTTGATTTTGCCTTGTTCCTAGCTTAGTATACTCCCTATAACTATCATTGTCTCTCTTATTTGAATACTTTTCCCAATAAATAACCGATCAATAAATAACCGTCCAAATAAGGCTCTAAAATTACTAGTTGATTTCACACGTTGTGTTCACAGACACCTGTTTCACTATCAGTATCAATAAAAATTGTAAACTTTATAAATTTTAAAATCTAAGAAAAATTGTAATTAACTTTTAAGCTACCTCACTCAATCATGCGCCAGAATGTTATTTTCAAAATGTTGATGGTTTTCTATACCTTAAGAAGAATGGGAATTATTTAAGGCTAACTATCCATATTTCTATTTCTACCATATTTTTTTTGCCGCCACCATCAATATACTGATAGTGATATATTTGCCACATTTGGATGCGCATACAATAGCAGTGGGGGTAAAAACATCCTGGATGGTGGTTTAAATCATATAGTGTATGTGAGTCTTAAACCACTCAAGACTACCTCATTAATTGAGTAAACATCAGAAATATTTAAAGGCTGTTCGCATATTAGTTACATGTATTACTGTGTATGCTATTATAAACAAATAAAAAAATTAAGTAAATTGTAATTTGATGTTATGAACCTAGCTTCTCTTTTTTGTACATTTTCCAGTTGGTTTTGAAGACATATTTGATGTGGGTTTCAGGCGGTGCTTGCATATTATCAAGATCAAAATCAAGATCAAGATCAATACCTGCGTTCAAGTCCCTTAAATTATTGTTCTTTGACTGAATAATCGATTCTTTCCTCACTTCTGTTTTACTTTAATTGGTAACCATTGCTGATCATTGCTGTTTAAGTTACGGGATATATATATTATGTTATATCATGTATATGATATATATATATTATATATGGATAGTTGACTCCCAATACACCTTATCACTATTTGTCCGCCATTACTGGATATCACACA
Organism: Mytilus galloprovincialis; assembly: GCA_037788925.1. Classification (NCBI taxonomy): domain Eukaryota; kingdom Metazoa; phylum Mollusca; class Bivalvia; order Mytilida; family Mytilidae; genus Mytilus; species Mytilus galloprovincialis. The sequence goes on along the minus strand of CM075335.1, from coordinate 1,543,397 downwards.
GGTTTCCGTAAAATTTTAAAGCAACAATGAAAAAGTGATTATTGTATGTGTCAAAAGTTCAAGCGGCCAGGTCAGCCGGGATTAGCGATAAGGTGTATTGAAAGCAACATGTACATGTGCCCTAAAACAACCAATCCATCAACTTACAAATTTGCTACTGTCGTTCTAATATAGATTTTGTGAAGATTCAACTTGTTTTGTAATTGGTTATTATTTGTTTTGTGTCCGTGTTCCATACTGACAAATATGTTTTATATTAGCTTAAAATCCTTCAAACATTAAATGTGATACATAAAGATGGAACTGTTTTACTTTCAAAGTCGCATAATAGTGATATCTATGATGTACAGATTTCGATTCTCACCATTTTACGCGTGCTTTTCAAACTTCTGGTTTCAACATACACAAGTTTCTAAATTGTTTTTTGTGTGATTCAGACTTATTTTAAACAATTTTGAAGGGTTCTAGAATTATTTACAGTTTCAGCTTCTGTTTGGTGATGGAAAGAAAATACTGCAAATGACCATGTACTATTTGAAATTACTCGAGTTTCATTAGACCTTTTCTAACAGTTACAAAAAGTTTTGTTACCTGAAAAACGTGGGGAGAAGGGTGTGTGGACGATGAACCAGTGCGAACTATACAAGCCCGATTACGGTATTAAAACCCAAGTTTAGTTGTAAAATGATTAAAGGGTCAATTTTGGTTTCAAACTATGCAACTGTTGTGTTTGCTTTTAAAATGCTACACTGTTTTTGGGCTAGATATTGTAACTTTCATTTTAGAATAATGCAAAGACAAAACAGTTCATCACCAAGACCATCAAGTTGTAGTAGTGGTGACAGTTTTAGAGGTCCAAAACTAAAGCAAGAAATATGTATAGGAGAAGAAGTCAAGATTTCTGTTCATTTGGCAGTGGAAAGGTTCAAGCTAAATGATACTCAAAAAGGTATTGAAAGGTTTAAGATTAACGACACACAAAATGGTATTGAAAGGTACCATCTAAATGATACACAAAAGGGTTTTGAAGCTAGATGATATACCAGAGGTATTGAAATTTTAAAGCTAAATCATATGCTAAAAAGGTATCAAAATGTTTAAGCTTAATGATACACAGAAAGGTATTGAAAGTTAAAGTCAAGTGATTCACAATAAGGAATTAAGATAAATGATACACAAAAAAGTTTTGCAAGGTTCAAACTGAATGATTCACAAAATGTTATTGAAAAGTTCAAACTAAATGTCATTATGATGCACAAAAAGTTTCAGACTAAGTGATACGCAAGAGGTATTGAAGGTTCAGGGCTTCAGGCTAAATGATCCAGATATGATCCAGAAAAAGTATTGAAAAGTTTTTAATTGTTAAAGCTAAATGATGTACAAAAGGGTAATGAATAATTCAAGTTAAAGATGCACAAAAGGGTATGGATTGGTTTGCGCTAAATGATCCATAATAAGTATTGAAAAGTTTTGAATGCTTAAAGCTAAATGATGTACAAAAGGGTATTGATGGTTCAAGCTAAATGATGCACAAAAAAAGATATTAAAAGGTAAAAGCTAAATGATACACAAAAGGATATTGAAAGGTACAAGCTCTAAATGATACACAAAAGGATATTGAAAGGTACAAGCTAAATGATGTACAAATGGGTTTTGAATGGTTAAACGCTAAATGATGCACAAAAGGGTATTGAAAAGTTGTAAGATAAATGATTCACAAAAGGTAATTTAATGTTTAAGCTAAATGATGCAAAAAATGGTATTAAACATATTGAAGGTTCAAGATACATGACACTGAAAGAGGTATTTAAAGCTACAAACCAAATGATACACAAGCAGGTATTGAAAGGTATTAAATGTGTTTTTCAGACAGAATTACAGTTTCATATCAAATGAATTTTATAGAAAATAAATAATACTGATTGAGACATTTCTTAATACTAACTCTTGTTACTATACTATAGTATACATGTTAATATTTTCTTTGTAGTACTGGAATTTCCATCTTCATTAACAGCCACAGAAAGAGCCTATGTTCATAGGCTGTGTCAGGGAATGGGATTTCATACAAAAAGTAGTGGGTAAGTCATGTGATCTGTTGTTGGGTTATATACACATCAGGATATTTGTATGAATAAAAGATGATATGGTTTATAATCAATGTGGTAGTAACTTAAGATCACAAATACACAAAGGACATCTAGTGGTGAATATAAAAAAGAAGATATGGTGTGATTGCCAACGAGACAACTCTCCACGAGAGACCAAATGACACAGAAATTAACAACTATAGGTCACTGTACCGCCTATAACAATGAGCAAAGCCCATATCGCATAGTCAGCTATAAAAGGCCCCGAAATAACAATGTAAAACAATTCAAACGAGAAAACTAATGGCCTAATTTATTTTCAAAAAAATGAACAAAAACAAATATGTAGCACATCAACAAATGACAACCACTAAATTACAGGCTTTCATTGGCAATCATACCACATCTTCTTTTTTATAATAACAACAAATCTATTTCCTTAAAGTATTGATATATCTTAGAATATTGTGTTGTTTGAAGAAATTGATCATAAGAGTATTCTATAGGAAGAGGTCGAGCAGGTACCTAACTGTTTATAAGAAGGAAGGGAGTTTGGCCACTCAGTCAGCAGCTAGTCTTCACATGGTCAGAAATTCAAGACAACAAATACATAGCCTTCTTCAAAGATTTCCTCTGACAAGTAAAGAAAGACAAGACCTGTTACCAAAAACTGAAAGAATTTCTGTCAATGAAGGTAAGAGATTCATAAGATATCTCATTCTTGTTTTTCACAATCTTGATTTTTGATGTAGATGTTTATTAAATTGGTTATCATGAAATATTTGCATGGCCTCAGTATCAAGGCGGTTATGTTCGATCAAACAACACTGAATACAAGGATCAGAATCAAAAGATTACTGTGAAAACAGAGTATGGCCACTTTAAAACAAAAAGAAACAAAACTGGAGGCAAATCCATATTTAAAAAAAAAAAAAAAATTAATTCTACATTTCTCCAAATATTCTAGTAACTAGCTATAGGAAAACAGCGTGTGATGGAATTTCATTTATTTCATTAGTCATGAATTTCAGCAAAAGGTAAAAACAGGAATTTTATGACCAATACTTGGTCAATACCTATTAAAACAGTTTTGTTGAACAGTTTCATAATGTACATTTGTATTAGGTTGTTTTCTATGCTTGGAATAACAACTAAAGAGAGCTAAGGGTTCTGATGCTTTATTGTACCAGTAGATAAAAACAAGTATGAAATAGCAATACAACATATATAAATCACAAGCTATTTCATATAACATAAATATATACTTTTATGGAATATCACAGATTATAATATAATACGGAATTATAATGACAAATATCATGAATATTACATATACTAGTAATTAACATTGTGTGGAGAGTTAAATGTATTGCAAGTAGAAAATGTTAAATGTTTACATTCAATGAAATTGACATCGGGTGTCACATGTACTGTTACAATAAGATTATTATATACACTACGTTGGAATGCACTGTTTAAAAATTATGTGTATTCACTACGGGTTTACCTTACAAACGTTATATCTACATTTATTTATAATAACTTCATTAAAATATATAATATACGTATAATAATCAAATACATAATATCATACAACAATCATAAAGTTGCAAATATAATAATCATAAAGACTAATGATGTCAATATTATTGATTCGTTAAAAGCTCCAAATTAACAGGAGGTAACTCATGTTTACAATACAATATAAACAATGTCAAACTATAAATAAATATACTCTTACCACTTGTGGAGTGAGTTGTACTAGTAAGGTTAACAGCACATCATATAAACATCACACAATCATGTGTCCTATATAATTACACATTACATGGAGTCCTGAAACCAAAATACGAACATAAATACTCGGACTCTAATTATAAAAATATACAATGTAACAAATATTCTTTACTCATTCATACTTGTACTTGATAAAAGCTATTTACTACAAAACTATTACTTTATATAAATGGAAACACTTTTCTGTCTTTTACTTAATAAGCCGTCATTTATAAAATATAGACTATTCATGACAATAATCAAATAGTAATTACGCAAATTAACAATACAATTCTACCGTGGCAAATATACTGTAGATTATAAAATCATATACTTATAGCTTAATAAAATACTCTCACGTACATCTTGTGTACTTGTGTTTTATGTATGCGATATGAGGAGAACGTTATAAGACAAATAGAAACTTTACTAGAATATCATTTACGTTAAAATTTAAATAATGTTAATAAAGAAGTAACTTACAGTATTCTATAATAATGTTGTCCAAAATATATAAGGTTTACAGGTAAACTATGTGGTCAATATAAACAGACATAAATTCAATGGACTGTCATGGCTATCGTCCGTGGAAATATACAGGTACAAAACAAAGGAAATTAAACTTGACCGCGAAATATTAACAACCAATCAGATACAATGATTTAAGTAAATCCCTAATGAATATTCATAGAAAATAACGTGAATATTACTATACATATAAGTAAGGTTTGCAAGTAATAATTTAATACAATATTCAAAATATATAATTAAGCTTTTATCATAAATATAGTAATTAAATAGATGATTTTTACAATATATAAAATGATCATAAAAATCACTCTGCTACACATTAATAGCTGCATAGATATTTTGAACTGTCTTCTTTGTAGTTAGAATAAGTTGATTGTAAATTAAAGAAAAAATTAAATTGATTTTTCAGTAACAAAGGAACTGAACAAGACAACAATTGGTAAATTAAATAATGGAGTAGCTCAAATACCACCAGTGCGTGGCAGTTCTGATCTTGATACCTTCAGAGAAACTTTACCAGTATTTAAATTTAAAACAGAAATCATGGAGGCTATGAACAGTAACCAGGCCATCTTAGTTTCTGGTGAAACTGGGTCTGGGAAAACTACACAGGTAATCTTATTTCACTTACTAGATATAATCAAACACTATAAAAAAAAACTATTTGATGATCAAGAGATGGCAGCAAACAGTTAAACCGACTTTTTTTTCTAAACACTTTCACATTTTTAGCTTATTTTTATGCCCAATTTATGGGCATTATGTTTTCTGGTCTGTGCGTCAGTTCTTCCGTCTGTCTGTCCCGCTTCAGGTTAAAGTTTTTGGTCGAGGTAGTTCTTGATGAAGTAAAAGTCCAATCAACTTGAAACTTAGTACACATGTTCCCTATGATATGATCTTTCTAATTTTAATGCCAAATTAGATGTTTTCCCAATTTTCATGGTAGTGTGGATGGGGCATCCCTGTACTGGGAACACATTCTTGTTAGTCTTCTATGATGAGTTATATATTGAGTTAACGTTTGGTTCTGTTCTGGTAAATTTTTTCAAAATTATGTGTTTTGGACTAATTGAATTTCACTTTTGTTTTAGGTTCCTCAGATGATTTTAGACTATTGCCAGGAGGAAAATAAAGTGTGTAGAATATTCTGTACACAACCCAGAAGAATAGCTGCTCTAAGTATTGCTGAGAGAGTTGCTGCTGAGAGGGGAGAAAAAATAGGACAAACTGTTGGATATCAGATCAGATTGGAAAGCAAGTTAGTCTAATATATATTAGTTTTGTTTTGCATACTGTTGTATTTTCTGTAAAAAGGGGAGGGGGAAATCACTTTTTAAGTTTGGTGAAATATTTATAGATAAATGAAAAGGTGAAAACAAGATCTCCAGTCGCAAGGAAATTCTTCAAATATTAGAAATATACCAATTCTTTATTGGGAAGATTTTGCAAAATTTTAATGAACCATTAGTTAATTAAAAAAATATGTTGTCATATGTTTTAGAGTATCACCCAAGACACTACTGACATTCTGTACTAACGGTGTATTGTTAAGAACCCTGATGGGATCAACAGAATCAATGTCAGAGGTTACACACATTATTTTGGTAAGTTTATTTGTTGCCAGTGGTTACATACTTTTTTTATAAGTTTATTTGATATCAGATTTAAACAATGTATTTGTGGAAAATTGATTTGATGTCAAAGGTTGCGCACATTATTTTGGTATATTCATTTCATGTAAAAGTAAGATTTAGATTCCACTTCAAGAGTTACTTCATAGTTGCAAATGTTAGTCACCTTTGAACATTAATAAATGCACAGAAAAAAACAGACTGTTTTATCATAATGTATAATGATATAATTCAGAATCTTTTGTCTGCTGCTTTCATTTTTAGGATGAGATACATGAAAGAGACAGATTCAGTGACTTTCTGTTAATAGCGGTCAGAGACTTACTTGAGAAATATCCTGGTCTGAAAGTTGTTTTGATGAGTGCAGCATTAAACATTGATTTGTTTGTTAAATATATGAACGGTTGTCCTGTAGTGTCAGGTTAGACCTTTTTATAAAATTTTAAAAGGCATGCATGTTTATAAGTGTATGTACAAATAGTTTTCAAATGAAAAATCAATTTAAAAATTTCTATTAGAGTGTCATTAAATTATCAAGTTTCCATCTTATTTAAATGTTGTTGAATTCTTGAGTTATCTCCCATTATTTTATACCTTTTCTACAAACATTGCAACCATATAATTAAAAAGGCAATCAACTTAGCAAACAAAACCATCTATAGCATATTACCTGCACAATATGTTAATTGTGACTTTTCCTCTTTCAGTTCCAGGAAGTCTGTTTGAAGTAAAGGAATATTATCTAGAAGATGTGTTAAAATGGTAAGATTGTTGACTCAACAGTATTCATTGGCATTATCAAATTGAAATAATTAACTAAAAAAAAAAGGAAAATTTCTTAACATCATCTACCCCTCTGCCAAATGAAAATTTATTTTCATTATTTTTTCTTCTGTATACACAACTTCTAAATGAGAGATAAGAGATATTTTTGAAACCTTTTCTAGTGATAAACTGTGGTTTTTCTATTATTCAGTATTAAACAAATATTTCCAAGCAATTGGTTTACTACTAAAATTGAATTTAAGGTCTGGTTATACAAACAAAGTGATGAATAAACTGAAGAAAGAAAAAGATCAAGTTGAAAAACAGAATGAAGAACTAAAACAATGGTGTTCACAGATATGTGCTGATGAAGAAGATTTAGAGGATGATAATGATGACAGTGTTATACACAGTAATACTGACAACATTACAGAGGTATGCACTAGTGTATGAGGTAATAGTAATAGTCTTCAATAGCTGTAAAACTACTATTAGTATTTAGTATGAATTACTTTATCCACTTGGCAATAGGACAGGCATTTGTTGAGAAAAGAGCACCTAACATCATTTTCTTACTTGAGACATCAGTCAGGCTATCAATTTGACCATGAAGCATTTTTGTTTTAAATGCAGTCAGTAAAAAATTCTTTATTTAAATAATGGCGATGCTTTGTTGTATTAAAGCAGAAGTATTTGTTGTGTGTTTTACAGTTAGGCGAAGAGAAAGAGAACTTAGAACCCGGAGTAATAAATGAATTGGATCAGTTGCTGAGTGAAGCATGGTTAACTGGCAAAGAAGATGTCTTCTCACAAATATTTCATTTAATTCTCAGTGAAAATGTCAGCCGTAAGTAGGAACTATTCATTTTTCCAACACATAAAAAAGCATGATCAAGTACCTGAATGATATTAATACAGTTTTATTTGCATCATGTTGAGGTCTTTATCAACATAGCTTTACTAGTACCGTAGATACTTGCCTATTAGTCGATCCGATTATAAGTCGGATGCCCTTTTCAGCTCCAAATTCTGAGGATTTAGTCTTGACCCTCGTATAAGTCGGACAAAATTTTGACATTTTTTTTTTGCAGCTGACAGTTACTGAACGCCGGTAAAACCAATGCAAATCCAGGAATTTTATTATGTTGTGATGATTAAAGGATAAAAAAATTAAGTGAAGCTAATCAACTTTATATTAAAATAACTCCCAACTCATTAGTGTCATCTGTTCACCTATCACTGATATTTTTCACACCTTTAGTGAATACAACTCTTTGTCTCTTAATTAGGGGTTATCAATGGATTATATAGCTTGGCAATCAATTTTGTAATCTTTGTGTTTACCTGAGACATTTTAATGAATAATATATTGATCTTGGGAATGAATATTAATTTTTTTTTTTTTTATTATTGTATGATTTATAAGTATTGAACTTATATCATGATATCACAATAATGACACAATAACTCCGCTGAATACATCCTTTTACATAGTTGGTACATTGTTATCTCGTTTTCATTTTTGGTTCTTGGCTCTTTCTTTTGGGTTTATGCACAAACCATTTGACCATGAAAATCAATACACAAACAGGAAACAGTCGGAAATTCAACACAAATTGTCAGAAAAAGGTTAACAGAGAACAAATAAAACACAAAAACAGTATTGTAGTCATTTATTTTCAACAAAAACTTTTAATTCAGGGATTTATGTAGGTTTGGCAATCACCGACGTAGTTTTGACCAGGAAATTCACTCCTGACCACTTTTCTCGAGCTTGGATTTTTCCTCTGGTCGCTGGATCTCGCTTATAAGTCGGTACCCCTCTCTGGATTCTGAATTTTACTCCCAAACTTCCGACTTATAAGCGAGTATCTACGGTATTGCTCCACTTGATAACTTACCATTGGTTGTTTTTTTACAACCAGAAAAACATAATTGTTACAGTGTTATATCTGTTTTCAGTTAAATACCAACACAGCTTTACTAGCATAACACCACTTACTAATCTTTGGTTGTTGTTTTGCTACCATAGACACATATTTGTAACATTGTTATATTTGTTTTCAGTTGATTACCAACACAGCCATACCAGTATAACACCATTAATGATAGCTGCTGGTCGGGGCTTTACATCTGTAGTGGAACAGCTGCTGAATCTGGGAGCTAATATAAACGTGAAAGCTTCCAATGATTGGACTGCTCTTTATCTAGCACAGAAGTTCAAGCATGAAGACATATGTGAATTACTAGAGGCAAATATGTGAGTATACTGTAGATTCATTTTTTTTTGAGGATAGCAATTTTTGTGGATATTTTATTTTGTGGTTTTGCCAAAGTCTGCATACATTTTATAAAAAATTTGTAATTCCATTGGAATTCATAGGTTAACAGGTTACTACAAAATTCACAAAAAATGATATCCAACAAAAAATTGACAGTATATAAAATTAAGAAGGTACAATTACCAATGAGACAACTCAAGATCGAATGACACAGAAATTAATAACTATAGGTCAATGTACAGCCTTCAACAATGAGTAAAACCCTTACTGTATGGATATTCATAATTAGTTTTTAAATATATTATTTCATTGACCATGCTATATATATATGCATAGAATACATACTGATACATCAAAAGAATTAACTGACATGATTTGGCCACAAGCTGTGAAATCTTTTGCAAAACCATCATCTATGGTAATATAGCAAATGAAAATATGTATTTTTACTACAGTTTTACAGTGACATATTTCTAATTTTAGGGATGTTCCTGTAATGGGTCCAGGGGGAGATAACAATTTAGATTCTAATGTCATGTCACCAGAGGACAAAGATTTACTTAGTAGATATCATCATAGCTTTGATGATGAATTAGTGGATGCTGATCTTATACTTGGTCTCCTCATCAAAATACTATGTACAAGTCAAACAGGTAAAAATATTTATAGTTCAAGCCAAAACATATTATATTCAAATAGTCAAACAATTAAATATAATGTGTTCAAATTAAAGCTATAAAAATAATGTGTACAGTTCTAACAGGTAAAACTAGGGCTATGGCTTGGGCTTCCTCCACCAATGGAAACTACCAGCAATGATATAGCTAAAAGTTAAATGGCTTCCTCCACCAATGGAAACTGCCAGCAATGATATAGCTAAAAGTTAAATGGCTTCAAACACCAACAACTAACCAAACAATATAAGTTATATGGTTCGCTACTACCCCTACGGATCCATAGAGGGTTAGTAAAATCCAAAGGGGTTGAGGGGGGAGGCCGAATCCCCTATGGATTTTATTCACCCTCTATGGAACCGTATGGGGTCAGTAGCTTACCGTACATGTATAACGAATTTATCGGACACTGGAGTTTTTCTGCTGCGTTTTGTTGAAAAATAGACAATGAAACACAACAGTATTAATAGATGACGTCACCATTAACGCACGTCATGAACCCCCTATGAAACTACTAACCCCCTACGGTCTCATAGGGGGTCACCACGTGACGGGGTTAAACCAATCACAGAGTGATAATTTACCTGCAGTGCGATAACATCCTATATCTTAAAAGATATAACAGCTAGGGAATAAAAGCCTCTTGATAATTAGAAACACAATGGATTTTTTTTTTACAATTATTTCTGTTGATCTGAAATCTAGTGAATCTACTCTTTAAAAGAGTGCTTGCCCTCAAATGACTAGTTTTATGTTTTTGGATTTTAAGAAATGTTTCTAGTTCTTAAAAGAAACAAAGGAAAAGAGAAATTGAAGGACCAGATTTTGTACTGTTCCAAAATTGGTCCTGATGACGCCGATCTAATCAGGGAAACATAACAATAAAAGATGCAGTTTACTTAAGTGTTGTTGTAAATGTAGGGGTGTACCAAAATTAGTTCAAATGTTAATATTCTCAATCTTTCAATTAGTCAAACGATATTGAACAATGTTGAACCAAAATACCAATATTGTATTCAGATATTCTTTTTCTTTAGGTATATACCTTGAGATATTTAAGAATGCTTGTACTTTCATTAAGATAATATATTTATGTTTTCTGTCAACATATTATGTAGTTTAGTTATTATTGTAACATTTATTTCATTTAAGGTGCTGTATTGATATTTTTGCCTGGCTACGATGACATTGTAAAGTTATTATTGTAACATCTATTTCATTTAAGGTGCTGTATTGATATTTTTGCCTGGCTACGATGACATTGTAAAGTTATTATTGTAACATCTATTTCATTTAAGGTGCTGTATTGATATTTTTGCCTGGCTACGATGACATTGTAAAGTTATTATTGTAACATCTATTTCATTTAAGGTGCTGTATTGATATTTTTGCCTGGCTATGATGACATTGTAAAAATAAGGGACTTGATTTATGAAGACAGATTCTTCGAAAATTATAAGTGAGTTATTTGTTAATTTATAAATGCACAATTTAGAGAAGAGATTGCATTCATTATTTTGCATCATCAATATTAATTTGAAACATCCAGGGACATGAATTGTAATTGGTAAAAATATAATGTTGAACCTGTGTTCTAGGAATTTTAAAAAGTTTTCCAGTCTTTAATTTTACAGACTTGAGTGGTTGATGGTAACATGTGGTACTTAGAAATCACTGTAAGGTTTTTGTCATGACATTATTGGGATAACCTAAATACAAATTATATTGCATGTATGATACTCAGTGTTTTGTTTTTTAAGGGGACATGTACAATAAAGTTATGTTTTAATTATTATATAGATATGTGATGTATGTTTTACACTCAGCCATGCAATCTACAGACCAGAAGAAAGTTTTTAACACACCACCAACTGGTGTTAGGAAAATTGTGAGTCTGTTACTAATACCTATAAAAAATTGTAATTCATACAATTATATCATCAGTACCAATAGAAACTCTTTTCAGAAATTGTAACTTTTACTTTTTCCCTTTGATTTAAATCTCATCGCATTCATATTTATTTATCATTGCACCAAGTGTAGTTGAATATATCAAAATTTAGGTAATGAGATTGTTTAAAAGATTTTAATCTTGTCTGCAACAAATGTTGCTCAATGTGATATGTATTTTAATCTGATGGCAGTTAGGGGCCCCCCGGAGTGGACTAGTTGTGTAAAGATTATTATTTTTAAAAAGTAGAACAGTTTGGCTTACGTCTGAAGTTTCCATCTGACATTTCAGTCGCCCTTTATATGTTTCAATAACGTAATAAATCAGCTGTAAGGTTTCATATTTAAGATGTTACATAATTAACAAAAATGATATGTTTTCTTCAGATTTTAGCCACTAACATAGCAGAAACCAGCATTACTATCAATGATGTGGTATTTGTTATTGATTCAGGAAAAGTCAAAGAGGTAAATAAATTCTCAATTCTTATTGAAATATTTATAGTTCCAAAGTTCTAATGATGATTTATTTGATAAGATTTATTAATTTTATTTAGCACCTAACTATGGACACATTCTTATTTTTTATTCAAGTGTCACTGATGAGTCTTCTATACATGAAAAGCATGTCTGGCATACAGAAATTACAGAATTATAAGTAATATATATCTTTGATGTGTTTGTATGAGACCAAATAACACTAATAGATACTAATTCAATTGTGATTTAACTAGTGAGATATTTTTGCACAATTCTTATTATTTTAAATCTCAACACTATTTTATATCAAAGTGTAAACCAAGGTAAATAAATCTAACCAACAACTTACCTGTAACATATGTAAATCATGTCAAAATTAAATTGTTTTTTCTACTGCAGAAAACATTTGATGCCCTGTTGAATGTGAGTATGTTGAAGAGTAATTGGATTTCTAAGGCCAGTTCTATACAGAGGAGGGGAAGGTATGTTGTATAACTTATGTGTAAAGGTTAACATTTGATGCCCTATTGAATGTGAGTATGTTGAAGAGTAATTGGATATCTAAGGCCAGTTCTATACAGAGGAGGGGAAGGTATATAGTATAACTTATGTGTGTAGTTTAACATTTGATGCCCTATTGAATGTGAGTATGTTGAAGAGTAATTGGATTTCTAAGGCCAGTTCTATACAGAGGAGGGGAAGGTATGTTGTATAACTTATGTGTGTAGTTTAACATTTGATGCCCTATTGAATGTGAGTATGTTGAAGAGTAATTGGATATCTAAGGCCAGTTCTATACAGAGGAGGGGGGGGGGGGGGTATGTTGTATAACTTATGTGTAAAGGTTAACATTCAGTAACTATACTTGACATTTACAAATATGTTAAGTGCTATTTCAGTAAGTGTTGGATAGAAATAGATAATGTGCAGTAGTTTGATTACATGAACATATCCATTTGAGTATTGCAACAGTTTCATTTTACATTTTATGATTATTAGTTAATATTTTTAGAACAGAAAAAGTCAGACAAGATGTGCAGGATATTTTTGCAGATTCAGTACTTTTTTTAAAGCAGAATGTAACATAATAAAATTAAAACAATATATATCTTTTTCTAATTACTTTGTTTATGATGTAATAAATATCATCAAATAATAATTGGCATATGTAACATCAACAAATTTTTTTTTAACAACCTTGACTTCCCCATGAGGGTTGCACAGTTGGCTTGAAACAATGACATATCATAAAAATACTTATTTAATTTCAGAGCTGGTAGATGTCGTCCAGGATCCTGTTATCATCTAATGAGTACTGTCAGGTTTAATTCCCTTATAGATTATCCTGCACCAGAAATACTCAGATATCCTTTACAGGTAAATATAAGGATACTGTGCATTCATTTATTTTCGTGGATTGAAAACTTGCATGTTTGTGGATATTTTATTTCTTGTTTTGCAAAAATCTGCATATAACTATAGAAAATTTGTATTACGTTGAATACTTAATTTGGTGGTTCATCTGTATCCACGAAATCCACAAAATTTAGTATCCACACGATTAATAATGAATCCACAGTAGTAACCATAGAAACAAAAATTTACTCATTTTATGTCAACTAATATTAAAAGTGTGTAGGTTTATTTAACAAGATGAAAACTATTTGGAATATATATGTACATGAGAAAATATCTTGTGTATAAGTAGTAATAATAACAAAACAAGCACCTATCATTATTGCAATTAGAATTGTGCATGTGTTTGTTTTACTACCGAACTACAAGATGCTAAAGGTGCTTTGATTCACAATATGAGTTGTGCTCAAAACATTATTTTGGAAATGCAAAAAAAACTTATTTTCTCCCCCTACCTTTTACAAAAAAGGGGGAGAAAATATTGCGGGTACAATCAAAACCATAATTCAACAAAATACATGAACAACAACTTCTGTCCAAAGTAAAAAAAGAAAACAGAAACAACTGTCCACCAAAACTAAGAAGAGAACTATGATTGAATCTTACAAACCTCACCCAATACTATTTATAGTTGTGAATCCAGGTCATATTTGGAGAAGACAAAAAACAAAATGTGATTCCTAAGTTATATTTTAGGAGTTATGTCTACACACAAAGTTATTAGCTCCAGCTAATATAAGTATAGCTGATTTCTTAGGGAAAGCACCAGAACCACCACCATTTCTAGTCACAAGGAATGCTGTACATATCTTAAAGGTAAATATCAATTAAATATCTTAAATTATACTCAGACTTGCAGTCTGTTGAATTATTGTTCAATGATTTGTTTAGAATTGACTTGATACTAAGAGTTTAGGCTGGTCCTATAGCCCTATTTTTTTTCTGCATGGTATTTCAAAAAGAATTTTATTTTAATGTTTGTATTGGTTTTTAAACGCCCGTCAAAATTTTGACGGGACGTATTATGGTATACAAATGTCCGGTGTCCGTCCGCCTGTCCGGCGTAAACATGTCGCACCATAACTTAAGAACGACTTATCCAAATTTCATGAAACTTAATATAGTTGTTTCTTATGATGGTCAAATGATCTGTATACTTTTTGGTGAAAATAAGATTTAAACTTTTTGAGTTACGGCACTTTGTAACTAAAACAGGGGTGTGTTTTTTTTTCACATGTCGTACCGTATCTCAAAAACGTTTCTTGATTATTGCTTAAAACTTTACACACTTCTTAGTTATATTAATCTTAATATCCGTATACTTTTTGGTGATGATTCAAAATTTCGTTTTTGAGTATTTTGTAAAAAAGGGGAGGGTTTTTTTACATGTCGCGCCGTATCTCAAAAACAATTTATGATTATTGCTTAAAACTTTACACACTTCTTTGTTATATTAATCTAAAGATCTGTATACTTTTTGGTGATGATTCAAAGTTTCATTTTTGAGTAATTGAGTATTTTGTAAAAAAGGAGGGGTTTTTTTTTCATGTCGTGCCGTATCTCAAAAACAATTTATGATTATTGCTTAAAACTTTACACACTTCTTTGTTATATTAATCTAAAGATCTGTATACTTTTTGGTGATGACTCAAAATTTTGTTATTGAGTATTTTGTAAAAAGGGGAGGTTTTTTTTTACATGTCGCGCCGTATCTCAAAAACAATTTATGATTATTGCTTGAAACTGTACACACTTCTTTGTTATACTAATTTAAAGATCTGTATACTTTTTGGTTTGATTCAAAATTTTATTTTAGTGATATTTGTAAAAAAAAAACAGGGTAGGGGGGGGGGGGTGTAGTTTCACATGTCCCGCCGTGTCTCAAAAACAATAAATGGTTATTGCTTAAAACTTCATCAGAAACTATTTATGATTATTGCATAAAACTTCAACACAAGACGTCGGGTGTATCATGCGCTCATGGCGCAGCTGTTTATTTTAATCTATCTTCCAATTCTTAAAAACATTGCTTGTGAAATTTGAAAGGAACTTGTTTTATTTGATACTCAGAAAGCTCAGTATGCTAAATTTTCAGAATTTTTGATAAAATATTCATAATTATTGACTTTAGTTTTTTGTTATGTGGATTGTCAGGTGTTTCAAGTCATTATACAGCAAATTGTAATTTTTAACAATTATTTTTTTAATATTTGCTAGTCTTAAAATGTGTAAGAAATTATCATAAAGTCATACATGATAACTTTTGTATTACAAAAATAGCAAATGGATGCATTAGACAGTTTTGAAGATTTAACAGAATTAGGACATCACCTAGCAGACATGCCAATAGAGCCAAGACTTGGGAAGATGGTATTATATGCTGTTGTATTGAAGTGTTTAGACCCTATACTCACCATTGTGTGTTCATTGGCTTATAAAGATCCATGTAAGTTAAAGGCTTGTTAATCAAAAAGTGCAGTCTTTGGATGCACAGATCTGTCTGACCTTGACATTTTCATGATTCATTGTTCAGGTTTAAATTTTCATGATTATGTTTGGTTCCCTGACACTATAAGCAGTAGGTCAACACTTTATGGCTAATGAGAAGAAAATTAGATGTACATGTCCATCTGGCAAGGATCATTCACCTTATTTCCATTGCTCAATTTGTTTGGTGTGTTTATCTGATCATTGTTTACACTTTTTGTTGTTTTGTAAGTCTTACAAAATAAGCATTTCAAAATATATTTACAGTGAAAAAATACTGGCTGCTGACTAGGGACAGGGACATGTAAAGTATGACAGCATTAAACTATTGACTTGAAGCCAAAAACGCTCCCTTTTTTTTTTTAATTTCAATTATGTAGTAAACAGGTACCTAGCTCATTTGAAAATGTTTAAGTGATTCAGAGATGATAATATATTCATTATATTTTAGTTATGTTGCCAGCACAGCCATCACAGAAAAGGGCAGCTACCATGTCTAGACATAAATTTTCAGCCTCTACATACAGTGATCATATGTCGTTACTTAGAGCTTTTCAGGTAAATATGGTTGAAAATTCTACCATTGACTGAATATTATTCCTGTATTCAACAATTGATGTGAAAAAGGAGTGAACCTATATTTGGTAAAACACTATTTGATAGAATCCCTGAATTGGATATCATAGATGTGCAGGGTTGTTATGAGTGCAAATAAGAGTTTCACCGATAACAAAACTGTAGCAATATGTAGGGATCACAGCAGACCTCTGTCTATGTCTGCAACTCCTTGAAAACAGTTTGATAGAATTCAACCATTACTTTCACAGATTCTTCTGCAAGACAGGAAATTGTAAATTTCGTTGACATGGTAATTATTTCACCGATAATAAATCAATTTAGATTTATGATCTGAGTTATTTAGAGGTTCCCAATATAATTACAAAAATGGTGTTTGAGATAGTCAGAAACAATCCTTGGAAAATAAAACAAGAATGTCTTACAAACTTTCTATTAATGTCTTCTATTTCTATGACAAGGTAACACTGTTATGTGTAATATCACTTCATGGGTTTATAGTAAAATATTGAGTCCTTGTATTGTTTCTGATCACTCTGAGTACCAAAACATGTTAATCCAATCAAAATTACTAAACATTCTATGGAGGGTTGCTGTTATAAGAGGGTTTTTTAAAAATAATACCTAATAATAATTTAATTTTGGATTTAACATGTCTTCTGATTGGCTGATGTTGTTTTGTTTATCAGCTCATAGACATAACTGTTATGTGTCTGTGACGTCATCAACGTTTTTTCATGGTTTACTTCAGTATAAATTGAATTTAGAATTAAACTATAAGAAATGACTGTAATATTTTTTTCTGTCTATGAAGAAATAACATAAAAAATGTGGTGCACACTGAATAACCAGCGTAGTAATAATACCTAACAATATTAAAATAAAGGATCTTCTTTAAAAGATTGAAAAATCGTATAGAAATACAATATTTAATGTATTTTGACATTTTAGGCATGGCAGAAAGCTAAGACTGATGGGTGGGATAGAAGTTTCTGTCATAAGAATTACCTGTCATCTGCTGTCATGGAAATGATTGTTGGGATGAGGTATACATTTGTAATCAGAGAAGATAGTGTATCATGTTGAAGAACTTTCATAATCAGATTTTGAATATAATGTTAAAGGTTATCTACTCACTGATGATCCAAGCAATTTAAATAGTTTCAAAGCAGAAAAAAGCATATAGCTCATTCAATTCACTTTATACTCAAAATACATGTAACATATTCAATTGTTTTCTCTTCTCTCATATTGCACAGTATAATTCACTTTATACTTAAAATACATGTAACATATCCAATAGTTTTCTGTTCTCTCATATTGCACAGTATAATTCACTTTATACTTAAAATGCATGTAACATATCCAATAGTTTTCTGTTCTCTCATATTGCACAGTATAATTCACTTTATACTTAAAATACATGTAACATATCCAATTGTTTTCTGTTCTCTCATATTGCACAGTATAATTCACTTTATACTTAAAATACATGTAACATATCCAATTGTTTTCTGTTCTCTCATATTGCACAGTATAATTCACTTACTTAAAATGCATGTAACATATCCAATTGTTTTCTATTCTCTCATATTGCACAGTATAATTCACTTACTTAAAATGCATGTAACATATCCAATTGTTTTCTGTTCTCTCATATTGCACAGTATAATTCACTTTATACTTAAAATACATGTAACATATCCAATAGTTTTCTGTTCTCTCATATTGCACAGTATAATTCACTTTATACTTAAAATACATGTAACATATCCAATTGTTTTCTGTTCTCTCATATTGCACAGTATAATTCACTTTATACTTAAAATACATGTAACATATCCAATTGTTTTCTGTTCTCTCATATTGCACAGTATAATTCACTTACTTAAAATGCATGTAACATATCCAATTGTTTTCTATTCTCTCATATTGCACAGTATAATTCACTTACTTAAAATGCATGTAACATATCCAATTGTTTTCTGTTCTCTCATATTGCACAGTATAATTCACTTTATACTTAAAATACATGTAACATATCCAATTGTTTTCTCTTCTCTCATATTGCACAGTATAATTCACTTTATACTTAAAATGCATGTAACATATCCAATTGTTTTCTATTCTCTCATATTGCACAGTATAATTCACTTACTTAAAATACATGTAACATATCCAATTGTTTTCTCTTCTCTCATATTGCACAGTATAATTCACTTACTTAAAATGCATGTAACATATCCAATTGTTTTCTCTTCTCTCATATTGCACAGTATAATTCACTTACTTAAAATGCATGTAACATATCCAATTGTTTTCTCTTCTCTCATATTGCACAGTATAATTCACTTACTTAAAATGCATGTAACATATCCAATTATTTTCTGTTCTCTCATATTGCACAGTATAATTCACTTACTTAAAATACATGTAACATATCCAATTGTTTTCTGTTCTCTCATATTGCACAGTATAATTCACTTTATACTTAAAATGCATGTAACATATCCAATTGTTTTCTCTTCTCTCATATTGCACAGTATAATTCACTTTATACTTAAAATGCATGTAACATATCCAATTGTTTTCTGTTCTCTCATATTGCACAGTATAATTCACTTTATACTTAAAATGCATGTAACATATCCAATTGTTTTCTCTTCTCTCATATTGCACAGTATAATTCACTTTATACTTAAAATGCATGTAACATATCCAATTATTTTCTGTTCTCTCATATTGCACAGTATAATTCACTTTATACTTAAAATACATGTAACATATCCAATAGTTTTCTGTTCTCTCATATTGCACAGTATAATTCACTTTATACTTAAAATGCATGTAACATATCCAATTGTTTTCTGTTCTCTCATATTGCACAGTATAATTCACTTTATACTTAAAATGCATGTAACATATCCAATTGTTTTCTCTTCTCTCATATTGCACAGTATAATTCACTTTATACTTAAAATGCATGTAACATATCCAATAGTTTTCTGTTCTCTCATATTGCACAGTATAATTCACTTTATACTTAAAATACATGTAACATATCCAATTGTTTTCTGTTCTCTCATATTGCACAGTATAATTCACTTTATACTTAAAATGCATGTAACATATCCAATTATTTTCTGTTCTCTCATATTGCACAGTATAATTCACTTTATACTTAAAATGCATGTAACATATCCAATTATTTTCTGTTCTCTCATATTGCACAGTATAATTCACTTTATACTTAAAATGCATGTAACATATCCAATTGTTTTCTGTTCTCTCATATTGCACAGTATAATTCACTATATACTTAAAATGCATGTAACATATCCAATTGTTTTCTGTTCTCTCATATTGCACAGTATAATTCACTTACTTAAAATGCATGTAACATATCCAATTGTTTTCTCTTCTCTCATATTGCACAGTATAATTCACTTACTTAAAATGCATGTAACATATCCAATAGTTTTCTGTTCTCTCATATTGCACAGTATAATTCACTTTATACTTAAAATACATGTAACATATCCAATTGTTTTCTGTTCTCTCATATTGCACAGTATAATTCACTTTATACTTAAAATGCATGTAACATATCCAATTATTTTCTGTTCTCTCATATTGCACAGTATAATTCACTTTATACTTAAAATGCATGTAACATATCCAATTGTTTTCTCTTCTCTCATATTGCACAGTATAATTCACTTTATACTTAAAATGCATGTAACATATCCAATTATTTTCTGTTCTCTCATATTGCACAGTATAATTCACTTTATACTTAAAATGCATGTAACATATCCAATTGTTTTCTGTTCTCTCATATTGCACAGTATAATTCACTTTATACTTAAAATGCATGTAACATATCCAATTATTTTCTGTTCTCTCATATTGCACAGTATAATTCACTTTATACTTAAAATGCATGTAACATATCCAATTGTTTTCTCTTCTCTCATATTGCACAGTATACACCATTACATGTATATTTCTTATAACGCAAAAAAATCTACACGATTAGCATTTTTAAGAACAAATAATGATTATGCTGTCATTAAAGAACATTAAAAGTTTTGCAGGAGAAAGTTAAGATATAAAATATAACACCCATAACAGAAATTATTGTTTTAAATATTACCATAACACAAACTTTGAGTAAAAGTATTTCTATTTACAACACTTATAAAGAAATATTATTATGTGTGTAGGGCACAACTGTTGGGTCAACTAAGAGCCTCAGGATTTGTGAGAGCCAGAGGAGGAGGAGATATACGAGATCTGAATACTAATTCTGAGAACTGGGCAGTGGTCAAGGCATCATTGTGTGCAGGGATGTACCCTAATATCATCAGGGTGGATAGGCAAAAGTCACAGCTTCTGTCATAGTAAGATATAATATCGATAAAAAAACTTAGAAAACAGACTAGGATAAACTTATTTCAACATAAAAATAAGAAATAAGAAGATGTGGTACAAGTGCCAATGAGACATCTCTCCATCCAAGTCACAATTTGTAAAAGTAAACCATTATAGGTCAAAGTATGGTCTGCAACAGGGAGCATTGACGCACACTGAACAGAAAGCTACAAAGGGCCCAAAAATGACAAGTGTTAAACCAAGGGTCTTATCTATATTAAAAAAACGAAAAACACTTATGAACTACATTAACAAATGACAACCAAAGACTATTTTGGACAGTTATATGGTTTGCTTTATTCAATAAATTGTTTTACACTTTTCATTTTCACATATAAAACATAACTTTACTTATAATGTAGAAAATGTTTGCCCTAGGTGTGTTATATCTGTGGTTTTGATGTTTTATCAGTGTAACGATTGTTACTATCCTATCTTTGTTTACAGTAAGGAAGGTAAAGTGAAGTTCCACATGTCATCAGTATTAAACACTTTACCAAACTCTGGCTGTCTCAATAAGAATGCCACACATAAGAACATAGTAAGAAATCTGCCATCAGATTATCTAATGTATGATGAGATGTCTCGCTATGAAAGACTGGCATTTGTCAGATGTTCTACACTGGTGTCTTCAGCTACTGTAGCCCTGTTTGCTGGTCCTAGTAAACTCTCTCCTGATGCAATCAAGGATGCTGATACAGGTATGTAATGCTTAGACAGTTAAAAAAAGATAGAAGTAAAAATCTTATATTTCTATTTATTTTTTAGCTCACCTGGCCCGAAGGGCCAAGTAAGCTTTTCCCATCACTTTGCGTCCGTCGTCGTCCGTCGTCGTCGTCCGTCGTTGTTAACTTTTACAAAAATCTTCTCCTCTGAAACTACTGGGCCAAATTAAACCAAACTTGGCCACAATCATCATTGGGGTATCTAGTTTAAAAAATGTGTGGCGTGACCCGGCCAACCAACCAAGATGGCCGCCATGGCTAAAAATAGAACATAGGGGTAAAATGGGGTTTTTGGCTTATAACTCAAAAACCAAAGCATTTAGAGCAAATCTGACATGGGTACAATTGTTTATCAGGTCAAGATCTATCTGCCCTGAAATTTTCAGATGAATCGAACAACCCGTTGTTGGGTTGCTGCCCCTGAATTGATAATTTTAAGGAAATTTTGCTGTTTTTGGTTATTATCTTGAATATTATTATAGATAGAGATAAACTGTAAACAGCAATAATGATCAGCAAAGTAAGATTTACAAATAAGTCAACTTGACCGAAATGGTCAGTTGACCCCTTTAGGAGTTATTGCCCTTTATAGTCAATTTTTAACCATTTTTCGTAAATCTTAGTTATCTTTGACAGAAATCTTCTCCTCTGAAACTACTGGGCCAAATTAATCCAAACTTGGCCACAATCATCTTTGGGGTATATAATCTAAAAAATGTGTCCGGTGACCCGGCCATCAAATCAAGATGGCCTCCACAGCTAAAAATAGAACAAAGGGGTAAAATGCAGTTTTTGGCTTATAACTCAAAAACCAAAGCATTTAGAGCAAATCTGACATGGGATAAAATTGTTAATCAGGTCAAGATCTATCTGCCCTGAAATTTTCAGATGAATCAGACAACCCGTTGTTGGGTTGCTGCCCCTGAATAGGTATTTTAAGGAAATTTTGCTGTTTTTGGTTATTATCTTGAATATAATTATAGATAGAGATAAACTGTAAACAGCAATAATGTTCAGCAAAGTAAGATTTACAAATAAGTCAACATGACCGAAATGGTCAATTGACCCCCTAAGGAGTTATTGTCCTTTTCTAGTCAATTATTAACAATTTTCATAAAATTTGTAAATTTTTATTAACATTTTCCCCTGAAAGTACTGGGCCAAGTTCATTATAGATAGAGATAATTGTAAGCAGCAAGACTGTTTAGTGAAGTAAGATGTACAAACACATCACCATCACCAAAACACAATTTTGTCATGAATCCATCTGCTTCCTTTGTTTAATATTCACATAGACCAAGGTGAGCGACACAGGCTCTTTAGAGCCTCTAGTTTTTAAGAATTTTTGAACCAGCGTAAAAAGATGTAATTATTAGATGTCCAACTTCATACCGAAGTCAATGCAGTAAATAGTGATAAAGATTTGTTATTTTCACTCTTAATTATTTGATTTTTATTGTTTTACATGCTTAACCTTTAGTAGTCCTTTGTATATGGTTCATTTAAGACAACTGAAAAGAGATATTCATGACTAATTGACTGATTTTTTTTGCCATTATTATGTATTGTTAGTAAAATCAGAAGCAGTTTGATAGCAATGTAACATAATGTATGATAAATATGAAAAAGAAGATGTTGTATATTTGCCAATGAGACAACTCTCAACAAGAGGCCAAATGACACAGAATTTACATATATATAGGTCACTGTACGGCTTTCAACAATCAGCAATGTTTGGAACAGTTTATTAGTACATACCTTACCATATTTTCCAGAGTACCGTCATTATGATGACTATGTTGATGCTGCCAGTGACAGTGAAGAAGAAGTAGACGGAGAAGTATCAAAGACATCATTACATCTGGATGACTGGCTCAGATTTAAAATTGATCCAGAGGTAAATCATTTAGACCAGTCTTGAAATCATGTAGCGTCAAGGCTTTAGCTTCCTAAGGCTTAGTGGTGAAACAAAAGTGCTAATATTGTATTGGTTTACATGAGAAGTAATGATTACAAATAATCGAAAAATCTGATCTTAGTTCTCCAAGAAGTCTTTAGCTATTAGAAAACCAAAGAAATAAACCATTGGCGTAAGAAAAAATTATTATGTAGTTTTTAAAGTATAAACCAGTTTGGGATGATGATATGCAATGTATTCATATGTCTATAATAGTGATTTCTATAGTTTTCTCTCATCTCCATATTCACACTGCTAGGTCTTGTTGAGTGTAATAATATTTTAACTTCCTTGTACAGACCATATATTTGTACTTCATTTACATATACATATTTCAGATTGATTCACTTTTAATTTATCACTATTTAATTTGTTTGTTTATTTATGTTGTAGACAGCAACCTGTATTATGCAATTAAGGACTAAATGGCACAGTCTTTTCTTGAGGAGGATGAGAAATCCATCAAAACCTTGGTCTCAAGTCGATGAGGTAAACTCAGGAGTAAATACATCATAGGTCTGTGTAGAGTTCAGAAACAAACAACACATTATAGCTTTGTCAGTTAAAAATGAAGAAATATATCTATTTTTATACAAATATTAAGGAGACATAGTATGAATTATAATGAGATAACTATCCACCATAACAACTACTGTTCAATAACAATGACAATGAGATAACTATCCACCATAACAACTACTGTTCACCATACAGCATTCAAATATGATCAACAACCCATTATGTACATAATCCAACAATGACCATGTGTTGTTTGGAGGATTTTTATGTCCATTCATTTCATTAAGTAACACACTGATGCTTTCCATATATTGTTGTAACACACTGGTGCTTTTACATATATTGTTGATTTTATGTCTATGGAAAACCAATGAAGAACTTATAATATTCTTAGATATCTATAGATTCTTAACACAATTTATTTTTTACGTCTTTACTTTATGTGGAGTATGTTAAATGCTTGAACCAACCATCAGTATCTGTATTGATTAAAGAACATTTATATTGAAATCTTGTTTCTGGATAATACCATAACATTTTCAAACCTTGAATATTCTGTTCTTCAGGCAGTGATTAGAGCAGTTATTAATGTTTTAACCAATGAAGAACAAGCTTTGGGATTACAGCAGCCAGCTGGGATAGGACAAAGACCAAGACCCATGAGTTAGTATTGTAAAATATTAGATAAAACTGTTGAGCTTTAAATTCAAATGGGTAAGGTCCTTATTGACTCATTATATGTTATCTAAAGTAATAAACAATACGTTGATCTTTAAAGCTATGTAATGCATTGATAAAACTATTCCATATTACATGTAAGCACTACTGTACCATTACCTATATTGCATGTAAGCACTACTGTACCATTACCTATATTACAAGTAAGCACTACTGTACCATTACCTAACTATTTAAGTTTGATATAAAATCAAAATCCAATATATTTTATTGTCAATTAAAGACGCCCATTACAGGCAGAATAATCACAAGTTAAATTTGGTACAAATGATTACAAAATGATTACAATTATTTGAATACAATTAAATCAATGATTACAATGAAGAGAAAAGAAAGACTCACTAATGTATATTTATAAAACAATGTATCATGTTTCAACTTTGACAAATACAGTGATCCTAAAAAATATAGGAAACTGAATTTAAATATTCTGGTTTTTCCCCTGGTGCTTTTATGATCATACAATAAGAAGCTAAAATTACAAATATCTTAATTATGCCTCTGTCTTTTTGACAGTAAAATATATAAATTTACTAAGTTCCTAATAGTTGTTTTTGAACAACATTTAAATTATTAATTATTTGCTCGCTCGATTAAAAATGTGACTATCTTCATTTGACATTAGCCAAATAAATTGTGATTGATAATCTAAATTGTGAAAGTTTTTGTAACTTTTAATTATGTTGGAAATAATAGAAACTCTCTCACTTTCCAAAGATGAACATTTAAGTAAAAAATGGAGTTCATCTTCCACTTCTTTTTATGCCCCACCTACGATAGTAGAGCGGCATTATGTTTTCTGGTCTGTGCCTCCGTTCGTCCGTCCGCTTCAGGTTAAAGTTTTTGGTCAAGGTAGTTTTTGAAGAAGTTGAAGTCCAATCAACTTGAAACTTAGTACACTTGTTCCCCATGATATGATCTTTCTAATTTTAATGCCAAATTATAGTTTTGACCCCAATTTTATGGTCCACTGAACATAGAAAATGATAGTGCGAAGTTCAGGTTAAAGTTTTTGGTCAAGGTAGTTTTTGATGAAGTTAAAGTTACATCAACTTGAAACTTAGTACACATGTTCCCTATGATATGATCTTTCTAATTTTAAAGTTTTGACCCCAATTTCACGGTCCACTGAACATAGAAAATGATAGTGCGAGTGGGGCATTCGTGTACTATGGACACATTCTTGTTTACAAATATTACAAATTCTAACCATTGCCTGAAGTCCCCTGTATCTACCTCTCTCTATTTCTAGATCATGATTACTAATTCTGAATTTTCTCATCTGAATTCTCAGATTCCTATTACCTATAGCCAAATAAGGTTCAAAATATATATTTCTCTTAAAAAGTCTGTATGTTTATTTCCAAATGACATATTTTTTCTGTCATCGTTTAAAGATGAATACCACAACTTATTATACCTTAATTTTAGTTTGTTTGAAATAAATTTTTTCAAGTTTGATTTCATATTAAAAACTTGCAATAAATCTATGTCTAAGTATTTTGCTAATGAACTGATAGAATTAAACCAACTTTTCTTACTATGGTTTGATAAGGATTTTAATGCAAGGAGAACTACAGACAATAATTTGTCCTCTGTACTTGTTAAATGAATAAGTATGAAAACATATTACTGTGGATTCATTTTTATTCGTGGTATACCAATTTTCGTGGGTTTCGTGGGTCACAGCGAACCACGAATTTAAGAATTCAACGAAGAATAATACCGAGAAATGTGTATGGAGTTGGATGTTTATTTCCGGTTATGTTATGCAGTTCCAGTATAGTGTTGACTAGCAATAAACATTGTAACATAACACGTGTTTTTTATTGAAAGAAGATACAAGTATTTTGATTAAATCTATAATAAATATATCGAATATCAGTGATAATTTACTTTTTAAAATTGAATAAAACTGTTCATGGAAAATAACTGTAAGTTGTTAATTACCGTGTCATAGTTTGGTTTACCAGTGATTAAAAATCAATAGGATTAAGTACGGGGATATTGCCCGTAGGTAATATTGTTTATGACAGGAACATTTATTTTCACACCTTATACTTATATCACTGTTTATTATATCGTGATTAGGGAAATTAGCTTTCAATCATAAAGTTTTGAATGCCTTATAGAATTCAGACAAGAATTTATAAATTAATAATTAGTTGTCTCTGCCCATTATTGTAATCGAAGTTATCAATGAACACTTTAACCTAGAATGACCAATTAAGCGAGGATTTTGACAATTCAAAACTTTTTCAATGAATTCCTTCTTTTTTGTTTTGTTTTATTATTGATCGAACCAAGGATGTTATATCATCTCCTAAATCAAAAAGAAATCCACAAATTACGTATCTAATTTTTTTTTGTTGTAATCAGCGATCCACGAATTTACGTATACCACGAAACGTCTTTTTTTCTCTATCCACGAAAATTGATACCCACGAAAATAAATGAATCCACAGTAACTATAACTTCAATAATTAAAGGATATCTCCCTAGCTCACCTATCACTGCCATATTTGTGCTTCTCTTTCTTACTCCCAGTGAAAATTTACAGATTTTTGAATGAACTGATTCAGTTTGCAGTTCTTTACATAATTTTTCAAAATAACAATCAACTTTTTTAAATCTAAAGCACCCCGAATTTCACTTCCATAAGTTAAAATTGGTTTTACTGTGTTGTCAAATATATGAAGTAATGTTTTAATTTTGGGTTTATGACCTTTAAATATTTTATAAATTTTAAAAAGAGCTTTAGTCCTCTTTTTTATAGATCATGTTAGATATATGACCGAATGAAATTATACCCTTACTCTATGAGTGGAGGATATACCTGCAATTACCTTGTCCTGTCTTTTGTCTATCCCAAAATATTTTTGTCACACTTTTCTAATGTACTACAGAACAGTATGGCTCTATATTCGGCCAGCAGCTTGACAGTGATGAGTTGTAATATGAGAGCACTTTTCAGAACCTATTTGTGGTTACTTTCAAATATGTAAAATGAACTTATTATTTTCATCACAATTTTCCTCAGTACTTCTAAGCAGAATGACTTCATATCTTGCCTGCTGCTTGACAGGGATGACTGGTTACATGAAAATACTTTTTGAATCTGTCAGACACCTATTTCCTGTTTTCTGATACTTTCAATTTTTGGAGTATGCTTTATATCACAACTATACATAAAACTTATTGTTTCAACAATGGTCCATAAGATTAGTTCCTTATCCTTAACAAGAATATAAGGGAATCAAATATTTTGTGTATGACTTTTAATTGCTTTAAAAACCAACAATATAAATGTGTTAATATTTGAATTACAGCCTCAGAATCTTTGATGTCGGGTAGCTACTCTGGTAATGAAAATGAAGACTATGGCAATGGTAGGAATATGAGAAAGGGTCTAACAACACCACCAGCCAAACAGATTCAGCTTCTGTCAAGTAAATATCAGGCTTACAAATATTTTATGGTTATATATTTTGATTAGTATAAAGAGAAAACAAATCTGATGATATAACAGTGTTAATTTTAATACTTTTAAATTTTAAATTGTTCATGTTTCAAAAATTATTTTCTATGTTCTATTTATGTTTATTCCATTGTGACTAAAATCGCTCGAGCCATCTTTTGACAAACAACTATATGTAAACTACTGACTAAATTTGGGCCAGTGATGAGGAAATCTTTTTGAAAGAGTGGAAAAAGAGATATAAAAACAATACTGTGGATTCTATTATTTTCATGTGTACCAATTTTCATTCATTGAGAAAAACTTGCATTTTCCTGGATACATCATTCTTGATTTTGCCAGGGTCTGTATACATTCTTATACAAACTTTGTAACCATAAAATCAACAAAAATTGGTATCCTTCCAATGATTTTGTAACCACATAATAATTAGATACTCAATAAAAAGTTTTATTTCTACTGTGACATACTGAAAACAACTTTAGATTTCTATCAGTTCATGTATAGCAAATTCAAAAAAGTTTATTGGTAGGATACCAGACTTATCACATATGTCCTAAAGCGTGACCAGACATTGATCAGTTTATTAGTAGGATACCAGACTTATCACATATGTCCTAAAGCGTGACCAGACATTGGTCAGTTTATTAGTAGGATACCAGACTTATCACATATGTCCTAAAGCGTGACCAGACATTGATCAGGTTAACCTGAGATTATCATGTTCTCTAGTTACTTTCATTCGATCAAGAAAAGTGCATATATAAAACTAGATAAATGTATGTCAGCTATATAGTAATAATTATACCCCCGCTTTAAAAAAGGGGGGGTATACTGTTTTACCTCTGTCTGTCCGTCAGTCCGTCCATCAGTCCGTCAGTCCGTCCGTCAGTCAGTCCGTCCCATGAAACTTTCGTCACATTTTTCTCAGGAACTACACATCCACCCTTTCTGTAATTTGGTATCAACATTTATATATGTCAGCCATACCGTGTGATGCGTTTTCAGATTCATCACTTGACAACTTCCTGTTTACCGAACACTTGTCTGATTTTACACATGATAGCCAAGTTGAAAATTTTCGTCACATTTTTCTCAGGAACTACAATACAAGGATTTCTGAAATTTGGTTTCAGGATTTATATAAGTCAGCTATACCGTGTGATGCGTTTTCAGATTCATCACTCGACAACTTCCTGTTTACCGAACACTTGTATGAATTTACACATGATAGCCAAGTTGAAAATTTTCGTCACATTTTTCTCAGGAACTACAATACAAGGATTTCTGAAATTTGGTTTCAGGATTTATATAAGTCAGCTATACCGTGTGATGCGTTTTCAGATTCATCACTCGACAACTTCCTGTTTACCAAACACTTGTATGATTTTACACATGATAACCAAGTTAAAAATTTTCGTCACATTTTTCTCAGGAACTACAATACAAGGATTTCTGAAATTTGGTTTCAGGATTTATATAAGTCAGCTATACCGTGTGATGCGTTTTCAGATTCATCACTCGACAACTTCCTGTTTACCGAACAATTGTATGATTTTACACATGATAACCAAGTTAAAAATTTTTGTCACATTTTTCTCAGGAACTACAATACAAGGATTTCTGAAATTTGGTTTCAGGATTTTTATAAGTCAGCTATACCGTGTGATGCGTTTTCAGATTCATCACTCGACAACTTCCTGTTTACCGAACACTTGCATATTTTTACACTATTAATATTATCCACTTGCGGCGGGGGTATCATCAGTGAGCAGTAGCTCGCAGTTTCACTTGTTTGACTTGTTTTATCTACAGGGACACCCAAAGGAGATAGAGAATCTTTCAGTAGTAATACCTCCTCCTCTAACAGTCCAAGAGGTAGTGAAGCCAGTACTCCATCTGGTAGTCCTCAGCCTAAACAAGGTCAAGGTCATCCATGTAGGTATTATGTGATGAAGTGTACACATCAGAAGACATTAGACACGTCAGTCAGTAACGGAACCTGGTTTGTCACAGCTACTAGTGCAAAGAAAATCAATAAAGCTTTCCAGGTGCGTAAATAACTTTTATAGCCAATGTAATTGTTGAGTATTTTTTGGGTTTTTTTATACCACATTTTTATGCCCTATTTGTGGGCATTCTGCTTTTTTTCTGGTCTCTGCATCCATTCGTTCTTCTGTTTGTCCATTCCTTTGTTTGTCCTTCCATCCCGCTTCAGGTTCAAGTTTTTGATGAAGTTGAAACTTAGTACACATGTTCCTCATGATGTGATCTTAATCATTTTAATGCCAAATTAGAGTTTAGATCACAGTTTCACAGTCCACTGATCATAGAAGTGAGAGTGCGATTGGGGCATCCTTGTACTATGTAGACATTCATGTTTTTTGTTTTTTTTTATTGAGAATGTAACTGGATCATTAATTAACTCAGTTTAAAATCCATTGATTCAACAGTTTTTGAATGCTGGTCATTTTATATTTAGTATTGCCAATGTGGTAAAAAAAAGAGGTATACTGGGATCAGAATTTGTTTTTATATCTTTAAAAATTATTTTAATCTCTTTGGAATAAAAATAGACACAGAATTCCTTCAACTTAAATGTTCACAGTATAGCTAGATGTTTTAGACAAACATTTTGTAAGAAAGGAAAGATAGTCTCTTCATATATATTTAATTTTATTAATCAGTTCTGAATTTTATTATCCTTTTAGGATGGTAAAACTGTATTGATGGTATTTTCTATCAATGCCAGTGGACATTTCCAAGGATATGCCAAGATGACTTCTTTAGCTGCAAAAGATAAAATGTCAGGTGTACAGAATTCTAACTTCAATTATATATGCTCTATAGAATGGATAAAAAGGTATAGTTTAATGGTTTTTTATACAAAAATATGGGATGAAGGATTTATTTTTAAACATTTATTGATTTTAATTTGATGTAACCTGAAAATTATATATATATATATATTTATATTCCAAACTTTTTATTATAAGTCTAATAATTTATTTTTTTAAATAATTAATATTTTATATAAATTATAAAGGATATTATCATAGCATTTCTTTCGGGTTTTTTTTCAGAAATAATCTTCCATTTCAATTGACTCATCATCTGCTTAATCCACTGAATGAGAACAAGAGAGTACAAATTAGTAGGGATGGACAGGTATGTCTATGTTTATGTAGTAGGGATGGACAGATATGGCTATGTTTATGTAGTAGGGATGGACAGGTATGTCTATGTTTATGTAGTAGGGATGGACAGGTATGTCTATGTTTAGTAGGGATGGACAGGTATGTCTATGTTTAGTAGGGATGGACAAGTATGTCTAGGTTTATGTTTTTGCATGGTTTTAAACTCTTGTTCAGTCATCTAGTCAGACCAATGTTAACCTCTTTTGTTTAACCTTCCTAAGTTATATCTTCTAAAAGAGACATAATTTATTATCAAGATAGAAATCGTCTATAATCAGTGGCAAAATAAATGTCAATGTTTAGGAAAAGATTTCAATAAAAAAAAAAAATGAAATCTACATACATATACAGGGGTCAATGTCAGAAAAATATCAACTTTTTTTTATGAGGCTGAGAAACTGGGGAAGGGCGAGGTTCTACTAAGACCTTCCCCAGTTTGGCGCCGAGTACAAAAAAGTTGATATTTTTCTGACTGACCTAATATTGTTTTATTTCAACTTGGGCGCCAAGTACAAAAAAGTTGATATTTTTCTGACTGACCTAATATTGTTTTATTTCAACTTAGGTTCTACCAAGCCCTTCCCCAGTTTGGTGCCGAGTACAAAAAAGTTGATATTTTTCTGACTGACCTAATATTGTTTTATTTCAATTTAAATAAATAAATTCATAGCTATTTAAATTGTAACACAAATTTCAACCTTATTTTCATCCCTCAATGAACCCCTGACTGTGGAAAAAGTGTTCCATGATGAAATTGACATTGCACAAAATATGGCTGTGTTACTATATTTAGAAAATAAACACAACTAGTTGCCGTATAAAATCAAATTCTAGAAACTTTTTAACTTTTTATGTGGCTTTTTGCAATATAGATGTGGAATGTTGTAAAGGATACTCATAAAGATGCTTTATTTCACTATAATAAACATTGGAAATCAAATCAGTGGTAGATACTGATAACATACAATAAAATTAACACAAGCTTCATTTATCAGAAAGTAAAAAAAAAAAGTTACAATTTTTTAGGGTCAATTTTCATTTTATTTCCTAACTGCATATTGCTACCTTAATAATAAAAAAAGGAGAAAACTTGTTGACTAACTTGTTTTTTCATTTTTATCAGACATAAATATTTTCTGTCATGTAAAAGTGTATCACAAAATACATCACAGAAAAATATTACAAGGGCAGAGATACAAAACCCCTTTCTTTATAGGAGGTAGAACCATCTGTTGGAGAAGCATTAACCAAATTATGGGACAGAAAGGAACCATTAGAGAGGGGCTGGAGAGACAATCAGTCATATCAACACTATGACTCTAATGAACAAAGATATCAACCGTTTAATCAATATCAAAGTGGAAATCAATACTATCCTCCAGAGGGCGCTTCTGGCAATGCTGAAATGTTCAATGCAGCTCGATTGTATGGCAGTATGAATACCTTTCCTTCATACCCTGGGTATATGATGTCACCACCCAGACAGAATCCCGTCACAATTCTTCAGAGAAACCAAAACAGGAGATATCAAAATTATGGGAGGCAGCATGGCCCAAGTGGAGATAACTGATAAGTGCCAAGAGTTGTCTTTCTTGGAATCTGTGATACAATAATTTCACAATCATGCATTAGAACCTGTATTAAACAATGTTGTCATATCTTAATCAGTATCTAACATCTGATGGTTATGTAGAGATCTGTCATCTTTAATTTTCAAAATGTTGATTGTAGTACCTGTTTTATCGAATTATAAGAAAACTTCCACAAATCATTGACCATACACATATTTAGTGAGACTTTTGTAGGTTATCATCATCTTTAAACACCCCCTTACCACTGTAATAGACACCCCTTACCACTGTAATAAAAACTCCTTACCACTGTAATAGACACCCCTTACCACTGTAATAAACACCCCTTACCACTGTAATAAACACCCCTTACCATGTAATAGACACCCCTTACCACTGTAATAAACACCCCTTACCACTGTAATAAACACCCCTTACCACTGTAATAGACACCCCTTACCACTGTAATAAACACCCCTTACCACTGTAATAAACACCCCTTACCACTGTAATAGACATCCTTACCACTGTAATAAACACCCCCTTACCACTGTAATAGTATTGACTGTTATAAGCAAATTAAATTTTATTTTGGTGATTTTTTTTTAGAAATAATGAGTTTTGATACTCTTTAGAGATGATAGAAAATTTAGAACAAGGGCATTTGTTATCTTTTGCTTTACTCAATTTAATTTAATACCTTTTATGCGGAAAAAGATGTTAAAAAAATATCTTGGGGAAACATGATTTCTTTAATATAAAATTTGAAATAGACAAAATTTTTATCAAGAATTTATCTTCTGAAATCTTTAAAATTTTCAACTTTATTACTGTAAAAGAGTGTTTAATAGGTACAAATCAAAAATTCACATTTCTGCACCCTTTTTGTCTTTAGGCCACACCAATTTAATTTCTTGTTCTACGGATTTTTGGACTCCAAAAATTGGGGCGAGCGAGCGATTTGAAAATTTTAATAAAAAAATATTTAATTTGCAAATTTTTGAGGCGAAGCTTGAAAAGTAAAGGCGAGCGATTATAATTTTTTTTTGTAAACATAAAATAGTAGGTTTTGACAATATTAAAACTTGATTTATCACTTGTACTTTGACATTTCTTTAATTTATGAAGTGTTTTTCCCTGTTCACCAATAAATAATTGAGTAATTAGATCTGGTATATGTATGTGTGCCAATTAATGAGACAATTCTCCATCCAAGTCATAATCAGATTGGGAACAACCCCCTCAATTTTAAAAATATCCCTTTTTATGAGGGGTCAATATAAGTTACAATATATTTCTTTGTAAATAAAACTTTTAAGTACAAAAGAGCTCATAGTTTCCCAAAGAACTATATATCTATCTGGTATTAAATGGTCAAAACATGCCCAAGAATTTTGTAATATTCCTGGACTTAGGCCATGTTAACACATTTACTTAAATATTATTCAAAATAAGTGGACCCCTCTTTAAGAATAGTAATGTTGTTTAAAATATGATGTATTTCTCCTCTTTTTAATTAAATTTTTTAAAGTTTTTCAAAGGATTTGTATAGTAACACTATGCAAATCCTTGGTATTTCTTTTTTCTTTTTTACAACAGTAAAATGGCCCCATATGTGCCCTGTCTGAGGGAGGATTGTTCCCAACCTGATAATAACAAATACAGGTCATGATAGTACGTACGGCAGGACTTTGACCCAGACTAAACAGCAAGCTATAAGGGACCGGCCCAAAATTATAAGTGTACACAATTCGAAAACCAACGCTCTAATTTATATTTATACAAACGGTAATATACCAAAAAATATGTATGAACATCAACGAAAGGTATCTAACTGCTGAACGACAGGCCCCTGAATCAATCAGGACAGGTGCATAAACATGCAGAGGGTATGGATAGTTTTGTATCGCCAGGGTTTCATGCTGAATCAAATATTATCACAGACATTGACACAGCGAACTTGTGTGTTTCTATCTTTAAAATCGTTATAAATACAGGTTAGATTGTGATTATAAAAACAAGTGCAAATATCTGTTTACAATATTTACAAAAAAAACGGTGCGGGAAATGGACACGATTACATCTCCGGATGCGGGAAGCGGGAATATAAAAAAAATAAAAAAATTCTGTTTTGAAAAAAATA
This sequence comes from Mytilus galloprovincialis, assembly GCA_037788925.1. Taxonomy (NCBI): domain Eukaryota; kingdom Metazoa; phylum Mollusca; class Bivalvia; order Mytilida; family Mytilidae; genus Mytilus; species Mytilus galloprovincialis. The sequence goes on along the minus strand of CM075335.1, from coordinate 1,507,977 downwards.
GGTGCGGGCGGGTCCGTCGAACAAGGAATTAAATTGGTGTGGCCTTAGAATATAAAAAAAAAAGGAAAAGACTATTTGATATAAGCTGCATAATGCTATTGACAGATGTTTTATTTCAAATGACAGATGATTTTTATTTTAGTGCAATTTGTTGAGTAAGTGTAAAGTCGGTAAGGAATTGTTGCAAAATACAAGTAACATTTCATGAAGGTAGCTTAGTTCACTTATAAGAATTTGAATACTATGCAGAATACTTTAAAGAGTATGCTAACACTGAAAACTAGATACTCATATTGTGAAAAAAAAATAGATGTGAACAAACAATAGCATTGAAAAACATATACATTATATATTCTGATACCAGTCTTAATCAGCATTGAGAAAACAAGATATATATTTTTTCTAGTATATATGTAGGAAATACATTGGAACATGTATGTATTAGTTAGATTAGTGCATGTCTCAAAGAAGTTATTTTAAAGGTGTAACGAGTATTTATTGGGCTTTGAACCTGCTGTTTTTGTTTGTTGAATGTGAAGACTGTTGTTAAATGCAAAACATAAGTATTTCCATTTATTAACAGTTTATAAAAGCTTTATATCTTAGAAAGTAAAAGGATCCATATTTTAAGTAGAAGATAGATTATGTAGGGACATGCTGGCCATTATTGACTATATGTCATATTTCTTTTAAAGAGAAAACTCTGTTGCTTGTTGATAATGACAGTTCTCCTGTGTTTATTGTATGTTTTATGTAAGTGCAGCAGTCTTATCTGTTTGTACCATTCAACCAAAATAAATAATATAAAAAGTTTTATATGCCTGCCTTCAGTATTCACAAAATAATATAAAGTGATTCACATTCAGTTCTGAGTATTATTTTTACAAAGGTTGTATTTGTCAAATATTGTTGGTCCCTTTCTTAATGACAAGATGCACATGTTGTTAATATACTTTGAAATGAAAGACTAAATATATTATTCACGCATAGTTTTGCAACAAGGAAGACTTTTTTGGTGTCCTCAATGTTGAGGTTTGCTAGCACTGTCTGTATAATGCTTACATTTATTGATAAAAACTGTATTAGTCTGAGAATATAATTTTAGTAAATAGAAGGATAGCATATATAGTCTTGACTCATCTTAAGTGAAAACATTGTTCAGTGTCATAATGCAACATTGATATATCCAATATGTGTGTGTATATTTTTCTCAGCTTCAACAAATAATTATAAGGTTGTAAATTAAAAATATTTCAATTTTCCAATTGAAAGTCAGAATATGCAGTTTACTGTAGTAACTGAGATTTGTTGCAAATTCAAACTTTATAAAGTCGAAATGTTTTTCCTGTTTGTTATATTTATTACAATGGAGTTTAAACACTTAGCCCTGAAATAGCCGAAAGTTTAATATATTTTTTTTAAGTCCTCTTTTCTTTTATTACTTGGTAAAGTTAAATTGTGAAATGAATTAAATCAAAATTTAGATATTAAACTTTCCTAAATACATATTATTAAGTTTGCATAAAGACCCTCCATAAGTTATCCAACTTTTGATGATATTCTAACAAACAGTAGTTGCATTATATTCATGAACATGAAGTTTTACTTTATTTATACGTTTATATTTTAACACCAGTAGAAATAGATGTTTGGTGGAAAGGTCAAATGGGCTGTTGTAGAATTTGATTTTTGGTTGAAAACATAATGGGCAGCTGCAGATACTTGGCATCCATTGATGTTCCTTACATCAATAAGAATTGGCAAAGTGAAAGATAATAGTACATGGATAGTGTAATTCATTATATTTTATAAATCTTTTGAACAATACCTTTTCAAACTTGTAATGAAGTCATTCTTAGTAAACAATAAGATCATGCTGTAATTTCGACTAGTCAATTTTCCAAAAAATTATATCTAAAATAACTGTTTATGCCAGTAGTGAGTGATACATGCTTCTAGGGGCCTCTTGTTTACTTTTATACAGGTTGTTATATATATTTTGTTGTTATATTTTACATGGAATAAATTGTTACAGTCTATTTGTTATTTTTTACTTCCTTCAATTGGTACCTGAAGGGATTAATGATGTTGGCAAAATATCTATTGTCCAAGGAACAACATGTTGCAGGAGACATAGAAAAATTAGTTGTCTTTATGTTCATCTCTCTGTTCGTTACAAATCTTTTTCACCAAACTTTCTTAATTACCTGAAGGAGGAAACCCTAAACACACACACACAAAATTCCATAGACTTTGAAATTGACCTAATCGAACAGCTTTAAGAAAGACACTTGAGTAAGAAATGCACAAGGTCAAAATAACTAAAGTTTTAAAAAATGTATTCATCTGATTTTAATAGTTTCTTCTTATGCTGTACTGTTACACCACTGTCCCAGGTTAGGGAAGGGTTGGCACCTTCGAACTAGCTTAACCCTGCCACATTCTGTATGTGCCTGTCCCGAGTCGGGAGCCTGTTATTCAGTGGTTGTTGTTTTTTGCTGTGTTACATATTTGTTTTTATGACCCTGCAACGAAGTTGTCGGTGCCATATAGTTTTACCCTTGTCCAAAATTCCGTCATTCCGCAAAAAACCATTATACAGAGTTTTTTTCTAAACACCTTCAGATATTGGGCTGATTTTTGGTATGTGAGTTAACCATGATGAGCTACAGATCAAGTTTAAGTTTCGTTCCGCTCCGCTAATTTTTGCTGAAATTACGGGCTTTGGACTTTTGATAAATTGTTGAAAATCACAGTTATACAGACTTTTTTTCTATACGCCTCCAGATTTTGAGTTGATTTTTGATATGTGAGACTACCATCATGATTGTGTCCACATTTGTTATTCAAATTACAGATTTTTCAACTTTTTGGGACGGGGCCATTCAAGTTGCTTTGACACATCTAGTTCTTCTTTATTATTTTGTACATAAATTTGGCCATTAGATTTCTTGTTTGAATTGTTTTACTTTTGTAATTTTTTGACCTTTTATAGCTGACTATGTGGTATGGGATTTGATCATTGTTGAAGGCCCTATAGTGACCTATAGTTGTTAATTTTTTTGTTATTTGGTCTCCTGTGTAGGTGCTTATATTGAGATTTAAAAAAAAAAAGTGTTTATTGTAATTTTTAACTCACATGAATGTGCCATGATTAAAAAAATATAATTGTACAACAGTTACATCTGTACATAAAGTTCTCAGATATTTCCATCAGTGTTATTCTTTCTAGTAAGAATATGAAATATTCATGCTTGCTTATAAATCTGTAAGGAATGAAAATTAAATCTTTGAACCTTCTTTAGATTATTTTTAAAAAAATGTAGGTAAACATTTTCTACTAGAACAGGCCAAAGTTTCCAGTTGCTACTGATGAGGACAAGTTTTTATAGTGTATCATTATTCCAAAGTACAACTTCCAAAAAAAGACTGACCTGATTCTCATATTAAGTTTATTTTTAGTTGAGTTTTGAGGGTAAGGTCAGTCAGAGTAGTACATATCAGATAAACTTTATTTGATCTGTCAATCCATTGTAATGTCCACATGCAGCCCAATATGTGTAAACTGTCATATGATAAATATTATGTTTGATAATAGGTCAAATACTTTTGTGTATAGTTTAGTTATGTCATCTGACCCTTTCAACAAAATTTATCAACATAGTTTTATTGAATTACCCCATTTTAAAAAGGAACTTTATATTTATTTCAGTAATTGTCATTACTCCCGTGTTTCTCATTTTTTAAAACTATTTACTAGTACTTATTTGTGTTTTAAATCTCATCCTGAATATGCTACCATAATGAAGAAAAATGCTTTTAAACTTCAGTCAGTAAAAGTACAGTACATTATTTCATTTATAACAGAAGGACATATTTGTTTATACCATATGGAAATACCCCTTCTCTGAAGTTATCCACTTTTGTTAAAAGATGTGTTTCTTCAACATTATTTTCTTTATGTGCCTGTCCAAAGTCGTGAGCCTATAATACTGTGGCTGTCATTGGTTGTTGCCTGCCATGACATTTTTTTTATTATTATTTATTGCCGTATAAAAAAGAATTAGTCTGTTAGTTTTCCCGTTTGAAATGTTACCCATTTTGTCATGTCAGACCTTTTGTAGATAACCTCATGGTATGGATTTTGCTCATTGTTGAAGGGACCACATCACACGGTTACCTCTGATTATTTACATCCTCATCCTTTGATCTTTGGTAAATAGTATCATTTGCAAACAAACTCAATTTTCAATTTTATATTGTTTACACTTAGTATAAATTTTACTTATAATTTGGCTAAAATGAAAATGGATTTACAGAAATAATCTATGATCTGTGATTTCACAATTTTCTTGCATCCTATAAGTAGAAGTTGTGTGTATGACAAGTACAATAGTCACTACATTATTATATGATTCAGAAGGACTTTGCCCCATTGATGTTTGACAAATGCATAATATCCTATTAATCAATATTATCTACTCTATACAACAGTTATCTTACTTGGTATTTACTTAATTAATACTGGAAAATAAACAACATTTTCTTAAAACTTATAAAGATAAATATTTGGAAAATAATTTAATAACTTTGAAATGATTAGCAAAAAAATGTTATCTGTTGAAAAACAAAAAACAACAATGGAATGGTAGGTGGTTATTAATTGAAAGCTGATAAACATCTACTTATTTTAAAGGGTTTTAAATTTTTTATTGTTCTCTACTGTTATGGTGATGGTTATCCTATCAAATTATTATTAATGTAATGTCACTCATTTAAGTTCACTAGGTTTTCTGTAGGTGTTCTTATTTCCTCAATATTATAAGATTTTTGATTTAAATGCCCATTTGTTAATTTTTATACATATTCAGAAATCAAACAAATAAACAATAAATTAAATTATTATACTTCAGGTTAAAATGCCATATGTTAACTTACTCTATCACATGGCTGAGAATGTGACAATGTTTTTGAATATTACCCTCTCGTCCAGACCAATTAAAAATCAATAATTTAATGGACAATGAATTGAATTTACATCAAGTAATTAAAAACCATGTTTAAGTTCTATGTTTTGGCTCAGATTGACTGTCAAAATAAAATGCTTAACTTTTTTTTTTCTTCTAATACCCGTAACACTGTTATACATGTACATGATGTCATAGAAAATACTTTTAAAATGAAATTAGTCTGTAAAAGTAATAATGATAGGACATTCAGTGTAATAAATTAAATAACACATAGCTGAGAGGGTGATAGAGCAGATTGGTACCCCACGAAAAAACATTGTCAACCTTGGCTTCGCCGTCGTTTACAATGTTTTCTTGGGGTAACAATCTGCTCTATCACCCTCTCAGCTATGTGTTATTTATACAATGAGTTCTGCAGCAGGTAGATAAGCAAGGAATTTCAAAAATTTGGAAATGACGCAGGTCTTTTAAATGCTGTAAGTTGAAGAATTGGTTCAATCTTGAACACCATGAGAAATTCTTCTGAACAAGTCACTAGTAACAGCACAACTAGGAAAAACTACTAGTAGCCTTATCACATTAAGTTACAACACAATAATAATGACATTATGTGTATGCAATACAGCTCATAGACTTTACAAATGTGTGTATAAAACAACATTGTATCACATTAAGTTACAACACAATACTAATGACATTATGTGTATGCAATACAGCTCATAGACTTTACAAATGTGTGTACAAAACAACATTGTATCACAATAAGTTACAACACAATACTAATGACATTATGTGTATGCAATACAGCTCATAGACTTTACAAATGTGTGTACAAAACAACATTGTATCACAATAAGTTACAACACAATAATAATGACATTATGTGTATGCAATACAGCTCATAGACTTTACAAATGTGTGTATAAAACAACATTGTATCACATTAAGTTACAACACAATACTAATGACATTATGTGTATGCAATACAGCTCATAGACTTTACAAATGTGTGTACAAAACAACATTGTATCACATTAAGTTACAACACAATAATAATGACATTATGTGTATGCAATACAGCTCATAGACTTTACAAATGTGTGTATAAAACAACATTGTATCACATTAAGTTACAACACAATACTAATGACATTATGTGTATGCAATACAGCTCATAGACTTTACAAATGTGTGTACAAAACAACATTGTATCACATTAAGTTACAACACAATAATAATGACATTATGTGTATGCAATACAGCTCATAGACTTTACAAATGTGTGTATAAAACAACATTGTAGGTATTTAAAAAAAAAACCAATCACAGTCTACAGTTTGTTTAGCAACCTTCATTCAGTTTAGTCTACCTGCATGTAGTTGTCAATATAATGGCTCCAATTAACTACTATAACTGACTGTTATAGTGAAGTACTTTGCTTGGCAGTTTTAACAAAAACAGAAATTGATATAAAGCATTCACACATTATGTTGAAGGAATGTTTCTTAGACAAAAAAAAATCAAAGACAAAAAAAATTCCTTATATTGGATGTCAAGAGGTCAACCTATATCAAAGGACTTAAATTTTCAGTGATTCTTTTTGGATATGAGACTTTTTATTAGAAGTCAAGATCTAGGACTAATATTTTAGTGGAATATATAGTAAAGACGAGATATAGGAGACAGTTGTGGTTATTCTTATAGCCTCAAGTTTACATACAAAAATGTGGAACATGTTCCCATTAAATTTTCTATTTGGAAAGTAATCCTTACAGGAAGAGATTAACCATAGAAAAATGTGTCACAAGAAAAAAAGAGATAAAGAGATGGACCTTTAAGAAAGCAGAGTTATGCATTTTCACCTTACACCATCAGAAATGTGTGTGAAAGTTGAAAAGTACCAATATTTGTCTGGATATTTAACCTACGAGAAGTGTGGATACATCCTGCAGTCATTGTCAACACAGGTGTCTGAACTTCCTTCAAAAGATCAACACGTAATATATCTGTCAGACAGGTAAGAATTTAAATGTTACGTTTCGAATATGTGCAGACATTTTCATGGAAAAGTTTTGTTTTATTTTAAATTTTTAGAAAATGGGACAAAGTATTTGCCAATGTATTCTTTTATTTTAAGTATCCTTTGAACTTGCAATCAAATAACTAGGAAAATTTGTAAACTCCAGTAATGTGGTAATGGACATTGGAAAACTTTAATATAATTTTAGTTTATTGTATTTTTTGTAAATGTTTGTTTACCTGTTAGTACTGTCTTTTTTAAACATGTCTCACATTGTGTTTATATTGAATCTCTACCCAAACGATTGGTTTCATGACCAGCTTCAATTTGATTTTCATGAATTTGACACACTAGGGTGGTCTTATCTTACTGTAAGGTGAAAGCTTATCAGTTAACCATTGAAGACTTAGCAATTGTCAAGATGACAAACAACAATTAGTGGATTTTTCCTGAAATAAATCTATAATATGATGTATTTCGTTAGATTTATGTCTTAATTAGATATAAGAAGATGTGTTATAAGTGCAAATGAGACTATTCCATCCAAGTCACAATATGTAAAAGTAAACCATTCTAGCAAGTCTTTGTCCACAACAAACAGCAAGCTATAAAGGGCATGCATATTAATCTGGTGTATCTTTAAAAGAAGGGAATGTTTCATATTCATCCTGCAACTGTCTATAAATAATTGATTGATAAGGCAGTGTTTAATGTCACATTTATCACACTTGGCTACTCTGCTATATCATGGGTGCCAATTATTATTTGTGGAGGAACAACCTTTATCAGGAATAATGGCAATCCTGGTACAATTTAGATCTGAGTAGAAAGCACCTCGCTGAAAGGGGGGTCATACCCCCAACCTCAGTGTTGACTGGTAATTCTCTTTAAATGAACTTCTAATGTTGACAATCAGATATGAAACAATTCAACAAAGTTGGTCACATGTTTGCATAAGAGTAAATATTTTGCAGATGACAAATGGTTACAAAAGTCGCTGACTTTAGACAGGTATGTAACCATATGTGGTAAGGTGAATCCTTATTTATCAGATTTCATTGGCTAATTGTATTACATAAGTAAAGATACATTTTGAAACTATTGATGATTAAATACTGAATATAAATAGTGTTTTGTTAAGCATAGATGTAACTAATTCCTTTACATAATACTTCAAAGTACTTCCACTTATAGTTTAACAAGATGTACTGCAAATAATAGTAAATATTATTTTTCAGATTTGAGATGTAAACATGACGATAACATATAAGCTAAAGACGTAATATTTAATAACATGGAGATGATATTTGATTCTTCCACTAGTTTCCTGATTGGTTTATAGTTAAGAAGTCAACAAGTGGCAATTACTGTTACAAACTCAAGTGGTCTTCTAAAATGATGAACATATTACAAGAGGGATTGACCAAAAGCAGGTCATATATAGTATAAAGGTAATTATAATTTGTATTTATATACTTTATTAGGAGTGGCACATTTTATACAAAACATTTCTTTTGCATTATCAAATATAGTTAATTGTACTTTAGATATATATACTGTTAAGTTATCCTACTGCATATGAGTTGACTATATTAAAAATACCCTTTAATTACTTCAGCAGTTGATGAAGTAAACATTTCTTGGAAAAGAGTTAGTTTAAGGATAGGTTTTTAAGAATGAACTAAAATGTTAATACTTTTTATATCAGGAATTTAACAGTTATATTCACCAATGGACTGTGGAGACATTTCTTTTCACTTTACCTGACTTTTTGATACTATACTTGTGGAATTGATGAAACTCAAAAGAAAACAAATTTATTTCAGTCATTATATAGCATTTGTTGCTGTATTACCTATTTGTTTTCGTTCATTTTTTTGTACAATAATTAGGCCTTCAGTCTTCCGGGTTGAATTGTTTTCCATTTGTGAATTCTGGACTTTTATGGCTGACTATGCTGTATGGGCTTTGCTCATTGTTGAAGGCCATTCAGTAAACAATAGCCTTTAATTTCTGTGTAAATTGGTCTCTTGTGAAGAGTTGTCTCATTACCACATCTTTTTTATAGTTTACACAAATTGCCTTCAACTAAGTTAACATGAAGTGCCTTCAACTAAGATAACATAAGTTGCCTTCAACTTAGTAAACATAAAGTGCCTTCAACTAAGATAACATAAAGTGCCTTCAACTTAGTAAACATAAAGTGCCTTCAACTTAGATAACATAAAGTGCCTTCAACTTGAAAAACATAAATTCCTTTAACTAAGATAACATAAAGTGCCTTTAACTAAAATAACATAAAGTGAATTCAGCTAAAATAACATAAAGTGCCTAAAACTAAGATAACATAAAATGCCTTTAAGTAAGATAACATAAAATGCCTTTAAGTAAGATAACATAAAATGCCTTTAACTAAGATAACATAAATGGCTTCAACTAATATAACATGAAGTGCCTTCAACTAAGATAACATAAAGTGCCTTTAACTAAGATAACATAAAGTACCTTAAACTTAATCAACATAAAATGCCTTCAAAACTTTCCTCCATTAAAAAAAAATCAGCAGTTTTACAGTATAAATGCATAGAGAAAACGAATATTTCATCAATGAAAATTCCAGTCAGAACTTCTCCTGAATATCCTTTTTATATTAGATACAATGTTTCAGGCTGAAACCCAGTTGAAATAGAACAAAAGAATCGAAGCTCTTTGTTAGAGAAGGCGATAAATGCTTACTGTTATGTTTACTATAGTAACAAAAAATTTAAAAGTTAATAGAAATAAATAAGACGACAATTTTCTTCTCAATTACGAAGTGTTTTATTTTAAAAACACCATTTGCATAAGTTTTTAATTTATCTATTACATAGTAATGCAGAACACTTAGATATCAAGTCAACGACATGGATATCTATCAAGTTGGATGTAGAAAATGCATAAAATCTGATTTAAAAAAAAAAATACCACGGATGGAGAACATATCAATCTATAAGTTCAGTGATTTTCGTGTCTGCCCTTCCATTATGTGACTCAAGAAAAAATTCCCAAAATGGGTTACAATTGTATTGAAAAGAGAAAATCGAGTGCACCTTTTTATGTTAGGGCATGTTTGAGGTGCATATTTTGTCTTTAAAACGTACAAAGCAAGAGTATTTGATATATCATCTCGCTTCAGATTCTATCATTTTTATATATCAAAGCTACAGGTTGACTTTATAACATAAAACAAATCACAGTACAAAAAGATGAAACATATGGGTCAAGTGAAATACCTATCTAATGAATCACAAAAACAGAGTAGGTGTGTTCGAATAGCTATTTTTTTACTAACAGTCTTTTAAGTTGGATGATAAAAATGCATATCTTTGAAAAAAAAATTTTTTTTTTTGTGTGATAACTATGGAATATAATCTTCAACAATTGAAAATTTTTAGTCTGCCCTTCCATGAAATATTTAATTAGATTTTTTTTAAATGTTTAAGATTTATTTCAAAAATTCCACCTGACAACCGATCAGACAATAGTTTTAAGTTGAACCAATGCAGACAAGATCATTAACTGATGCTCATTAGCTAGTAGATACATTTGTCTTTTAAAATACAACTGACATATAAGGATCGTAATGGTTCAATGTGGATAAATTTATCGGTTTTCAAGAGAAAAATTGGCAGCGCGTCATCTCTACAATGGCTTCAATTTCTACGATTGTGAAAACAAACTGGCGTAATGGGGAGATAATTTTGACAAAATAGAATCCTGACTGGTTTCATTAAGTCTGATATAGTTTTTTCCTAGGTAAGACGTTTCAACTGAGGCACTACGCAGGCGTCAAAAGGCGTCATTATGGAGGAAAGGGTTAACATAAAGTGCCTTCAAGTAATGTAAAATACAGTGGGTTTTTTCCCCCATTTATGGGCATTATGTTTTCTGGTCTGTGCGTCCGTTTGTTTGTTTGTTTGTTAGTCCATCCATTAGTTTGTCTGTCCTGCTTCAGGTTAAAGTTTTTGGTCGAGGATTTTCACATTTGACTGAACATAAAAAATGATAATGCGGATGGAGCATCTGTGTACTAGGGACACATTCTTGTTTGTATTTGTTTCACTGAAATTTAGCATCCAAGAGTTTGGATTAATTCATTAATATATTGTTGTCTTTGTATAGTTGTTGACACACTAAGATAATGCATCTAAAAGTTTGTTAAGTTTTACTTCATGTTGATTGTTTTTTTGATACAACATTTTCACCTTCTAGTTCAGACAAATAACTTTCTGATCCAATTCTGAGTTAATATAATCAGTTATCTTTTGCAAGTACTCAGAGTCATAACTTAATAACATGATTAAAAATGAATGATAAATAAGATATCAATATAATAGTGTTAGTTTACATAAGATTATGTAATACGTCCTTGGCTGTTCACACAGGTGTTCATTTTACAAATCATTAATTATTTTTGTGCATATTTTTATAAAAACAGAAATAATTGATTAAAATATATTTTCAAGGTCACTTGTAGCTGTTAAAATTTCCACTACTTAATTTAAATGAGTAAGGGTGATTGATAACTTCCTTTAACCACAACAAAGAGATGAGTTTAATTTTCAGTTGTGAAATTCCCTGTTTTAGCTCACCTGGACCACAGGCCTGAGTGAGTTTTTCTCATCACTTGGCATCCAATGTCATGCGTTGTCTGTTAACTTTTACATTTTTTTTCTTTTCTAAAATTACTATGCCAAATATAACCAAATTTGGCGACAATAATCATTTGGGTATCTAGTTAAATGATGTGTTCAATGACCCTGCCTGCCAACCAAGATGGCCAGCATGGCTAAAATCAACCATAGGTGTAAAATACAAGTTTTTATCTACTATTTTGCAAACAACTATAAATGGAGAAAATCCTTCGTCAACATGTTGGACAATAACTCAAAAATCACTTGAACCAATTCACACATGAAACTTTATAAACATGAGCTTCATTTATTTTATTATGAATTTTAGATTTGAGATTCTGAGTTTTGGCTCTTTGTTTTTTTTATTAAAAAAATGGATTTTCCAGTTTTCAGACAATAACTCAAAAACATTGTCACCAAATTGCAAGAAACTTTGGTGAAAAATTTATATCTATTATTGATATGAGCTCCCTTTCTATTTCTTTAAATTTTAGATTTTACATTTCTGAGTTACAGGGTTTTATTCATTAAAACAGGTTGTTTTTTTCCAATACCTCAGCAGTTTTCATAAAACTTTGGTGAATTGTTTATGTCTATTGACGTAAACTCCCTTTCTATTTTTATAAATTTTAGATTGCATGTTTCAGTGTTACGTGATTTATCCATAAAAAAAGGGGGCCCAAGATTGGGACAATGCTTTGAGCAGTTATCATGAAACTTTGGTGACTGGTTTATATCTTTTAAGATAACCTCCTTTTAGTTTTTCATGAATTTCTTATATGACATGAGAAGTTTCTAACCCTTTTTTTTTTATAAAGCGACAGGCATATAATTAGCTCATGGCGCAGCTTTTATTTTTTTCATTTCCAGATAATCTTTTTGGCATGAGCACCTATTATTTTAAGAGTGTCCATTAGTTTGGCCATAACTATGGGAATTAAGGGAACTGGGTTATTTACTGTGAGCTCTATGTTAAGGTTTTCTCAACCATGTGTTGGTTTTTGGTACTGCACAAAGTAAGATTTGTCTAACAGAAAGATTAAAATCTTGTTTACACTCACCAAAAGTCATTTTCACAATCTACTTCTTTTTAAAAAGTGATAAAAAAAAATTGTTTTTCTGATGAAAACTAGGATTAAGTATTTAAATAAAACCCAGACATGGCCAATCCTTGATACTAAATAACTAAATGTCAGATTTATTTATTTACACCAGCCTCTCTTGTTTATTTGTGATATTCACTTATAAAGACAAGGTGAAATGTTTTATCTTCCCTCATTAGTGGGTTATTTAGATAACAGATATATTGGCTATCTAGTAAATAATATTTGTCCTGTATCACATGATTTTACAATTTATAATTTACCCACAATAAGGTAAGATATAAATGATTCTAGATTTGTTTAATTTAAACCCTCTTTGACATTACATTTCCAAGAAACTCTATTTTATTAACATAAATACATCATATACATGTTATAAGACTCAGTAACTTAATGAAACTGTACTAAATTACAGTAGATCATGGTTCTAAATGAATACTTTTATAAATGTTTTGTTATTTAGGCATGGGAAGCTAAGTTTTTGATATGCAAACAGTTGTTTTCTTTATCATTTTTTCATGTACTAAAAATCTGCATCAATTTTTTTTTTTAACAATTCAAATTTCTTTTGTGTTATTCCAAGTCTGATTTGTTTTGTACGTTATGTTAGATACTAAGATTTATGAGAAATTTTTCAAAAATACAAAAATAACACTATTATAACTGTGATTAATAGATTAAGATACAAACTATATTTTGTTTCTGTTTATTATGTAAATAAATCCTTAAATGAAATCCTGGAATAAAATGCTGATTCTGAAAGGAGAGAGTAGATTATGCTAATTATATACCAAGAAGAGTATCTCTTCTGGTAAAATAGGTTGGTATTTGAGATATCAAAATTATAAATTATACTCTATAATTCTTTGATAGGTCTGGTGGAAAATAATACATCTAACATCTTAAGTATAAAGTGGTATTAAGATGTCGTCAAATTGTCTGTCTTCTCACATTATAAGTATCTGATTATTTCTGAGGATTATTTGCATTGTATCATATTTAAACTTATCACTTGGAACATATTTATGCCTGTGTGAAAGTTTGAAAACAATTATTGAAACTACTTATGAGCTTTTGTTGACAGCTAATTTAAAAATAAGGGTAATTTTGTGATGATAGACATTGAAGTAAGCAATTAAAGGCTACTGTAGGGCCTTTAACAATGAGAAACAATCATACTGTATAGGTGGCTATAGAAGGCCCCAACATGAGTAATGTGAAACGATTCAATTGAGAAAACCTATGGCCTAGTTCATAACAAAAGAATTTACAAAAAGAAAACATAACAAACTTGAACTAATGACAACCAATATTATCATTTGGCATCAATTAAACATTTGCATCATATTGCAGAAAAAGACATGCAAGAAATTTTGACAACTTCTTAATAATATCCTTTCAAAAATGTGATTCCTAAAAATACAGATGAAAGGAAAGAATATTGATATGGTATTTTGTTACTCCAAACTCTACGCTGACTGTGTATTATTGAGAAAAGATCTGGATCACTGTTCCATTCTATTTTAGTTAAAAGACTTCTTTATTTTTCTAGATAAGAGAATGAACTAGATACCAAGGACCTACTCCTATCTGTGTTGTTTAACCTCAGAGGATGGCAGTATTTACCCACAAACCACATCATTAGGAATAAGTGATGTCAACCATCAGTTTCCTGTTAGTTGTACTTTGTAAGTACTCAAGGGATGAAACGAGGGTGTCATCTGGAAAATCCATTCATCAATTTCGTAATCTTCTTGTTTGCTATTATACCCCTAGTGTCGATCACTAAAACTGACAATATGCCATGGTAAAAAAAAACAAATGACAAACAATAATATACAAAACACAATAAAGAAAACTAAACCAAACTGATCTACCCAAACCCCACCAAAAACCAAAGGTTATCTCAGGTGCTCTGGACAGGTAGGCAGATCCTTCTCTACATGTGGCATCCGGTTTGTTGCCATGTTATAATGTTAGTACAAATCTGGTAAAAAGGTATAATTTACATACTGGGAAAAAAGAAAAGGATTGGGGTTACAACAATTAAAACATACCCCTTGCTATCTGTGAAACAGATATTCCAATACAGTCAACCAACTCGTCATTCCATCCCTAATATAAGATTGGAATGATTTATTCCAATACAGTCATCCAACTTGTCATTCCATCCCTAATATAAGATTGGAATGATTTCAACTTCACAACTTGAAACTCCTGGTTTAATTCAGTTTCAACTAGGAGATACATACTCCATATGCAGGCTCTGCTGGAATGTTGCTATGTAGGAATGGAAAGTTCACAATTTGGAAGCTAAATTCATCCCTGTTCTTTCACACAATTATCTATACTACCATTAACTTAAGCAACTTAGACAGATTATAATCACATTTATTATTCCCTTTGTATCAAGATCAACAGACTAAATAATTACTTAACATTTTTTTCAATGTAAGAAAATTTACAGACTTTTGTTGATATTTTAGGTCTAGGAGGTTTGCAGTATGTAACAGGAGTCCCAATTATTATAAACAGTAAGGACTCACCTCTCATCACTGGTCATAATGGACTAGATCATGGAGGGAAGGAGTCCAACATTACTGGTGTTCATCATGAAGACAGTGCTCATGGATTACTAGCTGTTAGTGCAACAGACCATGATCAATTTGTAGGACATCAGGCTGATGAAAACCATGCTGGTAGTCTAACTAATAATACTGAAGAACAAATTCTGAATATAACACATGATATACACCTGAATGATAAATCAACTCAGCATGGGAATAGTGAACAAATCGTGAACGGGAATGAACAAGTGTTTCATATATCTAATGATAGAGATGAAAGATTATCACTAGACCGTCATCACCTACCTCCAGATGGACAAAAGATGGGACCGGGAATAGATGGTCAAATTGTACCTCATACAGGGGATTCAAACGGCCATCATGATAGTTCTGATAATGTTACAGAGGAGGGTAGGGATCATGGGCATGAATCAGAACTTATAGCACCAGAGATGGATGAACATCAATTTAGACATGGTTCAGAGATTACAGATATGTTACATGATCCATTTGTACAGGATTACACTGAATCTGTTCGAGACCTGCCTGATATGAATGGTGGGGAGGAAAACTGGCTCTCAGATGGAGATCAGAATGGTCATGGTACTGATAACAATCCTCAAGAAGAAAATGATCATAGTATAGACAATGGACAACATGGAGAAAACAGTAATAGTGTCGAAAATGGGCAGAATGGAGAAAATGGTAACAACAGAGGAAAAATGTCTGGAACTATTCACCAAGGAATTGATTTCCCTGTTACAACAGAACATGAATCTGTTAGACAGTTACCAGAAAGTCATGACAAAGAACCAGTCCTTAAACCAGATAGAAAAGAAGAGCCTCATTTTGAGATCTCCACTGAAACTGGTAGACCTGAAGGTCATGTTGAGGTTGTTACTAAACACTCTGATTTTACTGAAGAAGGAGGTCTGATTATACCTGATGAACATAAAGAGGAAAAACAACATACAACAGAAACTAGTAGACCTCAAGTCACAGAGGAGGAGGTCTTACCTCATCAACATGGCATTGATATGGTCAAGACAACAACTAGGAAAATAGTACCAGAGATAACTGAAGGACCACATTATTTACCTCATGATGGGGAAGGAATGTTCAGAACTACCACCAGAAAAATAGAGCCTGAAATCACAGAAGGAAAGCACTATTTGCCCCATGATGGGGAGGGGATGTTCAGAACTACCACACGAAAGATAGAGCCAGAAATCACAGAGGGAGAGCATTTATTACCTCACGATGGGGAGGGTATGTTTAAAACAACCACAAGAAAGATAGAGCCTGAAATCACTGAAGGGGAACATTTACTGCCCCATGATGGGGAGGGGATGTTCCATACCACCACGAGACAACCCATATCTAAGTTAACGGAAGGACCTCAACACAGACAGGTAATATCTGTGACCACAACAAGAAGAAATGAAATTACTGAAACAGAACATTTATTTCCTCATAATGAATCCGAGATATTTAAAACATCACAAACATCAGAACCTGAGGTTACAACAGGGGTATCAGAAAGAGAATCGGTTACAGCAGAGATTCTTGAGACTACTGAGGGACAACATAGGGGTTCCATACAAACATCATTATCTTACAGTACACCTTCAGTTAACACTGGAACAACTGTCAAAATGTCAACAGGAAGTACAAAAATCATACCTAATCAGGAAGGACCAATAACTATCAAAACAAATAAGAAAATGACACCAAAGGTGACAGTAAAGAAGATTCTATTACCTGATGAGTTCACTACATCTAGCTTTACCGTAGCAGGTGTTACTACACAAAGCCCAACAGAACCTGACAACATACCTACCCAGGGTACTACAGAGTCGAGTTTTAATCAGACACCTACATCACCAGCCATAACTCCTACGGAAACCACTAGAGTAAGCAAACAACCACAGAGAATATCTTCTGAAAGTTCATACATAATAGCACCAAGTTCTACAGAAAAATCATCTTCAGAGATATTAGTTTCTGAAGTAAAACTGCAATCAAGTTTTATTGTATCTACACCTTCAATAAATCAAGAACAAACTGTGTCATACTCTAGTCAGTCTGTAAGCATAGACTGTTATGATTGCTATTCCATTTCTCCATCTCTTGTTTCATCAATGAATGTTTTACCTGTTTTAAGTACAACAAAGGATATCATACAGGAAAGTACAGGCACTATCTCAACAGGTTTAACATCTTCCTATAGTGAATTGTACTCGTCTGACTTAAATACCTTCCGTGGTATAGAAATGGTATCATCAATCTCATCTGAGACTCCAGCACCAAACATGATCACAACCTCAATGACTAGAGCCTTTGAAACTACCTTGGAATCAAACCACAAAAAATCTATAGATAATGAGTCAACACAACTACTCACTAGTTCTCGGTACAGACCTCAAACGTCTCAGCTCAGTACTGTAGGAATATCTATTGAGTCAACAGGAGTATACTTACCAGAGTCTGTTACTCCAACGACGACATCTTACCAACCTATTGCTTCTGTTACACCATCAACAACACAGCTATCAAAAAACAAAGACAGAACTACATCATCAATGTATATAAATATAGACATGAAAATGTCTCTGCATGAATTCTGTCAGTTACAGCATAACTTACAGCATAACTTTGTATCACAACTAACACATATAATGATCAATACTCAGAATTCTAAGATAAGTCATGAGCAAATAAAGTTACAGTACCCTATAGCTGATGATTGTGATCACCAGCCTTGGGATAACCCTAAAGAGGAGCTGGAGATACAGATATATGTATTAGATATTACGGGAAAACTAGATAGAAGTCTCACCATTGATATGGCCAAAAATATCAAACCTGGCTTGAAGTCGTCAGAATTATATGGTAAAAAGGTGAGTCGATATAAACTCATATATTTAAGAAAAATTTAAATTATTGGGAAGACAAAGTTGATAATGATATTATAGAATAGTACAACTTCTAGTTATATTCAAGAATAAGGTTTTTATTATGATTATAATAGTAGTTGAACTGAAATACATCTTTTCATATCAATCCAGTTAATATATCAGGTTGATGAAAATAATGTATAAAGGGTATAAACTTGCTACAAACAGGCAACTATTTTGGATATGTTGCATATTCTATTTATTGGTATCTTTTATGTTGTATTTTTTTAATTTTTAAAAATATTAAAGATGCTTACAACATCCTTGACATATTCTATTAGAAAAATTTGTTAGAATGATAGACCTACACTCAAATGAAAGAATGAAGATATATGGGTAGGGGAGATAACTTTTGCTTATATGTTTCAATTCAGGAGGAGATAATTGTTTGTATTTTTGAGATACCTATTTTTTGTAGAAATTTGCTCATACTGTCATTAATAAGTAAAAGATTTAGGAAAAGTATTTTGCATATAGTTTTGTGTTGTTAATTTTTAGCTTGAAAGTGTAAAGATTGTCAATGAACTAAACATAGTTGAAACATTACCTACAAATGGACCAAGTGCTTCAAAGCTAGACGAGGAAATAGAAACTGGTATAACAATAGCTATCTCCATTGCAGCTATAGGTGGCTTCTGTTGTGTGTCTTTGTTGATTTTACAGGTAAGGTTTCAGGACTAGAATAATAGAATGTTTTAAAAAGTACACCTTCAAACAAAGATGGTTTGCTTCAAAAATTCAGATCATTTATAAGATTTATTATATAAACTACATTTTTGTCGCAGAAATTTCGACATAGGGATAGAGATCCGGTGGCAATAGTTAACTTCTTAAAAGCTTTATATTTTAGAAGGTGGAAGACCTGGATGCTTCATACTTTGTATATAGATGCAAAGTTTCCTTGTCCTCATTTCATGGTTCAGTGACTACTGGAAAAAAAGTTAAGATTTTTTGTAATGTTAATTTCTGTCTTATTATGAGTATAACTATATGTGGTATGTGCGTACCTTGCAAGGTCCTCATGCCTGTCAGACAGTTTTTACTTGACCTCGACCTCATTTCATGGATCAGTGAACAAGGTGAAGTTTTGGTGGTCAAGTCCATATCTCAGATACTATAAGCAGTAGGTTTAGTATATTCAGTGTATGGAAGGACTGTAATGTGTACTTGTCCAACTGGCGGGTGTCATCTGACCTTGACCTCATTTTTTGGTTCAGAAGTTATAGTTTTTGTGTTTTGGTCAGTTTTTCTTGTACTGTAATAGGTCTACTACATTTGGTGTATGGAATGATTGTAAGGTGTAAATGTCTAGCTGGCAGGTGTCATCTCATATTCATGGTTCAGTTGTCAAAATTAACTATATTTGGTGTGTGGAAATATTTAATGATGTTCATATCAGTCTTGCAGGTTTTATTTGACCTTGACCTCATTTTCACGGTTCATTGCTGATTGTTAAGTTTTTGTGTTTTGGTCTGTTTCTCTTAATGTATAAGCAATAGGTCAACTATATCCGAGTATGGAAGAATTGTAAGCTGTTCATGTCTGCCTGGCATGGTTTATTTGACCTTGACCTGAGACATTTTCATGGTTCATTGGTCAATGTTTAGTTTTCTTGGTTTAGTTTGTTTCTTAGAAACTATAAGCAATAGGTCAACTATATTTTGTGTATTGGATAGTGTACATGTATTTCTTGTTTGGTTGACCTTATTTTCTTGGATAATGTTAAGTTTATATGATAACTGTAGTAAAGCTTCATATTTAGGATTATCAACATAATATCAATGATTAGTAAGGAAGGCGAGTCATTTCATTGTGTGCACTCAAGTTAAAGTTCTTATGGTTTTTAGTATGGCCAGCTTGGATTCAAAAAAAAGATAAAGTATGAATAAATAAAAAAGATATTTCATTGGTTGTAATTAAATATTGGTACCATGATTTCTCAGTCAAAGTAACACTAATATTTCATATGTGAAATAAAACTTGAATTTATAATCCTCTGAAGTCTTATAGAAACAAAATGGCAACAAAGTGAAGTGAGAAATCTTTGAACTCCTTGAATTTTTCATTTATTTACATGTAAAGTTTACTTTTATAAATTGTGACTTGGATGGAGAGATGTCTCATTGGCACTCATACCACATCTTCCTATATCTATTCAATGTAATAAAAATCATAAATAAATCAAGAATTTAAAAATATAAAATATTGAACTACTAAATGATCCACACTGATAATCATGTGATTTAACTTGTTGTTAGGTATCTGAATATGATTCCACATTTAAATTCCTGTATTAGTACTTCTATTATGTATTTTATATGAGTTTACATGCTTTACAGTTGATAATTCACAAGAGATCAGGTCATAGGATGCACCCGTACTTCCCTGGGAGTGGTAGTTGTTCCAGTAGGCTATCTACCAGGAGTTCCAACTCTATAGCTTTGGGGGTGGTATCCAAGTCTAGACCTAACAGTGGACTCTGGAATCCAGGCTTAGATATCAGTGATGTAAATATATTGTAGTTATCATTATAAGCACACAAGATGATCACAGTACTTAAATATTCAATTATTACAAAATTATAGAAAGGATTAAAAGTATCTAAACAAACAATTGAATGTTAGAGGTAAAAAATTGGCAGAACCAAATTTCATAATTTTCCAGGTGATTTATTTTTATGCCCCAGCCACAGCAAGAGGGACAGATAGTGTTACCCTTGCCCATCAGTAGGCAGGTCTGTTTCTCTGTCAGTCTGTCAGTCTGTAAGCACAAAATAAGTTTCCATTCTCTTACATCAGTTTGTGAAACTTTTACTAAATGGTCAGAACCACAAAACACAGATCAGGTTAGAATTTGGGTTGTGTCACTTTGACTGTTATGTTATCCCTTAATAGTACTAAATGCAAGAGGGGTGTCATCTGTGACCCATGGACACATTCTCAATTTATTTAAATTGATGTCAAACATGAAAAACTATCTATTTCATAAAAAAAAATCAAGGATTCCATTTTAAAAAATGCTTATTATACAAGAAACTAAGACAAAGTTTTCCAATTGTCTTTTTATGAGATGGATTGCTTGCTGTTTTGTTATACAATGTAACAAGCCAATAATAATGATTAGAACATGTTGAAAATAACGAATAGTTAGAAGTTCAAACATGATTGACTTGATTCAGCTAGTAAAATGACAAATATAATACACCATTGAATTTGTTGTTTATCCATTGCTTAGGAAGTTGTTAACCAATCAAAACCTTCTGGTGTAAGCTTTAAAAATATTATCTAAATGGATTAAATATTGTAACTATGAACTCACTCTAAAGTATACTTTCCAGGAGAACTGTAATTATCCCTCTCATCCACTGGTGTATTCAGCATTGACAGATTTCTCATTGGAAACTGATGCTATCCATCAAGAATTTCAGGTAATAAACTTATTAAAAAAATATATTATTCTTGTGGCATAAATTATAGAATATCTAATCCAAGATATCAAATTGAAAACATTATTCACTTAGTTACTGAATAACACATTAATTCATGAAAATGATATTATTTCATACTATTTGTAATCCCATTCCCTCCACTCCCATTTGGATGTAATAAAACAAAACTCAACACATAAGTAATGATAATCATATTTTGGCATAAATAAACATTTACAATCATACATATCTCAAAAATAATTTCTCATTTAAAGTCTATATATTATTGATAAATATAATAATAAATAATAAATGCACCAGTCACTTCCCAAACAAATATCAAATTCATCAACTTCTTCGATTTAATAAGGTATAACACATGTACAAAAATATTCAAATAATACAAAAATAAAATGGGCGGGAGGATGGGTAAATTTGACGTGTCATGAATTGACCAGTAAACTATTCGAAATGACCAGGGAATATAAAATTTACTTGAAGTGAACAGGTATTTCTATTAACAAATCGAATGCATTAAATTATGAACGATAAATTTTGTACAAACAGGTAACGAGTAATGTCGAAAGCATCCAAGATGGAATTAAGTATTTTCAATTATGTAAAAAATTATCATTTACAGAAATTTGAATTTCGAAAGTAAACAACTGATTACTGAAACTTGTGAATTATTGCATTTTAAAAAAAAACTTATAATAAAATTTTCCCTAATTAGTTTAGTAATTTTTGATAAATATTGGGTTTGAATCTACATGTTGTGTTCATCTATAGAGAGTTTTATACTTGTATTTTATGTCAGATTATCTCCCCTTATTGCTTATTAAATTTAACTTTTCTTTAAATATAATTAAACAGTTGAAATTAAATGACAATATTGAAATGTTCTTCATCTTCTTTTCTTTTTGGTTTGTTTACAGCTGATTCCAAATGAAACACCCAGACTTTCATGTGTGCCTGTTGGAGCCGAGGATAAAAACAGATTTGCTAATGTACTTCCTTGTAAGTTTTTTTAATATCTTAATGGTCATTCACTGATGTTACTTCTTTTTATTTTAATTCTGATGTTAACTGATATGGATGAAAGAGGACAGGTAATATAAACTATGTATTATATAGGGGTAGCCACACAGGCTCCATTGTCTAGTACTGCTGATATTTCTGGATCATTCACTGATGTTGCTTCTTTTTATTTTACATAAAGACTTCTTGGTTGAGTACTGTGTTAAAGATAAAAAGGCATGGAGTAAATACCTAATAATTAACTCTTGAGATAACTACCAAGTCAACATTTAAGCTTCAACGATAGGAATCCACCTTATGCAAATAAACATCTATACATCTGTTTTCCTATTTAGGTTTGAAGATTCCTTTATACAAAGACTGTAAACCTTTTGAAAATTTAGTTGATATATTAGATACTTCTATTTCATACTTAAATTTTCTAAAATCAATCAAATTCTTTTACGTGTACAGGTATACATGTGCACTTGCATATGGATAATTTCTATCTGATGGCCAGCACATTTATTAATCAGTGATCACATGTGATTTATTCATCTCATGTCAAATAAATGTGCTTTATTTTACCAGCTTTACATTATATCAATAATCAGCCTATGATAAATCCACATTATGTTGTATATTTTCTTTTTATACAGTTCCACATACCAGAGTGAAGTTACAAAAGATTCCTGGGGAAGACTTCTCTGATTATATCAATGCCAACTTTATAACGGTAGGAATTTAATGTGAAGTTGATGATCTATCTCTATTCAGTCCTGGAATCTTTTTAACCCAAACTACATTTTCAAAAGTGTTGAGAGTTATATTTGATGGTTCTAATGGTGAAAAGTCTTAGTTGAAAAGTTACTAAGATAGAAAAATGGAATTATTTTTAATAGCTTAAATCAGAAGACATGAATTTGTAGTTACAATATATAGATATTAAAAAAACTTGTGTGTTTGTAAGACAGAAAAGAAAAACTGTAAGAATAGATTATCGAGTTTTCTGCACATTGATATTGTAAAATATCAGACGCAAGCGACAATGTGGACCTTTTTGGTGAGTGAGCACAGCAAACGAGCTAAAAAGTTTTACATTGTGTCGTGCGACTGATATTTGATGATATCTATATATAGAAACCCTGATTATCTGTTTATCATTTTGTTACTGGTCTTTTCCCTCTTTCTAAGACAGTTTTACGTTTGACAAAAGCAAGCTTGATAATGTCTCCTCTCGCATTGTGACATTGCTAATAACTTCTCCTCTCACATTGATGTCGCTGATAACTTCTCCTCTCACATTGTGACGTCGCTGATAACTTCTCCTCTCGCATTGTGACGTCGCTGATAACTTCTCCTCTCGCATTGTGACGTCGCTGATAACTTCTCCTCTCGCATTGTGACGTCGCTGATAACTTCTCCTCTCGCATTGTGACGTCGCTGATAACTTCTCCTCTCGCATTGTGACGTCGCTGATAACTTCTCTTCTCGCATTGTGACGTCGCTGATAACTTCTCCTCTGGCAGTCGCTGATAACTTCTCCTCTGGAATTGTGACGTCGCTGATAACTTCTCCTCTGGCATTGTGACGTCGCTGATAACTTCTCCTCTCACATTGTGACGTCGCTGATAACTTCTCCTCTCACATTGTTACATCGTTGATAACTTCTCCTCTCGCATTGTGACGTCGCTGATAACTTCTCCTCTCACATTGTGACGTCGCTGATAACTTCTCCTCTCACATTGTGACATTGCTGATAACTTCTCCTCTCGCATTGTGATGTCACTGATAACTTCTCCCGTCACATTGTGATGTCGCTGATAACTTCTCCTCTCACATTGTGACGTCACTGATAACTTCTCCTTTCGCATTGTGACGTCACTGATAACTTCTCCTTTCGCATTGTGACATCGCTGATAACTTCTCCCGTCACATTGTGATGTCGCTAATAACTTCTCTCACATTGTGACGTCACTGATAACTTCTCCTCTCACATTGTGACGTCGCTGATAACTTCTCCTCTCACATTGTGACGTCACTGATAACTTCTCCTCTCACATTGTGACGTCACTGATAACTTCTCCTCTCACATTGTGACGTCGCTGATAACTTCTCCTCTCACATTGTGACGTCGCTGATAACTTCTCCTCTTACATTGTGACGTCGCTGATAACTTCTCCTCTCACATTGTGACGTCGCTGATAACTTCTCCTCTCGCATTGTGATGTCGCTGATAACTTCTCCTCTGGCATTGTGACGTCACTGATAACTTCTCCTCTCACATTGTGACATCGCTGATAACTTCTCCTCTCACATTGTGACGTCGCTGATAACTTCTCCTCTCACATTGTGATGTCACTGATAACTTCTCCCGTCACATTGTGATGTCGCTGATAACTTCTCCTCTCACATTGTGACGTCGCTGATAACTTCTCCTCTCACATTGTGACGTCGCTGATAACTTCTCCTCTTACATTGTGACATTGCTGATAACTTCTCCTCTCGCATTGTGATGTCACTGATAACTTCTCCCGTCACATTGTGATGTCGCTGATAACTTCTCCTCTCACATTGTGACGTCGCTGATAACTTCTCTTCTCGCATTGTGACGTCGCTGATAACTTCTCCTCTCACATTGTGACGTCGCTGATAACTTCTCCTCTCACATTGTTACATCGTTGATAACTTCTCCTCTCGCATTGTGACGTCGCTGATAACTTCTCCTCTCACATTGTGACGTCGCTGATAACTTCTCCTCTCACATTGTGACATTGCTGATAACTTCTCCTCTCGCATTGTGATGTCACTGATAACTTCTCCCGTCACATTGTGATGTCGCTGATAACTTCTCCTCTCACATTGTGACGTCGCTGATAACTTCTCTCACATTGTGACGTCGCTGATAACTTCTCTTCTCGCATTGTGACGTCGCTGATAACTTCTCCTCTGGCAGTCGCTGATAACTTCTCCTCTGGAATTGTGACGTCGCTGATAACTTCTCCTCTGGCATTGTGACGTCGCTGATAACTTCTCCTCTCACATTGTTACATCGCTGATAACTTCTCCTCTGGCATTGTGACGTCGCTGATAACTTCTCCTCTCACATTGTTACATCGCTGATAACTTCTCCTCTCGCATTGTGACGTCGCTGATAACTTCTCCTCTTACATTGTGACATTGCTGATAACTTCTCCTCTCGCATTGTGATGTCACTGATAACTTCTCCCGTCACATTGTGATGTCGCTGATAACTTCTCCTCTCACATTGTGACGTCGCTGATAACTTCTCTTCTCGCATTGTGACGTCGCTGATAACTTCTCCTCTGGCAGTCGCTGATAACTTCTCCTCTGGAATTGTGACGTCGCTGATAACTTCTCCTCTGGCATTGTGACGTCGCTGATAACTTCTCCTCTCACATTGTGACATCGCTGATAACTTCTCCTCTCGCATTGTGACGTCGCTGATAACTTCTCCTCTCACATTGTGACGTCGCTGATAACTTCTCCTCTCACATTGTGACATTGCTGATAACTTCTCC
Source organism: Mytilus galloprovincialis (assembly GCA_037788925.1). Classification (NCBI taxonomy): domain Eukaryota; kingdom Metazoa; phylum Mollusca; class Bivalvia; order Mytilida; family Mytilidae; genus Mytilus; species Mytilus galloprovincialis. The sequence goes on along the minus strand of CM075335.1, from coordinate 1,481,701 downwards.
TCTCGCATTGTGATGTCACTGATAACTTCTCCCGTCACATTGTGATGTCGCTGATAACTTCTCCTCTCACATTGTGACGTCACTGATAACTTCTCCTTTCGCATTGTGACGTCACTGATAACTTCTCCTTTCGCATTGTGACATCGCTGATAACTTCTCCCGTCACATTGTGATGTCGCTAATAACTTCTCCTCTCACATTGTGACGTCACTGATAACTTCTCCTCTCACATTGTTACATCGCTGATAACTTCTCCTCTCGCATTGTGACGTCGCTGATAACTTCTCCTCTCGCATTGTGATGTCGCTGATAACTTCTTCTCTGGCATTGTGACGTCACTGATAACTTCTCCTCTCACATTGTGACATCGCTGATAACTTCTCTCACATTGTGACGTCGCTGATAACTTCTCCTCTCACATTGTGATGTCACTGATAACTTCTCCCGTCACATTGTGATGTCGCTGATAACTTCTCCCGTCACATTGTGATGTCGCTGATAACTTCTCCTCTCACATTGTGACGTCGCTGATAACTTCTCCTCTCACATTGTGACGTCGCTGATAACTTCTCCTCTTACATTGTGACATTGCTGATAACTTCTCCTCTCGCATTGTGATGTCACTGATAACTTCTCCCGTCACATTGTGATGTCGCTGATAACTTCTCCTCTCACATTGTGACGTCGCTGATAACTTCTCCTCTCGCATTGTGACGTCGCTGATAACTTCTCCTCTCGCATTGTGACGTCGCTGATAACTTCTCTCGCATTGTGACGTCGCTGATAACTTCTCTCGCATTGTGACGTCGCTGATAACTTCTCTCGCATTGTGACGTCGCTGATAACTTCTCCTCTCGCATTGTGACGTCGCTGATAACTTCTCTCGCATTGTGACGTCGCTGATAACTTCTCCTCTCGCATTGTGACATCGCTGATAACTTCTCCTCTCGCATTGTGACGTCGCTGATAACTTCTCCTCTCACATTGTGACGTCGCTGATAACTTCTCTCACATTGTGACATCGCTGATAACTTCTCCTCTCACATTGTGACATCGCTGATAACTTCTCCTCTCACATTGTGACATCGCTAATAACTTCTCCTCTCACATTGTGACAGCGCTGATAACTTCTCCTCTCACATTGTGACAGCGCTGATAACTTCTCCTCTCACATTGTGACAGCGCTGATAACTTCTCTCACATTGTCCTCTCACATTGTGACATCGCTGATAACTTCTCCTCTTACATTGTGACATCGCTGATAACTTCTCCTCTTACATTGTGACATCGCTGATAACTTCTCCTCTCACATTGTGACGTCGCTGATAACTTCTCCTCTCGCATTGTGATGTCGCTGATAACTTCTCCTCTGGCATTGTGACGTCACTGATAACTTCTCCTCTCACATTGTGACATCGCTGATAACTTCTCCTCTCACATTGTGATGTTGCTAATAACTTCTCCTCTCACATTGTGACGTCGCTGATAACTTCTCCTCTCACATTGTGACGTCACTGATAACTTCTCCTTTCGCATTGTGACGTCACTGATAACTTCTCCTTTCGCATTGTGACATCGCTGATAACTTCTCCCGTCACATTGTAATGTCGCTAATAACTTCTCCTCTCACATTGTGACGTCACTGATAACTTCTCCTCTCACATTGTGACGTCGCTGATAACTTCTCCTCTCACATTGTGACGTCACTGATAACTTCTCCTCTCACATTGTGACGTCACTGATAACTTCTCCTCTCACATTGTGACGTCGCTGATAACTTCTCCTCTCGCATTGTGATGTCGCTGATAACTTCTCCTCTGGCATTGTGACGTCGCTGATAACTTCTCCTCTTACATTGTGACGTCGCTGATAACTTCTCCCGTCACATTGTGATGTCGCTAATAACTTCTCCTCTCATATTGTGACGTCACTGATAACTTCTCCTCTCACATTGTGACGTCGCTGATAACTTCTCCTCTCACATTGTGACGTCACTGATAACTTCTCCTCTCACATTGTGACGTCACTGATAACTTCTCCTCTCGCATTGTGACGTCGCTGATAACTTCTCCTCTCGCATTGTGATGTCGCTGATAACTTCTCCTCTGGCATTGTGACGTCGCTGATAACTTCTCCTCTCACATTGTGACGTCGCTGATAACTTCTCCTCTCACATTGTGACGTCGCTGATAACTTCTCCTCTCACATTGTGACGTCGCTGATAACTTCTCCTCTCACATTGTGACGTCGCTGATAACTTCTCCTCTCACATTGTGACATCGCTAATAACTTCTCCTCTTGCATTGTGACGTCGCTGATAACTTCTTCTCTGGCATTGTGATGTCACTGATAACTTCTCCTCTCACATTGTGACATCGCTGATAACTTCTCCTCTTGCATTGTGACATCGCTGATAACTTCTCCTCTCGCATTGTGACATCTCTTGTTACTGGTCTTTTCCCTCTTTCTAAGACAGTTTTACGTTTGACAAAAGCAAGCTTGAGAATGTCTCCTCTCGCATTGTGACATCGCTGATAACTTCTCCTCTCGCATTGTGATGTCGCTGATAACTTCTCCTCTCGCATTGTGAAGTCGCTGATAATTTCTCCTCTCACATTGTGACATCGCTGATAACTTTTCCTCTCACATTGTGACGTCGCTGATAACTTCTCCTCTCACATTGTGACGTCGCTGATAACTTCTCCTCTCACATTGTGACGTCGCTGATAACTTCTCCTCTCACATTGTGACGTCGCTGATAACTTTTCCTCTCACATTGTGACGTCGCTGATAACTTCTCCTCTTACATTGTGACGTCGCTGATAACTTCTCCTCTCACATTGTGACGTCGCTGATAACTTCTCCTCTCACATTGTGACGTCGCTGATAACTTCTCCTCTCACATTGTGATGTCACTGATAACTTCTCCTCTCGCATTGTGACGTTGCTGATAACTTCTCCTCTCACATTGTGATGTCACTGATAACACATTGTGACATCGCTGATAACTTCTCCTCTCACATTGTGACTTCTCCTCTCACATTGTGACATCGCTGATAACTTCTCTCATCACATTGTGACATCACTGATTATTATGCCAGGTCTCATTTTTAAGTCTTGATGTGAGAATTACGGAGAGACAGAGCAGGGTGATATAGGCATAGGGAAGGACGATAAATTTCAATATCAGAATGTCGAGAGAAAAAATGCATACACCTTAAAAATCTAAACAACTTAAGTAAAGGCATTGTTTATAACTATAGATCAATTTACTTTATTATTTTTGTGAAATAGCAAGAAAATAAAAAACCCTTATTCTTATGTTTCTTTCCTATGAACAGTGAATAGTAGAGAAAATATTCCCATGAAAAATATAAATGTCTACCTATAAATTTGTTTGTCAAAAATATTTTCCTTTATAAGATCTGAATAAAATGTTCAATTTTGATCTACAAATTTCTTCAAATTACTATATCATCTATAAATTTTTAAAGCATTTTAATATTACAGACATATTATCCTTTATAATATTAGTTTTTGTGTCAACCTACTAAATAAACAATATATAAGGCTGAACAGATAATGTCAACCAACTATATAAACAATATATAAGGCTGAACAGATGATGAATTTATTTACTGTTGTCTGTCAATGAACTTGAAAAATTGTTAATGCTAGTCACAGGGCATACATAAAAACTTAACTTCCTGTAGCTGAAATTTGCGGAATAAGTTTTATGAATTCATAGCACTGCTGAATCTAAGCAAATAGGATCAAAATGATAATAACAACTTGTTGTAATTTATTAATATTATATAGGGATATAAAGAAGATTTAAGAGCTTACATAGCCACACAGGCTCCATTGTCTAGTACTGCTGGTGACTTCTGGAGAATGGTGTGGGAACAACAATCTAGGGTCATTCTGATGTTAACTGATATGGACGAGAGAGGACAGGTATTATAAACTATATATTATATAGGGGTAGCCACACAGGCTCCATTGTCTAGTACTGCTGGTGATTTCTGGAGAATGATCTGGGAACAACAATCCAGGGTCATTCTAATGTTAACTGATATGGACTAGAGAGGACAGGTATTATAAACTATATATTATATAGGGGTAGCCACACAGCCTCACAGGCACCATTGTCTAGTACTGCTGGTGATTTCTGGAGAATGGTGTGGGAACAACAATCCAGGGTCATTCTGATGTTAACTGATATGGACGAGAGAGGACAGGTATTATAAACTATATATTATATAGGGGTAGCCACACAGGCTCCATTGTTTATTACTGCTGGTGATTTCTGGAGAATGGTGTGGGAACAACAATCCAGGGTCATTCTAATGTTAACTGATATGGACGAGAGAGGACAGGTATTATAAACTATATATTATATAGGGGTAGCCACACAGGCTCCATTGTTTATTACTGCTGGTGATTTCTGGAGAATGGTGTGGGAACAACAATCCAGGGTCATTCTAATGTTAACTGATATGGACGAGAGAGGACAGGTATTATAAACTATATATTATATAGGGGTAGCCACACAGGCTCCATTGTTTATTACTGCTGGTGATTTCTGGAGAATGGTGTGGGAACAACAATCCAGGGTCATTCTAATGTTAACTGATATGGATGAGAGAGGACAGGTATGAATTATGAGCACCATCATCTTTGAAGGCCTCACTCTATGAGGTTTTAGTCAATTGATGATTTGTAAAATCATTTTGCTACAATAGAAAAATATATTTTAAAGACTGATACCTTCATGCATTAATGCAATATAGCTTTGTCAAAAGAGTGAGCCAAAGAAATCTGTACCACTTTAGATTTTTCAATTGTTAGATGTCTTCTTACTGTTTGCACAAAATAAATTGTAAGGCACATATTTATGATTTTTTTGTCACATTTTGCCTACTGAAATGAAGCGTCAGCAACATTGATTGGGTGTATAATGGCTCATAGTACATTTTTGTTTAGTGACTGTGATAATCTGTACACATTGTAAAGTACTGAAATTTTTTGGTCGTATATTGGTATGACATTAGCGTTTGCGTCGGCGTCATCGGCGTCCGAACACATTTGGTTTTCACACTCTAACTTTTGTATAAGTAAATTGAAATCTATGAAATTCAAACACAAGGTTTATGACCATGAAAGGAAGGTTTGGATTGATTTTGGGAGTTTTGGTCCCAACAGTTTAGGAATTAGGGGTTAAAAGGGTCCAAAATTAAACTTTGTTTGATTTCATAAAAAATTGAACTATTGGGGTTCTTTGATATGCCGAATCTAACTGTGTATTTAGATACTAAATTTTTGGTCCAGTTTTCAAATTGGTCTATATTAAGGTCCAAAGGGTCCAAAATTAAACTTAGTTTGATTTTAACAAAAATTGAATTCTTGGGGTTCTTTGATATGCTGAATCTAAACATGTACTTAGTTTTTTTATTATGGGCCCAGTTTTCAAGTTGGTCCAAATCGGGGTCCAAAATTAAACTTCGTTTGATTTCAATAAAAATTGAATATATGGAGTTCTTAGATATGCTGAATCTAACAATATAATTAGATTTATGATATTTGGGCCGGGTTATCAAATTGGTCCACAGTGAGGTCTAAAGGGTCCAAAATTGAACTTTATTTGATTTCATCAAAAATTGAATTCTTGGGGTTCTTTGATATGCTGAATCTAACTATGTATTTAGATTTTGGATATTGGAATACCACAAAGGGATGGTAAGAAGTGTCTCTGGGAGTTATGGCTCAAACCGTGAAGGAATAAGGTGCTAAGAAAGGGGGAAAAGGGTTTCCAGGTTAATGGACAATTACTTAAGTACATAACATAATTTAAAAGCAGTGTAAGGTTGGAAATTGAAACCCTTTTAAAGTATATTGGAAATTTTCCAAAAACTTTATTATTAATAAATCCATTGGAAATTTGCCAATAACTTAGTTTAATGAACTTCATTGGAAATTTGCCAATATAAAATGTTGCAGATGAAGCTTTTTTTGTTTATCTCACTTAAACAGCTTTTAAATTATGTATATTGGAAATTTGCCAATGACTTTAGTTTAATAAACTTCATTGGAAATTTGTCAATATAAATTGTTGCTGATGAAGATTTTTTGTTTATTTTTAGCCATGATTATTGTAGTTTCAAGACAATAAATTAGAGTTATCTTTCTTTGTCCAGAATGGTTGTTGAATCACCTTAAACCAATGCTTTATGAAATATTCTTTTAAAATTGGAGTTATCTTTCTTTGTCCAGAATAGTAGTTGAATCAACTTAAATCATTGCTTTATTCAATATACAATGTATATTCACTTTTACTACCAACTAATAAATTAAAACAATCTTTACCATTCAGTTCTTACAAGCACTTTTTTTACATTTTAATATTTTATGATGTATTTAAATGAGTAGTTATTGTTGCAAAGTACATTAGGAATTTGAATTGAGATCAGTTTTGTAATAAGGGAAAGGGGGATATGAAAAAAATTAGGAGGGGGGGGGGGGGGTTCAATTTTTCTCATTTCAGATTTCAGAAATAAAAAAATAATTTCTTCAAACATTTGTTTGAGAGGATTAATATTCAACAACATAGTGAACTGCTCAAAGGCAAAAAAAATTTTTTAAAGTTCATAAGACCACATTCATTCTGTGTCAAAAATCTATGCTGTGTCAACTATTTAATCACAATCCAAATTTAGAGCTGAATCCAGCTTGAATGTTGTGTCCATACTTGCCCCAACCGTTCAGGGTTCAACCTCTGCGGTTGTATAAAGCTGCACCCTGTGGAGAATATGGTTATATTCCTAATACTAAACTGCCCATTGTTTTTTAGCCCAGATGTATACACTACTTGCCAGAGAAGACTGAGATGGAGAACAGAATGGCCTATGGGGATTTTATAATCACTTTGTTTTTTAGCCCAGATGTATACCATACTGGCCAGAGAAAACAGGGATGGAGAACAGACTGACCTATGGTGATATTATTATCACATTGTTTTTAACCCAGATGTATACCCTACTAGCCAGAGAAGACAGGATGGAGAACAGATTGACCTATGGAGATTTTATAATCACTTTGTTTTTTAGCCCAGATGTATACCATTCTGGCCAGAGAAAACAGGGATGGAGAACAGACTGACCTATGGAGATTTTATAATCACTTTGTTTTTTAGCCCAGGTGTATACCCTACTGGCCAGAGAAAACAGGGATGGAGAACAGACTGACCTATGGAGATTTTATTATCACTCTGAAAAAGAAAGAAATTCACCAGGAATACATTGTGTCAGTATTAGAAATCAAAGATATAGAAGTAGGTATACTGTAATTGTTTTATTAAGGGCTATTCAATTAAAATGTATCTGGCAGGGCTGGAAGTAAAGGTTAATTATTGAATGTGGGTCGCGTTTTTTATATGACTGCAAAATATTTTTTGGGATCGTATAATGGTATGATGTTGTCGTTGTCGTCTGCATCTTTGTCTGAAGACACGTTTGGTATCTGGACAATACCTTTAGTTAAAGTGAATGGATCTCTATGAAATTTAAATAAGAAGGTTCAATACCACAAAAGGAAGGTTGGGATTGATTTTCGGGATAATGGTCCCAAACATTTGGAATTAGGGGCCCAATAGGTACCACAAGGTTCCATATCACAAAAGGATGGCTGGGATTGAGTTTGGGGGTAATTGCCCAATTAAGGGCATACGATACAGTTACAGGGGAGGTAATGACGTTGCTAATGTAAATTGTTATTTTCGCGACGTCAAACTACGACTTATCGGGAAAAGATTCAGTTTTCCAATGATTTTTATCATTCAAACTTATTTAACTTTAAAACGAGTTCATGTACCCCTCTTTTTTAAAATGCCATTTAGTTTGATTTCGCGAGAAGATTATGTGTTCCAATTTTCATGAAAACGTAAATAGTGCAATTTTTTTAAATTTGATAAATATACAGCAAAAAATGGTGTTTTTTTCTACATTCATGAACATTTAATAAATATGAGTTATTTCTGAATAAAAAACTGTATAAATTTTTATGATACTTATAAAATACAGAAATTATAAATTATTTAACAAAAAACAATTTGTGTTTATCTTTTAAAAACAAAAAAGTCTTTTCAAAAGAAAAAATACGGCCATAAATTCGAATTTTGAGCAAATATACAAAATTTCGACCTCATTTTACTCAAAAAGTAGCACATGAAGGTATATTTGTTATTACATATTTGATTTAATAAGGTAAAAAATGGTCTATATGGAAATTTTTATCAAAATGTAAATACGGGATCAAAACTGTATCGTATGTCCTTAATGCAGGAATAAGGGGCCAAAAAAGAGGCAAAAAAAGAATTTTTCTAGTTTCCAGACCAGACTATGTGTTTAAGTGAATGGATCTCTCTAAAATTGTACTAGAAGGTTTCATACTACAAAGAAAAGGCTGGGATTGAGTGTGAGGGTAATTGCTCCAAGGGGGGATTCAAAAAGATTGGAGGGTCTAATTTTTTTAAGGGGTTCAAAATTTTTTTTTTTTTTTTTTTTTTAAAGTTTCAAGAAGAAATCTTTAATTGCACAGTATTGTGCAATAGATTTGTAAGATCTTGACATTTATTTTGTGTCAGAAACCTATACTTGGTCAAAAACTTGATCTAAATCCAAATTCAGACAGCATCAAGCTTGAATATTGTGTCCAAATTTGCCCTAACTGTTCAGGGTTCAACCTCTGCTGTTGTATCAGGCTGCGCTCAGCAAAACATTTTGTCTTTTCAAGTTGCGTCTATTACCATTAGGAAAAATTATTCAAAAAATTGTTCTTGGCTGTAGGAATATTTTGAAAGTCCTTTCCTACCCTCCCATATACATTTTAATAGAATAATGGATTATCGTTGATCATCTCAACAGGATTGATTTTCTCGCTTGAGCTTGGACGTCAAAAGCGAGAAAGGCAATCGAGTTGGGATGATCAATGATAATCTGTTTATCGCTATTTTACCTATGACAACATTGTCAATTTCACATGTCAATTTCGTTAGCAACGCCAGGTGCCTGCTTAGTTTCTAGCGATAATTTTCCATCTCAAGCGAGTAGCATAATATGAAAAATTATCACAAAAAAGATCAAAGGAAAAATGCACAAAATAGCGATAATAGTCCTTATCTGTTTTATCAAAAGTTACCAGTGAACTGATTTAATTCTTAAACAAGACCTAATGGGGGAAGAGCCCCCTAATATTTAATGGTACAAAAACAAAAACACCAAAGAATTGAATGATTAGATTATAAAAAATTACACATTCCTTTGATGAATAATATAAAGCAATGGTTACATTTAGAGGTTCCTTTTCATTTTATTTAACTGTAATACTTTCTTTTTGTAGAAGAATTTAGTGAGAGAAGTTCGTCACTTCTGGTACACATGTTGGCCATCAGACAGTACACCAGAACCTATCTCCTTAGTAAAGTTTGTATTAGATACCAGACCTTATTATGAAGACAGTGGGGCACCTGTTGTTGTACACTGCAGGTATAGTAATATTGTGTAAAATGTGACTTTTGAGTTTGGTCTTGCAAGATTAACACACGCTGAATATGTTTTGTCCTGATAATGATTGAATAATTGCCACTGGATATAAAGCAAACAAAAACCAATCAATGTTTTTTACTTTATTACATTGTTACACTTTTGTTCTAAATATATAAAAAAAAATAAAAAAATATTGATCATTTAACCTCAAATTGAAGAAGCCAAACAAACCTAAAGCCTCATCATAGTGTTATCAGTTGCTCATTTATTGTCTACCATAATATATACTTTGCATGAAATGCAATATAAAACCCTGTGGAACTGATGACTTCATATCTAAATCTTCCAAGGGTTATCACAATTTCTGATGAATTAAATCAATCTTTTCTCTTCAGTGCTTACAAGCACTTTGATTTAGCACATGCCATTCTTATAAAAAAAAAAATTGTGTAATTTTACCATCTTTTGCTTCTCTGGTATTTTTGATATAAAAAAGAAGATGGGGTATGATTGCCAATGAGACAACTCTATACTAGAGACCTAAATGACACACAAATTAACAACTATATATCACTGTATGGCCTTCAACAATGAGAAGAGCCCATACAGCATAGACAGCTGTATAAGTCCCTGAAATGACCAATGTAAAACAATTCAAACGAGAAAACTAATGGCCTAATTTAGGTATATGTTAATTTTTGTCATCTGAATCCTAACCTATGTTTAACATTTGTAGCCCAGGAACAGGGAGAACAGGTACTCTTATAGCTATAGACATATGTATGAGATCTTACGAGGACAAGAGATCAGTCAACGTCCTCAACACTGTTTATAAAATGAGGAAGGAGAGAGCTGGTGTGGTGCACACTAAAAACGAGTACAACCTCATTTATAAGGTATTTACAACTTATTTAATATATTATCACGCTTATTTCTAAAAGTCGTAATTGGGTAAAAACAAAACATTACCAAATATATTCCTTCTGGTCAACATATAGTTTATATTATGCTTTTTCCAAAAAAAATTTAAAAAAACATATGTCTTTAATCTTATTATTAAACTACAGGTTGTGAAAATTAGCACATTTCTAAATAGGACAGCTGTTTCAATCTCTTTTGTGTGCTTAAGCTTTTCATTTTGCGATTTGATGAGGGGCTTTGTGTTTTGAATTTCACTTAGTGGACAGTATTTTTGTTATTTTACTTTTTATTATGTGAATAGATAGAAAACTATAAAATCAAAATATCGAGAGTTATCTTGCCTTAATAAAACGGTAAGTTAAAAATTTTTGAATCAATTAAAAATCTTTTTTTTTGAAAGCTGACATTATTTTCCTCACTTTATAAGTAAGAAAGTCTTCTGAATGGAATACATTCTTTCCTGAAAATTTGCAACTTTTAGGTAAAGATTGCATAAAATGCAATCAAAACCTTATGGGTTGACTTGATAAATCTTCCAAGGCTTATCACTATCTTTTTGATACACAAAATATAGTGCATTGATCATAACATCCTATAAATCCTATGCATGAAAATTTCCAGAAATTTATCAATGTAATATATGCTCAGATATTCAAGGCACAAAATGATGTTACACTTGTCAAGGAAATTACATAACTTTTGAAAATATCTGTTCTAAAAATATAAATGATGTCATTCATTGTTAAAGTCATCTTTAGAATTGGAGTTATCTTCCTTTGTCTAGAATGGCTGTTAAATCAACTGCAACCAATGCAATATTTAATTTTACTCCCCACTGATAAATTGAAGCAATCTTTACCCTTTGTGCTTACAAGCACTTTGATTTATTGTTTTCTGTTATTTTATGATCCAAGATGGCAGAAGTTCCTTATAAAACTTTAATGTATTTAACCAGTATGAAATTGATAAACAGATTTTGTTGAAGCATTATGTCCTTAACTATGCAACCACAATTGTACTTGTATTTGTATTTTCAGGCTGTGGGTGAGTATGCCATAGTGATGAATACTCCTACATCAATATCAACATCATCATCTGTGGCTACTCTTCAGAATATGCTGTGAAGTGGGAGAAGAAGCTTGTTATTAAAATTGTGATCAGAGTTTTTGTGCATTCAAATGTGGTTGTTTCATTCAAAAACATGTTTTTTGAAAAAAAAGTTTAACATATATGAACAAATATCAAAGTACAGGTTGTCTACCATCAATAAATAACAAACTGTTAATGGGGACAGATAGCTTCAACTGAAAAATTACTTGTTTGTCACTGCTAGGTACTCATATTACCATTATATCATTCCTTGTTTGTCACTGCTAGGTACTCATATTACCATTATATCATTCCTTGTTTGTCACTGCTAGGTACTCATATTACCATTATATCATTCCTTGTTTGTCACTGCTAGGTACTCATATTACCATTATATCATTTCTTGTTTGTCACTGCTAGGTACTCATATTACCATTATATCATTCCTTGTTTGTCACTGCTAGGTACTCATATTACCATTATATCATTTCTTGTTTGTCACTGCTAGGTACTCATATTACCATTATATCATTTCTTGTTTGTCACTGCTAGGTACTCATATTACCATTATATCATTCCTTGTTTGTCACTGCTAGGTACTCATATTACCATTATATCATTTCTTGTTTGTCACTGCTAGGTACTCATATTACCATTATATCATTTCTTGTTTGTCACTGCTAGGTACTCATATTACCATTATATCATTCCTTGTTTGTCACTGCTAGGTACTCATATTACCATTATATCATTTCTTGTTTGTCACTGCTAGGTACTCATATTACCATTATATCATTTCTTGTTTGTCACTGCTAGGTACTCATATTACCATTATATCATTCCTTGTTTGTCACTGCTAGGTACTCATATTACCATTATATCATTCCTTTGTGACATAAATAAATTTGTTCTGAAATGTGGCACCTAGTGCAGGGCTGAATGATGATTAAAAGTTTGTTGAAATTATTAAATTGTAATATTGTCCGCCATTTTTATACCATTGTTTTGTGTAATTGATCATTTAATATTACATTCCAATACTCTTCTGTGATATCAAGTTATTCTAATTGTAATGTATTATATGCAGCTAAATGCTGAATAAACACATTAAGAATATTCTATTGCACAGTAATTGTCAAATTTTTCTTATATTATGCTATGAACCACATGCAGTATTTTCAATGTTGTAAAAACCTGAAAATGTAAGATAAATTAATATGATTTCAGTATTTGCTTCAAATAAAGTTATAAAGCTGTAAAAAGCAAATGCAATATATCTTTAACACATTGATATTAATGTCACTATTGAAAAAAAAAACATCACAAAACCATTCCCTATTGACTAGTATGTTTTTGCTTGAGGTGAGTCCTTTTATGGCATATAAAATTTAACAAATGGCTTTCTGATCAAATTTAAGTAGATCAATACTTTTAGTTGAATGATATCTCAAAATATTCCTAAAGGCCAGTTAACTTAATTTTATCATTTGATTTTGCCATTTGATTAATGACTTTCTGTTTCGAATTCCTTGGAGTTCAGTATTTTTGTGATTTTACTTTTTAATGAGAAGCTTCCTTGCCTATAAAACTTATAATGATTTCTGGTGTCTGTAACATCCCTGTTGAAACGGTTTTTATCTTTCGTTAAACCTTGATATTGATGGTAATACAGTGAAACCTAAGGAGTAAAATAGTAGACAAAATAAATTAAGAAAGATTGAAAATATATCAAACATATTGTAATTACACCTGGAATCAACATTAAGATGTAATTAAATCCTATTTTGTCATTATTAAATATTTATGTTTTATTGATACTCTTGCAAATAATTGTACTTCATTTATATCCAGATAATTATATTGGATAGTGATAAATCCAACAGTGCCAAATAGTTTGTAAATAAAATGTTTCCAATTCCTGATATTTATTCTTGTTGTTGTATGACAATGTTGTCAATTAGTTCGTTTTTCTTCTCATATATTTGTTTTATTGATACTAACGATGTATAGTTTGTTATAGAGTGGTATTCTTATGATTCAGTGTAACGTAAGTTTTTGTTTGGTTTTATTTTATTTGCATTGGTCTTGGTTTTGCTGTATGTTTTTGAAATTTTGTAATTGAAGGTTGTACAGGGGCCACTTGGTGTTTAGTTTTGGAAGATGTTATTGGATATGTTTCAATGCCATTTGGACTTTTTTCACTTTGGTGTTCTCATTTTTTTTTTTTGAGATCAAGGATGGGTTTGAAAACGGTTGGGAAAATTCAAAGACTTTAGTTGGTTTTATTACTGTCTCATTGACATATCCCTGCATGGCCCAAATCTCCTCTCATTCATTTTAGCTTTTCCACCAAACATGCAGCATTTAGTAACAAGATCAAATAAAGACTGGTTAGCTTAGAGTGAGAATAATGTGTCTGGATTAATTGTTACATGACTTCTTGCAGGCATTACAAGCCAAAACTATAAAGTACTGATCAGCATGCAAATTTATTGAAAAGCATAATGTAGTCCTTTCTTTTAATTTAACTTATGAATACTTTCACTGAAGGTAGATTATTTTTGTATGGTCAATGTTTGGTTACATTCTTTAATGGTCAAAATTCAATAATGACACATGGATTATTCCTTTGAATTCCCTATATTGTGGCGTAATTGAAATGGAGATCTTGCACAATAAAGCACAAAGATAAAAACAGATCATTTAAAAAAAAAAAAAAAAAAAAAAAGAGATGTAACATCTGAGAAACAGATTCCACTCTATAAAAAAGAAGATATTCTATTTATTGCAGTACGATATATCTACTCATTCTAAAAAAAAAAATGACGTTCTTTAGATGGAAAATATCATATCCCACTTTAAGTAATCCTCAAAACGTTGATGGTAATCCGTATATAAAGAAGAAGAGGTAATGAAAAAAATCTATATATCTCATTATCATCTTATCTTAAACTTGATAGATAGGTTGGTAATTTTTCACCCTCATTTTACCACCAATATAACTTGTTTGCATATAAACATTCCTCTACCAACTCAAAGTGAAAAGATAATATTAAGCATAGATTGTATTGGCAATGCTTATATACGGGGCAAAGGTTATTAATTATGCTCCACAATTCTTATTGGCTACCAAATGTTTGGTTTTGAGGAATTTTTGTGCAATTTTAACTCCCAAAAGCGTTTCAAGAATATCAATATCAGACTAAATAACCTACAGCCACTGAATATATATTTTACAGGTTTGCTGGTAGACCAAAAAAGGTATCATTGACCCTTAACTATCTACTTTAACTCTTGTAATGTTCTATAATTGTTTATAGGTAAAGTTTACAGAAGTTTATTAATCTTCAAATCTCATCTCGATTAAGACGACAAATGAAGGTGACAGACACTAATTGAGGGATTCATATTGACTCCAAAATGAGCCAGACAATGTGCATCAAATAGATTCGAAAAATACCAAAAGCTCATTCAGACAGGCTAAAGGTGCACCAAAGAGGGGCTAAAGATATCAAAGGGTTATCCATCCGTTGGTGTGTTTTATTATTTGATTTTTGCCATTCGATTAGGGACTTTCCGTTTTGAATTTTCCTCGGAGTTCAGTATTTTTTGTGATTTTACTTTTCATTGAGACATGCTAAAGGTGTATCAAAGATAGGCGAAAGATATCAAAAGGTCATTCAGACAGGGTAAATAGTTATCAAAGGTACCAGGCTTATAACTTGATACGCCAGACGCGTGTTTCGTCTTCATTAGACTCGCCAGTACGCTCCGATTAAAATAGGTAAAAAAGCCAAACAAGTAAAGTTGTAGAGCATTGAGGACACAAAATAATAAAAAGTTGTGCCAAATACGGCTAAGGTAATCTATGCCTGTGATAAGAATAATTCATACGTTTGCAAACAGTTAATTTAAAAAAATATTATATAATTGATTTTCATGTCAACACCGAGTTACTGACTTCATCGGGGATGAAACACCCACCAGCAGTGGCGTCGACCCCAGTGATGTAAAGTTATCCAAGGTACCAGGATTATAATTTGATATGCCAGACTCGCGTTTCGTCTACATTAGATCACAGCCAAGCGTTGAGAAAAAATTCTTTCTCAAAAAACCCACCAAGCATCACTTGGTTGCTATTGTTAACAATCGCTTATTTGGATTATGTTTCTCTGTACTGAAAAAATCATTTTACAGTCGACTCTCGTTATGTCGAAGTCAGCCGGACCAGAGAAATATTTCGAGATACACGTAGTTCGACTCAAACGAACACCGGAAGTTCGACAATCTAAGGGACACAACTCTTGCTTGGCTTGGTAAAGCTAAAATAAATCCGGGTGAATATGGCAAGGGGATCGATATTCTAGTATCAGATCGATGTATGTATTTGTATGTCACAGTCTTTTATTATTATAACATTGACATTATGTTTACTTATTCAATTGTTTCAATTAAAAAAAATCCTATGGCTTTTCCAAGAGAGTAGTTTCCAATCGATAGTTTCGTTATTCAGGTCGGTTATAGCTGACAAAATTGTTTATTCTCGGATACAAAAGACTTAAGAAAATTTTGATTTCTATTCATTTTGTTTTATCTCACTCTTTCTTTTCAAAAGAAAATATATAACAAGACCAAAGACGCCATTTGAGTAGTTTTAAGGTGATCATCAACGGAAGCCATAATCCTCACTTTATACACACCCAAGCTCATTAGTGTAAATCACAAATTAATTGCTTTGTAAACATTTTAAATACTTTTTCATGAACATTAACAATGTATCACTAATTATTTATCAAAATTCTATAAAAGATAATCTTAGGTAAACACTCATGGAAATAGCATGTCATAAATCAATACAGTGGTCAGTGACCGGAAATTTAATTACACGTGCATTGTCAGATTAACTCTTCAATCCATTTAAATCCCGGAGGTCATGTTTTGACATATGTGTATTAGTTCGAGATAAAAAAATGATTTTTGAATGCTTTTGTTAACCTTGGGACCGTAAATTTAGTTCGACTCAACCGAAATTTCGACTCATCCAATTTCGACTCATCAGGAGTCGAATTACATACTTTTGTATGGAATAAAGTTCGGGACCACGTGAAAACTTCGACTCATCCGAAATTTCGAGTCAACCAAGTTCGAGACAACGAGAGTTAACTGTATTTCCAAATTTACCATTGAGTTATTTACCAGAACTTAATAATTCAAACATTAATAGCGACCGATCTACATATTTATCTTTTTTTTCATATTTAAACCAAATATTTCCTTATTGTTAAATTTCCTTTTCTTGTTATTTCAGTTTGCTGAACTTTTGGGTCAATCTTCTGGAGGACACATATATTAGTCTGGTAACTGTATGTGTGGGTGCAGTGGCACCAAACACTTCACTCTAGAGTGCACGTGGGGACTATATTGCAACCAAATTGTTTGTCCGTCCGTTCGTCTCATAATTTTGTCACTTTTCTCAGAAATAATTGAATAGGAGAACTTTATCTTTAGTCAGCTGCATGACATTGATGATGAAAAAAGCATTTTCGATTCTTTGAATAACAAGTTGGATATGCTTAGCATTTTCAGCGCGTGCAGCTGTTGTTATTGTTGAAGACATTGAAAAATACATTGTTTTTATTCCCAATTATTTGGTAGGTACAGCTGTATTTTTTTTTTATTGTCAATAACATTAACGTTACCAATTGCATTTGAATTTATTGCACCAAATAAACAATATATATCTCTTCAGTGAAGCTCGAGGCCAAAATGTTTTAGAATCGAAAGTCAAATATTGCAGAGTTAATCAAACCAAAATGGACAAATAATACCATTTTGCCCAGTAGCCATTGTCTCTGCATAGCTATTACTTCAACTTTGTATTTGTATTTGATTTTGGCCTTCTTACTTTGATGCAATCTCTATTGGCAAGTCTTTTGAAGATGGAACGCGAGTTTGGCGAAACAAAGTATGATCCTGGTATCTTTGATCAGTTTCGTGTCATTCATATTAATATAAAAAGGGTTCTGGTTTCTGCAAAATTTAATTTTTACAAATATGCTCTGGCTATAGGACAGCTGTGAAGCATAAGGATGAAAAAAACCCACAAAATCAATAAAAACATTGAAAACTTGACAAACGTATTGCGATTATACATGGAATGGACATTAAAATGTTAATCATATTTTGTCATAAAATATTTATGATTTGTCGATATTGTAAAAATCAAAATTGTACTTTGTTTCCGTTCATATATATTAAAGTTAAGTATGTTGAGTACTGATATAATCAACAAATTATAATGGTCTGTAAGAGGACTAGTTTGGTCTATACAAGAAATATTACTTCTGACATAAACATTGTTTGTAACACTTTTCTGCAAAATGTGTTATCCAAAGGCCCGAAATATCGTGAGCCTAAATCAATCTATTGGACACACAGCTTAAAAAATAGATTCAGTCAAGGATTATGTCAGGCATTGCGTTAAACGCGAAAAAGAAGACGCAGCTACTCTTCCGTATGGATTAAGGCTGTGAGGTCGTTTATACAAATTTGATTAAATAAGTAAATATGTCTATGAATACCCATGCTAAACTTGGAATCTCAACAGTTACCCTTTATGACTTTTACCAAGGAGGAAGTCATTGACAATCATAGGTCTGT
Organism: Mytilus galloprovincialis; assembly: GCA_037788925.1. Taxonomy (NCBI): domain Eukaryota; kingdom Metazoa; phylum Mollusca; class Bivalvia; order Mytilida; family Mytilidae; genus Mytilus; species Mytilus galloprovincialis. The sequence continues at coordinate 1,463,489 of CM075335.1, read as the reverse complement.
TCTATTTTTCTTCTAGTTTGTCTCTTTGTTACATTTTTTTAAGTGATTAAGACTATAACAAAATGTTGTCTGCTGTTCCCCTATTTTCGACATTTTCACCTATAATGTCTGTATGTTTTGTTTACAAATCGTTGTCAATATAATAGATTTGTATGCGACTGTCATACGAGTGAGAGGTTTAGCAACCTATATAAAACCAAGTTTAATCCACTATTTATACATAAAAATTGCATGTACCAAGTCAGGAATATGCCAGTTCTTGTCTATTCGTTTGATGTTTGTTAGCTTTTGATTTTGCCATTATATTTATAAGGACTTTCCGTTTTGAATTTTCCTAGGAGTTCGGTATTTTTGTTATTATACTTTTTGGAATTCAACAAAAGAAGAAGAACTGCATCTTCCTTCACTGTGTTGGATACTTCAACTAAATAAGTGACCTTACAAACAACGTTATATGTTTTGGTCTTCCATGTGATCCATGACACATCTTTCTTAATTATTAACTTCAATATTATCAGCAATCAAAGCCGGGCTTCAAAGTTATTGCGAAAATATCTATTCTAGAAGAGGGACGAAAGATACCAAAGGGACAGTCAAACTCATCTATACTATTAAACGAGAAGACCTCATTTTGGGTGTCGCTTCTCCTCCTTCCACAATAAATTGATCATTGTGACTATATGTCCTATAGGTACCATGCATAGTCGCATTTGTCATCCATTCTTATGATTATTCAGTTTCGGTTATTTTGGGAGAAAAACGGGAAAAAAGAAGTCCGGATATGTGTCCGTCATCACTCTGGCTTTTATTCATAGACAACTTCCTCTTCCGTTTATATATCCAGAAATTTAGTAAATTTACATTACATACCCTATATTATCATGTTTTATTTAAGATTCATTGCCTGAATCGTTATACAAGAATGTTGTCCCAAGTGTAAGCAACGACCCAGGCTGTGTGAAAATAAACACAATCATTTTTGTTATTCATTGTCCCAAGTGTAAGCAACGACCCAGGCTGTGTGAAAATCCATTTGTCATCCATTCTTATGATTATTCAGTTTCGGTTATTTTGGGAGAAAAACGGGAAAAAAGAAGTCCGGATATGTGTCCGTCATCACTCCGGCTTTTATTCATAGTCAACTTCCTCTTCCGTTTATATTTCCAGAAATTTAGTAAATTTACATTACATACCCTATATATATTATCATGTTTTATTTAAGATTCATTGCCTGAATCGTTATATAAGAATGTTGTCCCAAGTGTAAGCAACGACCCAGGCTGTGTGAAAATAAACACAATCATTGTTGTTATTCATTGTCCCAAGTGTAAGCAACGACCCAGGCTGTGTGAAAATAAACACAATCATTTTTGTCATTCACTTATCGTCACGTAAATAACGACACAGGCATAGCCTAAATTATCATGTTTTATTTGTCACGTAAATAACGACACAGGCATAGTCTATAGTATCATGTTTTATTTTAAGATTCATGCAAGCCATTTTCACACTTATCGTCACGTAAATAACGACACAGGCATAGCCTAAATTATCATGTTTTATTTGTCACGTAAATAACCACACAGGCATAGTCTATATTATCATGTTTTATTTAAGATTCATGCAAGCCATTTTCACATTGCCTGAATCGTTATATGTTGTCCCAAGTGTAAGCAACGACCCAGGCCGTGTGAAAATAAACACAATCATTTTTGTCATTCACTTATCGTCACGTAAATAACGACACAGGCATAGCCTATATTATCATGTTTTATTGTCATTCAATCACTTATCGTCACGTAAATAACGACACAGGCATAGCCTATATTATCATGTTTTATATATTAAAATAAGTAAAACATGCTCAACTTCATCTAAAACTACCTCGACCAAAAACGTTAACCTGAAGTGGGACAGACGGACGAGACGGACGGACGGACGACCGAACAAACGAATGCACGGATGCACAGACTAGAAAACATAATGCCCATAATTGGGACATAAAAATTTATTGTTAAAAGGGAAAATAGTGATTTGGCAAAAATAAAATTAAGGTAGAGATTAGAGGGAGACAGAACCTTTTTCGGGGCGTCGGGATCGGGTGTTTTAAGCTCGGGATTTGGGGATTGATCCTTACGGGATCCGTGAATATATTTTTCGATTTCGGGATATGAATTTCTTTAAATTCTGCATCTCAGTTTCATGGTTTTAAGCCCGGGATTTCGGGATCAGGACCCCTCCGATCGACAACCCCTCAAATTAGCCTTAGTCGGTATTAGTCATTTATACATGATTCAAATCCTACAATTGGCATGTTAATAAGGCTCTCAAAAAAAAAAGCACTGATGAATTGTCATAGAAGCATATTTTTTAGACTAATAATGGTCTATATATAAGCAGTTACATTTATTTCATGTTTGAAACGGTGAAAATTTTTAATTTGATTTGACTTTTACCAAAAGAAGCATTGTAGCAAAGGAGAAGAATAATTGTGGTCGTAGGCCAGAAACACGAATCTATACTATTAAACGAGAAGACCTCATTTTGGGTGTCGCTTCTCTTCTTTCCACAATAAATTAATCAACACGCCTCTGTGTCCTATAGGTACAGTGCATAGTGCCATTTGTCATCCATTCATATGATTATTCAGATTGAGTAATTTATGGAGAAAAACGAGAAAAAAGGCATCCGGATATTGTCCCGTCATTGGACGAAATTTTAAGTCAGATTAGACTTCCGGTTTGCGTTTTTCTGTATACTTTGAACATTCATATACAAAGAATAAAGTGTATTTTCAGAATTCTAACTGCTATCATTTTCAAGTTTACTATCCACGGCAGTCACAGAGTTTATTATATAGAGAGGGTCTGTATACTATATCTATGACCACTATGGATCGATTAGTAAACTTCAAATTGAAAGTAAATACACTATATTTATATAGTAATGAATGTTCATAATATATAAGAGCTAAAAAATATTCATGTGAACTTTTGATACCTTTTCTGAAATTCATTGATTAAAAAAAAAAGAAGATGTGGTATGATTGCCATGTTGAAACAACTCTCCACAAGAGACCAATATGACACAGATATTAACAACTATAGGTTACCGTACGACCTTCAACAACGAGCAAAGCCCATATCGCATACTCAGCTTTAAAAGACCCCGAACTGACAATGTAAAACAATTCAAACCAGAAAACTAGCGGCCTTATTTATGTACAAAATAATGAAGAAAAAACAAATATGTAACTCATAAACAAACAACAACCACTGAATTACAGGCTCCTTACTTAAATGTTCATAACATACTAAATGTATGTTCATATTGAAATTGATAGAAAACCAAAAATATTGAAATATTGGAAATAAAGGAGGAGGGATAAAAGAAAAAGCATTTTCCTGTCCCCAATAACCTATGACTTATAATACTTTTGCTGAAATTCTCCAGTCATTCAATATTTTACAAAATTCTTCCAACAACACTTTACATACTTTAAACTACGCTCTGAATGCCCGCGACTTCGCGGGTGTGTTCTAGTAAATCTAAAACAAACTGACAACGCCATGGCTAAAAATGAAAAAGACAAACAAACAACAGCACACATGACACAACATAGAAAACTACAGAATAAACAACACGAACCCTACCAAAAAACTAGGGGTGATCTCAGGTGCTCCTGCTCCACATGTGGCACCCGTCGTGTTGCTTATGTGATAACAAATCCCGTAGTAAATAGTCTAATTCGGTAGGTCACATTCATGAAAGGGAAGGGGGTTGTAGTTACGACGTAAGGAACATATCCGATATCATTTATGAAACGTTTATTCCATAACGGTCAACCAACTCGTGATGGCGTCCGTAAAATTTACGAAGGGATGATTTCAATTTCACCATTTGGAACTCTTGGTTTAATAGCTTCCTTGTGAGCAGCAACCCTCTATCAAGAAAATCATGATAGGAAATGCAAGCTCGGGAATACCGTATCAATTGGGAGATATATACCCCATATGCAGGTGCTGCTGGAATGTTGCTACTTAGAAATGGAAAGTTCACAATTGGAAAGCTGAAATCATCCCTTTAGTCGTATAGTTTTGTTTTCAACCGACCCTCATTGTCAATTTCTAGATGTAAGTCAAGATATGAAGCCGACTTAACTGTATCTGTAGTATTCTATATCTCTAGCTCGATGGGATAGATGCGTTCCACATAGTCACCAAATTTTGAATTATTTAGTGAGAGAACATCATCTATATAGCGGAAAGTAGAGTTAAAGGATATTGCTAACTTCTTATCTTTCTACCTAAGAAGTTCCTGCATGAAGTCAGCCTCATAATAATAAAGAAACAGGTCGGCAAGTAGAGGGGCACAGTTTGTTCCCATTGGAATGCTGACAGTCTGTCGAAAAACACGTCCTCCGAACGTAACAAATATGTTGTCAATCAAGAAATCAAGCATCTTGATAATATCAGTTTCAGAGAATTTTTTGTTTGAATCAGAGTGATCCTTTACAAAGTAGGATTTATCCCTCCCTAAGACAAGATACTTGTATCTACGTTGGCCATGACGCAAAGCAATACTGACTCTTTCAAATTGTCTTTTAGTTTGGAATGTGGAATACTTGTGTAAAGAGTAGAAAAGTCAAATGTTTTAATACTGTTACAAGATGAAAGAGAATTAGATTGTATGTACTCTAAAAGATATTTGGAATTTTTAAGTATCCACATCTGATTCACGCCCCCTATAGAATAGGCAGTTTCACAATAACTTTGAAGCCCGTCTTTGATTGCTGATAAAATAGATGTTAATAATTTAGAAAGAGGTTTCGTGGAGCACTTGGTTGACCCAGCAATATACCGTTGTTTGTTCGGTTTAAGTTAGTAACCCGGATTTGTTTCTCTCAATCGATTTATGACTTTTTAACACCGGTAAACTACTATTGCCTTTATTTAAGTACCCACATCTGATTTACGCCACCTCGGATAGGTATACGTCGGTGAAACGAAAGGAAGGCTAAACAAACGTATGTGCGGTCATAGATCAGACATTAACCTCAATGCTAACGACATTCTATACCAGCATTTCAATCAGCCCGATCATTCCATCGTTTCTATGACAGTTCGCATTATCGAAAAGATATACCATAGCTCTAACAATCCTAATCTTTCAACAACTCTCCGTAGACAAAAAGAGGACTACTGGATTAGACAATTGGGAACTGCGACACCTATGGTTGCAATGACAAAATTGATGGTATAGGTATTCTATCTAGTCCTTTGTGCAATTCGGTGAATATGATGAATATTTCAACTCGGCTCCTCGACGTAGACGCAGTCATGGTCATAGTTATTATACATCACCTTCTCTGCATGATGTATCTATTAATGACTTGCTGCCATTTATACAAAAGCCGTGAGATATTCATCACATTAACTATAAGAGGAAAACAAAGTACCAACAGGAACAATAAAGTGCTACAATAACAAACGCTAACATACATTGCAAAGAACTATTTGACAACAACTGTCACATTCCTGACTCAGTACAGGACATTTTAGGAAAGAAAATTTGTGGGTTCAACCTGTTTTCTTAGCAAGCAAAACCTTGGGGGCATGCTTATATGACAATGTTAAAAAAAATATCGCTAAAATGACAATACTACAGGACGGAAATACAGCACAAACACACACAAGAACACTTATCACAGAGTTACGCACAAATACATATATAATAGTCGAAACAACATGTAAACCGCAGAACAACAATGAATATATTCACCAACGACAGACACCACAGTACAAACAATATAGCAATTATTATTCCAAAGTTTATATAATCTTAAACTCTCTCATCTTGCAATAGTTTTAAAACATTGAATCTTCTACATTTACATATGTATTCCACATTCCAAACTGAAAGACCAATTTGTTTCACAGAAAAAAGCAGCTTACGTAGAAAAAAGTTTCTTGTCTTAAGGAAGGATAAATCGTACTTTTTTTAAAAATCACTATTATTTAAACAAACAATTCTGTGAAAGTAACATTATCAAGAATCTTGATTACTTGATTGGTAGTAATTGAGATAAAAGGATATCACAGATACAATATTAAGGCTGCCTCATATCTTGCTTTACATCTAGAAAATGACAATGATGTTCGGTTAAAATAAAAAAAAATGTACGGCCAAAGAGATGATTTCAGCTTCCAAATTGCGAACTTTACATTTCTATGTAGCAACATTCCATTTACGCCTGCATACTGAATATCTATCACCAGTAGATAAGATATCACATGGCTTGAATTTCCTATCATGATTTCTTTGATAGAGGGTTGCTACTAACAAGGAAACCATGAGTTCTAAGATGTGAAGTTGTGAAATAGTCCCTAATTAAATTGTTTTTGACGCCATCACGATTTGGTTAACCGTTATAGAATATCCAATTGTCGTAACTACAATCCCGTCCCCTTTTCCAGGAATTGGAACTACCGAATGAGAATTAACACCCGGTTTGTACTAATACGAGTAACACGAAATGTGTCACATTCGGGGCAGGATTTACGCGCCCTTCCGGAGCACCTGAGATCACCATCAGTTTTTTTGGTGGGTTCGTGTTGCTCAGTCTTTGGTTTTCTATAATGGGTCTTTTTTGTGTACTGTTTTTTATCTATTTGTCTTTTTTTTTTTGCCATGACGTTGTCGGTTTATTCTCAACTTATTATAAAAAAGAAGATGTGGTATGATTGCCAATGAGACAACTATCCACAAAAGACCAAAATGACACAGACATTAACAACTATAGGTCACCGTACGGCCTTCAACAATGAAGAAAGCTCATTCCGCTTAGTCAGCTATAAAAGGCCCGATAAGACAATGTAAAACACTATAAACGAGAAAACTAACGGCCTTATTTATGTAAAAAAAAAATGAACGAAAAACAAATATGTAACACATAAACAAACGACAACCAATGAATTACAGGCTCCTGACTTGGGACAGGCACATACATAAATAAAGTGGCGGGGTTAAACATGTTAGCTGGATCCCAACCCTCCCCTAACCTGGGACAGTGGTATAACAGTACAACATAAGAACGAACTATAAAAATCAGTTGAAAAAGGCTTAACTCATCAGATGGACAAAAATACAAGTGGTTATTAGTTTGAATGTCCCTTTAGTATCATTCGCCTCTCTTTTGAATCATTACTACTCCGTATTGTGAAATTGTAATTGCGTATCCTTTGAATTATAACTACTATCCTGTGTTTGTTTTATACGTCACGGTATTAGAAATGGTCATAGTTTTCAACTCTCATATATTGAAGTAGCATCTTTTATCTTGTATGCTTCCTAAATTGTATCTGCTATTAAGAAGTTTTGTATTCTTTGTTGGGGAAGAAATACGATCTTTTGTGTTGTTTCCGAACATTACGACACGATTGGTGTATATAAAGACACATCGGATGTGATCCAATCTTACACATGTTACAATAAGAATTAATGACAAATCAATTATGAATTGTGAAGTTGTAGAGGATGGATCCAAAATTCCAAAACATTTTGCTAAATCTAGCTAAGAAAATTGTTGACTCGGGACAGACAAAACTTATGAATGACTTTAGGGTTTATTTACAATAAATCAATAGAAAATTTCCGTATCCAAAATACTTCATACCAGCATATGAACACTATCTACTTCACCAGTGATAACCTTGTGGATAAAAAGATCACCAACAATGGCATTCACACAGTGGTTATCAAATAATGGTAGACCAAATGGTAATTATAAAATTGTGTGTATAGTGGTGCTGGTTCCTGATTTGGATTTATTTCTTTCTATTTTTTATTGACAGGATTCATTGTTTTAAATCAATTAAAGTTAATTTCCCCAAGAGCCATAGATCAGACATAAATTTTACACGTTTTCGACGGAGATCTCAACGTACGATTTTATACTGAGAACAAAATTGTGCTCTGATTCCTTGTTCAGCATTGGATATACTTTTTGGTCCTTTTTTGTTTATGGCCCTTTGTATTCTTAATAAGCTTGGATTTTAAAATATTTTGGCCTCGAACATCATTGAATGGACATTGATTGGTGATATACGCATCTGTTGAAGAAAAATTGGTACCGTTTTTGTTAGTATCCTTTCGCTGGTCAATATGTGTTGCTTTCTATGAACATCGTTCCAAAACTGTCTGCCTGTTTTGAAGTCAGATAGATGTATCTGCATATCACGGAATTTTGGTTTCTTCTAAATAAATAAATAAGTTGAGGTATGATTGCCAATGACACAACTCTCCACCAGAGACCAAAGTACTTAGTACATAGAAGTAAAGATTGTTTTTATTATCATTGATAGAGCATGGCTACACAATTCTCACCAGTCAACAGTACTTACAGATTTAAATAAAAATGTCATTTAATATGGAAACAGTAGTTCACCGAGGTTACAATCTTATAAATCGATTTCAATGACAAATCAAGATTACAAACATCATCTGAGGCAATTGCATTCTGTTTGAACGGTTTCCCTTATTAAAGATATGACAGATATTCTTATCTTTGTGACGTCAGAAAATCACCAGATAAAAACGAAGCCAGTATTGACGTAACTACATTATCAGGTCCAACAACGAAGAAAACGGACGTCACTAAAACCCGATAACATACATTGTCATATGAATGCATATTGAAATTTTTTTCCTCGGAGTTTAGTATTTTTGTGATTTTACTTTTTGTCCGTGTAACAATCCTCAGTTCCGTCGTATGATGTTTATAGATAAAATTTCTTACAGGTTACGAGCGTGAACGACTAAAATTAAAAGAGAGGCAAAAGATATCAAAGAGACGTTCAAACTCATATATCGACTGACAGAGCCATGGCAAAAATAGGTAAAAGACCAATAAGACAATAGTATACAATACACAACATAGAAAACTTATCACTGAGCAACACGAAACTCACCAAAAAAACAGTGATGACCTCAAGTGCTCCACAAGAGTCAGCAGATGATGCTTCAAGTGTGGAACCTGTCGTGTTACTCACGTGAGTACAACCCCAGTAATTATCTAGTCGAGTAGAACACTCTCAGGGAAAGAAGGATGGGAATATAGTCACGACGAATGGAACATATCCGTCGTCATATGTGAAACATATTCAATAACGGTCAACCTCTCGTGATGGCGTCCGTATAATTTTGGAAGGGAACTTAGAACTCCTTGTTTAATAGCTTCCTTGTGAATAGCAACCCTCTACCAAGTTATCATGATTGGAAACACAAAACCTGGAATGTGAACCAACCTGGTGATATATATTTCGTATGCATGCGCTACTGGAACGTAACATCGTTGCTGCATAGAAATTGACTGCTCACAAATTGTGAAATTGAAATCATCTTCTTTGTCGTAACCTATTGTTTTGAATTAACCCTCAATTGTCAATTTCTGTACGAAAATCAAGTTTTGAGATTTGATACGTTCAACATAGTCACCTAACCCTGGTTTGTTTAGTTAGAGGACATCAGCTACTAGTATATAGGAGAAACGAAATTAAAGGATAATTCTAGCTTCTTTTCATTATTTGTAAGAAGCTCCTGTATAAAGACATCATATGTGAATAAAGAAACGAGTCAAAAATAAGAAGGGCTAATTTTAGTTTCAGATAAAAACATAAATAAAATCAGAGTGATCTTTTCTAAAGTACGATTTATCCCTTCCTAAGATCAAGAGCGTTTTCATATTCTTTTTCGGTGCTGAAACTTTAACTTAAAATACACTAGTAAGACATGCAAAGAAATAATTTAAGCCATTGTTTTCTTTATCTTCTCGATTATATTTATATTCTTTTGAGGGAAGATATGCTGACAAGAATTTGTTTTTCTAGGGGAACTAACTGTGTTCCACTTATTGCATAGTTTATTCTTTTTCTGTCATGAATCACGGTTCATGTCAAAATTTCATAAAACCCAACGCAACACAAAATGTTCATTGCAAAATTCAATTTTTTTTTTTTTTTTTTTTTTTAATACTTGTCTTTTGTTTTTGCTAATGTGCATTGTCTATATGCCTTTTTTCTTCTGTTTGTTGACATATTTGTGTGTTTACCATTTTGTTTTTCTTAAAATGTCCTGTACCAAGTCAGGAAAATGGCCATTGTTGTATTATAGTTCGTTTCTGTGTGTGTTTTATTTTAATGTTGAGTTTCTGTTGTGTCGTATTTCTCCTCTTTTATTTGATGCGTTTCCCTCAGTTTTAGTTTGTAACCCGGATTTGTTCTTTTCTCAATCGATTTATGAATTTCGAACTGCGGTGTACTACTGTTGTCGTTATTTGTATTAATTTAGATTATAAAACAATGTGGACTGCTGTATCACTATTTTTGACATTTTCAAGTTACCTATTATGTTAGTTTGTTTAGTTCACACATCATTGTCAATATAATGGAATTTTATGCGACTGTCATACAAGTGAGAGGTTTAGCTAGCTATAAAACCGTTTTCTACATTCTTTACCAAGTCAGGAATACGACGGTTGTTTTCCATTTGTTTGATGTTTTGTAATTTGATAACAGACTTTCCGTTTAGAATTTTCCTCGGAGTTCGGTATTTTTGTTATTTTACTTTTTGTGGTGTAAATCAGGTAATTTTGTATAGAAATCCCATCATATATCCAAATGACACTTACAAAGAGGGGAATCCTGGACAGCAATAGATTTGTTCAAGACTACGCTTCTTATTGTTCCACACGGACTTCATTTACAGGGGTGTGTTCCTGATACAGACACATCTTCCAACTGAGTAATTAGGAAAAACGACCCAAACTGAAAGTTTCCCGTCACTTAGATGAAACTATGTGTAATACAAGGAAACCTAACACAATTATAACCTCTCTCATTAACATGTCAATGATCTGCTTAAAGGAATATGAGCATTACTTCAAATAAACAAAAAGGGGTTGCCCAATAGCATAACTAGTATAATTATGAATATTCTGATATGGTGTCATTAAATTCTAATACGGGTGTAGGAGAAGCGGGTAATGGGTTTGTAGGGAGTGGATATGACAAAATCCATGTCATTCCAAAGTAAATCCAAAATATTTATAGGAAGAAGAAAAGAAAAAATCGGTAAAATTATGTACTTCATGAAAGGAAGATTCCACAAATGTTGTGTATATAGAATATGAGCGGACACCTCCATTCCATATATTTGCCCCTGATTTTCATAGCATAGAGTATTGAAAGTGTGTTTATAAACAACATTTTATTATTGGGTCTGTCAAATGCTTTACATGGGTCCTCTACCATAGCACCTAACATATTTTCTATCAGGAATGAAAATTTAACTGTAGAGTAACTGCGAAACTACCTACTCTAGAGACGGAGTGAATAAAAAGAGAATACATATACTAACTATTTCTAAACATGTTATGGTATATATACCATAAATTTTACTCTCCTCTTGTTATAGTGAGAAAAGTTGATTTTCCACTCTTTTTTACAAGAATTCCAAATTCTAAAGAAAGACAGACTGAAAGCAACAATTTGACTTTCTTTTATGAAGAAAAGTATTTAAACGTACTGTATCTGTCCTAATTTTATATATCTTTCAAATGAGGCAAAATTTGTTTGGTTATTTACTAATGAAAATTTGTCTGTACTTAAATATTTAGGGAGCTATATTATTACATGTCTAGATGTTAAACGAAATTTTAATTAATGTATGTAATAATAATGATAATTGTAATGATTTTATGGTTCTGATCCTGCCTGGAATTAAATGTATGTGATTTTAATAGAATGAAGATAATAACATCTGTCTGAACTTTTTAATGTTTCATTTTAATATAAAAAAAAATATCTGTTACAAATCATGATGTATTGTTTTATGTGTACATGTTATGCTGCCCATCAAAGGTCCTTGATTTGAATAATAAATATTCTTTGGGTTCAGGAAGGAACAAACGATACTGTGGAGGAAAAAAAACTAATTCTAACAAAATGTTAACTGAATCTGTTATCATAAAGATGCTTGATTAGTTCACTGGTTTTATATTTTGTTTTATTTTTGGTAACTTCATAAAGGTGCTTCTAATAGTTATCAACGGTACCATGCTTATAATTTGATATAGTGCGGACTAGTTGCCTGGTGATATCCTCGGGGACGAAACGTCCACCAGCAGTGGTATCCATCAGTGTAAATAGTTATCAAAGGTACCAGGCTTATACTTTGATGCGACAGACGCAAGTTTCGTCTACATAAAACTCATCAGTGACGTTCAGATCCAAATAGTTAAAAGCCAAACAAGTATAAAATAGAAGAGCCTTGATGACCCAAAATTCCAAATAAAATGTGCAAAATACGTCTAAGGTAATCCATTAGACGGAAACAGACTCTCACTGCAATTGCACTTTCTGCTATGTCTATGGTATCACTGAATAATTCAAGTTTTGGTAACTCGCACCAACTTTATTAAACATGCCGTAAGAGTCACTAAATGTCAAAAGAAAGAAAATTGGTGGAAACACCAAGAAAAGATGACAGAAGAAGAGGTTATGGGAACTCTATTGACCTAATCATATATTTCTGATAGTTTTCCCGACCTATTCACATATTTTCAAGCTAGAACAGATGACTTATTCCAAGACTTCCAGCGCCACGTCCTAACTTTTTGTATATAGGCAGTGCCCCCCTCCCCCGAGTACAATTCACCTAAGCATATCAAATGTGCAATAGTTACATAAAATATAACTTCATGTGCTACTTTTAATAGACAAATGGGGTCAAAATTTTAGACATTTACTCAAAATGTCGGGTTTTTTTTACATTCCTATCATCTAAACCTTCTTTTTTTTTTTACATCGGATGTGACCTTGAGAAAGTTCATACCGGTGATTTGTTGCTGCAGAAATTTCTGCACACGTCCTTTGCAGTTTTGACAGCTAACCGAACGTATTTCGTATAAATGCGCGGATAAATATCATCGAGCGCAAAATAACATTTCTTATTCCTTATTCCTCATGAAAATATGTTTATAACAAGATGGAATTTGCTATAATTTATTAACCTGCATAGGCCGATGTGTCCCATACAATAAAATACACAAGTATATATACAGAATATAAACAGTGTCAAGGTTTCTATTAATTTGACCATTATAGTTTTAATTCTAAAGATACAAGGATGAATATCTATTAAGTTGACTCTAACTGACATGTTTTGACCAACCTGGAAATTGATGTTTGAAGAATACACGTATCCCAGTGTTATAATTAATTGTAATTGCTATATGTCACCTCCTGGTCTGCATGTAAACCTGTTATATGCAATCCAGAGGTCAATTGAACAACCTTTTACGAGGTCATGTTTTTCTTAATAGATATTCCCCTGTATTTAGAATGAAATTCAAAACAGTGTGGCTGTGGCCATTGATTGACACATTAAATTCATCCATTGACTGGGACAATTTACGTGAACGTTTGTCTGTAACGACCACTGTTCACGACGTACCTACGATAGACATTTAAACTGTGGGGTCACCAAAGGTTTCTTAACACCTTTAATTATAAAATAATTCGAAAAATTAATCAGGAATAACCTTTATGTTTTGATTTATATAATTGATATAAATCAAAACATCGTGTTATTTCTGATTAATTTTTCGAATTACTTTATTAAGGTGTTGAGAACCTTTGGTGACCCCATAGTTTAAGTGTCTTTAAAAAGTACATAGTGAGCAGTGGTCGTTACATACAAACGTTCACCTAAAATGTCCCAGTCAATGGATGAATTTAATGTGTCAATCAATAGCCACAGCCACACTGTTTTGAATTTCATTCTATTTTATTCAATTTAATAAACATTTTGAGAATATATAATCATAAATATAAATATAAATATATATAATATATATCTATATATATATTTTAAGCCCATCATATTGTCACATTCCTCCCTTTCTTAAGAAATATAATTTTATATTTTAGTTAAAATCGGTGACAATATGAATGCTTACAAATTTCCCTAAAAACAACAAAAAAATATTCATAAACAAAATCATTTCAAAAGTTCAACAACATCTAAATGTTCAGCAATGTATAGTTCATCCAATTCTTGTGTGAATAACCAAGTTCGTAACATCAAATATCGGAACTTCTTATTTCTAGAAAAAGGCGCAACCATCAACTGCGGACCGTCTTCATAACCCCGACTCCAGTGAACTGCTCCTCTGATCGTCGTTGTCAACTCCAACAATCCATTTGTTTATCTGCAACGCCAATTCCCGTCATTTAGAAGTACTGCAATTACTCCACCCTGGATGTGATCCACCATCCGTCGTTGAAAACTCCGACCTGCATGTGATCCACCATCCGTCGTTGAAAACTCCGACCTCCATGTGATCCACCATCCGTCGTTGAAAACTCCGACCTGCATGTGATCCACCATCTGTCGTTGAAAACTCCGACCTGCATGTGATCCACCATCCGTCGTTGAAAACTCCGACCTGCAATGTGATCCACCATCCGTCGTTGATAACTCCGACCTGCATGTGATCCACCCTGCATGTGATCCACCATCCGTCGTTGATTTACTCCTAACTGACCTAGCTTACCTACTCTGTTGATTCAGAGTCCCTGACTAGGTTGCTCAGTTATCACCGGCTGAAACATTACAGGCAAATCTACCTGTGATGCTGTAGAACGATTCCCTCTACCAATATATGTGATCGTATAGTTTTATGTACATATAAACGTCTGCGTTGTGTCCAATGATCAAAGCCAATATCCAGTGTTCTTGTCCAATCATCATTTCTGTAGTTAATTTACTTGATTGCTACTACTCATTGGTTGACAAATTGAGTACTGGATAATGGTTCTTAGTGGTTGATTCCAATAATGGTGCAGAAGCTATTTTAACATTTCTGGAGGCAGTACCATCGCCCTCAACCTTAGTTGACACCACTTGATCACCACCAAGGTACCTTGTGACTATTTGAATCTCTTTATTATTATTCATTCTCTTGGCTAAACACCTATTCTTAATATTTTGACGATATTTACAAAATAAATATAACATTATCCCTATGGCAAAAGCAACAAAAAAATAGATTAATGCATAAGCCCAATTTGGTAGTCCAAAGTCTTCCTCAATAGAATCTAACTGGTTTAATTGGTAAATTAAGTTATCCATTGGTATATTATCGATATTTTTTAGTTCTTTTGGTAGCTTTGTTAAATTGAATTTTGGAAAAGTTTTATGAAATGGCTTCCATATCCCTATGTTAGTAAAGTTATATGACTTGATTAATTCTGCAAATTGATCTTGAACTTCAAACTTACTTTTCGAGTGAAGAAAAGGCAAAAGCGCCATATAATCATTATTAGCAGTACATGATTCATTTAATCGTAAAATATCTATAGGTGGAAAAATTTCTATACTAGAAGTTATTTTCTGATCCGCATATCTACAAGCTATTGCAAATTTTAAAGGAATCCTTGTAGTAATTAACCATGAACCGGATGAGATATACTTTGCCCTAGGCAGAACGGCAAAAGGTTGAACTAAAGTCTGACAATCAACCAATACTTTCCTTCCCTTTTTAGCTCACCTGGCCCAAAGGGCCAAGTGAGCTTTTCTCATCACTTGGCGTCCGGCGTCCGTCGTCCGTCGTCCGTCGTTAACTTTTACAAAAATCTTCTCCTCTGAAACTACTGGGCTAATTTCAACCAAACTTGGTTACAATCATCATTGGGGTATCTAGTTTAAAAATTGTGTCCGGTGACCCGGCCAACCAACCAAGATGGCCGCCATGGCTAAAAATAGAACATAGGGGTAAAATGCAGTTTTTGGCTTATAACTCAAAAACCAAAGCATCTAGAGCAAATCTGACATGGGGTAAAACTGTTTATCAGGTCAAGATCTATCTGCCCTGAAATTTTCAGACAAATCGGACAACCCGTTGTTGGGTTGCTGCCCCTGAATTAGTTATTTTATGGAAATTTTGCAGTTTTTGCTTATTATCTTGAATATTATTATAGATAGAGATGAACTGTAAACAGCAATAATGTTCATCAAAGTAAGATTTACAAATAAGTCAACATGACCGAAATGGTCAATTGACCACTTTAGGAGTTATTGCCCTTTATAGTCAATTTTTAACCATTTTTCGTAAATCTTAGTAATCTTTTACAAAAATCTTCTCCTCTGAAACTACTGGGCCAAATTTATCCAAACTTGGCCACAATTATCTTTGGGGTATTTTGTTTAAAAAATGTGTCCGGTGACCCGGCCAACCAACCAAGATGGCCGCCACGGCTAAAAATAGAACATAGGGGTAAAATGCAGTTTTTGGCTTATAACTCAAAAACCAAAGCATTTAGAGCAAATCTGACATTGGTAAAATTGTTTATCAGGTCAAGATCTATCTACCCTGAAATTTTCAGATGAATCTGACAACCCGTTGTTGGGTTGCTGCCCCTGAATTGGTAATTTTAAGGAAATTTTTCTGTTTTTGGTTATTATCTTGTATATTATTATAGATAGAGATAAACTGTAAACAGCCATTATGTTCAGCAAAGTAAGATTTACAAATAAGTCAACATGACCGAAAGGGTCAGTTGACCCCTTTAGGAGTTATTGCCCTTTATAGTCAATTTTTAACCATTTTTCGTAAATCTTAGTAATCTTTTACAAAAATCTTCTCCTCTGAAACTACTGGGCCAAATTAATCCAAACTTGGCCACAATCATCTTTTGGGTTAGTAGTTTGAAAAATGTGTCCAGTGACCAGGCCATCGAACCAAGATGGCCGCCATGGCTAAAAATAGAACATGGGGTAAAATGCAGTTTTTGGCTTATAACTCAAAACCCAAAGCATTTAGAGCAAATCTGACATGGGGTAAAATTGTTTATCAGGTCAACATTTATCTGCTCTGAAATATTTAGATGAATCGCACAACCCGTTGTTGGGTTGCTGACCCTGAATTGTTAGTTTTAAGGAAATTTTGCTGTTTTTGGTCATTATCTTGAATATTATTATTGATAGAGATAAACTGTAAACAACAATAATGTTCAGCAAAGTAAGATTTACAAATAAGTCAACATGACCGAAATGGTCAATTGACCCCCTTAGGAGTTATTGTTCTTTATTGTCAATTTTTAACAATTTTCATAAAATTTGTAAATTTTTACTAACATTTTCCACTGAAACTAATGGGCCAAATTCATTATAGATAGAGATAATTTTAAGCAGCAAGAATGTTCAGTAAAGTAAGATGTACAAACACATCACCATCACCAAAATACAATTTTGTCATGAATCCATCTGCTTCCTTTAATATTCACATAGACCAAGGTGAGCGACACAGGCTCTTTAGAGCCTCTAGTTCATAAACAAAGTTGTGATGCATAGATTACTGAGATTGATTGGGTATGTTGGACTACTGACAGCACTACCAGGGCCGTAACTAGGGTTCGAATTCAGGGGAGGCAGGGTTTGGGGCCGCCGATTGAGCATATTTTTTTCTCTCAGTCATTGGCTAAAAATGACCTGTTTCCCTTCGATTTCCTTACTTTAGGAAACATCAGTATTTCTTGAACCTGGAAGCAATTTTATGCAAAAACAAGCTGAGATTGCTGTTCGGGTCGAGCCAAGGCTCCGTCTTGAAGGCCGTACTTTGACCTATAATTGTTAACATTACATAATTTTTTCTCAAATGATATGGCTAAAAAATGACCCGTTTTCCTTCGATTACTTTAAGAAAGATCAGTTTTGCTGGATCCTGGGAGCAATTTTCATGCAAGCAATTATTATCTGTATTTAAAGATATTTTTTATAGAAACTGGTAAGTTCAAAAAAATATATAAAGCAAGATTATAGACCGCAAAAGTTTTTTTTATCGAGGACCTTGAATTCCAATATTTTTGAAAGCTGAACAGACATGTATATAACTATATAACTACAACCAGGGACTTTCTATACTTTTTTATATATAGTTTTCCCGTTCGAATGGTTTTACACTTGTAATTTTGGGACCCTTTATAGCTTTTTGTTCAGTGTGAGTCAAGGCTCCATGTTGAAGGCCGTACATTGACCTATAATGGTTTACTTTTATAAATTGTTATTTGGATGTAGAGTTGTCTTATTGGCACTCACACCACATCTCCCTATATCTAGTCTAGTATATGCTTAGTATAGAAAGTCCCTGCTACCATGAATGGGAGTGTTTACCTACTAAGGCATTGACCATAATGTTCTCGTACGATCGGGAGACGTTAAAAAACCGATCTAACAGCTGATTCAGCCGGTAACGAATTTCCGATATCTTAAAAGATTCACAATACAAAAGGAACTCCTCTGCTTAATTGAACCCCCACATAAATGTGAATAGTTAAGTTTGGATTCAAAATTGCCGAAAGCAAAGTTTCATATGTGTTCTCGTACGAATACTGACCCCCCTCAATACAGTAAATAACAGACTGACGGCCACACGAAAAAAAAATATACTGAAACGGTTCACTTTCGATCTCAAATACGGATAATGACAGACATATCACGTAACATGATAACTGCACTGTTATAACTGTAAACTTGTGTTGTTTATAATATAAATTCAAGTTCTTCGGGTACATATTGTCAATATTTTATTTTATTACTTAAAAAAAAAAAAATTTGGTGTAGAAAATTCAGGGGAGGGAGTTTGCCTCCCCTGCCTCATAGGTAGTTACGGCCCTGACTACGGGACCAAAAGATGTGTGCATTGTATTATTTCATTTTGATCAAATAGAATATATTTTGATCTTTCAGCATTAACGGCAATATAATCTGATTCTAGATTGAACTTAGCAACCATATTAACATTTGTTTTGTTCGATTGCATAGGTATGGGTAAATTGAAGACTTTAAATACTTCAAATTTATTATTGTAGTCTAAAAGTGGGACAGAAATGGCAACAAAAATATTCCTCTCATAGATCAAAGTAGTACAGGTTAAAAATTGATAATAAGCCCAAAGATCTTTAATTGGATCTTTTGGAAGTTTCAGGTATGCTGGTAATTGAGACTGTATTTCTGTAAGAAGAAACCTAAACGATGTTGGATTGATGGTACTAGGCGACAGATGACCCAATGATAACATGTTCAACTGTGAATTTAGCTGAACAAAATAAAGTGTCGCTCTCTGAACCATTAATTTCATTTCACTTGTAATAACATCCAATTTTGCGTATATGTCAACAAAAGTTTCTAAATCCGCTATTTCTTTTTTTAAAAGTTTGGTGATATTTCTTAACTTGAGATCAACATCATGTAAACCTGTTGTTAAACTATTAATGGTCTTCCGATTTTGTGCAACTTCAGCCCTCGTAACATTTACTATTGTGAGACTTTCCAGGGCCGTAACTAGCCTCTTATAATATTGAGGCAAAATATATTCGCCGAGCGTAGCGAGGTGAAAAAAAATTGCGTGGAGTCTCGGGGCCGCTTAAGGCCCCCAGAAGCTCTGAGAAAAATAACGCAAGATCGAGCATTCTGAGCGTTTCCCGGACTCTTTCTTACATTGAAACGCAATTAATTTTAAGCTATTTCTTTTGATAATATTATTGTCTCAAAGCAAAAACTTATTGTAATTTAAGACTTTTAGGTTTTACGGGGACAACATTAAAAGTAGACCGATATGTAGAATAAAGCAAAAACCGAAATTCTCATGATCATTATGTCTGTCTGTTCTTGTCTTGTATTGTGCTTAATTCAGACTTTGGTGATTTTTTTATGGCTAGATTGAAATAGAGTGACAGTGCAGTAGTATATTTTAAGTACTAGTACTGCTTAAGTCGACACTAAGGACCATCTTGACCTTGTTTTATGGTATTAATGATTGTTGAAGACCCTCCATCAACTATCAAGATGAAGAATAGGGAAAAAAAACTTTGGCCATTGCTCATTTGTATTTTTTCTATGCATTGACTTCGTGTGAGATAAGGTCCTGTGCACGTTTACTCCATATTCTTTTTTTCTGTTTAAGAGTCTAAACACGACTTCATGCAAGTTTAATCCTTCAATGTAAAAGGTCATATGGCAATACATTGACTTTTTTTAAAGATGACTTGATACCGGGAAATTGGTGGTCTTACTTTAATTTAAACCATATCAGCTATCTAGTTTCATCTACAAAAAAGAGCCAGTTTTGTATTCTTTGATATCAAGTTCAATTCTCCATGCAGAAACGACAATTTTTTTTTATGTCCAGTAGCATCGTATATTCTTAACGAATGAAAATCAACACTCTGCAGACTATAGTTATAAAGCAGGACAATAAATGAACAAAAGACAAACCCGGGACACAGAAGTACAAACAACAGACCATCAACTCTGAAAACTAAAAGTAAAATAGAAACAGGGATCTCGAAAAACATGCACGGGAGACATCAGAGAGACTTGCAAGACACTTTCCGTGAAAACCATTCAGGTTGATATGAAGACAATCCTGTTTCAGTTTTTTTTTTTTTTTTTTTTTTTTTGGAAATTTCCAACATGAGGCATTTGCCTCATTTGCCTCAATGTAGTTACGGCCCTGCTTTCATTTAAGACATGTGAAATGCGTTTTTGGTTGTTGGCTAAAACTCTTATATTGCTATTTATAGTACGCAAATCTTCATCCGAAACTGTTCCGAAAAGAAAGCTCATAATACGACCTACGAATGGAAGAACTGAACGTTTAGTTCGGTGTTGCAATTTATCGTATTCTTGAAGGCCACTTCGAATGGTTTCATACATTCCAGTAAGCCATCGGTATTCTTCTTTTAAATTAGTTAAAGTTCTAAAATACATTTTATAACCTGGTTTGCTATAAAATAAAGTTGCCCTCTGAGCCAGTATAAAGGATTGTGCTATATCTTTCGACAATTGATTAACAAAATTCGTTAAAGGAGCAAGATCAATGACAAAAGTAACTAACCACTTAGACCTCGTAGTAGTAATTTCATTAACTTTATGGAAGACAACATTTTCTTGAATGAAAGTAGAACCACTTAAACCAAAGAAGATAGTAACAAAGATAATCATAGTCATTCTTTTCATTCTTGGCCTGCAAGGAAAGAAAATAATAACTGGGAATTTTCTAAGATTATTTTTCGATTGGTTAGTTATATATAATTTGATTTATTTTGTTATTATTTGTTATGATGGTATGATACTAAACCCCTAACGGGAAGGATTGTGCCTGATGTTCATATGATGAAATCATAATCTTTCAGTCAGTTTAATTGAAGTCTGGAGCTGGCATGTCAGTTAACTGCTAGTAGTCTGTTGTTATTTATGTATTATTGTCATTTTGTTTATTTTCTTTGGTTACATCTTCTGACATCAGACTCGGACTTCTCTTGGACTGAATTTTAATGTGCGTATTGTTATGCGTTTACTTTTCTACATTGGCTAGATGTATAGGGGGGGGGGTTGAGATCTCACAAACATGTTTAACCCCGCCGCATTTTAGCGCCTGTCCCAAGTCAGGAGCCTCTGGCCTTTGTTAGTCTTGTATTATTTTAATTTTAGTTTCTTGTGTACAATTTGGAAATTAGTATGGCGTTCATTATCACTGAACTAGTATATATTTGTTTAGGGGCCAGCTGAAGAACGCCTCTGGGTGCGGGAATTTCTCGCCACATTGAAGTCCTGTTGGTGACCTTCTGCTGTTGTTTTTTTTTCAATGGTCGGGTTGTTGTCTCTTTGGCACATTCCCCATTTCCATTCTCAATTTTATTTAGTAAATGAAACACAAACTACAGTTAGTTAAATTATTTATATATTGATATGATTTATAACAAGCAGTTAAAATGAACAGTTAATATCACAATTGGTAATGATGATCTGGTAAACCTGTTGCTAGATGGTTTACAATTTTTTTTATTCGACTGGGCTTCAAGTTTGTATCGTGTCCTTGAAGATCCCAGTCATTGTTTATAGAAAATTTAATAATATCGGACAACTCCTCCTTCATGGCCAACTTGTCCACAATTCTCTCCATCCGGAAATCCGCAGGACCCCACCTTCTATGGATGGACATGAACCTAAACATGACGAAGAGTATGTTGAGGAGTTGTATAACCATCTAAAAATAGATTAATCAAAACTAAAATTAAATTCTGAAAAGTTGTCTTGTCATATTTTTTCGTGATGCATCATTGTTGCATTCTTCGAACATGGTACTAAGTAAATGTTCAAACATTGCTAACTCAAAAAGATATTGATCGCCGGATTCTATTGCATTTAGTTCAATAACCTTCACCCATTCATTAATTAAGCGTGGTGATAAGTTAATCTCCCTACCTACAGATGGATTACAAGTTTCCATACACTGCCGAAAAATCCTTGTCAAAACAGTAATTTCTGCCTTTATACAAACTTTCGAATACAAAGTTTTATAAACCTTTTTAACAAGAGATGGGCTAATCCCAGTTTTGTTAATTGATGTTTTTGAACCATGATGAATGATGTTAAGTAACTAATCTAATTGAATATGCTATTTCAGCAGTTTTTTTTTTTTTTTAAAGTCAGCATGATATCTTCGAATCATTTTAATTATTTCATTTGGTAATGCATGAGTCCCTTCAATAAATTCTATTGGCAGTGCAAGGATAGCTTGGGTATCTTCCATCTGTAGTTAGAAGAAAACAAGAATGTGTCCATAGTACACGAATGCCCCACTCGCACTATCATTTTCTATGTTCAGTGGACCGTGAAATTGGGGTCAAAACTTTAATTTGGAATTAAAATTAGGAAGATCATATCATAGGGAACATGTGTACTAAGTTTCAAGTTGATGTAACTCAAACTTCATCAAAAACTACCTTGACCAAAAACTTTAACCTGAACTTCGCTCTATCATTTTCTATGTTCAGTGGACCATAAAATTGGGGTCAAAACTATAATTTGGCATTAAAATTAGAAAGATCATATCATGGGGAACAAGTGTACTAAGTTTCAAGTTGATTGGACTTCAACTTCTTCAAAAACTACCTTGACCAAAAACTTTAACCTGAAGCGGACGGACGAACGGAGGCACAGACCAGAAAACATAATGCCCCTCTACTATCGTAGGTGGGGCATAAAAGCAAGAATTAAAAAATATATAATAATTAGTAGATGTTAAAAATGTTCATCTGTAGCAATTTTCTAACATGTTCCTTACAGTCAGGATGTTGCCTACAGTATGAAAATTCACTAATTATACTTGTCCCAAATTCTACCAAAGCAGTAATATAAGAATTTTCTTCTACTTCACTTATAACTTTGCTGGTAATTATCCAGCCCACGATTATTGATGGTTTAATATTAATATTGCCAACTTCAGATGGAGACCTAAATGTTTCTACATATGATTGAAATATGCGTGAAAGTAATACAATTTCATGCTGTTGCCATTTTTTTTCATATCTTGCCCTTATAAATCGCTTGAAAAAGGATGGTTGAATAATGAATTCATCCATACTAAAATCAGAAGGCTTGAGAGCAATTATCGACTTGAATTCCTTATTCATGGGTCGTTTTAGGTATGCCATATGTTCTCGATGGTTCCTACGCACTATACGTCTCAATTCCCAAGGCAAGGAAGCAACAAATTCTAATCGAAGTTCAGCATTTAGGCAATCCATCTGAAGTGATATGATACAATTATTGATTACATAATTACAAGTTATACACTAATTTCCTATATACTTATATACATAATTATTAATATTACTCTTATGAAGCCTATGACTATGTTTGTTAGTCGTGCATTTTATTAAGATAACAAGAAACGGTTGAGAGAAAACTTAAAATTAATTCGTCTTTCTTTTCAGACTTTTTAACAGTTTGCTTATTTTCTTTTGGCATTATAACTTCATCAACAGACATTTTTTGACTGCGGTCTGAATTATACCCATCAGAACTATTATTATCCGACATTTCGCTTGAAGTGACGGAAGATTTGTCTTCTTCGTTTTCACGTTGGTTTCTATTTGCTATTTTTTGTTTAAGTTCAGCGAGCGGAATATCATCCTCGTCGGAAGATGTTTCTCGTTCTTGTCGGTAACGATTTATGAGTCTTTCTCGATGATTAGCGACCGGAAGTTCACTATCACTTTCGTCACTATCTTCGGGATGTACAACATAATTTGTTTTCCTTAATTGCCTACAATACACAAGTATATATACAGAATATAAACAGTGTCAAGGTTTCTATTAATTTGACCATTATAGTTTTAATTCTAAAGATATAGGGATGAATATCTATTAAGTTGACTCTAATTGACATGTTTTGACCAACCTGGAAATTGATGTTTGAAGAATACACGTATCCCAGTGTTATAATTAATTGTAATTGCTATATGTCACCTCCTGGTCTGCATGTAAACATCTTATATGCAATCCAGAGGTCAATTGAACAACCTTTTACAAGGTCATGTTTTTCTTAATAGATATTCCCCTGTATTTATTTTATTCAATTTAATAAACATTTTGAGGATATATAATCATAAATATAAATATTAATATATATAATATATATCTATATATATATTTTAAGCCCATCATATTGTCACATGTTTTAAGAACATGAATAAATAATCTGTCTGTCGTGAGAAATATGAATCCCGGCGAGGGAAGAACAAAAAAAAAATGCTAAAGCAAATTTACAGATTCGACATTGTTGGGCTGATGTTTAGACGAAATAAATATATATTATATATATATAAGTAAAAGATCATTAATATCTATGCACACGTACCAAAACATTGTGTTTGCGAATGATTATGTCATTTCTATTATGAGTATTGAATAATTGTAAGGTGTACACATCTGTCTGGCAGGTATCATATTACTGTCTACCATTTATATCATCCAACATAACTTGCGGTCATCCGATGTACAGTACCTCAGTACTTTGATTTTGCTTAACACAATTGAATTTTTGTAAAACATTTGGAAAATCTCTAAAGTTTCATAATATATATATAAAAAAAGAAGATGTTGTATGATTACCAATGAGCAACTCGACACAAGAGACCAAATGACACACAAATTAACAACTATAGGTCACCGTATGGCCTTCAACAATGAACAAAGCCCATACCACATAGTCACCTATAAAAGGCCACGAAATGACAAATGTAAAACGACAAAATTTACGGCACAATATATGCACAAAAAAATGAACGAAAAAAGAATAAGTAACACATCAACAAACAACAACCACTGAATTTCGGGCTCTTGACTTGGGACAGGCACATATATACATAAAGTGGTGTAAAAGTACAACATAAGAACGAACTATAAAAATCAGTTGATTTTTTTTTTTTATTTATTCCTATTATTTTGTTGTGTGTTTCCTGCAGTATATTTTGTTTTATTATATATGTTACATAGTCTATTGTCTGTGTATTGCATATGTTACATATCTTTTGTCTAAGTATTGCATATGTTATTGTTTATAGAAATATATAAACACCGTCAGATGGTGCCAAAGAACATCACCATCCGAAAAGGGAAAATTAACAATACAGAACGAGAAATGGTCCCTTTTGTCGTAAATTTTAGTGTGCAGTTTCCCGTGTAAATCCGAAATATCTAAATCTAGGAAAGAATAGTTATTATATACCGTTTAAATTTGTTTTATTTAAAGTAAATTTTGGGTAGTATATTTAGAAAATTCTTGATTTTTTTTTTTACGAAATCAAGATAACGGTAAGTGTTGTTGAATTAGTATGCTCGATAAAATTTACATTACATAAATAGATATGCAGGGGCCATTTATATATGATTGCGTAATTTGGTTGACATCAGCTATGGGACTGTGCTTAATTGGGAATCGGTTGGAATTTGATGCGACTGTCATACAAGTGAGAGGTTTAGCTAGCTATAAAACCAGGTTCAATCCACCATTTTCTACATTTGAAAATGCCTGTACCAAGTCAGGAATATGACAGTTCTTGTCCATTCGTTTTTGATGCGTTTTGTTATTTGATTTTGCCATGTGATTATGGACTTTCCGAATTGATTTTCCTCTGAGTTCAGTATTTTTGTGATTTTACTTTTTGAACATGATTCTACCCTTGTCAAACTTGTGCAATTAAGCTATTGCAAGCAGTAAGAAAAGAAAATGAAATATGAGCTTAAACAATTTGTTATAATGATACAAATAATATAAAATTGAGAATGGAAATGGGGAATGTGCCAAAGAGACAACTACTCGAACATAGAGCAGACAACAGCAGAAGGTCACCAACAGATCTTCAATGCAACGAGAAATTCCCGCACCCGGAGGCGTCCTTCAGCTGGCCCCTAAACAAATATATACTAGTTCAGTGATAATGAACGCCATACTAAACTCCAAATTGTAAACAAGAAACTAAAAGTTAAAATAATACAAGACTAACACTTGAAAGGCCAGAGGCTCCTGACTTGGGACAGGCGCAAAAATGCGGCGGGGTTAAACATGTTTGTGAGATCTCAACCCTCCCCCTATACCTCTAGCCAATGCAGAAAAGTAAACGCATAACAATACGCACATTAAAATTCAATTCAAGAGAAGTCCGAGTCTGATGTCAGAAGATGTAACCAAAGAAAAAAAAATGACAATAATACATATATAACATCAGACTACTAGCAGTTAACTGACATGCCAGCTCCAGACTTCAATTAAACTGATTGAAAAATTATGTCTTCATCATATGAATATCAGGCACAATCCTCCCCGAAAGGGGTTTAGTATCATACCATCATAACATATATGAGAATAACATAACCAGCGTCATGCCAACAACTGGTTTATTAATAATAAATGTGTTTAGTTCCGATGCAAAGACCCTATATATAAGTGAATCAATATAAACGCCAAAATATGCAATCTTTAATGACCTGACAACAGTATCGTAACTATATCCCTTCTTAATAAGTCTATTTAAAGGTTTTGTTAGCTTCTGAGGTGAATACTGACATTTTTGTGCTTTATAAATAATATTTCCGTAAAATATTGGATGTGAAATACCTGAACGTATAAGAAGTCTGCATGTTGAGCTATATTTCCGAATGATGTCCTTATACCGATGATAAAATTTAGTAAATGTTTTGACTAGTTTGTGATATCGAAAACCCTGGTGTAATATTTTTTCAGTAATACATAAATTTCTCTCGTTAAAATCTAAAACATTTTATGTATACCAAAAATTGAGCGAAAGGACATATGACATATGTGAAACGGATTTGTTCAGGGGCTAGCTGAAGCCCGATTTTATTGCTGCTTTGAAGACCAAAAGGAGGCCTTAAGTTGTGCTGTTTTCTGCTCTTTGGTCGGGTTGTTGTCTCTTTGACAGATTCTCTGTTTCAGTAAAGTACATTTCATATTAATACTTTCCCGAAAATATAACCGTGCATAACTTTCAAGCCGAAAGTTGTTGCTAAGTGTTCCCTAGTTTATATGACTGTAAGTAAGTCCGCAAAATAAAGGGTACTATGTAAGATGCTATGATGCTAGGGTTAGTACTTCGCTTTTGTAGGCAATAAAAAGACGTTGTGTTGCTTTCAATTCTATAATTCAGATCCCATACAAGTTTGCGTTACAATAACGTTACGTCAACAATAGTAACGTTGGGTACGTTTGAACAAGGTCGTGAATCTTTGACAGGTACGTGCGATTGAAAAATTGTGGAATCAGTACATTCAGCCTTGGACATCTTTCTTGTCATTATAAAAACATTCACACAAAACGCATCGACCGCTGATGTATGCAAACAATTACGATATAACAATATTTCGGAACTTCCCGATCGATTGGAAAAAGAGAAGAAAAAAAAAATTCGTGTACTCATAGTGGGTCTCATTCGGGTCTAAGTGTGACGCGAGATTGCCGATTTGTTTTGTAAGCGTGACACGTGAAAGTCGAATTATTGTGCCGTGATAACGGGAAATGAAGTCTAGCGGGACACGGGAAACTACAAAAAAATGAGAATTGCTTAAGTACATAGTGTAACCGGGATACGGGAATCTGACAAAACAGTAAGCGGGATCCGGGATCAGAGCCCCCTCCCCCCCCCCCTCCCCCCCAAATGAGACCATCCTCATAGTATAAACATGGTCTTGAAAGGCTATTTCAATTGTTTTTTTTTGTAACGCCTTTCTACGGGCCTTTCAAGAGCTCATAATTAGTTGAACTGCTAGAAACCCCTTCTACTACATACTAGAGATCCAAATTGCCCCCCCCCCCTTTTTTTTAGCGCTAAATTCACTTACGTCGCAGTGTATTCTTCATGCAATATCGTCATGCATCTATTCCCGTCCTTCATTTTGAAAGCTATCATGTATAACTCTTATAAATAAAATACATTGATAATTGAGAATAATGATACAGTACTCCGATTTTCATGATCGTATTTTTTTTTACCGTGCAGCAGATTTCGTATTCTAAAACAACCATCATGCTACTGCTTCAAGTTCAAAATTCACGCAACCGATTTGTTGACGTTTGAAATTTTCCGCGGGATTTTCAATGCAATTCTCATTAGCACAAAAAACAACGTGAGATTTTTAAGTTATTATTTCGTATATTCCTATTCCAACGTGTGCTCATTTAAATACAACATAAAACTGTTGTATATTAATTAAGCAATCAAGTTTTGAAATCAAGGCTACTTTTCATAAACGATTGAAGAGGGTTTATTGCACATGGGGGCAAAGGAAGTTGAAAGGCAATAAGTTAATAATAATAATATAATAATATTTCATTCAATAAAATATCAAAACATATTTATAATTACAATACACAATATATACGATACATAGACAATACTAACACATAATATGGTAAAATATACTGGCATTTTATGAGTGCAGTATCCTTAAGTGTATGAAACAATTTGCTGATATTTTATCAGGGATAACCCATGAAAGCTCTAAAGCTTGTTTCCAATGGGGTCCCTTCATGTAAACGGCTTATAGTGTTCGGCATACAAAAAAAGATAACACACAAATTAATATGACATAAAAATTCATATAAAAAGAAATTTAATATAAAAATATGATTAATAATATAAAAAGGAGTCTGATGAAGCCGCACTATAACTTTTGGTTAAGTGCTCTTTGACGCTAATTTTGAAATCTTTTATTTTCTTTATTTTTTTAACCTTAATTGGCAACATATTCCAATCTTGTATGCCATTAAAATAAAATGTGTCTTTTTGTTGACTTTTTACTGGAGGAACCCAGAAGTTATATTCACTATTTCGTGTGAAATGGTGATGTAAATGTCTCACCTTTGTAAAATTTGAATACATATAATTTGGACAATGGTGGTAATAAATATTATGTACATGGTTTAATCTCAATTGTTTAACACGATTTTCAATATTAACATAACCAATACTATTCAATACATTATGGTCAACTTTTGATCTATATCCAGTGTTTTTTTATAAATCTAACACATTTGTTTTGTAATACTTGTAACTTATCTTTATATTTTTTGCTGACACCAGCATACCATGCAGAACAGGCATAGTCAAAATGACATTGAATTAAAGCTGTTACTAAAGTCTTTCTTGATTGTTCTGATAAACATTTTGCCTGTCTGTATAGGAACTTCAATCTTGAATTTATCTTTTGAATAATATTATTTAAAATTTTTTCTCCAGAAAGAGAATTATCTATATTAAGGCCTAAATATTTCACACAATTTTGCGAGGAAATTGTGTGATTATTACAAGTAACATCAAAGTTACGAATTTTAGATAATTTACGTTTTGACCCAAACAGAATAGTTTCTGTTTTCCCCAAATGAAGTGATAATTTATTATCAATCAGCCATTTGCTACAAGATTCAAGTTCCTTACCCAGTTTCTCCGATATAACTTCTGGGTTCTTATGAGAGTAAAGTATGGTACTATCATCTGCATATAATAAAATTTTGCAGTCTTTACTAATACTTATAGACATGTCATTAACATAACATAGAAATAAAAGTGGTCCTAAAATACTCCCTTGTGGTACTCCACATGTAATATATCTTAAATCAGATTCAGTACCATTAATACTAACTTTTTGTTGTCTATTACATAAATATGATTCAAACCATTTAGTACATTTGATACCCATTTTTTTGTAGTTTGTTACACAATATAAGATGGTCGACAGTGTCAAAGGCTTTTTGTAAATCTAACATTATCATTCCAGTATAAAGTCCCTTAGCAGTTTCATTTTTAATATGATCTAACAAATGTATAAGACATGTATCTGTAGAATAAGCAGATCTGAAACCAGATTGTAAATTATAAAGTAGATCATTTTCCACCAGATATTTTTCAAGTTGTGAATATACTGATCTTTCAACAATTTTAGAAACTACAATTAAAATACTGACTGGTCGATAATTTCCGACATCCAGTCTACTATTTTTCTTAAATATAGGACACACTCTAGCTGTTTTCATCTCATCAGGTACTATGCCTGAAGTTATTGACAAGTTAACAATATAAGTAATTGGCTTTGCTAAAATACTTGAGCCATCTCTTAAAAACCTTGATGGTATTCCATCCAATCCAGTACTTTTACTTGGATTGAGTTGTTGTAACTGTTTAAAAATATATTCTTCAGTCACAGGTTTTAATTTAAAATTCAAATCATTACAACAAACAGTGTTGTAAAATTTTTTAAATATGTCTGTTTTAATATCAAACACTTTTGGAACTGGTGGTAATTTTGATACTAAGTTATCAGCTATAGTTGTAAAAAGTTATTAAAATAGTTAGCCACTGTATTTGAGTCATGACAGTTCTCATTATCTATATTAAGTACAACTTTACTTTTCTCCTTCTGTTTTGTACTGTAACCCATACTTTTAAACTGTTTCCAGATATTTTTTGGATTATTTTTATTTTCTTCTATTTTATTTTCAAAATATGAAGACTTAGCTTTGTTTACCTCTCTCTGGGTTTTATTTCTGCATTTACAATAATCGTAATAAAAGTGTTTACTATTTGTTTTTTTATATATATTCAAAAGCAGATCTCTTTTTTGAATAAGTTCAATAATTTCAGAAGTCATCCATGGCTCTGTATGTTTTTTTATTTTAATATCTCTTTTAGGAGCTGCTTCATTTAAAATAGAAGTAGAAGTTGTTCAGTGCTTATCATATAGTTACACCACAAACTTGAAGGTTGTCTCTCAAACATTTATAAGAAGAACATTTTATAAAAAAATGTAGTTCATCATCAAAGTTTAAATTGTTGCTGCAAAGACATAGATCTACTCTGCTTCGAAAGGATTTGTATCACTGAAATGAAATCGAAATTTTGAAATAAGATTGTTCATAATTATTATGATCTATTATCCATGAGGATGTTTTTTTTTTTCTGTTGCTTTCAGTTTTTTAAAGAGAATTATATGATTCTAGTATACTTGCATGATTGCTGAAGATTCTTATATATATATATGATATTGGACTAGTTGACCCGTTGCCGATTTAACATCATAATTGGCCGTCCTTTGAAAGTAAAATGGAAGCGTTTGGATATATGTTTTTTTTCTTCCTAATTTGCTTGTCATTTATTCCCGATATCGTTTTTTTCTGATTTATTCAGTCTTTTCTTCTTTTTTTTAGGCTTTGAGACTATCGTATGTATATATATATATATATATATATATTATATATTAAAAATTGAAAACTGGACATTCGAACGTATCTTATAATCATCGTTTACTTCTTAGTGAATTAATAGATCTTTTGGTGTTTTTTTGGTGATTTTTTTCTTCAATAGTTGGTAGTTTCATTATTATATTTTTTTTTTTCATTTATAGTTATATTTTTCCGGTTTGCACCCTTTCCGTCTGCTGTTTTATCCAATCGTTCTTGACATGGGGGAAATGTCAAAATGTATTTAAATACAAGTGTTTAGATTTATGATTTTTAATATTGAAAATAGTACAATAATACTCATATGTGGTTTGTATATTCAAAAAGTACTACATTATCAAATCACTTTTCGTTTTATAATCCATATTATATGTAACTGACAATCAACAATCAACCGGAAACACTTTCAAATTTTACTTTGAAATTTTCCCTAACAGTAACTTTTGTGATCAGACCCAACATGGCCGCGCTAGTGGAAGGCCAGAAATACGGGCTCTCTTCAAATTTTTCTCTTCACGACCAAAAAACGGTCGTTCAAGTTAGATTAACAGACTCAGCACTAAAAGCAATAGAGGAATATTTAAAATTGAAGGTAAAATTTACACGTTTTACTGAAAAATATCACACAATACTCTGTACAAATATGGTGTTGGCAATGGAAAATTGCAAACTCAACAGTTTTTAGTTCGAATATATTTTGCGTTTATTTATTGTTCCTGTTTTTACTGAAGGATTTAATATTTTAGGTGTGACGTTCACTATTTGAACAAACTATTTTCATTCATGGTGTCCCATGGTTTATTGTAATGAACTGTTTTTCCCCGAACCATATGTGGACCTGTAGAACTTCGCAAAACCAAAAAGTCAGTAGCACATATATTTGGGCTTCATTGGTTTTTTCTGAAGAGATTAATTAATGTCAGTATAATTCACAATGTCAAGTTATCTTTCAGGAGTTCTTTCAAATTTGTGATTGTATGTACATGATTCTACTTCATAAATGTTCTAACCTACTTTTGCAGAGAAACATATGTTCCCAGATTTTTGTTAAGGGTCAGATTACAAGTTAATGACATTCATATTTGAAATATGATGCTGATTTTCATGATAAATTCAGCACTAATGTCTTATTTTTCATTAAATGTGTTTAACCTGATAGTTTTAAAAAAATTAAGTCACAACCCTTATTTGAATTACTAATTTCATAAGCTGAAGCACATTATCATGGTTATGGAAGTCCTGTCTTGTAAAAACAATAGATTAGACCATTCTACTATATATGTTTGTGACAAATCACCTGTTTGGGATTGTTCATGGATAGTACTGTACAATGGGAAGCAGGACAAATCGCCCCACACCAAATCGCCCCACTTTTTCACAAACTCGCCCCACTATTAAAAAAATTAAAAAATCGCCCCAACCTGGTTTACCAACTCGCCCCACTTTTAAAAAAAAGTGCCTCACTGGTGAAAAGGGTCAAATCCAGTTAATTTTTGCCCCACTTATTGAAAAAAGGAAAAATCTACTTCTATATACAATTTTCAGGTCTACCAACTAGCCTCACTTAAATGAAAACTTATTTTGATTTTTGTAATCTACACGAAATTTATTAAACTTTTTTAACATTCTTAAAATATAATTGCAAATACATTTTCGTATCATTATTGAAGAATAACTTTATAGATTTTTATACTTGTAAGCTTAGTTATTTGTATAACAATTGAAAAGAAACCTGTTAATTGTATCATAGTCATACAATTGATGCGTGATTAACATTTATATATATAACTTTATTGCAAAAACAGAGTTTTTAATAGCAATTTGATTTTATAGCACTTCAAGTTCACTTAGATTTTCAAAGGTATTGACGTGGACAGGGACAAAGATATACAACGGGATTGCATCTTTTTTATTAGTGGTTTATCTATTTGTCATGAGTGGGGCTAGTTGACAGACCGTATTTCAGCGGGATTTTAACCCTTTTCAGAAGGGGGGCATTTTATCATACCTATTTGCAATGGGAGGTTACCCTTTTCATAAGTGGGGCGAGTTGGTAAACAAGAGTGGGGCGTTTTTTTAGAAAGGGGGGCGAGTTTGTGAAAAAGTGGGGCGATTAGGTGTGGGGCGATTTGTCATGGATTCTGTACAATGTACCTTTGCAGCTTTCAAGGGGGATTCCAATAACAGATATAAACCCAATATGATTATCATAAATACATATGTACACTAAGCTCAATAGTTCTGACATATTCGTTAATTGACAGAGCCCTACTTTATATAATAATAATAATAATAACAAATTCTTTATTTAAAGAGGGTAAACACAGTTAGTTACAATTACTAATCTTTCCTGAGGCCCTCATATACATGTATACAATAAAAAAAAAAATATAATAATAAAAAAAAAAAAAATAATAATAAGAGAAAAAAGCAAACATACAACATATAAACACAATTGTATAGACATAATAGTTCAATGTACATGTACCATGATTAAAAGATATAAAACAGTTACAGAACAGTTATAAACTGTACTAAGTCAACATTTAAAAAAAATACAAATTGGATATTATCCTACAGCAGTAAAGGTACAAAGTATCTTAACATTCTAAAATGTTTTCCGTCTTCACAACATACAACCTTACCCATATATATTTTGCTACAGTTGAAATCAGTAACAAATAAGGAGTGGTTTAAGTTTTTGTTTTGTCAATGATATATTAACTTTATGAGGCTTCCTTCAATTTGTCATCAGCTGCATCAACACTTACATGTAGGTTCAGTATGTACATAAATGAGATACACTACTTTTAAACACTGACAATAGAAAGTCTTCTGTTTAAGTTTTTTAGACTTCCATAACTTAGTCAAACCTATATAGAAATGCCAGTGATATGGCCATATTTTGAAATTTCTAAATTAAGTGTTTACAAAATTTGGAATTGTTTGAAGTACAATGTACGTACTTGTTAAAAACAGATTTGCAGTGTGTGGTCAAAATGCTTATAAAAAGACCAACATACAGCATTAGTGTAAAAATGTACTGCAATTGAGTATTATTACAGAACAGTCCAAATGATACACTAAAGTAAAATATTTTTTCATTTTTGAGTATAGATATCTACCTGAAATGAAAATTTATTCAGCACAATTCTTCCTACATTGTATTTAGGATATTTTGATGCTGAAACATCAAGTTTAGCATGATGATAATCAAGTTTTATTTTAAAGCAAACATTCTGGTTTACATGTATGTGCTACTTTCTCAGCTAAAGGCTTTAGGGCCTAAAAATATCTGAAATCCCTGATGGTTGTAGTTAGGCCTATAAAATTCATGTGTTTCAGCTAACTTGATCAACTCTAATTTGTAGTGCCTGTCCTGAAGATTTTTGTTTGTCAATTTTGAACAAGCACTTTCAAAATCTGACTGTTTCCTATGTTGAAAGTAGAACCCAGTAAAAACGTTTTGAAAAATAAAATTATTCTACATATTTAAACATGTACATGAACCTACCAAAAATTCACATGTCTGAAACACTAGTTACAATGTACAATGTAACATTTTAAAAAGAAGATGTGGAATGATTGCCAATGAGACAATTCTCCACAAGAGACCAAAATGACACAGCAATTAACAACTATATGTCACTGTAGGCTGCCTTCAACAATGAAGATTGTTTTTCCAGTTTGGGCATCTTTCTTAGAGAAACATTTAGGTACGCATTTTAAATAAAAATCTCTTTTAGTTAATACCAATTGTATTCAAACTTATAATGACAGTTTACCACAATCACGTCATGAAATATCTTACAATTTACCGTTGTTCTGAAAATATTCAAGATTCATACTAAGCTATATGGTCAGCATCTCTCCAAAGAGCTTTAAAAACAATAATTAGAAACAAAATTACAAATAAAAATACCAGCTTTAATGAAATGTATACACATTTGTTTTCCAGACTTCACTCCATGATACCTTTTCAGTAATTTAGCCTTTCAAAAAGCCTAAACCCAGTTTCATGCTAAGCATTTGAATCCACAACCCTGAAGCTCAATTTTTAGTTGGATTATGTTCCCTTGTAGAGAAGAATTTCATAAGCCGGACAGCAATTTTACAAGCTGTGGCTGTAGGACTTGTGGTTAAGCGTGAAAACTGGTTTTAAACCATATTAATTCCCAGTGGATATTTTATTCAGCTAATATTCCAAGAATAAAACCAGAAGTAGTGAAACTTGGGCGTCTGAGTGCTTCAACTATTTGATATACATGTATAAGGCCGTACATTGACCTATAATGGCTTACTTTTATAAATTGTTATTTGGATGGAGAGTTGTCTCATTGGCACTCACACCACATCTTCCTGTATCTATCTATGTACTCATGATCATATCTTTAAATTGTTTAATTTCACTATTGTTTCAGATAAGGCTGACGGTTTGGTACCAATAACATGTTTGCACCTGTCTTAAGTCAGGAATCTGATGTTCAGTAGTTGTCGTTTGTGGATGTGGTTCAGAAGTGTTTCTCGTTTCTCATTTTTTATATAGATTAGACCCTTGCTTTTCCTGAATGGTTTTACACTAGTAATGATTTTGGGCCCTTTATAGATTGTGGTAAGATGTGGGCCAAGTCTCTGTGTTGAAGGCAGTACTTTGATCTATAATGGTTTACTTATATAAATTGGGACTGTGATGGAAAGCTGTCTCATTGGCACTCTTACTTCATCTTCTTATGCCTATTTGAAACTCTCCAGAATTTTGTTTACTTAAATTGTATTTTGTTGAAGAGTTAAAACTTTTTTTCTTGTTTGACTAGACTTAGGTTTTCACATCTTGATAACACTGAACATTGGACCATTAATTCTCATTATATCTAGATTGACATTGTTAATAAGAAAATTGAAATGATTAATCTAAATCTACTTTAGTACAGAGAGTACTAATGAAGTAGGCCAAATGTCATTAAACCAAAATAGAGATATGTTTTGAATTAGTTGAAGTTAAAGTAGTTATTCACTGTAAATGAGAAATGTCTACATGTAGGAAACTCATTATAAAGTTATCTGATGAAAACAACATTCCACAACTAGAAGAGGAAATTACGTATATATATATATAGGATAGGTCATTACAGTTACTGCACTACATGTGCATTATCATGTGTCTAATGATTGTACTTGTACAGGTTAAAAAGTATTGCATGAAATACTGCTAAGTAAATGCAAGGCAATTATGAATATTGTCATGAAATACTGCACTGCCACCGGTATTAAAATGTGAGGCAATATTGTCATGAAATACATTAGAAATATTGTCATGAAATACTACACCAGTAGTTGACATTTTGAGGAATAATTGACAGATTTGTTTCTATCCAGGTCAATACACTGACAAGTATGTTTACTGCACTTCAGGGTATTTGTAAATAACATTGGACTGCACCAAAGTGCACCTGATGGAGTATTTGAGTGACATGTATAATGTCATATGTGTGCTAACTTTATCACAGTTGATTCAGTAATTAACAAAAGACTAAATATAATAATATCCTATTTCATATTGCTATCAATTATGTCATGTTATAGATTTAAGGATAGGTTATAAAGTGTTGATAATAATTCGCTGTTGATTTTGCATAAATTAGTATGTGCATATAACTAGGAAAATATCAGGTGATGTAATAATTAAGTACATTATTTGTAATTGGGCCTTGTTATTGTTTTTTCACTCAAGATCCCATATGGCATATATCATATATATATTAATCTAATTACAAATAAAAAAAACTCTGTTAAAAGTCATTAACCTTATTGTAAAAAGAAGTACCCTCATATGTATAACTGGAACAGTCATTAAATTTCCTTTAAGATATTTGAATTAAACTTAAAACAGTATTTATAAAAAAAAAAACAATTTAATTTAATGCCAATTAATATTTACTGATTGATTTATTATGCCAGACAAGTGGGAACTTTGCTGTGGTCACCACAGAATGATAAATAGACCACAAACATGATTACATTTAAATTTAAAGAGTACAGGACCTTAGGTTTGAGATTTTATTTATTCCAAGCAGTGATTAAAATTAAAGTAATCTATCAACTGGATGAAAGCATTAACTTGTTAAGTCAGTAGAAAACAGTAGATAAACGTAGAGTAAACTTCCAGTTCATTTAAACCTTTGTTGATAATGAAATGAGAAGGTGTATATAGGTAATAAGTATGTAATGTTACATAAGGTACCAGATAACCTTACACCCTAATCAATAATTAGTGACCTTTGATCCCACTACAAATGACTGACAACACAGTTGGAGTTCTAGAAGTACTCACCCTTAAAATTCTAGTACCTATGTGGTCTATATTTTATTGGAAAGAAGTTGTACAATTTAATTTTATTATTAAAATCTAGTAAATAACTTTTTGATGTTTACCTTTGTCTGGCTTACATACCCAATTTGTTGTGTGTGTACTGCTATCTCTTAAAAGCAGAATTGTTTAATAGGTCAGATAAATGGAAAGAGATTACAAATTTATTGTTCCACTAGCTTCTTTTCTTCTGAAGCTTTAATGACAGTGCCTATTCCTAGGTTAAGATAGAAAAGAATGCACTGTTCAAATCTGTACACATATATACATTTGTAACTTGACAACAGGAAAGGGCACTAGCAATTGCATAAGTATAAAATGTTTATTTATAGTCAGAAAAAAACAAAACAAACAAGTTTGATGGAAAATTAACATACTAGTATGACCTGTACTGATAATATCAGGTATGGAGTCTGATTCATTCTTAGTGCAATGAAGTTATTGTACCTACTGAGTACAATCATTTTACATCAGGACTTATACAATATATAAATATGTATTACAAAGGTTATATAAATCTAATGCATGCATTGATTTTTTTGGTCACAATTATTTTCCATTTTGTCAGATACTAGTACTACACTGACAGGTCTGTTACTCAAACTATTTTGTTCTCTATTTTAGTAGAAGGAACATAAATTGTCATGGAATGTGATTAAAGTATAAGGGCGATAAATAATCTCTTCTTTAATGTCTATAGCTACTATTGGCTGGGTTAATGTTTTATAATTGATATACATGTATGTACGTACAATTGTATAAGGGGCAGATCCAGCCATTTTAAAAAGGGGAGGTTCCCAACCCTGAGTAAAGGGGGGTTCCAACTAAATGCTCCCATTCAAATGCATTGATCGTCAAAAAAAAAGGGGGGTTCCAACCCCGGAACCCCCCTGGATCCGCCAATGTGTATAAGGTTTGGATTGGTTGGAGTACTCAAATTAAGTTTTTTGAAAGTACTTTACATACTTTGTCTCATTATTGTAGATTATAGTGCTAAAGTTATATAGTTAGATCCATGTATAATACTGTTAGTCTCAGAACTTGCACATGCAGACTGTTGGTTAGTAGCAAAATAAGGAACTTGGATAGATGTACTGTAAAAAAGGAAAACATCTTCTTCAGTATAGAAGAAAAGTTTCCTTTGAACTATAATTAAAGTTATCAAGAAACCAGATGACAAGATTGTTCAATAGATTGTCAAATCAAATCCTTGGTCAAATCAAATATTTCAAAACACTTAGATTTTGGGTGTAAATATGTATATATTTTAAAAGTTGTAATGTAACAATATTGTATGATTTGTTACAAGCGATTGACCTAAGAGGCCTACATGTACATGTAACAGCTGATCTTAACTTCCTGTAATACATTTAGGCCTGTGTATAAAGGTGTAAATATTAATTTATGGGCCATCAGGATGTCACACCTCAGGCACTTTGACATTGGATAATTCTTATTAATTGTCAAGTTCTGTGTAATAGCGTTATATGTAATTGAGAGTAGGTCTATTCCACATGTCATTGGAAACTAACTTCTTAGTTAAGTTTTCATATATCTAGTCTAGCTTTCATTTTCCAACAAAATTCTTGATGTTACTAGTACTCTTGATTTTATGAGTAAAATGATCTTATATTTGTAGTAGTTTATTACTTTGCCCGGATTTTTATTGGTTTTACTGAACTTTAATGCAGTGTATAATCTGAAATAATTTTTGCCCTATGTTGTATATTTCTTATAAAATACATACTCAGTTATTTAATACTCAGACTTTTATTCTAATTACCACAAAAGTAAACAGTAGCTACATATATATATATATCTGTATTTGACTTTGATTGAGGACTATTAAACCTATAATCTATTTCCATTGATAAATCTGTAGGTTTTGCATTTAAATTGATTGAAATACAAATGCTGTATATTTACCACCAGCAGCTTGTTTTATGAATGTTTTACAATTATGTCAAATATTGCCCCAATTAATATAACATTATAAATTTAATTTAAGTACTAAAAACTATGTAAATCTAGTAACAATAAACACATATTTTTAAATTATCAATTCTAGACGTAATATGACTCTGGTAAAACTTCTGGGTCCAAGCCCATGGTAAAATGCACAAATATATTGTTCAAGTATGCCAGCCTATTGATAATGTCAATCTGTTTTGGCTGAGCCGATTTACTTCAAAGTTTTAAACAGTTTAGAATATATTTATAAAGATCAAAATAAGTATGATCAAATAAAAAAGATGGTTTCTTTCTTTAAACTGAAAAAATATATATATATTTAAAACATTTTGCTAACAACCTGTTCACAATTACATTATTCACATGTGGAACACAAGGAGTTTATTAAGAGCAGACACATAATAATGAGTTTTCACAGCTTTGTTTTGGTTGTATAATCATTTTTAATTTGTTTCAAATGACAGATACAAATCTAGATGTAAAAAAAAGGGGGACATTCTTCTGAGAATTCAGATTTATATGTCTATGTTTTGACTATAAGGTTCATCTTTTTTTTTCATTTATAAGACAGGGGCATCACATGTGACAATTATGGTAATAAGTATAAATATATGGTCCACCAATGCCTGCATTATTTTGTCTTTCTCATAAACATATGTGATGCCATTTTGAATATTCTTGATGCATGTCATTAGGTAAAAAATGTCTGTTCCCTATTACAAAGAAATAGGGCAGTATGTTAAACAAATTTTTTTTAACCTTAATAACATACATTGTAGCTGTCTGTAATTTACTGAACCTTCATAACATACATTGTAGCTGTCAGTAATTTACTGAAATACATTGTAACTTCATCATAACATACATTGTAGCTGTCAGTAATTTACTGAACCTTCATAACATACATTGTAGCTGTCAGTAACATAACATACATTGTAGCTGTCAGTAACATAGCATACATTGTAGCTGTCAGTAATTTACTGAACCTTCATAACATACATTGTAGCTGTCAGTAAATTAACATACATTGTAGCTGTCAGTAATTTACTGAACCTTCATAACATACATTGTAGCTGTCAGTAATATAACATACATTGTAGCTGTGAGTAATTTACTGAAATACATTGTAACTTCATCATAACATACATTGTAGCTGTCAGTAACATAACATACATTGTAGCTGTCAGTAATTTACTGAACCTTCATAACATACATTGTAGCTGTCAGTAACATAACATACATTGTAGCTGTCAGTAATTTACTGAACCTTCATAACATACATTGTATCTGTCAGTAACATAACATACATTGTAGCTGTCAGTAATTTACTGAAATAACTTCATTCTGAATTACCCTTGATTCTGTGTTATCTGGATAATAAGAAATAATTAGAAAAAACAAACTTTGAAATCATGGAAAAAATAAGACAATGTATGAATTTAAGGGGTTAACTTTTACTTGAGTGCTTCCTCCTCCCCTTACAACTGACTGTCCTGATATAACACAATAGTGCTAAAAGTTAAACACCAATCAATTAAACCAAATATACATAGAAAATTCATATTTACAAATTTGGTTAGGCACAGATATGTAAAGCACATACTTTTAGTACCTGTGATTGAAGTGGGAAGTGGGGACCACAGATAAGAGGACAGGGTGCATTGGCGGATCCAGGGGGGGTTACGGGGATTGGAACCACCTTTTTTTTGGCTGATCAATGCATTTGAATGAGGACATATAGGTTTGGACCCCGCCTTTTTTCCTCGGTTGGGAACCCCCCCTTTTTAAAATGGCTGGATCCACCCCTGGGGTGTTGCGATCACTATATTTAGAGATAGCTGCATTGAAGATGTGGAACATTTGTTAAGTAAGATTCATACAGTAATTCATTTCTATATAAGGCTTAAGTTACATATTTAAAAAAGTACATTATTTTTGGTTATCCCATTAATCTGGTCATTGCCCCAACAGTAAAAGATATTTGTATTGATTACTTATTTAACCCTTTCACCGATTGCTGCCCAGACAGAAGCTACTCTGAGACGATGGCTTCCCTGGCTACTATTACTCAAGTGGGAGATCTTCATAATAAATGTCAATAAAAACTTGTTTGTAGTTATTTGTGTATTTATTTCATTCACTAACACCATGTTCACAGTTTTATTCATGTTTTAATAATTTTTTCTTCTTAAAATATTCAAATTTTAAAATTTTCGGCATTTTCTAGGTGAAATTCTCAAAATTCTGCTCTTTGACCCCAAATCGTAATTTTTTAACCCAAAACGGCAAAATTTTGAAAAATTTTATGAGGCTGTACAAATTCCTCACACTGAACGATGTCCATTCCAAGTGTTTTGTACTTAAAACGACATTTTATGTCAAAAAAGTATACTAGTTTGGCTTCAATTCTTCCATATTCTTTCAAAAAAAATGTTCCCTCATTTCAAATTCTCGTAAATTCCGTAAATTTCCTCTGATTTTGACACGGTTTTCAACAAACGGAAGCGTCATGTTTATACTTTCATCCGGGTATTCCATCAAAGAAAGATAACTCATGTTTGCACTGTTTTAAGCGGGAAACATAAAAGAGGTATTCCGATCCCGGTAAAACGGGACTCATCGTCAGCTGTCTGAAGCGTGAATCCCGGTAAACCGGGACTCATCGGCGAAAGGGTTAATGATATGCATGTATACACTGTATGTTAACAAACATATGAACTTTTTTTATTTTTGTTCATAAATTACTTTCAGTTAAAAGGTCATATAATGAGGCATGATGATAAACAATGTATCAGATAGTTTAGAATAAATAGTAACTTGAAGACCAACAAAACACAATTTGT
Organism: Mytilus galloprovincialis; assembly: GCA_037788925.1. Lineage (NCBI taxonomy): Eukaryota > Metazoa > Mollusca > Bivalvia > Mytilida > Mytilidae > Mytilus > Mytilus galloprovincialis. The sequence continues at coordinate 1,420,648 of CM075335.1, read as the reverse complement.
CAAATAAGCTATTTAGATTGACGTCACTAGCCTGCCATATGTTTACATGTTATTGTATTGTCAAATTTTAAACAAATATTCTATATCCTGCTATAATAACGTAGGCTTGATTTGTTTGTATTATATAATTATAATCTTAACAGTACCCTTTTTATAAGTGTATGCTGTCTGTCCGTCTGTGTTTTTTTATAGTTTTTATAAGACTTAACGTAGGCCTGATTTGTTTGTATTATATAATTATAATCTTAACAGTATCCTTTTTATAAGTGTATGCTGTCTGTCCGTCTGTGTTTTTTTTATAGTTTTTATAAGACTTAAGAGTATATTTATACAGTCTATGTCTAGTGTTTATCTAAATATTCTTTCATTGTCTGTCAGTCTTTATTATTGTTTTTATTAAGTGTATGTTTGCTCTATTGAGTTATTCTAATTGTATTTATTCTGTTTTTTGGAGTTTAAAAAAAGAAAGCATACATGGTTTAGGGTGATTAAGATTTAACTCTGATGTGTAACACTTCACACTCTAGTATATTAATATGAAATATTAGCACAATGATTTAATGGATAACTAGCTAAGACATTTGCATAAGTTACATGTAGGAATGCTCATAGTTAAACTTTTATTGCATAAGTTACATGTAGGAATGCTCATAGTTAAACTTTTCTTGCATAAGTTACATGTAGGAATGCTCATAGTTAAACTTTTCTTGCATAAGTTACATGTAGGATTGCACATAGTTAAACTTTTCTTGCATAAGTTACATGTAGGAATGCTCATAGTTAAACTTTTCTTGCATAAGTTACATGTAGGAATGCTCATAGTTAAACTTTTCTTGCATAAGTTACATGTAGGATTGCACATAGTTAAACTTTTCTTGCATAAGTTACATGTAGGAATGCTCATAGTTAAACTTTTCTTGCATAAGTTACATGTAGGAATGCTCATAGTTAAACTTTTCTTGCATAAGTTACATGTAGGAATGCTCATAGTTAAACTTTTCTTGCATAAGTTACATGTAGGATTGCACATAGTTAAACTTTTCTTGCATAAGTTACATGTAGGAATGCTCATAGTTAAACTTTTCTTGCATAAGTTACATGTAGGAATGCTCATAGTTAAACTTTTCCTTCCTAAAAATGTGAAACTAATTAGTTGCTTGCTTGGCTGCCATGATTGTCTACTGTTTGAAAATGTCATATGCTGCTTAACCCCTTATGCTGATGTTCATGACCTATAAACCACTAGATCACTGACACTGCTGATTTTGAAACCTGTGAATTTACAGTTTTATGAAGAAGTGAAGAATATGTATAAAGTGATTTATGGACTGATCTCATTTCAACCTAAGTTTCCATAACAATCAATCAATTTAAACGGAAATGCAAGACTTTGATATTTGTGTGATAATTTATAATGGAAGATCGTCAGAGGCACAAAAATAAATACATGGCCAGAGTAAAAGACGTAATGAATGTTCATGACGTGAGCTAAAGGTGACATGGGGTCATACAAATAATAAGAAGATAAGACGATCATACATGACCTCTATATATTCATGATGTAGTCAGTTTAGGAAACATATTTATAGTTCAAGACTGCAAAAAGAGAATAGTCATGACTCCAGGACATGAGGAATTTTTTTCCATTTCTCATTTAACAATAAACTTGCTTAAGTACTTACATCATCATGGTCATATTACATGCTATGTGATACATTGATTGTTTCCAGTGAAAAAAATGAGGCTTTTTAGTTTTTACAAAACTTAAAAAACTGAAACACTTTTTAAATAATAATTGCATGAAACCATATCTTTTCAGTTATCTAAAGCATGATTTATAATAACTACAACTCTTACTGGGTATTTAATATGTTGACATAAGAGATGGCCATGTAGCAATGGAGGGTGAATGACATCACCTATCTGTTTACAAACATGACCTGTATAAAATAAACAATATGTATAGGATGTAAACAATTACAATTATAGTAAATTACAACATAAAACAGGGAAAAATAATTGGCTCAAACTTGGGCTGTTCTATGTACTCAAGTTAGTTAGTAAGGGTTTAATTTGAATTCTTAAGACTTGCCAGTTTCTCTTAAATTTATATTTTTATACAAACAAAAATCAATGAATCAACTATAAAGTTATTAAACTACATTTATTAATATTTTTTGAGAACAAGTATAATTGTTAGTACATATAAGCAAATGATATGTGATGACTACGATAGTCTGAATATGTATATAAAGTATTAACTAACTATTTCAGTCAGTGATTCCAATGAGAGAATTAAACGTATGATTACCTGACTAAATAGTGAAAGAAATGAAACAAAAGTTTTTTATTCCGATAAAATTACTGTGAACTTTTTGCTGACTGAAACAAAAATATGTCTGGAAAAGTGTTTAGCTTTGTGATTCTGATAAATTCTTAGCATTATTAAACGATTTGATTCCTTAATCAATGAAGAACATGGAAAGGTTTAGTTATTTATCTTTACAAAGGTATTACATTTCATGCCTGACTTAAACTTTAGTCTGGAATCATACAAATATACATGTCTCAAAATCATAAGTCTTTGTGTTTGGCAAACTGTTGTCGATTTTAGTCAATCAGGAACTCCTTTGTATAAAACACATGACTAAGGTGTATTTATCAGGCTGTTAGTATATAAATGATCATAAATCCTTTCCATCACAAATGGTGGCATATAGAATGTGGTTTTCAGTATTCTGAAGATTAATTTAATTGAATGTTTATTCTTTTTCTATTTGTATTTCAGAATGCTAGTAACTCTAAGCCCAGTATACAATTTCAAGGCAGTCAGGGGGTGAGTATATTATTTGATTGGAACATTTCAAAGCTCTTTTCCAAATTCAAATTGACATTTATTTATATATATATTAAAAATAATATAATAATTTACATAAATTTTCATAGTTAAATGCAGAAGTATTTTAACTTAAAACCTTTCTTGCTTACAGCCTTCAACAATGAGCAAAACCCACACCCCATAGTAAGCTATAAACGGCCCAGAAATGACAAATGTAAAACAATTCAAACAAAAAAACTCCTGGCCTGATTAATGTACATAACAATAACAATAAAGGAAAAATAAATGATATATACATCAACAAACGACAGTTAAAATGATTGATTAATTGTATAAGGAAGTGCATGTATGATTTGGAGAGCAACCTGAAACTAATGCTCTGGCTTATCCTTGTGCTTAATTTGCTTCTTTGATAACTAATATAGGTATCACATGTATCAGAAAATCAGTGGCATGCAACAAAATAACTTGTTGTTGGGATTTGTGTAAGGGAGTAAAACAGGTCACTTTGACCTACATTTTACTTTTATTTACTAAGTTTGACACAAGTAAATTTTCTCTGTCCTAAGTTTAGATAACACTGACCTTAATTTTATGCTTCATTGATTAGTTGAATTCAATATTTATTTATCCCATTGCTCTCCAGATGGATCTTTATTTATCATTTTGTTTCAATTATTTTTGAGAGGTTATCATGGAAAATTTTATCTTTTTAAAAAAAATGCTGAACAGTATGATAATTAAAACATATATACTGATAAGAAAATTAACTTGACCTATTTTACTATTAACATGGAAAATTTCATTAAAATCCGACTACAATGAGTACAAGAGACGTTTCAATGCCAAAACAAGATCATTACTGAATAAGTTTAGCATGAAACTTCTACTGTGAATATATTATAAACGACTTTATTGAACCATAGTCATTATACTGTAGAAACCCATCACTACATGTACATGTATACATCTCTTGTAACTGTAGGATCATCAACATGTGGTTTTAAAAATATATATGTAGCTATTTTCTATGGTTAAATAGCTTTTGACTCTAGTGTAGTGCAAGACTTATAAAAACTTCAAGATATTACACACAAGATCCAGAGATAGAAGTTTTACTGTACAAGTAAATGTTTACGTCATAAGATAATGACATAAAGTGAAATGAACATCTCTGTTCTTCAGATTTTACTGTGTCACGTTATACTTATTTAGCTTCTACATATATGCATACATAATTAATATTATAGGTCAAATCAAAATTTAATTTCACTTTTAAAAATGTGTTTGAACATAGAATTTTTAGATAATCTCAATATTTTTTTTGGTGTGAAACTGATGTTCTAGATATGAAAGTTGTGACATGGTGTAACATATACATCCATCATTGATTGTTCAGATTAAAGGTTGTTTATATACTGTGTTATTACATTGCAAGTGATTTTGTCAGTTCCTTATGATATGATCTTCCTAGTTTTAACCCCAATTTCACAGTCCTCTGAACATAGAAAATGATAGTACAGTGGGGTATTCATGTACTAGGACACATTCGGATATTAACCCAAATCAATTTCAGGAAAGGAAAGCAAAATAAACTGAATTCCAATCATTATTTTGAGATCAATTATTTAAAACCTAACTAATTAATTATCAATTGCATTTGATGCACTTATTATTTTGTGATTAATGTCCAATACATGATTTCTTATTATTTTGCGACTTGTGAAGCAGACAGTTTTCAAGAAAAAAAATATTTATATATAATATACAAGAATGCATTGCTATGATAATTTTTGAAAGTTTGCTTGATGTCCTAATGTCACAGTACATATGATATAAAACTTTAAGCCTAATATGGCAGGATTTTGACCTTTGTTTTACACCTGTTGTTAGTTTGTTCACCTGTCATTGGATTTAATCAGGGTTTCCATATGTTGACCTCCTGTTTAAACCCTCAAGATACATGTACATGTACATGATAGAAAATAACCATGTAATATTACATTTTATCTGTAATATTCTCTAAAACCTCTCTTCCTGTACAAACGCTTTGCTATGCATGTACTTGTTTGTGATCTAGTTATTTATTTATGCAGAATGAACCACAAGTCTATGTAACAATTTTAATATGTATATTGTTCGTTCAGAAGATTGATTGTTAAAAAGTCTGTTTTTTTGCAATGGATATAAATGTAAATATTATGAATCATTATACATGTACATTTGTATTACTGATGCTTTCTAGGATAAGAAAAGATTAGCTAGAGTTGGGAAAGTGAGAAAGCTTTTGAGTTATGTCCCTTTATAATGTTATATAATTAAAAGGGGGCGTCATGGACACTCCCAATTTATTCTTTCTTGTGATATACTGGCTTATTATGAGAAGTAAGAAACATATTTTATTTGATGAAATCTTTTCAAATTCCACTTATCTTTCAGGCAGGGTTCACCTGACTGACCTAGACCTCATTTTATGAATCAACCAGTAAATATCTGTCTGGCATTGTTTATCTGGCCTTGACCTTATGTTGATGATACATTGATAATGTTGTGCATATGATATAAAAAAAGATGATGTGATATGATTCAGCAACACACTGCAGGGCATGCACTCAATTAAAATAGTCAATGTTTGGTATAAGATAAATAAAACAACAACTTAAACTTGACATAAATAATTATTTGTTTATTGTCACTCAACACTCACAAATATGTTACTTAGGCAGCAACCATTTGATTTTCTGGGGGGGGCTATGGTTTTTTTTTCTGGACAAATTTTTTTTTTCGCCTGCGGCGAAAAACAATCTATTTTTTTCGCGACAAGTCGAAAACAATTTTTTTCTTTCAATTTTAGCATTACATATAGTGGCAGCTGAAGGTGAAACAAACAATTTTTTTTTCTCAGAATCAAAAACAAATTATTTTTTTCTCCAAAAACTGGAAACAAACTTTTTTTTCCAAAAAAAACCATAGCCCCCCCCCCCCAGAAAATCAAATGGTTGCTGCCTTAATTAAGAGATTGACATGTGATGGCAATGACATCCAGCTTAAGGTTTGTCAACTACAGCAGGAAAAAAAATCCTTGTATGATCAAAACAAAGTTGTTAAGTTCATCATCAAGGGTTTCTCTGACTTTTTGAGAGTTTTAACCCTGACATGAAGATGTATTGTGGTTATTTGTTTTTTATGGATTGCTTAAGTCTTTTTTTTTTTTTCCTTTTTTTTGATACATCACATTTTCCTGTTTAACCAGGGATTTAAAAAAAAAATTATTGAAAGCTTTGTAGGTTACATATATCCATATGTTCTTCAATTCATATATATATGTCAAGGGAAAATATAAACTGCTGATTCTATTTATAATTGCATAATAGGAAATTCTTATTTATGATATGCAGTTGCATAAATATGAGATATTCTAATGTACCTGTTGACAAGTGTTTTTTATATACCATTGTCCTTGGATAATTGTTATAAAATAATTATAGCATTCTTTTTCAAATCAACTCACATATGGTAAATATATAAAATGTGATTATTTAGTTATACTCTCCTCTATGATCAGTCAACAGTGAAATTTTGTATTTTATGACATGTGTTAGATCTCCTACTGTGGAATTTAAACACTATGTTTTGGTCTCATTCCCGGAAATATAATTCATATTTAAATTGGACTTCTTGTAGGGATAGGTTTATTGAAAGGTCCCACTCAAAATGTAATTAGAGGACTATTAGTGTGTGTGTGTTAATTGTTCCTGTGGCCTCCATTAATGCACATTATTATGACTATTATAAAGATTAACCCACTCAAACTCAATAGACTGTAATATTTAATTAGTTGTTGACAGACATACAACAGATATATACAGTAATTGTTGTCAAAGAAAGTTGGTGTAGTTCAGGAAATTTTTGAATTGCATCTAGTAAATAAGGATATGTTAGGTGTAGAATTATTTGTGTACCCTACTTGTATTTCATATGCACAATCTTAATTTTTCCTAGTCCATTTTTTACTAATTTTACTTTAAATTAATTGACCATTCTCTAAGATTATAATTTTTGTTTAGCTTGCACCATAGATGTAATTACATCTATGCTTAATTACATCTATTCTTGCACAAAATCATCATGGAAAGGTTCAGAAAGGTTGAGAATGACTTCTTGACAATTTGTATGTGTACATTTAGTCCCATGGTTAAATAATCTGATTTATTTTCCACCCAAAATATCACAAGTATGAGCAATTAAGATCTGTAAGTAAATTGTTTAAATGTTTATCATGATTTAATATAATGAATGGTATTTCACTCAAGTATCAGCTTAATGAATGTCTATACACACCTGTTACAGTCAAATAAATACTCCTGTCAGCTCACCTGGAGAAAGTTCATTGCCCTACATAACATTATCATCCATCTATATACTTTTCAAAGATGAACTTTTGATCTGTATATTCCAGGTGAGCAAGATAGGCTCTAGTGTAATAAAATGTGTTTTTATTTGTGTTGACTTTCTCCAATGAGTGCTAAATGGTGACAGATGGGATAAAGACTAACATAGAACAAACATGTTAAATTTTTCATACTAAAACTGTTTGTCACCATCTGATGGGGTTGACATAAAAAACAATGTAGATCAGTGAGTCAAGGCCTTTGTTGTATAATGACTTTATGTAACAAATACAAGGCCTTTGTTTGTAATTTCACAAATAACTGAAATAAGAGGCAAAAACAACGTAAATCAATCAAGACAATATTTAACAATATCATAATAAACAAATAACCAAATTATTTGTATTGGTTGAATCCAAGAAAATTATATTTTTGTTTATGTATATATTATACATGTAAATTTACTTTTCAGGTCATTACAATTCCAAAGAAATCCTCTGATGATAGTAGAACATTCCAGTTTTCTTTAGCATCTTTATCAGAACCAGGTTATGACTGTGTACAGCAGTCTGCTCCTAGGTAGGTCTGAATGGGGATGGGATAGTAGTTTCTTTTGCCAATCATACCACATCTCCTTATTATGCCCCATTTATGGCATTATGTTTTCTGGTCTGCTCGTTCGTCAGTCCATATAGTTTTATCGAGATCTCGATATATTTAACCGAGATAACGATTTAATAATCCGAGATATTGTTTTAATAAATCGAGATAACGATATAATAATCCGAGATCTCGATATAACAGTTTCGTTTTATCGAGATAACACTATAATAAATCGAGTCCTTTCATCCGTCTGTCCCGCTTCAAGTTAAAGTTAAATTTTTTTGGATCGAGGTAGTTTTTGATAAAGTTGAAGTCCAATCAAATTGAAACTTAGTACACATGTTCCCTATGATATGATCTTTCTAATTTTAATGCCAAATTAGAGATTTTCCCATATTTTCACGGTCCACTGAACATAGAAAATGATAGGGCGGATGGGGCATCTGTGTACTAGGCACACATTCTTGTTTAAACTTGATTTATGTCAGTGTAAAATGGTGGTTTTGAATGCATGCTGCCACTGGGTATTGAGTTATTTGGTTTAGTATTCACCTTTTACAAGGAGTAGAGGTTAATAATAATGAACAAGCCAGGGAGTTAGGACTGTGAACATCAGTTTATTTTGTGTTTACTTGTATTGATATAAAAAAGAAGATGTAGTATGATTGCCAATGAGACAACTGTCCACAAGATACCAAATGACACAGAAAGTAACAACTTTAGGTCACCGTACGACCTTCAACAATGAGCAAAGCCCATACGGCATAGTCAGCTATAAAAGGCGCTGATATGACAATGTAAAACAATTCAAATGAGAAAACTAATGGCCTATATAGCTAATTAATGTACAAAAAATGAATGAAAAACAAATATGTAACGTATAAACAAACGACCACCACTGAATTACAGGCTCCTGAATTGGGACAGACACATACATACAGAATGTGACACTATTTCAAACAATATAATTATTCTACCCCATATGTATAAAAAACCGACAGGATGAGACATTCATCTTTAAAACCAATGGTGTGTTCTTCAGTCTGTTCAAATATTTGATAAAAAACAACAACAACAAAAGCAAGATACAAATAAAATGGAGAATGGAAATGAGGACTGTGTTGAAGAGAAAACAACCTGACCAAAGAGTTGAAAACAACCGAAGGCCACCATTGGGCCTTCAACACTGAGAAAATCCTGCACCCAGAGTTGTGCTTCAGCTGGCCCCTAAACAAAAATGTGTACTAGTCCAGTGATATTGGATGTCATACTAAACTCTGAAATACATAAATTAACTAAAATTAAAAATCACACAAGACTAACAAAGGTCAGAGGCTCCTGCATTTATATACTTCAATTATTTTATATTTTTAGTCCAGGACTTTGCTGGGTTTTTTTTTCACAAGATAGTTGCTCCTATTTTTATCTATGTACATGATGTATTTCAGATATAAGCTGTCTGTCATGAAAATGTAATAAAATCTTAATTAGTTTTATGTAACAAAAAATAGCAAAAACCTTAAGTGTATGACAAAATTCGATATTCATTTGATAAGGATTATGATGCATGCTTATTTGAATTATATAAGTAGAAATTCAATGAGAAATATATTTACTTTTTGAAATTGTTATTTGGATGGAGAGTTGTCTCATTGGCACTCACACCACATCTTCCTATATCTATATATGCTTACACAAATAAAAAATAAAAAAAAGTTGAACCTATTAAATGTAATTATAAAAAGGATGTAGCCATGTAGGTAATGAATTTGCTGACTAAGTGATGATTTTGTTCTTTTTAAGTTATATAGAGTGTAACAATAATTAGAACAGAACCAGAACAATGAAGAATGAAGTTTTATTCATGGTCTACTACATCCAATAATAAGTAAACATATAGTTGGAGCATTGCTTTCTCTGAGCTGTGTCTGAATGTTGCATAGTTTATATAATACAAGACATAAAATTACATAACAAGCAACACATTTCAAGACTCCACTTTAAAATTTAAACAAATAACTCCATTTACAAGAATTAGATAGGTTTAGACAGTAAAACAAATAACTCCATTTACAAGAATTAGATAGGTTTAGACAGTAAAATCATTTTACAAAAATCTTGTTTTCTGAGACAAAACATCACAGGATTTTCACATTTCACACAGCCTTGAAACTGTAGAAACGCTTTTTGATCATAAAGATTGTTTTGGTTTCAATTACTGACATTATTAATTAGTTTTTTTTATGCCCCACCTACGATAGTAGAGGGGCATTATGTTTTCTGGTCTGTGCCTCCGTTCATCCGTCCGTCCGTCCGTCTGTGCCTCCGTTCGTCCGTCCGCTTCAGGTTAAAGTTTTTGGTCAAGGTAGTTTTTGAAGAAGTTGAAGTCCAATCAACTTGAAACTTAGTACACTTGTTCCCCATGATATGATCTTTCTAATTTTAATGCCAAATTATAGTTTTGACCCCAATTTCATGGTCCACTGAACATAGAAAATGATAGTGTGAAGTTCAGGTTAAAGTTTTTGGTCAAGGTAGTTTTTGATGAAGTTAAAGTTACATCAACTTGAAACATAGTACACATGTTCCCTATGATATGATCTTTCTAATTTTAATTCCAAATTCAGGGATCTCCATGGCCTGTTTAACGATGGCGCCCCGCCATCGTTCAAATGTCTTGCGCCATCGTCAAATGACTCGCTCCATCGTTAAATTATCTTGCGCCATCGTTAAATTGTCTTCCGCCATCGTTCAAAACTTCATCATTTTTTGTAGCCCGACGCCATTTTTTTTATCAATTATAATCAAATGCATGCAATTGCATAACCCTCAGGCTTTTTGTGTTATAATCCAACACAGTTCTAACGCCTGAGGGATATCCGGATTAAGATCGCTAATCACTTGTACCTGAGCTTGTACAGATAGATCAACAAACCAGACAGGAGAATACTATCTGAGGATAGACGATCCATTTGTCGAATTAATCAACTAAGTTTCAGCAAATGATTATGATAATTTGGATTAAATAAATAAATTAATAATCCAGTTACAAAGAAAACAGTTTAACAAGTCGAACACGTGCTTTATTTTGACTTACGCAATTAGCATCCCCCTTTTTTAAGAAGTACAAAATAAGACGCAAAACAGTAAATATTATTTCATCACAAATAACTCGAGTACTGCTGTAACGATAATTTAAAATGACTTTAAAAGTTTAAAAGTAAAAACTTATAAATATTTCCTGTAAAGAAATATCGTATCGTAATTCCGAATTCATTTCGTATATTACAATCAAATTGATACATCCGCGTTTCCGGTTTCTATTCAGACTCGAAAGATGCATGTTGCACAGCATCAATTTGTCAGATAAAGTCATTAAAAACCTTTTCATTTGCTTTACAAATCTCTTTAACCTTTTACATAACCCGTACGAATCGTTTTGTTGTTGCTGCAAATCAGCCATACCGGTAATGGGTTCTGAATTTGACAGTGTCCATGAAAAATAAGCTTCCACATCATATGATTTTTGACCCCCATAACAATTACCAAAAATACAAGAGATCTACATGGGGACCTTCATGACAGCTTTTGGTCATTCTCGACTAAGGGGGGACCATGAAGACTTGGTATTTGAATGGTTAAAAACGGCAATAAATGAACATATTGACACTTCTAATTCTATAATGAAAATTCAAATAAATATAATTTCAATAAGCAATGAATTAGCATGTTCACCATTCCTTGTATGGAGGGATAAAATACTTCCGATCGCGCTACACTGTACAGCGTATACACGGTTTGTAATGGTGAAAGTTCCTCCATGGTTCAATTTTCATCCATGGAGATCCCTGAAATTAAAGTTTTGACCCCAATTTCACGGTCCACTGAACATAGAAAATGATAGTGCGAGTGGGGCATTCGTGTACTATGGACACATTCTTGTTTATATGAAAAATTTGACACAATGGTTCAGGGTGTTCTCTATGGATCAATTAGAACTGGTTTTACTTTTTTTTTTTAGTTTTTATTTTGTCTATAAGTCATTTCAGAAGCAAACAAATTAAAAGTAAGAACTGCTATAAAGTATGAGGACAGAGATAGAATTAATGGCCTATTTTTTGTACTACATTTGAGTGTATAATTATTATTTTACAGCAATGGAAACCACATGGTACTTGAAGGTTCTATGACCAATAAAATGACAGTGAAAGGCACTAGTGATGTTTTCCAACAAACCAGAGAACAAATGAAAAGTGCTCAAGAGGAATATTGTAAAGTTAGGTAAGGATGACAGGTTTATAGGAATGGGGTAAAGTTAGGTAAGGAAGACTATTTTATAGGAATGGGGTAAAATAGTACTTAAGATTGGTCACATTGACCCTCATATGAATTCTATTTGAAATTCTCTCAAATTTGCAGAATTGAATGTTGAATCATGGTACCCTATAAAAACATTGTGATACTATTTTAAAGTAGGTACAATTCATTGGTTATATATACAACAATGAAAAGACAGTAAATTCTGTAAAATCCAACAGATGTTGAAGAAATAAAATGGAGCACAAGTCTCGCCCAAAAAGATTGTTGCACAGGATGTGTATTTTATGTTTGTCTACTTGCTGACAGGAAATGATTTTGGGCGATGCTTGTGCATGTTTTCATGAAACTAGGCTATTTTGTGCCAAAATTTGGTAACTTGCCACTGACTCCACTGACATCAAAATCAAAGCGTGTCATCTAGAGATTGTTATTTTCATTCAGCCAAAAAAGCAACCAATAATAGTATCACACAGGGTAAAAAAAAGCACCAAATTATGCATTCCATTAAAAAATGAAAAAATTGCGGGGATGATCCTTTGATGGTTATCATTCAGCTTGACAATTAATATCATAAGTTGACTTTTGATAAAAACAAATTGTGCAAGACCTAATTAGACCTTTTCTTAAACCACTGGGCTAATAGGACCTTATGGTGTTCGAAGGTACAAGTTTGTCACAACGGCCTGAAGTGTAACTTATAGAGTTCAAAGTTGAATTAGGTTTTTTACTAGTTGTACATATATATTGTGTATTATGAGGTCATCAATTATGTAATTACATAGATATGTTTTATGATTTATACGTTTTTCCTTGTATAGTGATTTGTACCATGTGGAACATGTCAGTCATATATTAACTCTTTGAATTAACAAGTACATGTATTATAATGTCCCTCACTGACAATAAATCTTTCCCCTTTGATACACTGTTATGACTTTGATAATAAACCTGTAAAAATAAAACAACAACTGATTTATAGTATTGTTCTTGTCTAATTATTCTCCTTTATCTCATGTCCTATTTCCGTTGCATGTAATATTTATAAAAATTGAGCTAAAATATCTTTGATAGGCTAATTGACTCAATTTATATTTTGTCCTGATTTTTTTTAAATATTGTAGAAAACTACGCATTATAGTCCTTTAATAAAGTTTTTATGATTACTTTGTATCGTAGTAGACATAGTCCTTAACAGTAACAGTATGATAAGTTATCGTTGAAAAAGATTTGGCCAACTTCCATTGAAAAGGGTTTTGCTATGTAAACAAGTTAGAGATGATAGGGTATATTGGTTTAATGGTCATTTTAGACAGCTATCCAGGTGAAATAACCAATTGAAGGTTGTTTCTTATATATTTTTTCTGTTCACTTGTCATACGTGCACACAGATGTATTGAATTGAACAAGTAAGTTTGTACAAGGTACTTCAATTTTAAATGGCCTATTGATTGCTCTCTTCTTGGAAATAGCTTTCAGCTGTTTGTATTTGACTTTTTGTAGCCTTGTGTGAGGTTATAGTTCATTGGGTTTATCAGTTCTGGTTTTGATAACTGTCTGTAACTGAATAATTTTATCACACATCTTTCTTTTTCAACTTCAACAAAAAATCACTTTATTCTGATTTCTTGTCAAGTGTTCAAAAATGGGATTGATGAAATTTGATCATTCTAAGATCAGGTGTTCAATGCTGGACTTTTCTGTTGTTGCATGTCACATACAAAAGTTTGCCTCTCAGCTAAAGCAGCTGTTCCAAGATTCTGTTTACCTCGTTCTGTGATCGGGTTTAAATTCTGTGTGCATTGGTATCAGAAACTTTTTTATTTAAAGTTGCTCAAATAAATTAATAGTTTTGGCTTTTTGTGTTCCATCAGAGAAGTTTATGATAATTCTTGTAAACAGTACAAAAACGTAACCCATTAAAAGTTACAATATATGATATTAGACAAGCTGTAATCATCGATTTAAAGACTATCACACAGGCATTGCCAACGAAAGGAGTAGAATATATTGTTGATGTCTGAACATGACAGAGAACTGAACTTCAATTAACCGATTTTGTTACATATAGCACATCTGTGCTTTATTGATAGAAACAATGATATTTAAATGACAAATAGTTGGCTTAAATCACTGGTGAATATCAATGATATTTCTGATTTAGATATTAGCTATACAAATTATAATTCCTTTGTGATAAGTTCATAAAACTATCAATTAATTTTTGTACTTCTGTCAATATTTGGTCGAAATTCTCCTTTGGAAAAAAACCATGAAATAGAACATATTTTATGCTGTGGTCAATGGAATTTTACAACCCAGACATGAAATATAGGCAATAACTGAATAAGACTTAAAGTTTGATAAAGCACTTTGTTAGCTGTTTATGGAGGACGTATATGGACTATTGAATACTAGTGACATATAAACTGTTTATGGAGGACGTATATGAACTATTGAATACTAGTGACATATAAACTGTTGAATACTAGTGACATATAAACTGTTTATGGAGGACGTATATGGACTATTGAATACTAGTGACATATAAACTGTTAATGGAGGACGTATATGGACTATTGAATACTAGTGACATATAAACTGTTAATGGAGGACGTATATGGACTATTGAATACTAGTGACATATAAACTGTTAATGGAGGACGTATATGGACTATTGAATACTAGTGACATATAAACTGTTTATGGAGGACGTATATTGACTATTGAATACTAGTGACATATAAACTTATATGGAGGACGTATATGAACTATTGAATACTAGTGACATATAAACCCGTTTATGGAGGACATATATGAACTATTGAATACTAGTGACACATAAACTGTTTATGGAGGACGTATATGGACTATTGAATACTAGTGACATATAAACTGTTGAATACTAGTGACATATAAACTGTTGAATACTAGTGACATATAAACTGTTTATGGAGGACGTATATGGACTATTGAATACTAGTGACATATAAACTGTTAATGGAGGACGTATATGGACTATTGAATACTAGTGACATATAAACTGTTTATGGAGGACGTATATTGACTATTGAATACTAGTGACATATAAACTTATATGGAGGACGTATATGAACTATTGAATACTAGTGACATATAAACCCGTTTATGGAGGACATATATGAACTATTGAATACTAGTGACACATAAACTGTTTATGGAGGACGTATATGGACTATTGAATACTAGTGACATATAAACTGTTGAATACTAGTGACATATAAACTGTTGAATACTAGTGACATATAAACTGTTTATGGAGGACGTATATGGACTATTGAATACTAGTGACATATAAACTGTTAATGGAGGACGTATATGGACTATTGAATACTAGTGACATATAAACTGTTAATGGAGGACGTATATGGACTATTGAATACTAGTGACATATAAACTGTTAATGGAGGACGTATATGGACTATTGAATACTATTGACATATAAACTGTTTATGGAGGACGTATATGGACTATTGAATACTAGTGACATATAAACTGTTAATGGAGGACGTATATGGACTATTGAATACTAGTGACATATAAACTGTTTATGGAGGACGTATATGGACTATTGAATACTAGTGACATATAAACTGTTTATGGAGGACGTATATGAACTATTGAATACTAGTGACATATAAACTGTTTATGGAGGACGTATATGAACTATTGAATACTAGTGACATATAAACCCGTTTATGGAGGACGTATATGAACTATTGAATACTAGTGACATATAAACTGTTTATGGAGGACGTATATGGACTATTGAATACTAGTGACATATAAACTAATATCAGTTAACAAAAATTGCTAGAGTTTGGGGGTTATTTCCTTCTTTTTTTTATTAAAGGTTCTCAAATTATCACGTTTAAAAATCAATTAATATGATCTTTATAAAATTGGATATTCAACTTTTGAGTTAAGAAAGAATGCAATGTGTAAAATTTCAAGATAGAAAATAGAATATTGATTTCCACATTATATTTTGCTAGAAAATGTAAAAAATGTTGATTTTTGGATGCGAAAATACAAATCTGATGTTGCATTAATGCCAATTTTTTTGTCAATACTCAGGAAAAATTAAATAGAATATAAATATTGTCATTTTTGTGCGAGCCTGCAACTTTTGTTGCAGAAAGCTCGACATAGGGATAGTGATCCGGCGGCGGCGTTAGCTAACTTAAAAGCTTTATATTTTAGAAGGTAGAAGACCTGGATGCTTCATACTTTGTATATAGATGCCTCATGTTACGAAGTTTCCATCAGTAACATGTCCAATGTCCTTGACCTCATTTTCATGGTTCAGTGACCACTTGAAAAAAAAGTTCAGATTTTTTGTGATGTTGAATTCTCTCTTATTATAAGTAATAGGATAACTATATTTGATGTGTGCGTACCTTGCAAGGTCCTCATGTCTGTCAGACAGTTTTGACTTGACCTCAACCTCATTTCATGGATCAGTGAATAAGGTTAAGTTTTGGTGGTCATGTCCATATCTCAGATACTATAAGCAATAGGGCTAGTATATTTGGTGTATGGAAGGACTGTAAAGTGTACATGTCCAACTGGCAGGTGGTATCTGACCTTGACCTCATTTTCATGGTTCAGTGGTTATAGTTAAATTTTTGTGTTTTGGTCTGTTTTTCTCATACTATATGCAATAGGTCTACTATATTTGTTGTATGGAATGATTGTAAGGTGTACATGTCTAGTGGCCAGATGTCATGTGACCTTGACCTCATTTTCATGGTTCAGTGGTCAAAGTTAAGTTTTTGAGTTTTGGTCTTTTTATCTAATACTATATGCCATAGGTCAACTATATTTGGTGTATGGAAATATTTTATGATCTTTATGTCAGTCGCGCAGGTTTTATTTGACCTTGACCTCATTTTCACGGTTCATTGCACAGTGTTAAGTTTTTATACGACCGCAAAATTTGAAAAATTTTTCGTCGTATATTGCTATCACGTTGGCGTCGTCGTCGTCGTCGTCGTCGTCGTCGTCGTCGTCGTCCGAATACTTTTAGTTTTCGCACTCTAACTTTAGTAAAAGTGAATAGAAATCTATGAAATTTTAACACAAGGTTTATGACCACAAAAGGAAGGTTGGGATTGATTTTGGGAGTTTTAGTCCCAACATTTTAGGAATTAGGGGCCAAAAAGGGCCCAAATAAGCATTTTCTTGGTTTTCGCACTATAACTTTAGTATAAGTAAATAGAAATCTATGAAATTTTGACATAAGGTTTATGACCACAAAAGAAAGGTTGGGATTGATTTTGGGAGTTTTGGTTCAAACAGTTTAGGAATTAGGGGCCAAAAAAGGGCCCAAATAAGCATTATTCTTGGTTTTCGCACAATAACTTTAGTTTAAGTAAATAGAAATCAATGAAATTTAAACACAATGTTTATGACCACAAAAGGAAGGTTGGTATTGATTTTGGGAGTTTAGGTCCCAACAGTTTAGGAATTAGGGGCCAAAAAGGGACCCAAATAAGCATTTTTTTTGGTTTTCGCACCATAACTTTAGTATAAGTAAATAGAAATCTATGAAATTTAAACACAAGGTTTATGACCATAAAAGGAAGGTTGGTATTGATTTTGGGAGTTTTGGTCCCAACAGTTTAGGAATAAAGGGCCCAAAGGGTCCAGATTTAAACTTTGTTTGATTTTATCAAAAATTGAATAATTGGGGTTCTTTGATATGCCGAATCTAACTGTGTATATAGATTCTTAATTTTTGGTCCCGTTTTCAAATTGGTCTACATTAAGGTCCAAAGGGTCCAAAATTAAACTTAGTTTGATTTTAACAAAAATTGAATCCTTGGGGTTCTTTGATATGCTGAATCTAAAAACGTACTTAGATTTTTTATTATTGGCCCAGTTTTCAAGTTGGTCCAAATCGGGGTCCAAAATTAAACTTTGTTTGATTTCATCAAAAATTGAATAATTGGGGTTCTTTGATATGCCAAATCTAACTGTGTATGTAGATTCTTAATTTTTGGTCCCGTTTTAAAATTGGTTTACATTAACGTCCAAAGGGTCCAAAATTAAACTAAGTTTGATTTTAACAAAAATTGAATTATTGGGCCTCTGTGATATGCTGAATCTAAACATGTACTTAGATTTTTGATTATGGGCCCAGTTTTCAAGTTGGTCCAAATCAGGATCCAAAATTATTATATTAAGTATTGTGCAATAGCAAGAAATTTTCAACTGCACAGTATTCAGCAATAGCAAGAAATCTTCAATTGCACAGTATTGTGCAATAGCAAGAAATCTTCAATTGCACAGTATTGTGCAATAGCAAATATTTTCAATTGCACAGTATTCCACAATAGCAAGAAATATCTAATTGCACAATATTGTGCAATAGCAAGAAATTCCAATTGGATTTCAATTGGAGTTATCTTTCTTTGTCCAGAATAGTAGTTGAATCAACTTAAATCATTGTTTTATACAATATACAATGTATATTCACTTTTACTACCAACTGATAGATTAAAACAATCTTTACCATTCAGTGATAACAAGCACTTTTTTTACATTTTAATATTTTATGATGTATTTAAATGAGTAGTTATTGTTGCAAACTTCATTAGAAATTTGAATTGAGATCAGTTTTAAAATAAGGGAAAGGGGGATGTGAAAAAAAAATTGGAGGGTCAATTTTTTTCATTTCAGATTTCATAAATAAAAAGAAAATTTCTTCAAACATTTTTTTGAGAGGATTAATATTCAACAGCATAGTGAATTGCTCAAAGGCAAACATTTTTTTTTAATTTCATTAGACCACATTCATTCTGTGTCAGAAACCTATGCTGTGTCAACTATTTAATCACAATCCAAATTTAGAGCTGAATCCAGCTTGAATGTTGTGTCCATACTTGCCCCAACCGTTCAGGGTTCAACCTCTGCGGTCGTATAAAGCTGCGCCCTGCGGAGCATCTGGTTGTGTTTTGGTCTATTTTCTGAAACTATAAGTAATAGGTCAACTATATATGTTGTATGGGAGCATTGTTAGCTGTACATGTCTGCCTGGCATGGTTCATCTGACCTTGACCTCATTTTCAAGGTTCATTGGTCTTTGTTTAGTTATCTTGGTTAATGTTAAGTTTATGTGACAGTTGTAATAAAGCTTTATACTTAGGACTATCAACATAAGATCAATGATTAGTATAGAAGGCGAGACATTTCAGCGTGTGAACTCTTGTGTGAACTATTAGATATATAAACTGCAATAATTATACCCCCGCTTTAAAAAAGGGGGGGTATACTGTTTTACCTCTGTCTGTCCGTCCGTCAGTCCGTCCCATGAAACTTTCGTCACATTTTTCTCAGGAACTACACAACCACCCTTTCTGTAATTTGGTATCAACATTTATATATGTCAGCCATACCGTGTGATGCGTTTTCAGATTCATCACTTGACAACTTCCTGTTTACCGAACACTTGTATGATTTTACACATGATAGCCAAGTTGAAAATTTTCGTCACATTTTTCTCAGGAACTACACATCCACCCTTTCTGTAATTTGGTATCAACATTTATATATGTCAGGCATACCGTGTGATGCGTTTTCAGATTCATCACTAGACAACTTCCTGTTTACCGAACACTTGTATGATTTTACACATGACAGCCAAGTTGAAAATTTTCGTCACATTTTTCTCAGGAACTACAATACAAGGATTTCTGAAATTTGGTTTCAGGATTTATATAAGTCAGCTATACCGTGTGATGCGTTTTCAGATTCATCACTCGACAACTTCCTGTTTACCGAACACTTGCATATTTTTACACTATTAATATTATCCACTTGCGGCGGGGGTATCATCAGTGAGCAGTAGCTCGCAGTTTCACTTGTTGTGTATGATTACATAAACCGGTAGATGTGAACTATTAGATATATAAACTGCAATAATTGTGTATGATTACATAAACCGGTAGATGGGAACTATTAGATATATAAACTGCAATAATTGTGTATGATTACATAAACCGGTAGATACTTGTCAGCTAGTTTCCTTGTTTTTGTACGGATGCTTTAATGATGACATTAACTGTATCAAGAAAGACAATACAGTGAAACCTGTACAAACCGAATACCCACGGGACTTTGCGTTTTGTTTCGGTTTTCACAGGTGTTCGGATCTGTCTGTCTGTCTTGTCTGTCCATCCATCATTCTTGCAAATCAGTTTTCCACAGGTTTTTTTCTTCATGCTTGAAGATATTGATTTGAAATTTGGTTGATTGTTTTCTCATGGCAAGTTACAGATCAAGTTTGAATTTTGTTATGGTATGATGATTTTGTGCAGAGTTATGGTCCTTGGACTAAGAAAATTTACGAAAATAATCAGTTTTCCACACCTTTTTTTGTCATTCTTGAAGATATTGATTTGATAATGGGTATATATTTTTATCATGACAAGTTACTGTTCAAGTTTGAATATTGTTCCGGTCTGATGATTTTGTGCAGAGTTATGGTCCTTGGACTTAGAAAATTCACTTGAGAAATTAGTTTTCAACTTTTTTTTTGGTCATGCTTGAAGACTTGATATCTATTATATAGTTTACACCATAACAAGTTATAGATCAAGTTAGAATTTATTCCAATATAATGAATTTTTAACCAGTAGGGGACTATGTATTGCCATGCAATACTCACAGAATGATTAATTTTTACCCAAAATACTAATATATTAATAAGCATGCTCAGAAGGTGCTAAAAAGGGTTAAATGTTTGATTTCTGTAATAAATGGATTAGGGTTTTGTTATTCACTTCATAAGGTAAACTTTTCCATTTAGAGGATTCAGACCATGTCTTTGTAATATCATAATGAAAGATTCTGCATATTTGCATCTTTTTCTTATTTCAGAACCCAGGAAATCAAACACAGTGGACCAAATATTAGTAAAAGGGTCAAACACATAATTAAAAATCCAAAACGAGAACTTGAAACATCCCATCCCAAACCATCTCCAACAATTAGTGCAATAAACCAAAATAAACCTAAACCAACTGTGGTTTCTCCGATGCCTGTGGCTGCACCAGCACCAGTGCCTCAACGACAACCTCCAACAAACCTTGCTGCACCAGTACCTGTGCCTACACGCCAACCTCCAGCAAACCTTTCTGCGCCAGTACCTGTGCCTACACGCCAACCTCCAACAAACCTTGTCACCTCAACAACTACATCAGCGCTTCATCGTAATAATGCTGTTCCGTCTTCCAATGTTAACAAAGGATTCATCCCATCTTCTACAAAACCTGTTAGTACAGTTAATCCTGCTGTGATGCAAAAACCTTTCAGGTAAGTCACAGGTAGTCCAGGCATTTATTATTGGCAAATGTTGTAAAGTTTAAAAAAAGTTTCTTTTGTGATGATCATAATGAACTTTTTCCTGGCCTTTTTTTTATGACTTTTTAAACACATTGAAAAGATTGCAATTGACATACTTAAAGTTACCAATTAAAGTGGTACCTAACACTACAGGGAAATAACTCTGTAAAATCAGCTAAATTATGTCGTTAAAGGAATATTAAACTTCTCAATGATCAAATTTAGTGTTTTTCAAACTACTATATAACCAGTGTCATTTTTCTGATTAAATGGTTGGATCAGTTTTTTTGAAATTTTTTATATTTTTGTCAAAGGGTGAAAGTAAATACTTTGTCAAAATTTTATGAAAATTAAAGAAGCCAAATTAATTTTAGTGAAGGTGTTGGGTACTATCTTAAATGATTATTGTAAAACAAACTATTCCTCACAAGAAGAAACAAGGAATCATAAAAAAAAAAGATTAAGAATAATGTTTGATCTTTGCTACACAAATAACAATAATATGTAGTTGGAAAAAGCAATAGATTTCTTGAATGAATATGAATAATATTTGATATTAAAATTGACTTTGTTTTGTAGGGAAAGACTGTTACATTTACTAGCTGTGAGGCCGTTTAAGAAACCTGAGTTGTTGGTGCGATTAAAAAGAGGTAAGCTCATTTGAAGAGATTCTCCCATTTGACTTTTTGGCAGATTCCTCTTATTGTCAGTTTTCATTTAATTATTTTAATTATATATTATACTCAATGATAGGGATGTCCCCACCCCCAGGTGAAGGTGCATTTCTTCTTACCCTTGATTGTCTCTGTTTTTTCAGTCTATCCCATTATCTTTTCCCTACTTTACATGGTGTTTTGCTCATGCAAATTTTACAAAACTTATACACAATGCTAAGAACCACAACATGTAAACTAGAGTTTGAAGATAAACAATAAGTCATGAAACATTGTTGAGTTATGCCCCTTTTTAACTTGGAAAATTGCAACGCTTGAGAGTGGATATTTGTATCCTAGGTTAAATTCTTCCTTTTTTCCCTGTCATGCTACTAGTGACCATAAATGTTCCTATTATAATTGTTATAAACTTCATAGAAAATGCTGCATTTACCTTTCGGTAGCTATCAAATAACCATAACAGTATGTTACAACATTGACCTTGCGGACATACATATATAAAAAATTACAATATTAAACAAGTGTCGTAAAAATCAGTATTTTTTTTTGGAGGGGGGGGGGGGGATTGTTATTTTATGTATCAAATTATTTGAATTCCTTAGAGGAAACATGTGATATTTGTGTTACACATGCTTTTGTTTATCGAATGATAAATAAGAGGTTATCGTGGGATTGTAAATTTATATTTCTGTATTAGAGGGTAGTTAAAGATTATTCTATGCAACATGTTTCTATTTTTTTTTATTGTATATATTTATGAACTTTATTTGCATAGGTGAAAGTGCACATATTATACTTTATTAGTTTTCATTTTATTACTCTTCATGTTGTATAGATATGGTACTCCCTTTATGAACCCCTCATTAGTTTAAACTTTTTTCACTGATGATTGGGAAAAAAGTATGATGAAAAACATGTATCTAAAAAAAAACTGTGCTATTGACATTTAGATTAGAGACTAGTTGACGGGATATTTATGCACTGCCACAATTATTTATGTTTTATTTTAATCAATAGTACATTTTATTCATTATGTGCAAGGCCACAGCAAATTAATGAAACACAATGTTTTAAAACTAGCACACAGGGGTTTTCCGTAAAGGAAAATAACCAGAATAAGACTTCCAATTGGCTCTTAGATGCGCAGTAAGATCACAACATTTACCTTTTTACAAATCTACAAACTTAAGATGATAGATCATATTTGTAGTAATAATAAATTGCCTATTAAAAGTGTGAACTGTGAAACCATCTTTACATGTATTCCCTATAGTAAAACCATGGATTTCTGTACATTAGAATTTATATTGAAAGCATTTTCAAGAAGACAAAAAAAAGAGCAATTTTTTTTAGCTTTTCAAGTACAAATGTAGAAGTGTTATTTTAAGAAAGGGATGTTATGTCAATTAGAGCTTTGAACATTTTTGTCACAGCACAATTTAAGATAAGGATAACCAGTACGGATGCAGAACAAAAGAGGAACAAATGTGACACATTGCTTTTCTCTTATTAAATGTTTGTAAATATATATATAAAAATTTTTTTATCAAATAATTTGGATATCTGAGAGGATTTCCTATTAATTTCTTCTTAAACTAAATCAGAAAATCTACAACTTTAATAGATAAGATACTTTAGATATAATGCACCTGAATTCAAGCAAACAGTTTCTAAATGTTGAAAAAACTCTGCAAACAAGATGTTATCATATCTTAAATCATTTTGAAGCTTATCATAAGTCTCTGCATGTCTATTACAGCAGAGCATGTCAATTGCGATATAATTTATCTCATTTCATGTTTTGACTGTTTTAAAAAAAAAAATCATATGTGAAAATATTTTTAACAACAAACATGTGGGCCTATTAAAATCTTGTTTGCATCAAAACATGCTCATGTACATCATTTGTTATTTGAGCTAGGGGTAAAACTGAGAAATGAGTGTCATTATAGTTCATAAAACGTGATCCGGGTTTCATTAATATTAGACCTCGGTCTAATAAAGTAATATTCCACACATTGAAATTGTGGAATTTACCTGAATTGATGTGTAATTATGTCAGAATTATGACATTTTCAGTCATGTTAAACATTGAGAAGACCATTAAGGTTAAAGACTGAGAAATGTAAGACAATCTGCCTGAGGCTGTCAGGAGAGAAACATCCATCCTGCAGTTCTATAGATACATTCAGAAGTCCATATACATGTAAAATGTTATAGATGTCAATGACATGGTTTAGATGTTGTCCTACCAAAACCATTATCCCTCTAGATTGAGGCTACCAGGATAGTAGCATCCGTCCTGCAGTTCTATAGATATTCATAGAAGTCCATATACATGTAATATATGTCATTGACATGGTTTAGATGTAGTTCTTCCAAAATACAAACTCATTCCATTATCTCTCTAGATTGAGGCTACCAGGATAGTAACATCCGTCCTGCAGTTCTATAGATTTACATATGAGAAAATTGCTGAATATTACTTTGCTGTCCCATGAACTCATTTCCCATTGATTTTTTTTGTAAATCACTGAAAAAAATGGATTGCATTTATTCTTTAAATCATTTGAGAAACCGTTCACAGCACCATATATTGTGCAATAAATTATTTCTACACTCTGACAGTTCTACTTAAAATGCTCTTTAAATTTGAAAATTTTGATGTCTTGCAAGGAGATATGCCATATAACTCTCAATAATTCAGTGGCAGAATTTACATGTAAACAACTAAGAATTATGTCATACCTGAAAAATACTGTAATTTAAATCTTTTATATGTAAACAACTAAAAGCAATTTTCACAATAATTTATTATTAATTGCAGTACACATTGCATGGTTTTATTAATGAAGCACATAAAACAGTATTTTGGATTCCTTTTAGATTTTGCTCTTCTTCTAGGTAGTATATATTTTTGAGATTATGGTTGATAGATTTTCAGTGGGCACAGCTAGGTTATTTTAAAATATTTTATAATATGAACTTAAGATGTAAGTTGTGAGCTAGTGCCTCCATTACAGTCTGACAGCATAATGACTATAATGAGAAGAGGATTTTGTTTTGTATTATATAGACTTGTCTGATAACATATGTATCAACTATTCTGAAATCTGTAAAAAACACAAATGTATTGGTTCAAAATTGTGAAATCTCTGCAGTGTTCTTCCCAGGGCTTTTAGCATAATGTAATGTTTGTTTTCCAAAAGATGGTATTTCAATTGCCCCTGTTTACCAGGATGCTAAATGATGTATCTGGGTAGAACACTGCTCTGTTATTGGCCAGTCATCTAAAAGAGGGATTGGGTCTTCCATAAATAAAAATTATTATGCATTTGTCCTAACATTTGTCTTTACACAATCAAAAGTGCACTTATTTTTGCTTATTTACTAATTATTGGTAAGTTTCAATTCAATTTTGATTGAAAGCATTTTGTACATGTAACAAAATCTAAAGAAAAAAATGAAAATCATATGAAAAATAACAACATGGTAATATACTACTTCCTCACTGGAATATTTCCAACTAAAGCTTACACATTTGTCAACTCTGCTAACAAAGACAGCAATCCATCAAAGATGGCATGACACAAGAGATTTATTTAACGTTAACCTTTAATAATTATTTCAGATGGCATGAAAGAGAAAGATAAGGATAGTTTTGGACAACATGTAACAAGTGTGGCTTCCCTGAATCCTCGTGATAATAAGTATTACCTCCTTAAACATCTGTATGCAGATGTCTCGCTCGACTGGCCTTTCTATTCAGACAGTGATAAAGATTTAGTCAAAAGGTAAACATATTGTTGTTGTAACAGCTTTTACTGAGATAATGAAGATAAAAGACATTTAAATATGCACTTCAAAATACTTCTAAATTTTAGATGCATATACCTTAAGTAGTTTGATTAGAAGTCGGTGAAATGGAAAAAAGGAAATTTAAATTTTTTAAAAATATTTTGTTTATTTGAAATCTAGCAATACTATTGGATTAAAATGAAAGCTGTGTTTAGTCACTGTAATATAATGAAGACTGCAGTGGATTTAGAAGACAAAACATTTTTTGTAATATTTATTATTTAATGTTTATAAATTCTATGATAGAATAAAGGTGATTTTTAAAGAGTGGGTTATAATTTCAGTAAACTACAGAGTCTGTCCCCTTCAGCTTCACCTGCCAGCCATCCTTCGCCCGACAGTCCTACAAGCTCAATACCACAGGTAAAACAATACACACACAATCCTACTAGCTCAATACCACAGGTAAAACAATACATACACAGTCCTTCAAGCTCAATACCACAGGTAAAACAATACATACACAGTCCTTCAAGCTCAATACCACAGGTAAAACAATACACACACAGTCCTTCAAGCTCAATACCACAGGTAAAACAATACATACACAGTCCTTCAAGCTCAATACCACAGGTAAAACAATACACACACAATCCTACTAGCTCAATACCACATGTAAAACAATACACACACAATCCTACTAGCTCAATACCACAGGTAAAACAATACACACACAGCTATTGGCAGTGAAATACATTTATCAGTATTTTACAAGTTTGAAGATTAGATAAAAGGCTCATTAATTAGACTTTTAGTGTGATATAGTTTTTGTTATCCAGTAGAAAGGTGAAGGTCTTATTATCCAGTAGATGAAGATGTTATTGTCAAGTAGGTGAAAGGTGAAGGTCTTGTTGTTATCCAGTAAAAGAAATCTATAGGTCTTGTTATCAGTAGATAAAAGGCGATGGTCAAAAGGTCCTAATCATTCCTCTGTTTTGATGAGGATTAAAATATCTGAAAATTGACCTGAAATTAGATTGTAATACATGTATATAAGAAAACCATTACTCAACTATTGTAGGATTTAGTGATGGGATAAAATTATCCACACTAAAACAATAGATATATATCACTGATTTCAACGTTAGTAACCAATAATATATATTTCCTTAGCCTATGGCTAGGGGGTAAATGTCTTATGCTAACACAGATAATAGTTCTCACAATTATTAATTTATTATTCATTAACATGTAGTTCAATCGACAATCTATTTTAAGTATATGTAAATTATTCTGACATTTTTATACTTATGCAATACCTGAAAAGTATTGTAATTAAAATAGTTTCATTTAATTGGATGATTTACTGTACCAATGTGGCATGGGTAACATTCTTGTTAGATTTATGTTGCAAGAGTGTTAATATGAGGCATGTATATTGTTTCAGAAAAGACCAATTGAACCCTCGACAGTAGAACTCCCACCAAGTAAAAAACAGAAGAGGATATCACATTATGATAAAACCATTAAAAGCAAACAGGAAGTGACATCATCAGTCAATGGGCATGACAGGAAACATACCAAAGAGAATATTGATGGTACTTTTATTGAAGCCAAATCTTCTTATTTTTTTTTAAGAATCTTACAAACTACATTACAATTCAATCTCCTATAATTCTGTGAGTCATTTCATGAAAAATCTTACAAGAAAATAAACTCAAATTAGTTATGAAACTTACATGTTTTGTGTACCATATTAATTTTAATCGTAAGATTTCCGTTGGAAGGAGCTACTGGTGCCTATTTATATTATAATATTTTTATTGAATTTAATGGAGAAAAAAAATCAATAATTTCTTATCAGAAATGTCTGTGATATCGAATGTTTTATTTTTGAATGAGACAGAAAGTTATAGATATAGTCTTGTCTCTTAATAATATTTACTAAATGAGATGAAGATGATTCTTGGTCGTCTGTTATATTAAATAGCCTACCAAACATTTTCCAACTGAAGTAACCAAAAGTTGTTTTGAGTTATTTCCCCTTTGATATTTGTTATTTTTATTACAGATTCTTCCAATGTTGACTCCACAACCAGTGATCTGGACTTTGTGAAGTAAGTTCATACTATATAGATTATCATTGAGATTAATCTCTTATTCACTTGTATGAAAATAACACTTTTGCAAATTGTATATGTCCAAATTGTAAATGTCCAAAGTGCTGGATTTATCTTCATAAGGAATGCTCAAATTATAACATAAGCTAAGGATTTATAAAGATATAGAAACTTTTGAAGGTGTATGACCAAAATGGACTTAAAAAGGAAAGCCTAAATTAATTTATGATGATTTGTACCAAAAGTCAGAAGGCAATTCTATATTAAGGAAAAAAAGAAAATGAATTATACAAACCTTTTGAATTTACATGTAACTTTATTAAATAACAAAAAAAGTATAGAAAGTGTTAAAATGTATATATTGATAACAGTATAGTATGGTCATCTTTTAATTCTTAACTTTTAGAATAATCAGAACGTAAATTATTTAGCAGTCAACAGTACAATTAAAAATTGCAGAAAATAAGACAACAAAAAACAACATTTAAACAAATGTTAAAATGAGATCTAGAAAAAATAAAAACTTGACTTGGTGAAGACACATTGAGGGTCAGGGTTCCAAGAAGTATTTGGAGTATTCAACCCTCTACCTGCTTTTCAGTCAATTGGGGTAATTACAAAATATACCACTCCTTTTCTTCGACTACAAATTTTGACTTCTGAACTGTTCATTTCAGCAAATATAATAATATTATGAGTATGGATCAGAGAAATAAATACAAACAGGAGTTTAACTTAGAATATGAAGAGTATCGTAATCTTCACAAGAACGTGGAGAAAGTCACGCAGAAGTTTGCTGATCTGGAAGTCAAAATGAGACAGACACAGCAAGGAACGGAAGAATTTGAGGTAAAATTACTTCCATCATAAATAATTGCACAATTGATGTGTTAAAAAATTATGTTTTTTGTGGAGGACTTTTTTGAAGCAAGCTCTTTCAAAGCCTTGATTTTTACATTGTATACAAATTATGTTTGTTGGATTTATATCACAAAACATGCCACAGCTTGAAATTTGACAATATTGTATTTTCCATCAGAATACTGTAAATAGAAGCTATGTCTCAGATATATTATATTA
The DNA here is from genome assembly GCA_037788925.1 of Mytilus galloprovincialis. Taxonomy (NCBI): domain Eukaryota; kingdom Metazoa; phylum Mollusca; class Bivalvia; order Mytilida; family Mytilidae; genus Mytilus; species Mytilus galloprovincialis. Next base: position 1,391,439 of record CM075335.1, on the reverse strand, counting down.
AATTTGAGAATGGAATTGGGGAATATGTCAAGGACACAACAACCCTTAAGAGCAGATAACAACCGAAGGCCACCAATGAGTCTTCAATGCAAAGAAAAATTCCAAAATATTTATGTTTGTTTAAAACAGCTGTAATCCTAATAAGAATTTTAGAAATGTGTATTTGACATCTCATAGTTTTTGTACAATTAAAACATTGTTGTTTGTATTTTTGTAGAAGTTAAAGGAATTAATCAGGACTGAATATAAAGTACAGAAAGAAGATATCAAGTACATTGAACAGAAAAAAAGATTTGAATATTTACATAAAAAATTGGGCTTTATCAAGGAGTTAATATTAGATTATGACCGATCTCAAGCTGTTGTGGATTCATAGCGATAGTTCCACCTGTGCGGTGGATTTTTGTTGACAACCTAGTTGTTACTTTTTGGTAACAATGTTTCTGGCCAATGGATCTGGAGATTTCGCTTTTTATTAAGTCATGTGATGTAAGAGTTGCTTTGTGTAAGCTATGTGATGAATGTATGTGTTCACATGTGTCAAATGTGTATTCAGTGTTCAGGAAAAGCTAAATAGTATTCTCAATGAAATCTGTATTTGTCAATGTTTTATTTGTGAGAGAAAATAAGTGATAGAAGTTCACTATAAAGTGCCATATTATAAAAATAGCAAAGGGGGAGAGTTTTAAAAAGTAGTTTCTGTTTTATAGAAATTCTTTAATTAATTATACTGAATCTGCAGTTTGTTTTGACAATGTTGACATGAATGAGCCTAATTAAAGACATAACATTTTTGCCTGACATTGTTGAATAATGTAATACAAGGGAATGTGATACCTTCTTGTCTAACTCTGCATTGATATAATATTTATATACTTTAAACATCTGGATAGGAAAGAACATAAATTTTATTTTACTTTAGTTTGCTTATAATACAATCATTTTTTCTCTGATAAAGAGGAGATAACCCAATTTGAAATGTGTTCGATTGCACAACAAATGTATTATATGTTGATACGTTATCTTTTATTATTCAGTGATGGAGATATCTATGCCAGAATATAAACATATAGTTTTAAAATCAAATTTTTCTCTGGTGTTGTAGATAGGACGGGTAGGTGTCATTTTCCCCTGTATTTTCATTGATCTTTGACTATAGATAAATATCTCCCAGATAAAGGTATCATACTACACCAAGAGAACATATTGAGTGAAAAAGACAATTTTTTTTAATCAATAAAATTTTAGTGTTTCTCTCAATTGCAGAAGAAAAAAAAGGGTGGAAGGATAAAAACATTACTTAACTTGAATACTATTTCATTGAGAAAATTATTTATGTGTTGCACTCGACATGCCTTATTGGTGTATTTTTGTATGTTTCAACATACTAATATATTACCGGAATGTTTCGAAGAAATATAAAAAATGCTTTAAAAAAAAATAGAAAACTGAGTGTTTAAATTAAAAAAATGAAACTTATTATCTTTAATTAAGGTCAAGGGTTGCTTTAATTAGGTTACCTCTCCAAGTTCATTGCATTATCCTTTGTTCATATCAGTATTCTAAACAGTGTTGTAGTATTATTAGGGCTCAAGTTAAGCATTAAAACCTGACACATTCCATTCATGGTGAAACCTATCTAAACTTTGACCTTGTCTCTCTCTTGACCTCTAATCTGAAACTTTATCTCATGCTGCTCTCAAGCAATCAACATTTTTTTTTCAAGTTGATCAGAATTTAAACAAGATAGCAATTTTCAATACAGTTACATATGGAGTTTCCTTCCAATTGACCTATTTCTTTTTGAATTGCGGGCAATGAACTTTCCAACATTTCATGATATAGTTTTTTATTGACTTGATTTTAACAATAATGACTTCCCTTTTGTTTTAACTTGGGCATCTACAAGCTTACATTCCTTTATTAGCAGCCAAATTCAAATTGGTAAACTGACGTTTGAATATAGGAAAAGATGTTTTTCTGATCAATATTAATTTCTTTTAGTCTTGTTTCATTACTGTTATCTAGTCAGGATTATTAATTATTATAATGACTTATTGGCATATTAGTTGTAGAAGTTCACATATGATTTGTGACTTACTGAAAATTTTTATAAATATGGCATCTAATATTTGGTGAGCAATACAGGTTGTTAGGAACCATCAATGTTTTAAGGGGTCAAGGTGATAGGCTAGCAGTTTACTTACTGATAAAGAAATATGTTGTTAAATGGAAACAAAGACAGTAATTTTTAATGAGTTAGAGATAGATGATGAACAAAATTAGTAATTTTTTTTGCCCATATCATAAAATAAATTAAGGAATGCTTTTGCTTTATTTTAGTTAGTTAAAAAAAATAGTGAAAGAGGGGGGGAGGGGGGGGGGGGTGTAGGGGGGCTAAATGATATTAAATGGAAAATATTAATGATCTTTATAGACTAATTTTCTGTTTAGAAAGGTTTCACTGTTAAAGCTTTCATTCCATACGTTGTTCTTTGAACTTGTTAAAACTAAAACAGGTTTTGTGCATTTTAATTGAATTTGAGGTCTAAAAGTATTCATATTATACAAAAAACATGTTAAAAAACGTCTTTTTATTTAGGGTATAAATGATGGTTTATTTAGGAGCAGTTTTCATATAAATTGTTTTTGTTACCACAACACTGATTAAGAATGAAATAAAACTTATCTTTATTGCCAAAGTTAAAAAAAAATACTTTGATCAAAACCTCTCTTTCTAAACTGAAGAGGAGATGAATAACATTGAAAACCCAGAACATTTTTTATTGCCATATTTATCATATTTTACACAACTACCTGTCTTTCAAAGGTCAAAGGTCATTATTTTAACTTTTTGTTGTGAAATTTGATATATGTGTAAAACTACTACTGTGCCTCAAATAACTGATCAAAATTCATGAATAGCATCGATTGTTTGAGGGTATGTATTCCTTAAGCCATAACCATTTGGTGCTGTCAAATAATGGATTGACACATCCAAATATGAGATATACAATGCTGTTGTATTCTTTTAATGACCTTTATTTGAAGCAATTAATGCCAGGGGAAGAAAAGGTAAAATGAAAACTTCAATGAAAATAAGATTATCCTGTTTTTATCAACTGTTCAGTTACCAATGGGGGAGGTTGCAATGGTCGGAAATGTTTAGCAAATATCCTGAAAAATCTCGGAATTGAGTTATTGAAGCAATAAATAGACAAATTAAAAAAAAGAATTTGAAATGGAAGAAAATTTAAGGGTTTGTTTAAGATTTTGGGAAGTTTTATGAAGAAACATAGTAGTGTCATATAATATCAAAATTTGTGTATGCTATGCAGATAATATTTCTTATAGTGAAAGTGTCAACTTAAAACCTGTTTTCCTTAAACTAAACTAATTGTATTCATAAATGAATGTTAGAAAAGTTAATTTTATGTTGTATTGTGATTTTATAGTAAGTTTAGCCATTTGTTCATCATGCAAAATTAGAAGCAAAATAATTTTTGTTGCAACCCTTTACTCCATGGAAATATTTTTTTAGAAACATGATTCACATAGGATTTTTATAATGATAAAAAAATCATCAGGTTTAAAGTGTTAATGCATTGCTAAAACGAATATTTCATCAATGAAAGTCCAGTAAGATATTCACATGAATATCCTTTTTATATTGGATACAAATTTTATTAAGTCTGATGCAGATTTTTTGTAGTCAAAACGTTTCAACCGAGGCACTACACAGGTGTCATTATGGAGTAAAGGGTTAACTCAAATGTGTAAATTTTTGAGATAGAAGAATTTTTTTTGTCAATGACGTTTAATTTTATCTAAAATTCAATTTTATTTCAATCTGAAAACAATACAAATTTCCACACTTTGTTTACAAGGATCTGACATTTCATCAGCCAATGAAATCTCTGCCTCCAAATTTTTGAAGGTGTGCATGATCATGTTGAAAAAGCAGCCAATAACTTTACTCTTTAGATACTTCATAACTTTATTTGTACATTTAAGGATGAAAACCAGCTAAACTTACTGTAAAACCATAGAATAACAATTGTGATTTGTTTTAATGGTGAGAATGAGTGCGTGTGCACTTTCATGATCAAATGATAGCATTGACAACAATCTGTGATAATTATTTTTGTTTTTATCAGACCATGGTTGTAGATATATAATATCTTGTATGAATGAAATGGAGTACACAGGTTAAACCTAAATGACATTTAATATTAATGGCCAAAGTCAGAATTTGTCTGTGAAATTTATCTTGGACGCTTTTAACTTTTTTTTCTTGTTGTGGATATTTTTTGCTGCTATAAGAAATGGAATGACTGAATATAGAAATTTTTTTGAATTATTTTTGCTCAAACACAACTTTATTAAGATGTCTTATGAAGAGATAAAGTTCCAATCATATACACTTGTTATGCAGTATTTGGTGCTATTCATGACGTTCTATAAAATCATAAGTTTTCATCTCTATCTGTTTTATAGAAGTAACTAAGTTAGTATGTAGGTCAGTGATAGAAACAGTATATGCCAGTTTGTATGGATTTACAGGGGTATACATAATCAATGTTTTGTTATCTCCCTTCAATGCTCAGGTGTTCAGCTTATAGAGGCAAATAATGAATTGCTGTCAAAATATAGAATAGTCTGAACAACATGAAAGAGCAAGTGCTATAATTTATTCTCAGTAAAATTATTGAATTATAGCTAGTGCTTTAATTTATTCTAATTATTTAAATGTACATAATTGTATACAGTCAGATTTTATTTTGGGTTCAGTTTTTCCTTTTACTGTTTATTTGTAAGATATTTGATTTTAATGTGTATATCAAATTTGTCAATGAAATGAAAGAATGACACAAGACACAGCAAATAGAAAAATACAATTGCGTTTCTATAAGTTATAAGTTTGTTTTATTGTATGTAGTATAGATGCTGATACATCACAAGTTACCATGTTGCTAGAAATCAAACCAGTTCAATTCTGGAAAGAGGAAGGGAAATAACACAAGGCCATGTTAAACAGAATGTCTGTCCATTTATGTTATCTACTTACAACAATACAATTACTGATAAGTCAAGAGATTGGCTGGATCTGGTGGTCCTCATTTTCAGTATTCTTAGATTCCTTACCTCATTTTTCTTCATCCTTAATATTTTCTGGGGCATTATTCTCTGTTCTTAGTTTTATTCTTTTAAAATATTTCAGCACACCATTATTCTCTTTTTTTTTTTTTTTGCCTCATTTTTCTCTCTTCTTTTATTTTAATTTATTTTTTGGTATACTTGACCCATTACTATTTATTCTGTAAAATCCACAAAGACCCCCAAACCAGATGTTACATTTATGGTTAATAAAGAAATACTATAAACTTAGCTTCTGGAGGAACAATATATATGGAAAAAATATGCATTAATATTTATAATTTTTCCTACTTTATATAAATGGGACTTGAAAAAAATAATTAGGTTGATGGCAATTATTACAAGGGTCATGCTTGTTTAAAGCTTAAAATATCACTTAACAAATGATAAGAAATATCAGTGCTGAATTCAACAAAATTTTAAAATAGCTGAAGGGGAAATAACTCAGATTATTTCAATATGAAAAAGAAATCAAGGCTGCATTACTCTTCAATTGAAGAATTACTAGATTACTCTTCAATTGAAGAATTACTAGATATTTCATACCATATAATGGATCAACAATCTTTTCTTAAAACTAAAGTATGTGATACAAATATCAATAGTACATGTTTTTATAATTAATTGGTAATATCAAGTATAATTGGTTAATGAATTGCAAGCTGAATGAAAAACTCCAGCAATAAACCAATGAAATATAGCAAACTTGGTCAAAAAGCAGTGACAGAAAAAATGATGCATAGCTATAGAAATTAAAGAAATCCTATAATTTGATCAAAAAATATTGTGATTTATAAGCACACAGATTAATAGTTTATTCTAGTCAGAATCGAGTAGTTATTTACTTGTCCCATTTTTTCCAAGATCTTACTTATGTTCTATAGTATTTGCTATTTTCTTTAATTTCAATGAACAGCTTGAACACAATTCTCGTCCATCAAGTTCAGTAGACCTAAACATTAAAATTGGCAGGCAATATAGGTTGTTTTATGCAAAGTTTACTATTTCTTGTTCACTGCTGTCTGTGTTAACTGTTATCTGTTTTTGCATGTACATTTACATTTTAATGTAAATACTGATTTGCTCGTTTATTGATTGATTTAGATCTTGTGAATTCAAAATGGAAGATCTTGACTTTTAGAAGAATGCAGACCAATGGCTAAAGAAACTCATTGTGCAAAAGGAAACCTTTATTTCTCATTTATTCTGTGCATCAATGTTACTTTCTTTTTTTTTTTTAGAATAAACTTATTCAAAGAATAAATTGAGATCTGAATATAAATTGAATGTTCTGTGAAAATTGAAATAAAGATTTGTTTAGAAAACTTTAATTCAAATAGCCAACTATGGAATTAGATTTCAAATTTAGAATACATAGAGGTGTATCATAATAGTGTCTATGTTTTCATTGTGATATTCAATATTAAGAGCTGTAAGCTGACTAAAACATTTGTGCATTATTTTAAAATTCTAGTAGAAAAGTCTTAAATGAAAAAAATCCATCTTAATTTCTACATTTTTATATGGGAGGGATATCTTAAAGTCTATTATAGAATAATAGCATGAATGGAAAAATCAATCTGATGTTAGCTGACTTATTTGTCGGCAGTCAAGCTATACAACTGTCTCCTGAAAATCAGTGTATATCTGTTACTTCTGTCAATTAAAAATATATCTAATGTTTACAGACTCATTGGTAGATAACCTGGGATAGATCTGGGTATATGGTATACTCAATTCTGTATATTGTCATACTACTTTGTAAATGTCTATATGTCATGACATAGTGTGTAAATGTCTTCATGACATGACATAGTGTTCCAATATATGCCATTACTTGACAAGTCTTCCATTTTGTAAGCACAAGGTAATATTAATTCCTTGTTACATTTAATTTATTAATGTTGATGATGTCGGCCGTGTTATTGACAGGTATGTGAATGATATTGGAATGGGGAGTGGATGTATGTTAACATGTTATATCATTGTTGCATTTTTTGCTTGTGTACCCTGTATGTTTATTTTTGACATAATAAATCACGCATTGCAAAAATAATGTGGGTTATAGTTTTATTTTGAGATAATTTTGCCTTTAGTTACATTATTTATTACATTGTCAAACACTTTCTGTGCATAATGTGTTAGCCAAAGGTTGGAATGTAGTGAGCAAAAATGTAAAAACTAAAAAAAAACACTTTTAAAATACTCAAGGAACTGTTCCAGGATTATGCCCCCAAAAAATGGTAAAACAAAAAAAACTGATGTAGATTTTCTTTCTGATGTAAAAGGTGTGAGGTTGTTGAAACAAATCTAGTTAAAAAATAATAGGTCTATGAACATTGAAGCTATATCTATCTTAAAAGACAACTAATTTTACGAATTACTTTTACATATCATTTCTCCACTTATGTTATATCAAATGCTTAAAAATTTAATTTCCATTGGGTACAAACACACTATTTATACTCTCACAAAACTTACAAAACAAAAAATCGAAGGTCAGATTTATGTTCCTGTAGAATTTCCTATAAAGATGAAGAATGGATCTTCCTTCTCATTTAAATAAACTCATAGATACCAGGATCAAAATTTTATATTTACGCCAGACACGCGCTTTGTCTCATCAGTGATGCTCGTATCAAAAAAGGCCAAATAGAGTACAAAGTTGAAGAGCATTGAGGACCAACAATAAAAATAGACCCAAAGTTGAAGAGCATTGAGGACCAACAATAAAAATAGACCCAAAGTTGAAGAGCATTGAGGACCAACAATAAAAATAGACCCAAAGTTGAAGAGCATTGAGGACCAACAATAAAAATAGACCCAAAGTTGCATTAGTGTTGTTACTTATAGATTATTGTTGATCATCTCAACGAGATTGATTTTCTCGTTTGAGCCGGTACGACGAAAGGGAGAAACTCAATCGAGTTCAGATGACCAATGATAATCTATTTATCGCTATTTTACCTATGACGATGTTGTCAATTTCATTAGCAACGCCAGGTGTCTCCTTAGTTTCTAGCGATAATTGTCCATCTGAAGCCAGTAGCATGATATGAACCATTATCACAAAAAAAGATCAAAGGAAAAATGACCAAAAATACAATAAAAGCAATTTATTGTAGAGATTGTCAAATTCTCAACCAAGTTTACTCCAGATTATTAACATCTATTTTATCAGCATTGAAAACGAACTTCCGAGTTACTGTACAATTACATTCTAGATGATTTGAATCATATATGTGGGTAATAAAAGAATAAAAATAAAATGATAGAGGACTAAAGCCCGCTTACTCTCCTCATGCAACAGTATGAAAACATTTGACTTCTTTAATGTTGAACAATGACCACGGTCATCTGCAATGAATAATAACACAATGTTAAACGTTATTGAATTATAAGCCTGGTACCTTGGATATCATTAGCATTAATAAGCATATTTATAAGTAATAAATGTAAACAGGCAATTATAACCCTCTACTCATTCTAGTATTCCCCATAAAATTATATTGAAAGAAAAAGTACAACTTGGTTTCTAAAACAAAATGGCCAACACAGACACAAATATATTATTTTAGGAAGGGTATGATGTATAGCAAAAATGACGAACTCAAAGGTAAAATGAAGAAAGGTAAAGTCCTTAGATACTGACAAAATTAAATGTTACTAGCCAACAGAATAACAATTAACATATTCCTGACTAAGAACAGGCATTTTCTAAAGAAATGTCTGATTAAACCGAGTTTTATGGCAGATTGACATTCCTATATTATGACAGTAATTTATAGTTTTGCTGTTGACAAAATTAGAAACTGCAATTAAAAAAGAAACAAATAAAAAAAAACGCTGTTATATTTGTTGATAGCCCGGTGAATATCTTGAAAAGAGCGATTGCTCCTTCTATAAATACCTCTCAGTTAAAATAGTTTGACAGTTCTATTAGAAAGTAAAGTCAGTTAACCGTAATCATTCCAAATATATTGGACTGTATTGCCGTCAGCTACAACCACTATACATAACTCATGCTTTGAGACAGGCACATAAAGAAAGTGGTTGGGTCGAAACTGTTCATGAGCTCCGAACCACCCCATTAATAAAGGCAACAGTACTATACCGCTGTTCGAAAGTCATGGTTGTAACCTTGGATAGTGGTGTTACAAAGGCAAACAAAAATAATATTCAACATTGGGAAATGGCTATGGAGATGCTCATTCCGTCGTCATTTTGGCGTTCATGCGAGTTGCCGTATTTTCTCTCAGTTTGTCTTCTAAATCGATATATAAGATTTTTAAAACATCTGTAAACTCTCTGGTCATGCTGTATGAACAACACATTCTTTTACGTTTGGAGGACGTGGTGCTTTCACTGTGCCCTCAGTCTGTCGGTTTGTACCTTTGCAAAATTATGATATTGTTATGATAATGTCAATTTAGGAATTTTGGTCCTCAATGCTATTCAACTTCGTACTTATTTTGCCTTTATAACTGTTTTGGATTCGAGCGCCACTGATGAGTCTTTTGTAGACGAAACACGCGTCTGGCGTATATACGAAATTTAGTCCTGGTATCTATGATGAGTTTATTTAGATAATGAAAAGATACCAAGTCTACTATATGCTGTTGATCTTGTATTAATATCTGACTTAAAAGAAGGGCTTCAGTAGAAACTTGATTCTTTGTGCACATTCTGCAAAGATTGGTGTATGGAAATAAATGCGAAGAAAACAAAAGTATTATATTCAATATGAGTGGTAGACTCCTTAAAGAAGATTTCAATGTAGGAAATAATTCTATCGAATGTGTTAAACAATACAACTATCTTGGCATAGTCATCCAACATACTGGAAATTTAATGAAGCCAGGAAACAATTATTCCAAAAAGGTCAAAAGGCCAGTTCTAAACTTTATAAAAATTTGAAATCATCAAATCCTTCTATTAAAACTCTTTTGCATTTATTTAATCACTGTATACAGCCAATTGTAACGTATGGTTGTGAAAATCGGGGTGTTATTAACATTACCAATAAAAGGAAAAATTTATCCCTTTATGACATATTTAAAGATAGGGAGTTTGTAAGTATTTTATTGCAAGTATCTTGTCTTAGGGAGGGATAAATCATACTTTGTAAAGAATCACTCTGATTCAAACAAAAAATGCTCTGAAACCGATATTATCAAGATGCTTGATTTCTTGATTGACAACATATTTGTAACGTTCGGAGGACGTGTTTTTCAACAGACTGTCGGCATCCCAATGGGAACAAACTGTGCCCCTCTACTTGCCGACTTGTTTCTTTATTATTATGAGGCTGACTTCATGCAGGAACTTCTTAGGAAGAAAGATAAGAAGTTAGCAATATCCTTTAACTCTACTTTCCGCTTTATAGATGACGTTCTTTCACTAAACAATTCAAAATTTGGTGACTATGTGGAACGCATCTATCCCATCGAATTGGAGATCAAGGATACTACAGATACAGTTAAGTCGGCTTCATATCTTGACTTACATCTAGAAATTGACAATGAGGGTCGGTTGAAAACAAAACTTTACGACAAAAGAGATGATTTCAGCTTTCCAATTGTGAACTTTCCATTTCTAAGTAGCAACATTCCAGCAGCACCTGCATACGGGGTATATATCTCCCAATTGATACGATATTCCCGTGCTTGCATTTCCTATCATGATTTTCTTGATAGAGGGTTACTGCTCACAAGGAAGCTATTAAACCAAGAGTTCCAAATGGTGAAGTTGAAATCATCCCTTCGTAAATTTTACGGACGCCATCACGAGTTGGTTGACCGTTATGGAATAACCGTTTCACAAATGATATCGGATATGTTCCTTACGTCGTAACTACAATCCCCTTCCCTTTCATGAATCTGACCTACCGAATTCGACTATTTACCGGATTTGTAATCACATAAGCAACACGACGGGTGCCACATGTGGAGCAGGATCTGCTTACCCTTCCGGAGCACCTGAGATCACCCCTAGTTTTTGGTGGGGTTCGTGTTGTTTATTCTTTAGTTTTCTATGTTGTGTCATGTGTACTGTTGTTTTTCTGTTTGTCTTTTTCATTTTTAACCATGGCGTTGTCAGTTTGTTTTAGATTTATGAGTTTGACTGTCCCTTTGGTATCTTTCGTCCCTCTTTTATTGGTGTTTCAAAGATGTTCACAAATGTAGCAGTCCTGTCTGAACTTGGTAGATATCCACTTTATATAAATGTGCTAACGCATATGTTTATGCAGGGGCGGATCCAGAACCTCGATGTGTGGGGGTACACCATGAACAAATTTATTTTTTTTAGAAATATGTATATGCGAATGTGATTGGGCGTTAGGTTTGTGTCAGATCATCGTTTCTGTATTTCTATATGTTTTAATTGTTTTACTTATTCACTTTATTCTTTATTTTCCTGCCAATTGATCTCTATTATATTCGATTTAAACATGCATTAAATATTTGCCACTGGACGTTTAACAACCATGCAACAATCAATCAACATTTTCTTTGTATTTCACTACCTCTATATTCTTTTATCTATATGTTTTTGGCCTCGCTTCCAGACTTACTTTTTTGCACATTATTCTATAGCTTGTGTCTGTAAAACACCTTAATATCCTTATAAATGGTTACCTTTTGCATAGCCTCATACATGTAGATGGTAATTGAAACAAACAAAAATAAAAAATATAACTGCATGCTTGGGCTTTTAGAGAAATGTATAAGTCCTAGATTCTGTTACAAAATAAATTTTAACGAAAATCAAATAGCATTTTATCAATGATTTATTAGGAAATGTCGATTTATTTTTCCTGGACCGAGGGAACGCATCATAGGGAAAGGGGAGGGGGAATAAAACAAATTGTTGATTTCCCTTGAAAATAAGAGGGGAATGAAATATGGCATTCCGTTTAAAAACATATCTTGTAAGTTATCAAAAAATAAATAGTTTAATTTGTTGCTGAATAAATTCACAAAAAGACAGTTTTGAAAGAAAAAAAAACCCGTACATTTACAGGAAATGTTATTGTGAGTACTGTATTTTGGAATGAAGTGGTACCCAAAAATAGATGTGTACCAACATTATCGACATTAAACATATATTTGTACCTTTTCTTCAAATACACATATCAGAAGTTTCACCTGGTAATCGATCTTAATCGGTATTGTATTATAAACCAATACAAATTTGTACTATTCCAATCAACATGTAAATGTATTTTACATAAAATCTTTTGCATAGAGACATTACACACAGGTGTCAATATTTACACACCAACCGATATGTTGTCATAAATCACGAATGTGGACGCTGGTGTTAATTAACGGTCAGTTTAAGAAGTCTAATCAAGCCGCACTAGATAAGAAGTTTCAGTAGTAATAAAATTATGTTAGAAAACAAATTTGGTGACCCATAGATGTAATATTACATCTATGGGTGACCTGAACTGGGGGGGGGGGCACGTTCCCCCTGTGCCCCCGGTAAATCCGCCACTGTTATGTATTGGCATAGACTAGACTGGAATTCCCCATCTGATTTATTGAAAAGTGCTTATGCTGAGTTAAAAATTATTGAGAGTAAAGCTCAAACTAGCTCCAATAATGTATATGGCTCTCTAATATCATTTTCTACAGCGACAAAATTAGGTATTGACCTAAATATATGTAGAAATTTAGGCAAAAATAAATTAAAAAATTTACTTAAAAAACAGCTCAACTTAAATTTTCAAAGTGATTGGCAGAAAATGCGAGATTTTTATTTACAGAAGCAAGGCAAATTGGACACTTCCTTTTCAATCAAAAGGTCATTTGACTATGAAAATTATTTAGATTTAAAGCAACAACAAAAACATTTGTTAACAAAATACAAACTCAACAATCACGGTTTAAGAATAGAAACTGGCAGACATGAACGAATTGTCAATGTATGTGGTAAATACCTCGACATGAGATAATATGTTTATATTGTAATTCAAATTCTATTGAAAATGAAATCTTTCTTCTGGAATGCCCTGGGGGCCTCTTTACAATAACTTCAGAAGAGATATGACTGATGATATAAAAAAAAATTACCCCAGTTTAGTTAATTTAAACAGAAATGATCTTTTTACATGGATCATGAGTAATGAAGATATCAGTTTTTTTAATCTATTTTATGTGCATACCTCGATAAAGGCCTGCAACTTAGAAAATCAGAAAATTAGTTAAATACTCTAATAGATAGCAAAATTATCTCCCCTTGACCACTGACCCTTTCCTCGTGCATTTGAACTATTATTTTATGTTTTTTTAATCACTCGGTAATGCTTATGTCAGGTTGTTATTAATGTTATGCTCTTAATGGGCCCTTTAATTTGGAAAATAAAAATATTGTATTGTATTGTATATTATTATGTTTTGAATGAACTTGACAAAAAGAGTATTACAGATTCATTTAAGTCATCCCATTTATCTTTAAATTGACAATGATGGTAGACTCAGGACTAATAAGTAATCAAAGGTACCAGACTTATAATTTGTTACGCTCGACGCGCGTTTCGTCTACATAAGACGCTCAGATCAAAAAAGTTAGAAAGTCAAACAAGTATAAATTTGTCCCTCTTTTACACTTTTGCAAACAGTAAATTTATAAAAATGACCATATAATTGATATTCATGTCAACACCGAAATGCTGACTACTGGGCTGGTGATACTATCGGGGACAAAACGTCCACGAGTAGTGATATCGACCCAGTGGTGTAAATAGTAATCAAAGGTACCAGGCTTATAACTTATCTATTTTTGTAAATTGATAACTTTCATGTATGCGTAACAACATTCCAGCAGAGCTGGATATTATATATCTATGTCTCATTTGATACACTATTGAAGGTTGGTCTCTTAATTTTTTTCCCTTATCCTGCCTTGCTTGATTGAGGGTTATTGCTTTCAATGATGCTCAACACCATGTTTCAAGAAAGGCAACAGTAATATACCAATGTTCAATAGTCATCAATCGATTTAACCTTTAAATCCGAGTCACAAGCCAAAATCGAGGGAAACACATCAACTATAAGAGGAAAACAAAATATTAAATATTTTGTACGAGGACCCTTGTGATTTGAATGACTGTCTTTGTCAAGACAACCACGGGTGTGTTCCGCTTATCGTTACCATAAACCCTTCCTCTTTTCCTGGATTGTGACATTACATAATTAGACCTGTCACTTTCATGTTTTCTTTTTCTTTTTTTAATTGACTACCTGAGAATCCACCAAATATATAAGGGCTCTTGATCAGCGTTTTTTAACACAGCAATTCAAAAGTCCATTAAACATTAAATCAATTAGGAATTTCATTAAAATTTTAAAGGATTCCCTGAGATGGTTTGAAAATTACATTATGTAAAGATGGCAAAATAAGCATCTGAACTTGATGAACATGTTTGTCACAGATCCAAAAATGTTGACTAAAAAGGTTGATATCCTCGCTTGCTAAAAGGCTAAAGTTCAAACAAATCTGAGATTACTGCCAATATGATCCAATATGTTACACTATGAACTGCATTCATAACCAACTATCTGAATTTTTACATAAAGTTACATTTTTGTTAACAATCATCTTCTCTTGTCGTGGTGTTTAAAGTTAAGAGCATATGGTACAGTTACTTGGGAGGTAATGCCGTTGCTTACGTTAATTGTTTTATTTGGCGACGTCAAACTACGACTTATCGGGAAAAGATGCAGTTTTCGACTGTTTTTTTATCATTCAAATTATTTAACTTGCAAATGAGCTTCTATGCAAATTATCAGCAAAATTTTAATATGGGATCAAAACTGTATCGTTTGCCCTAAATCTGGGTAAAAACAATCCGTATATTAATCAAACTAGGTTTAATCAACCATTTTCTACATGAGAAAATGTCTGTACCAAGTCAGGAATATGAAAGTTACTGTCTATTCGTTTAATGTGTTTTATCATTTGATTTTGCCATTTGTTTAGGGACTTTCCATTTTGAATTTCCCTCAGAGGTCGGTATTTTTGTGATTTTAAGTTTTGCTCCTTTTACATGCAACTCAAGTTCTTGTATGACCATTTTCTGTTTTATCAAACCTTTTTAATCACACACTTTATTCTTAATTAAGTGAATACTTGTTTTTTTTTTGGTATGTGAGGCAGGTAAATGTCATGCCCGGAAGCAACCACAAGGTGAATGTCCCCTGGTATGTACACCCTCCACCCACATCACCTCGTCATCAATTTCTGTCTCAAATTATTATGTACACCTGACCACATTACAACTTTCATCATAAGTATTCGTCAATACACAATAAACATAACCAAACGACAACTGATTAGTATGTTACATGTTGTATGTTGTATAGAAATGACAAGACATGTTGCCTTTGTTTAGAAAAAAAAAACATACCATCAAGAACTAACATACATTACCAGTGTATTTAAATAAAGAATGTTAGCAATATTGCAAATTAATTGAATAATAAATATGAAACTGGAACCTAAACTTTTTATTCGTTTACCATATGAATATTGTCTAAAATACGTTTCGACCATTTCAAAACAATCTATATAACCTATCAATAATGCTTACATGAAGATAACTGAATTAAAATCTTGTCTATCGTGTGTTTCGTGAAATCTTACTCACTGTCTAAATGCTTAAAAAGGAGAATAACAAAAATTCCTAATTCTAAAAGGAAAGTCCCTTATCAAATGGAAGCGCCACACATCAAACGAATGGAAAACACTTGACTTGGTATAGTCATTTAGTTATGTAGAAAATGGGGGATTAAACCTGGTTTTATAGCTTTAAACCTCTATTTTGTATGACAGTCGCATAAAACTTCATTATATTGAAAACAATGTGTGAACAAAACAAACGGACATGTAATACTTAAAAATGTCAAAAGTAGGGATACAGCAGTCAACATTGTGTAATTTTTGTCGAGCCTGCAACTTTTGTTGCAGAAAGCTCGACATAGGGATAGTGATCCGGCGGCGGCGGCGGCGGCGGCGGCGGCGGTGTTAGCTAACTTCTTAAAAGCTTTATATTTTAGAAGGTGGAAGACCTGGATGCTTCATACTTTGTATATAGATGCCTTATGTTACGAAGTTTCCGTCAGTCACATGTCCAATGTCCTTGACCTCATTTTCATGGTTCAGTGACCACTTGAAAAAAAAGTTCAGATTTTTTGTAATGTTGAATTCTCTCTTATTATATGTAATAGGATAACTATATTTGATATGTGCGTACCTTGAAAGGTCCTCATGTCTGTCAGACAGTTTTCACTTGACCTCGACCTCATTTTATGGATCAGTGAACAAGGTTAAGTTTTGGTGGTCAAGTCCATATCTCAGATACTACAAGCAATAGGGCTAGTATATTCGGTGTATGGAAGGACTGTAAGGTGTACATGTCCAACTGGCAGGTGTCATCTGACCTTGACCTCATTTTCATGGTTCAGTGGTTATAGTTAAATTTTTGTGTTTTGGTCTGTTTTTCTCATACTATATGCAATAGGTCTACTATATTTGATGTATGGAATGATTGTAAGGTGTACCTATCTAGCGGGCAGATGTCATGTGACCTTGACCTCATTTTCATGGTTCAGTGGTCAAAGTTAAGTTTTTGAGTTTTGGTCTTTTTATCTAATACTATATGCCATAGGTCATCTATTTTTGGTGTATGGAAATATTTTATGATCTTTATGTCAGTCGCACAGGTTTTATTTGACCGTGACCTCATTTTCACGGTTCATTGCACAGTGTTAAGTTTTTGTGTTTTGGTCTATTTTTCTTAAACTATAAGTAATAGGTCAACTATATATGTTGTATAGAAGCATTGTTAGCTGTACATGTCTGCCTGGCATGGTTCATCTGACCTTGACCTCATTTTCAAGGTTCATTGGTCTTTGTTTAGTTATCTTGGTTAATGTTAAGTTTATGTGACAGTTGTATTAAAGCTTAGCTTTATACTTAGGACTATCAACATAATATCAATGATTAGTATAGAAGGCGAGACATTTCAGCGTGTGCACTCTTGTTTTAATCACTATGGAAATAAACGATTTAATCAACAACAACAAAATGTCATATAGACGATGCCTATGACCAAAAATAAAGGACATGAATACATAAAATCACAATAACATAATGGCTGGATGTATACGTACTGTGTCCGCCAAAGGGATTAAACAGTTAAGATTTACGAATTATCTACATTGAAAGTTTACTTCTTATTTTTTTAGCAATCAATGCACACATGTAGAGCAGGATAACTGATAACAGTTCTAGACAACTGTTTTTTTCAAATTAAAATTGGAGAGCCACTGATGTGTCTTATGTAGATGAAATGTGTGTATAGCGTACACTTTATAAATATTGTATATTCGACGAGTTTCGATGCCACTGTTGGTGGACTTGTTTCTCCGAGAGGATCACCAACCCAGTAGTCAGTAATTTTGTGAAATATCATTAATATGTTCATTTTCTGTAAATTTTCTGCGTATGAAATGATGTATCATTCGAAAAACGAAGATTTGTCAACCCCCTATATAGATATCATAACAGTACTTGAACTTTTCGGTTTTTGAGACTTGTCAAGTTTGTGTTTTATTAGGACTTCTAACGTTTTAAGTACATGTGGCACTGGGGAGTCGAAAATTATAAGACTGATATCTTTGGTGATATTTTTTAATGAAAATAATGGTAACAAAACAATAGCATTCCCAATTAGACATTATATATTAACAATAACTATTCGACGTGAATATAAATTGTGGCAAAACAAATTAAAGATTCAAATAATAATAATTGAGTCATTGTATATGACAACTGAGTTGTTGTGAAGATTGTATGTTTTAGTGTTACAGGCTTTATTGATGTCCTTCTGCAAATGGTCAGACATTTCTACGACTAACCTACAAAGCTTCTACTCATGGTATACATATTTTCGTCTATATTTTACGGTAAATTTTTATCTCGTTATAACATGCGACAATCTGGATAAGTTTTTAAATCTTTCTACCCTGAAATAAAAAAACGGTTTTTTTTTTTTAGCCAAATGACGCATCTGAGTCACAATTTATCCTCCACATTAAATGAACATATCAATACTATTTACTTTTCGTGGGCTTCAGGTTGATAAATCTTAAGTGTTTTTTTAAGTTAGCATATGTTTTATTAACTTTTTTTGTCTTTTAATCTATTTGTCATTTACGGTTATGATATTGTCTGCTCATTCTTAAACTATAATTTTTATTACCCTGTTCTTTGGTAAGAAGATATTATGTTTGAAGTAAGAAAAAGAAAGAAGAGACGAATGTGTCTGAGAACATGGATGTCCTCGCTCCTACACACTAGCATTGATGTCATTACGGGTTCAGTGTTCTTAATTTTCAATTTTCTAAGATATAAAGGGGCAAATGTCTTGCCAGGTTAGTGACTCACTGCTACTTTTGTTTTGTTCTTGGCATTGTGTATAAGTTTCATAACATTTACATGAAACAAACTAAAGTTAGAGAGTGAAAACTGGGAAAAAATGCAACTTTCCAAATTTATACAGGCACATAGGGTCTAGAACGGTGTGTTCGTCACTGTTCTAATTTAAAATTTGTATGCGAGTTTTGGTTCTTCGCATTGTGTATGAGTTTAATTAATTTAGAATGAGAGAAACTTTATTTTGATCAAACTATAATTCGACTACTGACCTACCCGAAAGATGAACACTTTGAAAACTACTGATCGAATAAATACGTTAATGGTATCATTTACATTAAAGCGTAAATGAGAAATAATGGCCATCGATTTTGCCAAAATTTTAATTCAGCAGGGTAGTTTAACAACGTTAATCGAAATATATGTAAACAATGTGCCAAATATGATTCGAACATACTCATATTTCAGTGAATATGAACCAATTATTGTAAAAATTAATCAGATCTGTATTATTATTTTTTTCTTCTTCTAATTGCATGCATCAAATTAAATGGATATCTTGTAATTTCGTAGTACTTCTACAATAAGTGTCACACTACGATAGTGGATAATTGTATTATTGGCAAAAGCAAACCAAATTTCCTCATTTTTATATATAGTATAGTTATATGCAAGTCTTTTGCTTTACGTACATATGACGGTGTAAGAAAAATCTTAGGCTTTGTCATTCCGAAATTATCAGAAATATCAAAGAGGCTAATCGAAGAATGTTGTTCTAAGTATTTTTAATTTTCAAATATAAATAAGTATATATTATTAGGGAGATAATTAGACATTAAGACATACCTAACTGTGTTTAGTGGTGCCTTTAGGTACTTTAAATAAAGGAAGAGAAATATGGTCCATATTCTTTGGATAAGCTATTATCTGCTGTTTATGTTCAAACTGAGTGTCAGGACTTGCTACTCCGAAATAATTCTCATTTGGAACAAATCCTTGTTTTAAATCAGCTATTGCCATACCTTTTTTTCCTCCTATTCGATTCCACATGTCACCACGGTTTGTTCCTTGCATGAAATTGGCCATTTGTTTTTGAGCTACAAGTTTGGGTATTGGTTTAAGCTGTCCTCCACCCGCTGAATCTTTCCAAAAAGACCGCATGTCAACTGAACCTCCAAATCCTTGATTTGCATCCGTGGCCCCTTTGAACGAAAATTGAGCTGGGCCTTGTCCAACCATGCCCTGTTTTCCTGGTACAAAACCACCATGTGCGAAGTCTGATCTACCAATATCATTGTTTTTGAATGAAAAGAACTTACCACTTTGTTCTCCTCTATGAAAGTCTGGTGTCGATGGTTTTGACAGAGGATTCTGTTGTTTTACGACTATATTCAAGTTAACGTCTTTAGACTTTTTTCCATGCGAAGTATCAAATCCTCCATCTATACCAAGCATAGACTGTAACGTGCCTTTACTTCTTGACATTGAGTCAAAGTTTCTATCTTGCATTTTGCTAGGACTACCATGTGCATTTATTTTACCAGAGCTGTCTAATCCAATCAGAACTATTGATGGTTGCTGGCCTTTAACACTTTGAAGACTTGAAATAATGTTTGCTAAGTTTTGCTGATTAGAAGCGTTATTACTCATCTTTAAATCACGAAGATAATTTTCCAAAGCTACTCTATCATGTCTACCTGCTGCAATTATTGCAGATAACACAGCATTCATATTAATGTTTGAATTTATAGATCCATGACCTCCACGATCTGCTCCTTTCGTCGAAGATAACTCACTGAGGACCAACTTATTCAATAATGAGTTAGCGCTGCTTGGTCCGACAATATTTGAATCAGGAAATGGCATTGGTTTTCTTGGTCCGAAGCCTTTCCTCCAGCCTCTTCTGACACCAGTCCATTGTCCACCCCCAGCTCCACCGCCATTCCATCTCCCGCCCCCAGCTCCACTACCAAACCATACTCCTCCACCAGCTCCCCCACCATGTGCACCTCCAGTCCATCCTCCGCCTCCTATTCCACCAACAGCTTCACCGCCAGTCCAACCTAGCGCTCCACCACCTCCGCCCCCAACAGCACCACCAGTCCATCCTCCGCCTCCAGCTCCACCACCAGTCCATTTTCCACCACCAGTTGCACCACCCACCCAACCTCCTGATCCACCACCAGCTCCACCACCTCCTCCCCCAGCACCACCACCAATCCAACCTCCACCTCCACTCCCGGCAGCACCACCAGTCCAACCTCCACTTCCAGTTACACCACCTCCTCCTCCCCCAGTAATCCAACCTCCACCTCCAGCTCCACCACCTCCGCCACCAGCAGCACCACCAGTCCAACCTCCACCTCCAGCTACACCGTCACCAGCAGCACCACCAGTCCATCCTCCACCTCCACCTCCACCACCTCCGCCTCCGCCTCCTACAGCGCCACCAGCTGCATCAACAGATAATCCGCCGCCAACAGAACTTCCGACTCCTATTCCTAACGAACCTGAAGCAATGTCTACCGCAGAAGAAGTTTTTCCAGAACTTGCAGAATGCATTAATGCAAGTAATCCCATATTTTCTATTCCCATTTCCGCCATTGAGGCTGCTAAAAAGGATCCACTGAAAGGATTTCCACCTTGTCCCCCAAAATTCGTTGCATCGGCTCCAAACATTTGTTCCCATACACTTGACCCTCCTCCTCCGCCTCCTCCTCCGCCGCCGCCTCCACCACCTCCTCCTCCTCCCCCTCCGCCTCCACCACCACCTCCTCCCCCTCCGCTGCCACCGCCTCCACCATCAGATAATAAAGCGTTTAATATCGCTGTATCTATACCATTATTTTCTTCATCTCCAAAGACAACGCTTTTCAGAAGAAAAAAGGAAAGGAGAGCTACTATCCAACGCATCTTCTGAAACATAAAATATTGTTTTGTGGTGAAATAGTAGCTTGTGTGTTTATGGTTTTTACAATTGCATTACAAAGGGAAAAAAAATATTGTTTTATATTTAGTGTAAATTTGCAAAAAAAGGATACATTTAGTACTAGTTATTTTATGGCTATTACCTAGTTAAACATCCTTGTACATAATTTTAGATTTATCACAACTACATAATTTAGATATATTGACCTTTGGGATTTAAACACTCGCTTTCCTCCGATGATTTAAACATTCCCACTCCTTTAGTGAATTACACATCCCTCCAGTGATTCTAGCATACGCATTTTTTTGTTGGTTTTAACATTTCTCTACTTACGAAAAAAATAACACTTGGTTACAAAGAAGAGTATAGATTCACTAAGGCTTTCCGACCTCAGGAATAGATTACCTTAACTATATTTGGCAAAACTTTTAGGAATTTTTGGTCCTCAATGCTCTTCAACTTCGTACTCTATTTGGCCTTTTAAACATTTTTTTGATTCGAGCGTCACTGATGTGTCTTTTGTAGACGAAACGCGCGTCTGGCGTAAATATAAAATTTTAATCCTGGTAACTATGATGAGTTTATTTATTCAAATGCATTTTCAATTGAAGTTGATACAAATTTTCATATAGCTAATTACGTACCTTCCAAGGACTGTCAACACAAAGTATACCGATGCAACTGCTTACAAAACGCAATGATTAATCTAAAAGACCAAATGAACAGCGATGTAAAATTGTCGAATCGTATTAAAGGACAAAATACTGTGAGAACATCAATGAAAATGTCAATTTCATATTTCCTGAAAAAAAAATGACTCATTAAATCTGCCATATCAAATTAAGCATACCTAGTAACCATCAGATTTCCTTCTTGACCTTCTGATGTCAATCTATCAAGATCTTACTTTTATCAGTCCATTTGTGATATATCTTTTCCCGGACAAAACCGATGTTGTTTCTAATATTACATGTTTTCACGTACAGATAGGTAATGAACATTTCATGTCTAATTAACTGTATAAGACAAAAGAAACATGTTTCGTTGTTGTTTTTATTTATTGTTTGTATATTTAAAGGATGAAAACAACATTTCCGATCTGATTTCATGTCTTGAAAACATACAATTCATTTATTACATGATTTTGTGGAAGGTGAACTCGGTTTATAATTTATTACATTATCTATAAAGAATTGTTTTAATCACTACTTTGATTGCAGTTTAAAAAACAAATATCGAATCCTAAGCAAAATTAAAAATTATAGAAGTTTATTACAAACTGACACAATCAAACGTTACACTTTATTAACCAACGAATTGACAAAACAAGTGTCCTATTCCTCATCCACGATATTATATAATAAACAAACGATACACTTTACTAACCAACGGATTGACAAAACAACTGTCCTATTCCTCAAAGGCATCCACGATAATATTATATAATAAAAATAATCTCTTTTTTCTTTTGTTTAGTAAAACTTTCTATATTTTGAATTGACCGGGAACTATACGTGAACTATAAAAGTCTACAATTAAAGTGGTAAATGAGTCCAACAGAAGCTGTTTCATTTGTATTTAGAAGACTTCAGATTAAAGTGAATAAGTTACTTTCACAATGCCGTTCATTTCTTATTTCAAGATAATTATAGAACCTTACATTGGTACAAGTGCAGAATCGGATTGTTCCATACAAGATAGTTATAATTCGATACGTTAACTATTGAGATCGGATAAATCCGACAATCCACAAATAACAATGTAAAAATCACTTTCTCTAAATGATTTGCAAATACATCAATAGGATGTTTTGAGATATAAATGAATATATATGACGGCGGCCAAAGAGACTGGATCGTGAAAGCAATAAAATAAAGTGGTATATCAAAATGTCCCACTGATTTAATAAAACGTAGGATTTTTTTCTAACTATGAAAAATATTTGCAGGCGACAAATCAGGCAATGCATAACATGAATTGTGATGGGCAGAATTATTGACCAGCTTTAAATAAAGTCAACAGTATATACCGCCGTTCTAAACTCATAAATAGATTGAAAAAAAAAACACATCCGGATAACAAACTTAAACGGAGGGAAACACATCAAATATAAAAGGTGAACAACGACACAACAGAAACACAAAAATGCAACACACACAGAAAGGAACTCTCTTTTATAACTTGGTGCTTGGTGTTTTGAGAGGGATTGTAAAAATGTAAATTGGTGCTTGGTGTTTTGAGAGGGATTGTTAAAATGTAAATTGGTGCTTGGTGTTTTGAGAGGGATTGTAAAAAAGGTAAACTCAGGTAAAAAACAGGTAAAAAAAAAGTCAACAAAACTAACAAAACCAAACGCTCGAAAATTTCAATCTACGAATCAGCGTGTTCATGACTTAGTACTGGCATCTTTTTTAAGAAAATGGTGGGTTAAAGAATAATTGATATCCAGCATCTAATATTGTGTAAACATGCAATAAAGATACGAAACACAACAGACCTAAAACGTCAAACAAACCTTCAAAATAAATCTGACAAAGACGTCAACAAAAAAAGTGTTTGTAGTTGATAGAACAGTAAGGTGAAACAAAATGATAATATCAAGAGAGGGGAGGTGGTACTTCTATATTGTTTTGGTAGGGGTGTGCCACTTTTGCTTCAGACTTGGTACCAATTTTAAATGGATTCCAAGACAGTTATATGACAGTTGTTATCCATTCGTTTGATGTGATTGAGCTTTTGATTTTACCATTTGATTAGGGACTTTCCGTTTTGAATTTTCCTCAGAGTTCAGTATTTTTGTGATTTTACTTTTTAATATAACGTTCACTGAAATTCAGTTCCAATTGTTGTAATAATAATTAAGAAATGAAATATGACCTATGATTATAAATCTTGATCATCACTCATAAGTCATAAAAGTACAGCTATCCGTAAGTCTTGTGTTTCCGTTGTGTCGTTTGTTTTCTCCTATTTTTGAGTGTGAATTCACATTACTATAAGACGTGTCACGGTACTTTTCTATCCCAAATTCATGTATTTGGTTTTAATGTTATATTGGCTATTATCATCGGATGTTGTCTAATGCTTAGTCCGTTGCTGTGTGTGTTACATTTTAATGTTGTGTCGTTGTTCTCCTCTAATATTTAATGCGTTTCAGTCAGTTTTAGTTTGTTACCCCGATTTTGTTTTTTGTCCATAGATTTATGAGTGTCGAACAACGTTATACTACTGTTGCCTTTATTGGGAACTTATTTGATAGGTATCAATTTTTGCTAATGTGTTTTAATTATATGCCCATTTGTGCTTCTTTGTTTAACTTTTATGTCTGTTTGTTTTGTTCGCACATCGTTGTCAATGTAATAGATTTATTAATATTAAAATCACAAATATACTGAACTACGAGGAAAATTCAAAACAAAAGTCCCTAAGCAAATGGCAAAATCAATAGCTTAAAAAGTTATCAAACACATCAAAATGATGGATATCAACTGTCATATTCCTGACTGGTACAGGCCTTTTCTTATGTAGAAAATGGTGGATTAAACCTGGTTTTGTAGCGCTATACCAGGTAAGTAAGTAACTAAAAGGTTTAGCTAGCTATATAACCAGGTTCAATCCACTATTTTTACATAAGAATATCTGTACCAAGTCAGTTGTTATTCAATAGTTTGATGTGTTAGAGCTTTTGATTTTCCCATTTGATTAGGGATTTTCAATTTTGAATTTTCCTCGGATTCAATTTTTTTGTTAATTTTACTTTTTTCAAACGAATTGATTTAATTTAATATAATATTCGACAATTATTAATGCAAGATTCTCAAAATCATTATTTATATATAATATGTTGGTCATACCTCAAATCATGTTTAAAAAGGAGATTTTTTTTATATTAAATATCGCAAATTATTACCCATATGTTTGGCACATCCCCGAATACCCAATAATAGGAAGTACACCCCCTGCTTAATGTACACTTTCCCGATAAAGTAAAAACCTAAGTAAACAAATGAAATAACAAAATAATGCGCCCGAACTGCACTTCTACGGACAGATCCGCCACGGGAACGCCCAAAGTAGAACATGAAACAACAATTGTCAAAAAAACACAAACACTATGTTGGAGGATAGATACTTTTTTGTTTTAATTTCATTTGAAGAGCGTACACAACAGGGACAACTTGTCTGTTAAATGGTGTTTACAGCTGTGTGGAACTTTATAATGAGTAGCAATTAATTCATTCTACCATCTGATACATCTATATAGTCATCCTTTCAAAAACAGTATTGTCCCTTTATGTAATAACAGTCTTTTTCTTAATATCTCTCTTCTCTCACCTGATCTTACTTTTTTTGCTTAAAATTTCTCATATATCATCCCAAAATGTCCTGTTTTATTTTCCCTACATATTTGTCTGCTTTTCAGCAGGCAAAAATAGTAATTATTGTATTGGTCAAATATGGTACAGGGATTTGAAAAAAGCACTATTCTTGTTTCTTAATCCCAATTTTAATCAAAGAGCTGAAAGCTCTGAAGAAAAATGACGCCACTGTCTCTAATATTGGGATAGTTTTTATGCAAGTCTTGATTTTCACATACCGTAATTAGTTTAACAATGCAACATGTCTCGTAAGCATATAATTGATATTCGTATATATGTGTGTGTGTGAAGTGAAGGTGACAACTGGCTGTTTTTTTTAAGACAAATGAATAGCTCGAGACTACCTGAATTGTACAAATAAATACCGTAGAAAGGCTTGTATATTTCTCACTGGTACATAGTCTGAATCCGGGTCCGTTCGCGCCCACTTTCACACCCTAAATGTTCGCATCCAATCTTAATTGGTTTTGTGTTTAATAACTCTGTAAGCAAGTGTTTTCTTATAAGTATAATTGTTGTCATTGTCTCAAAATAAAGTGAGACAGCATTTTTATTTGTGTTGAATAAATCTTAATCATGTTTTGGATAGCGTATTGTTAAAAATAATAATAATCCTTTCTAATTAAAGTGGTATTTTGTCAACGTTTTATTTTGTGTTGAATAACTCTTAATCATGTTTTGGTTAGTGTATTGCTATAACTTTGTTTCATTGACTTCTTTCAAAATGAAGTGAGATTCTGACTATGTTTTTTTCTGTGTGTTGAATAGATTTTATCATGTTTTGGTTATAATAGTGGATTGCTATATTTTGGTTCCTAGATATTTTATTGTTTCGTTGTTTCAGATCAAAGGGACCAAGCTGTTAAAAACAATTATCTTTTGTGTTTTTCCTTTAAAATCTTCAATGTTTTACTCATACCAAGCTATAAATACATTCAGTATTTACACCAAAGCAATTTAAAACAACAATCATGATTTTCCAATTATTCAACTTGAATTTGAATTAAAATTGAGCGCGAATGAGTAGAGTGCGAACGGACCTTGGGTGCGAACGTGCGAGGTGCGAACCTGCAAGGTGCGAAAGTGTATTGGGCGCGAACAGACCTGATACCACAAAATATTAAGTAAATAATCTTTTTGTTACTGTTATCAAAGGTCTAATGAAACTCAGGTAATTTCAAACATTTGTCAAAGAATTCTAGTCAAACCGGCACCTGGTTAAATTGGCACCTGGACAAATCAGCACCTGGTTAAATCGACACCTGATATAGTCAATTCGTCACCCATGTTAAATATATATTTTAACAGTATTTTAAGCAAAAAGAGTAAAAATAAGTAAGGGGTTGCCAGAATTTTTTTCAGTATTTAAGCAAAAAGAGTTAAATACTAACTTTCACATTTTTGGGTGTTCATTGTACATTTTGTATATATTTATTTTTCTCAACTAAATGACATTTTTGGTGTATTTTTAATGATATATATATGAGTAGTCAAAATAATTATTACGTCTGGCAAGGCTTTTTTAATTTTATTCTGGGACACCTTTCTATGACCGCAAGGCTATGTTAATTTTTTTCTGGGACGCCTTCCTAAGAAAGCCTTCCTACGAACTTCGTAAGAAGACGTCACAGAAAAAAAATAAAATAGCCTTGCCAGACGTCATAATTATTTGGACTAATACATGAGATATTGGATATTTTTTATGCATTATTTAAACCAGTTGAGCATTTTACAGGATTGTTTGTTTAATGCTTTTTAAACTTTACTGAAAAAAAAACACCTTAAATTTGCTTATTATTTGGCATGAAAGTTTGATTTATTGAAAGGGACTCATAGTTTTCCATTTTTTTTTAATAATTGTCTAATTGTTATAAAAACAACAGCTTGGGTAAGGGCTTCGTTGTTTACCTTTATACACAACAACATAATTTCACTTTGGTTTCGTTGTTTACCTAAATACACAACAACATATTCACTATGTACTTGGTAACAGTTATTAATTAATTGAATAGAAAATATTATAACAAATATTATTGGATGCCGAATTGACGTCAAATAGGTGCCGATTTGACTAGATGCCAATTTAACCAGGTGCCGACTTGACTTGTACGTTTCAATTCCTCTGCGATCGTTTGCGGTATTTTCTTGAGAAAAACCTATTTTCCATCATCAAAGAGAAGAAGAAACTGCTTGAAAATGATTCTGGAACGCTTCATGATTGTTAAAATAAGTTAAATTCACTCAAAAAACAATTTTAAAACTTGCGATGTTTAAACAGGAAGTTTCAAAAGCACGTGTAAAAAAAGAAATTAACCGGTGAGAGTGGAAATCCGTACATAACAGATATCACTATAGTACGACTTTGAAAGCAAAACAGTTCCATCCTTTTGTAAAACAGTCTTTAATATACCTATCACATTAATGTTTGAAGGGTCTTAAGCTTATTCAAACCATAAAAGTCGGTATGAAACACCAAAACGGAATGAACAATAACCGATTACGTTTTGTAGTTTACAAATTCTAAACTGGTTCCCGTCAAACTACAACACTTTGTCCGAGTGTAGTGGAATACAAGCAGAAACCAGTTAGTTTGTAAACTGGTTCCTGGCTGATTACTACACAATGACCTCTCATGCATAATTAATGATAACACAAGCAGATTCCAGTTTGTATAGAAAATAGTAAATACGAAACCAAGCGCGGTAGGCAGAGAAATGTAATGAAGTTCAGGTCGCCAGTAATGGAACAATGACTGCGTCATTTTCCAAAAAACTGCTATACTTCGTATCTATTTATCATTGTAGTTAATCATGACAAATTCCTCAAACAAATCTGGACACTAAGCTGGTATAAAAAGCCGGTGCCCTTCAGTGTACAAAACTGTCAGCGCTTGTGTTGACATTAATTATCATTGATATGGTCATTATTATAAATTAACTGTTTACAAATCTTTTTGAAATACTAAGGCTTTTCTACCTCAGGCATAGATTACCTTAGCTGTATTTGGCAAAACTTTTAGGAATTTTTGGTCCTCAATGCACTTCAACTTCGTACTTTATTTGGCCATTTTAACTTTTTTTATTTGAACAGTACTGATGAGTCTTTTGTTAATGAAACACACGTCTGGTTCAAATATAAAATTTCAATCCTGGTATCTATGATGAGTTTATGGATATAAATAGTATACCTTAGTCTTAGATGCATGAATTTTTTTTATTAGTTGTTTACTGGCTTTGAACTAGCTGTCAGTAACTAAGAGTACACTCAGATCTGTACTTAAGTGTCTTTTTGTTGTTGGGATATACAAGTTCCCGGCCACGTCCACTCTGTGTTTTTGTTAAATACATTTCTATTTGTATTCATCTGATAAGTTAAGCCTTTTTCAACTGATTTTTATAGTTCATTCTTTTGTTGTACTGTTACACCACTGTCCGGGTTACGGGAAAGGTTGGGATTCTGATAACATGATCAAACCCGCCACATTCTGTATGTATGTGCATGTCCCAAGTCAGGAGCCTGTAATTCAGAGGTTTTTGTTTGTTGATGTGTAAAATATTTGTTTTTAGTTCATTTGCTTTTAACATAAATTAGGCCATTAGTTTTCTCGTTTTAATTGTTTTACATTTGTTATTTTGGGGCCTTTTATAGCTGACTATGTGGTATGGGTTTTGTTCATTGTTGAAGGCCGTACAGTGACCTATTGTTGTTAATTTCTGTGGCATTTGGTCTCTGGTGAAGAGTTGTGTCATTACCAATCATATCACATCTTATTTTTTATACTTAATAAATGTTCATAATAACCAAAGCACTTAAAACATCTGTACATCAGCCTTCCAAATTAGGACCTGTGTAATAACTTAACCAATTTTAGTATAACATATCTCATACCTCAAGAAAAGAAACATTCAAATAAACATTTTATTATAATAACATCAAGTATAAATATGTCACTATTAAATGATAATTGCACATAAGTAGAATGATAACCAATCAAACACCAGTAAATTCAATTTACCTTTTTATTATGACCCCAAACCAATCACAGGATGCATAAAGAAGATTTGGGGTCAAATTGACAATAAAATCAACTGAATTTCAAAAATGTACTAAATTTTACACTTAAACATTGGATCTATGCACTTCGATAAAACATTGCAGTTTTGATTTGCGTAGATTATATTGCCTTGAAATGATGATAAGTTGACAAAATTTTGCATTCTTTTATTATACATGTTGTGAAATAACAGCCCTTGGCTAAAGAAATATTCAAACAGAATGTTTTTTTTCAGTTTCTTATTATAAGCTGGTGCAAAAAACTATTTTTAGTGATGCATGAGATATACAGTACAAAGCTAAAGATAGCCTGATATTTGCTTTCTTTTCTCAAAAAGTAATCATAATTATATCAAAATCAATTAAGGCAATTTTTTGAACGTCAGTATACTACTGTTGCCTTTATTCATGTCAATAACACTCAGTGAATACTTACTTATTCCAAAGCATGCTGTTTTGATGCTTCAAAAATGTTAATTCTTAATTGAATTAATAGCTTACTGTTTATTTTCCCTTTATTTAAAGGATCTGAATTTACAGATGTAAGCATTTCAGGCAATATGTATGTATGTATGATGCTATTTGATTAAAGTTTGTTACTATTTTTAATAGAAAATAATTCCTATTTCAATAGCACTCTAAAAAACAGAAAATTAACCTGTTTTTGTACACTTCATAATAAAAACATTACTTTTTCATTAGAAATATTTCAGACTGTGTTCCAAATGGTATATACATTGAGAATGATTCAAAATAAATATTGAGTTAATAAATGTCCTTTCTGGTTTAAGAATATGTCTCTTTCATATTCACTTTATAAGACATTGAGTATCTAATTTTGTTTTCTGAAGATCTGCAAATTTGTTTTTACCCAAAGGTATCATCTGACATGATTGCTTATTTTAAGCTGTTACAGAAAGGCAAGGAAAACATATAGGTCATAATCTATATGCAATTGAAAAGGAATAGTCAAAAAAATTTCTATCAATAAAGTACATATTGCTATCTTCAAAGAATTATAAGAAGTTTAAAATAAAACACAAAACCTGAATCTATAAAAATACATTTAAAAGTACAATTTGATGGAAGACAAAAAACAAAAACTAATAACTAAACACTATAACAACATAATGAACCCAAACAGCTTCACAATAAACAAATTACTATTTTTTTCAACCAATACACAACACTGAATATAAATAATGAATTGTTTTGATTTCTTTTAATTTCATTACTGTTTACAATAAACAATCAATTCTGAAAATGGAAATGAATTCAAAACATTTTCTTCCCAAAAATATATCTGTAAAAATTGCCACAATAACAAATGCCAAAAAATATATGATACATGTATAAATAAACAGCATACATAACGGAATGATCTACAGCAATAATTCATTAAAAATTCACAAAAAACATATGCAATACATAGTAAAAACTTTGCTGGATTTCACAATGACTAAAATTCATCCCCCATTTATAATTTTTATATAAAGTGCAAGGAATCTAGGTACTAATTTACGTCAAAGCCTGTGTTCCCTTCCCAGAATGTCTGCTGACTTATTATCAATTAAATAACCAACCATTTGACTTGTATATCTTTAATTTTATTCATTTTTTTTTCATGATTTTTCATGACACTGTATGCATTTGAAGTGGTTCTGACCATTTTTATACATTAAATATATAAACTTTTACATACAAGGTTTGTTTTAAAAGAAGATTAATATTGTAATCAAAATGGGTAAAGTGGTAAAATCTATATATATCAACTTTTTCAGATAATGTAATTTGATATCCAAGTCATCCCTCAGTAAAGGTTAATATGCAATCATGCAATCTATGCAGCATGTATAACTTGTAGTTCATTTAAAGACTCTCCAAGTACTGTTCATTCACAAAATATTGCCAGGTTTTTATTATTGGGAAA
Organism: Mytilus galloprovincialis; assembly: GCA_037788925.1. Taxonomy (NCBI): domain Eukaryota; kingdom Metazoa; phylum Mollusca; class Bivalvia; order Mytilida; family Mytilidae; genus Mytilus; species Mytilus galloprovincialis. The sequence goes on along the minus strand of CM075335.1, from coordinate 1,359,548 downwards.
AATGCGACAGAATTTAAACAACATAATTTAAACTTGTATTTCAAATTTTTTAATATGAATTAAACAGAATTTTCCTCTAAATCTTAAAAATTAAAATCGCTTTTAAGTCTAAAATGACAAAATTGCAATAATAAATGCACACAATAATTTCTGAATTTACAGTATAAATTTTCCATTCAACAAAAAAGGCAAGATTTACGTAAATAAAATAAAATTTACTTTTAACAACTTAAAAAGTATAAATAAATATCTATAAAATAAAGCTATATTTGTGACCTTCAACTTCAACATTACTCTTATAATTCTAATTATATAATATATTATCCATAACAAAAGACTGTTTAAAACACAAAAGTTATTTATTTAAGATTGGCAAGTAACCAACACAATTTCCCTCCATCTTGATCAAGAACTTTGTAGATACCCATTCCTGCTTCTGCTGAAAGTGCACATTGCTATTTGGAAATGTTTATATACTTTTCTAATGGTACATGACCGTTAACAATATCTCCATAGTTAATTGATTTATATCTAGTTCTCGATTGGAGGAGGATGACCTATGATTGATATTAACAAAGTTAAAATAACAAATTTTATAATGAACTTCAAAGACTGTAATATTTTAAACAAAATTTAACAAATCATAAATTCTAAAATGGCACAAACATTACAAAATGCAATTTGATAAAAATTCATAAGTTGCACATATGAAAAATATTCCAATAAAAAAATAGAATTAATCCTTTATGATGAGAACTTTACATTTGTAATATGACAATTACCAGTAAACAATTTTACTGAATATTGCACCAGAAAATCAGTCCCTGGCATACATATTATTGAAATTGCACATATTAACTGTAAAATAGAACCAAGTAATAAGTATTTGACATACTAAATGATAGACTTAATCTTTACTTCAACACCTAATGCCGGTGTTGCCAGATACTAAGTCAATATAAACATACTGTCAACACCTAATGCCAGTGTTGTCAGATACTAAGTCAATATAAACATACTGTCAACACCTAATGCCAGTGTTGTCAGATACTAAGTCAATATAAACATACTGTCAACACCTAATGCCAGTGTTGCCAGATACTAAGTCAATATAAACATACTGTCAACACCTAATGCCAGTGTTGTCAGATACTAAGTCAATATAAACATACTGTCAACACCTAATGCCAGTGTTGCCAGATACTAAGTCAATATAAACATACTGTCAACACCTAATGCCAGTGTTGCCAGATACTAAGTCAATATAAACATACTGTCAACACCTAATGCCAGTGTTGTCAGATACTAAGTCAATATAAACATACTGTCAACACCTAATGCCAGTGTTGCCAGATACTAAGTCAATATAAACATACTGTCAACACCTAATGCCAGTGTTGTCAGATACTAAGTCAATATAAACATACTGTCAACACCTAATGCCAGTGTTGTCAGATACTAAGTCAATATAAACATACAGTAAACTAACTTATTTTCGCGGATAATTTATTTCGCATTAAGCCCTTTCTATTCCACTTCGCGGCGATTTAATTTCACGATATTCTTAATTATTTTATGTAGTTCAATAAGGAAAGATCCAAGTTTTACAAATTCGCGACAATTTATATTCGCGTTATTTTTCTACTCGCAAAATACGTGAAAATAAATCACTAGCGAAAATTAGTTGGCTTACAGTACTTAGTAATAAAAGTGTGATATATTTTACCTTTTACCTTTTTTATTTCTTTATAAAATTTATGAGACTGAGTTAGTGGAGCCATAAATTGATCTGTATACAAATTATTGCTTAAAGAAATCAGCAGTTTTAGTTATATTGAAAAAATGATCAATGAATGACATTTTTCCTTATAAAAATGTAAACACATAAAACTTATGTTTTGAACATAACAAATATGATTGGAACACGACAACACAATTACCACTTCATATAAATTAAAATATAAATGACCTGTTGTCTTGTAAAAAGTGGACTTTTTTAGCACATATTTTGTCATTATGACAATTACAACTTTTTTTTTAGATATTCTATTATAGATAGGTCTACAATATTAGGTACTTATAGTTATATAGTCACGTGTTGATTTTAACAATTCGGTCTTTCTTATATTATCATTTAGTCGGTCAGAAATACTGTAAAATCAAGTAACATTATTCAAACTATATGAGGTTTTATCATTTCTCTTTACTCCCTCAGGCAGCTTAATCGAAAAGCTTGGGAGTACTGAAGGGCATTGATACTTTCATTTTGCAGTTAGAACTTAAAGAAAGGAAAATATAATATTTCCTTTCTGAAATTTTTAGGATAAATATTTTCATTTTAATGTATCATTATTTTCTGATGCTGACTTAAGTTAACATGACTCACTCACTGGCTAGCTCATTATAAAGGAAAAATACTGAATGTAAAAACTTATTTCTACAAGCCTAGAAAAAACACATAGTGTTAAATGGGTATGTTATTAAATTTCAAAATGAATGCTAAAAATTGTTTGTCATGAAAAATATAACAATCTAAAAACAAATATATATCTAATGCTGACTGACAATGACTATAATGATGACTAAAGGAGACAGTATAATATGAGTCATTATTTGTGCAGAAATGTCATTCGTACATCAATTGCAGATTATTAATACCATATTTAGCCTATATGACCAAAACTGGTCATTTATCATACAGATCTTAATAAATCTAAAACTGAAATTTGAGCCATAGCATAACATCCCCCCCATCCCCGACTCAAAAAAAGGATCAACATCAAAAAGCAAATATTTGTATAAATAAAAAAAAATAGAACACAACATTTTAACTCATATACAAAATTTGCATAAGATTTCTTTTGACAATGAGTTTGCTAAATCATCTTCCAAAAGTTAAACCTATCAATCTTTTATTTAGTGAGATAATCCCTCAAAAGTTAAATCTATCAATCTTTTATAAAGATAGATAATCCCTCAAAAGTTAAACCTATCAATCTTTTATTTAGTGAGATAATCCCTCAAAAACAAATCATCAAATCATAAACAACATCTCATACATAACAAATACAAATCTATTTAATAAATAAGTCCATTGCTCAAACTCTTGATTAGCCTAAAACTTGAGAGACACTGGTATCCAAAATACATCTAAAGTACAATATAGTCTTAAACAGTAGACAGATAATTGTCATTATAATGCGTCAAGCTTTTAATGGTCTACAAGTCTGTTGGGAAAATTTCTTTTTCAAAATGAAAATAATGAGACGTACAGTCTGTAAGGAATATAACTTAGCCCTCTTCTGATATGACGATAAAAACGATGTGATGTATGCAAGCTTCTGTCAGGAAGAAAAGACTTCATCCTGCTGAGATAGCTGTGTCTCTAACTGTTTGACTTTTTCTGCCAGAACTTGGGAAGCTATTTTCTGGTGGGCGTATGCTTCATTTCTCTCATGCAGCTGTAAAATGATACATAATATAGTCTTCATTGTGTTGTGAGTTTGCTGTCTTATTGATGTATACATTAAATGTTCTTTTCTTATATTTGTAAATATCACATAATTCTGATTAAAACAAAGTATGAAAATTTAAAGATATGTAACCATCACAAATCATTCAGAAAAGTATGTCAAATGAACATATAACATGGGAGAGAACTCCTGATAGATTGTCTTTCATTCAAAATTTAAGTCAATTACTGTTAAATAGGATCTGCATGTAAATTTTGTCAAATACACACAGAGGTCTTTTTATAAAAATGTCTGTCAAGCCAAGAACAGGTTGATATTGCACCTGTCTTTATCATATAATAACTAAGATGTAAGTTTACAATGAACCTCAAGTCAACAACAAAAAAATATCCTTGTCAAAGTATTCAATGTTAAAGGGATTTTCTGTACTCTGTTTCCTTTTTTATTTGCTAATGAGCCATAAATTCTTTAAAAGACAACTTACAATTTGTGTAAGAACAAGAACTAATTCTCTGTCTGTCAATGGTCTGTTATCTACTTCACCATTTTCTAAACATACACCCAATTTAGAATTAGAAACTGTACGTCTCATTAGATCATCTGAAGAAGAAATAATATTAACATATATGTTAGCTGTATACAGTGTCCAACGCAATCAAGAAGTAGAATTTACTGAAGTTCCTCTATAATATTCCTTATTAGCAAAAACAAACCAAATATTATAGTTTTCTGTTGTAATGTTATTTTTATTCTAGTGTGCAAATAATACAATCATATTATGAAATAAGTTACTGAATTTACTAACATTTCTTAAACAGCAAAATAAGCATTCTGATGACTTTAAAACACTTTACAAACTGGTTTCCAATATAAGAGTACTTGCCATCATTTAATGTTTCCAACAGGAACCTGAATACAGCTTTAGCTCTCTCTAGCTTGTTCATCCCTGGTACTGCCATTGAAGTTAGCTGAGATAGGAAGACTTTATTTTTTTGTAATTGTTCCTCAAAAGCCTGTCTATATGCGTCTACTGTTAACATCACTTCTTTCTTTCTTTTCTTGTGAGATTCTACCTGTTATAGTATTGAAAATATGAATAAAAGAACCTCCATGAGACAGAAACCCAACAATAACCGTTTATAGACATCTTGAGTGTAACATACATACAATCTTCAACAATAGTAATGTGTTTAAGCAATATTTCAAGTTCTACATTGTTCCATGTCTATATTATTTCAAGTTCTACATTGTTCCATGTCTATATTATTTCAAGTTCTATATTGTTCCATGTCTATATTATTTCAAGTTCTACATTGTTCCATGTCTATATTATTTCAAGTTCTACATTGTTCCATGTCTATATTATTTCAAGTTCTATATTGTTCCATGTCTATATTATTTCAAGTTCTACATTGTTCCATGTCTATATTATTTCAAGTTCTACATTGTTCCATGTCTATATTATTTCAAGTTCTACATTGTTCCATGTCTATATTATTTCAAGTTCTATATTGTTCCATGTCTATATTATTTCAAGTTCTACATTGTTCCATGTCTATATTATTTCAAGTTCTACATTGTTCCATGTCTATATTATTTCAAGTTCTACATTGTTCCATGTCTATATTATTTCAAGTTCTATATTGTTCCATGTCTATATTATTTCAAGTTCTACATTGTTCCATGTCTATATTATTTCAAGTTCTACATTGTTCCATGTCTATATTATTTCAAGTTCTATATTGTTCCATGTCTATATTATTTCAAGTTCTACATTGTTCCATGTCTATATTATTTCAAGTTCTATATTGTTCCATGTCTATATTATTTCAAGTTCTACATTGTTCCATGTCTATATTATTTCAAGTTCTATATTGTTCCATGTCTATATTATTTCAAGTTCTACATTGTTCCATGTCTATATTAGACCTGAATAAATTATAATAAATCAAACCTTTCAAATCAAATCAAATTCAGAAATGAAATAATACAACAACCAAAAAATTCCCCAAATTGGGACATGAGAATGAACATATGGTGAGGTTTAATTAGTTTTTATTATTATGAATCCCTCATATCAAAATGAAATGATGAAAAAAAACGTATAAACTGATCCTTGGCCATTATCCATCTGTACACTCCAAAAAAACATGTTTAGCCCCACAGAACATCAACTAAGTATATTTTTGCAGCAACAAATGTTACCCATGTTTCTCTAGTGGGACCAGAGTCTTTTTTCTATTGACTTGATAATACACAATATTAACCTTTTCTTTATATATCCTTATTAAACTCTAGATCTCAGATAAGGTAACTCAGATTTAAATCTTGACACTTCTTGGCAGACCCATTTTTTTCAGGGGAAGTAACTCTACATTATCATACCTGAGATTTTAATCTTGACACTTCTTGTCTTAAGTGAGCTGCTGCATGGGCACACCCACATGGTTCAGGGGAAGTAACTCTACACTATCATACCTGAGATTTTAATCTTGACACTTCTTGTCTTAAGTGAGCTGCTGCATGGGCACACCCACATGGTTCAGGGGAAGTAACTCTACACTATCATACCTGAGATTTTAATCTTGACACTTCTTGTCTTAAGTGAGCTGCTGCATGGGCACACCCACATGGTTCAGGGGAAGTAACTCTACATTTACAAGCTCCCAAAACTGCAATCTAAAGAGAAGTAAAACCTTTTAATTATAAAAGCTCTCAAAGCTTAACTTTTTAATTAATTTTAATATGCCTTATTTACGATTGTTAAAGAGAAGGTTTAGGTGTAATACCACCAAATCATGGTACGTCACATCCGGTTGCATACGAAAGTAGGCCTAAAAAAATATTCCCTTGAATTTGACAGTTGTAGAAAATTAACCCTGCATTTCAATGCACTTAAATTTTTCTGAGTCGTAAATATGTATGTTGGATGTCTGAAAGCATCATTCTTTTTTTATTTGATGGTCTTATAAAATATTTTGGAACGTTAAGGTTACATAGTTACCAAAGCAGGTAAGCAGTAAATAACAGTGTAAAAATTGGGTTGTTTACTTCCGGCGGTGGTTACTTTCTTATATGCAATGAAATGTAGTGTGAAATTTTCACTGTATCACTGGAAAGGATTGAACTTTACACATGCAAAGTTTTTCTTTGGTTGAAATAAAGGTAAATACTGTACAATTTTTTTTAAAGTGCCAATTTAACAAAGACTAATAGGGACAAATCAATGGTGGTATTACACCTATAAGGCAACATTCTTAGATCTACATTTTTAAATCAACAAGTATCATAATTCGAGGAAATAGTATCCTTCAAAATTTAACAAAACATCATTTTGTCAGATATCAGTAGTTATATTAGTCTTACATATAAGGGCTTAAACCTCTTGCAAAAACTTCAAAAATAGCCTCATGTTAAGATCTTGTCATTAATATCAAGTTACAAGTCAAAGGGTAACACAGAAAGATATTTTGCAAAACAATGCCTTTTCATGCGTCTATTCTTAACTTCTCCTTTCCATGATTTATATATTGTTGTCTATTTTTAGGTATATGAACTATGTACATGTGATGAACTACCAATAAATATGTTACCTCTGCTGAACTATAGTTGCTATAGTGATCATCTGAGGACCTGCTACAAGTTTTCATGTATCGCTCTCTTTCTTTTACATCTAGTAGGGCCAATAACTCATCTCTCTCTCTGCTTAAACCTGGTAATAAAGGTCAATCACTGAGATCATAATGTGTTTCCCTTTTCAAAAACAATTTTAGCCAGAATCCCTGTTTTGAGATCTTACATAAAATATTAAGGAATACCTATTCTAGATTTTCACAAAACAATCTTGAACTCTACATTTTAGTTTCAACTTTTATTTAGACCATATGCTCCATGATATCTTATATCCTTATGAGATTGATATTCAAACTTCTCACATTTCATATGAAAACAGAAAAGAATTGGTGTCAGATTGCAATTAGTTACTCTGCTATCTTGTCCGTTCATTTTTAAGAATTCCTTTTAAAACCTATACTGTAAATTCCTACCTTTATTCTGTGCGGCCACTTTCTGTAAAGCCTTGTTTTTCTCCTCCAGCACAGAGGTTAAAGAGGAATTCTCTCTACATACACTGAATTAATAAAAAACTATATACAAAAATAGTTATAACATATGGAATACAAAAGCTTTATAACATTTTTCAAAACCACTAAAAATTACATTCTAAAAGCAGTTCTCCTATGAAAGAAAATTTAGAATTATAAAATAATAGATCTCCTAAATAAATCAGTAAACAAGAGTATGTGTTCATAGGACACACTGTGAAACTTGCAATGTCATTTTTTTTTATGTTTCAACCAATTTCTAATTTGATTTTTATATTTTTTTTTAATCAAATCAAGACCATATGTCCTAGCCAAGAAATAATCTGTGAACCTGCATTCTTTCCTTCATTTTTCTTCTCATCTTCTCAATGAAACACAATATTAATGCCAAAATCAAAGAGCTGAAAGCTCTGAGGCAAATGACGCCACTGCCTCTAATATTGGGATATTTTTTTATGCAAGTCTTGATTTTCACATACCGTAATAAGTTGAACATTGCAACATGTCTCATAAGGCCACACCAATTTAATTCCTTGTTCGACGGACCCCGCCCGCACCTATTTTTTTAAAAACAGATTTTTTTTATTTTTATTATATTCCCGCTTCCCGCATCCGATAATGTAATCATGTCCATTTCTTGCACCCTTTTTTTTGTAAATATTATAAAAAGATTTCAACATTTGTTTTTAAAATCACAGTAAACCTTTATATAACGATTTTCAACCTATAAGCACCCAACAGCACAGTAAATATCTGTGAGAATATTTGTTTCAGCATGAAACTAATTTATTTCAAGTGGGAGTGCTCCGAAATAAATATATATATTAGCGGAAATACCTATACAGAACAAAACATTGGTTACTTTCCCCTTGACTTATATTCCCTATCAAAAAATGTTCGTTGTTAAAATAAAGTACATGTACAAAGAACTTCTGAAGGATTTGCCTTCAACTGCAATTATAATGTATGCTGACGGTCATACCCGCTGCAGGTTTGTGCACCTGTCCTGATTGATTCAGGGGCCTGTCGTTCAGCAGTTATCGTTTGTTGATGTGGTTCATTGGTGATGATTGGTATTTTCCCGTTTGGAAATATGAATTGGATCGTTGGTTTTCCTGTTCGAATTGTGTACAATACTAAGTTGTGGTCCCTTATAGCTTGTCTGGATCAAAGATCTGTATAAAAAGCTGTACTTTGACCTAATGTATGTTTGTTATTATCAGGTTATCCCTCAGACAAGGGCATTGAACACTGCTGAAGGGGTCATTTTACCATGTTTACTGTTGTAGAAAAGAAAATAGAAATACTAAGGATTTGTATAGTGCTACTATACAAAACCTTTGAAAACTTAGAATTTTCTACTCAAAAAGAGGAGAAATACATTATATTTTATAAATGTTTTAAACAACTTTTCTAAAAGAGGGGTCCACTTATTTTAAACAATATTAAAAGTAAATGTGTTAACATGGTTAAAGTCCAGGAATATTACAAAATTCTTGAACATGTTTTGACCATTTAATACCATATAGATATTATAGTTCTTTGGGAAAATATTAGCCCTTTTGTACTAAAAGTGTTTTTACAAAAAAAATATATTTTAACTTATATTGACCCCTCATAAAAGGGATATTCATAACATTAAGGGGTTGTTCTGAACCTGATTATGACTTGAATGGAGAATTGTCTCATTGTAAGTCACACATACATAGATCAGATTTAATTATTCAATTATTTCTTGTTGAACAGGGAAAAAATACTTCATAAATTGAAGAAATGTCATGGTACAAGTAATAAATCAAGTTTTAATATACTAAGTCAAAACCTACTATTTTATGTTTACAAAAAAAAATTATAATCACGCCTTTACTTTTTAAGCTTCGCCTCAAAAATTTGCAAATTAAATATTTTTTTATCAAAATTTTCAAATCGCTCGCTCGCCCCAATTTTTGGAGTCCAAAAATCCGTAGAACAAGAAATTAAATTGGTGTGGCCTAAGCATATAATTGATATTCGTATATGAGTGTGTGAAGTGAAGATGACAACTGACTGTTTTTTTTTAATACAAATGAATAGGTCAAGAGTCAAGACTACCTAAATGATCTACAGTATCCAATGACTACTGGCTGTTGTTTTTTTTTTTGTACAAATAAATAGGTCAAGACTACCTGAATTATCTACAGTATCCAATGACTACTGTCTGGTTTTTTTGTACAGATAAATAGGTCAAGAATATTGGAATTATATACAATATCCAATGATTACTAGCTGTTCTTTTGTACTAATAAATAGGTCAAGACTATCTATATTATTTACAATATCCAATGACTACTGGCTGTTCTTTTGTACGTACTAAATAAAGACTACCTGAATGATCTAAAGTATTCTAAGTAATGTGTATTTTTTTTCTTGAAATTACATTTTTCTAAATCAAGAATACAGACTACCAGTATCCTTTCAAACCCAAATGATTATGAAGAGCTTGTTGTAATAAGCTCTTATACCCCACTAGTCCTAACACATGACTTCACATTCTTATTCAATTTTTAACGTTTTTATACTGATATTTTCATTTTTTTTAAATTTTTGAATGCAAAGTGTGACACATTGACAGTAAAAATCAAAGAGCAGATTGCTCTGAGGGATACGATTGCCGTTGTTTCATTGACACATGTACATGTATACATGTAGCTGGATAATATTATTTTCAAAACTAATTCAACTGTACGTTTAAAATAGTTACAAAATAGCCAATCACGGATAAAAGTGTATGAACAATGTAATCAGGCCTATGTTTTATTTTTGTACTATCAATTCCAAGTTTACTTTCCACAGCAGTCACTGAGACTCAGACTCACAGGCACTTGTTTCTATCCATTGAAAGATCCACTATCAACGTATATTTACTCGTAAATATACGTTGATAGTGGGTCTTCAAATGGATAGAAACAATTGCCTGTGCTCAGACCACAGGAGTTTGAAATCCTATCAATAAGGGGGTAAAAATATACCAAATTCGACTATCACAGTAGAGCTTCTCTCGCTTCTCTCTTCGATGTGCTCAGACTGAGAGAAGGTATTTCACTTCATATCTTATCACCTATTTTCCTACATTAATTCTAGGAGGAACCCCATTCCTAACTCTTTAAATATTTAATTTCCTTTGGGTCAGTGATCATGACTCCTTTCCGTACACATTTATCGGTTTAAAATGCGATCGTTTTTAATACGACGTTTATTGACAGAACGAGCTAATACTCGACGTGTTGTTTTGAATTAGAATTCACGGAAGTTACTTCCGGAAGGGAGACAACTCGAAACGATAATATGGAAGACTCCATTTTGTCTGAAGGGGTGTTCTACGATGAGGACAACATTTATTTTAATTTAAATGATGCATATGATTTAAAATTATGCAACAACAATAACCTTCAACAGCAGAAATACATAGAAAAGATCCCATGAGTTATAAATTAATTAATTGAGTGGAGAATCCACAGCAACCATTCAATCTAAAACCCCTTGAAGTCAAGAAAACTATACGCATGCGCATAATTTCCAAAACAAACCCTGGAGCAAGAACGTATATTAAATGTTTATTAAATGACCTAGATGGTTCTCTATTTCTTTATGGAAGTACAATCTCAAATATCAGTTTCATAACGGTAACATATAAGAAAAACTCCACTTCAGTTCTTAAATGACGGAAATAGATTTATCGGAATTCAGAGAACTCTCGCATTTTATCAAAACTGGGAATTCCCTCTGACGTGTTTCTAAATTTATAAAAATACTAAATATAAATACTGCTTAATTCTGATTTTCCGTGTTGTTTAAAACACGCATATAAGTCAAGGGAATTATAAAACATGGAAGATTATGAAAAGAACATTATAGGAAACTTGTTGAAGTTCAATCCCTTTGTTTGTTTTTACCTTTTAAAGCAAGACAATCATAAGAATCTGAAATGTTCTTTAATGTTTAGAATAAAACGATTGACGTGAGGGCAATGCTCTGAGCCACCGGTATAAGTCTACAGATTGCTTGAAAGTAATCGTATCCCAAAAAATTATCAGAACTGTAAATAGAAATAGTTAATAATGCTCCTGAGGTCATATGTTATAGGATTAATTACTCACATACTTATTAAATAAGTTACTAGTAACATACACAAACCTAGTTATTTCTGTTACTTGAAGCAAATTCTACTTCTGTACATTTACACAATATTGTTAAACTTGTTTTATTTCACATTGAAGATTAGACAAATAGGGACACTCCTTTGATTTTTTTACTTCATGTCAGTCAGGTCCCTTTATATGAAACTTGAGACCACTTCTCTGCCATATTGATATTTTATAACAACTCTGCCCATGACCCATCTAATTTGATATTCATTCTTAAACCATATATCATAGTAAGCTATTTTTTTTATTTTACACTAATCCACAATCTTTCATGTTAAATTTTGTCTCCTTTTAAGTTTATGCCATTGAACCATCATGGTATTAAACACAATTCCAAGTAATTATGCTGTTATAGAGGGTCACCATATATTCATCTTGGGTGGCATTCCAGTTATTGAAATTTGTGTCAGATTGGATAATGAACTAGATCTTTAGGAATTGATCTCATAATTTAATATGGAGCTATCGTATGCGACCCCTACTCGGTAACAGAAATAAACATGTCAAGCGGCAAAATTTATCACCAGAGATTACAGGTCAAAAGAGGAAGGATACGTCTCCAAAATGCTTGCCAAACTGGAACTACAACAAGATCTCTAGACAAGGAGAAACAAGGCGTTGAAGCCAAAGTTAGTATTTATGCACAAAGAAGTTGAGGGGCTGATTCACGCTACTGAACCAGACGAATTCCTCTTAAAAGCATGTCCGAAGAGAACCATATTTGCCAAAAAATTCAAAGAATACCACGAAACAATTATTGTGGATAAGCAAGTAAAGAATAACTCTTACTGTGAGTGTATTGACATTCCGCCAAGTAAAACAATAATAAGGTACAAGTCAAATCGGCACCTGGTCAAATCGGCACCAATAGAAAAAGTAAAATCTGCACCTGGTTAAATCGACATCTAGTCAAATCGGCACCTATTTAAAGTCAATTAGGCATCCAATAATATATATAAATAATTCAACCCTTAAAAATGTGAATAAACATGATAAAATTAGGTTAATATTTCTGGCCAACCCCTTCCTTATCTAACTCTTCTTGGGTAAATACTGTAAAATTTCTGGACAACCCATTCCTTATTTCTACTGTTTTTGCTTAAAATACTGTTAAAAATATATATTAAACAAATCTAACATGGGTGCCGAATTAACTATATCAAGTGCTTATTTAACCAGGTGCCAATTTGACTAGATGCCGATTTGACTATACCGGGTGCCGAATTGACCAGGTGCCGATTTAACCAAGTGCCGATTTGACTAGAATTCCGTAAGACAGTGATCGTGCCGAATCAGCTAGACGACACTGTTGTGCACACATCAAACGTAGAGAGCTTCAAATCTGTTCTCCCGTCCCGCCAATAAAACCGTTGTATTAAAGCCAGCATTGATATCGACAATTTAATCACATGTCATACAGATACAGTAAACAAAGATTGAGTCGGATTTCCGGTACTTCGATCTGTCTTATAACAAGTAGAAAGTGGACCAACACGGACACATTATATTTTCTTATAAAAAAAAGGCAGTTGTTTGTAAAAAGAAAAGACTATCATGTTTTCCCCGATTAATTATATATCTTTAATGTTTTAACAATGTTTTAGTTTTACTTCACATAATCAATAAAGTTATAAAAATAGATTTTTGAGTATCTTAACAACATTGGTTGGTACACTTCGATCTTTTTGGTAATAAGAAGGACCGGAGGTATGTAAACTGGTTCCCTGATTACTACACAAAAATGATGACAAGCAAATTCCAGTTTGTATGTGAAATAGTAAATACAAAACCAAGCGCGGTAGACGGAGAAATGTAATGGAAACTAAAAACGAACCAAGCACAGTAGACAGAGAAATGTAATGGAAGTTCAGTTCACTAGTATTGGAAACATGCCGCTGAAAGCTTGACTGTTGTCTAATAATACCTACTTGTCAAATCTCTCGGCCCATATTGCCTGACTGTTCTCTAATGATACCTCCTTTTGGTCCAACTCAAAGTGCAGCTTATTTACTTCCTAAAAGAATTATGATGTACTGTTTGAAAAAATCAAATTGCTTTGTTCATTATCTTTACTAAGTTTTTCAATATTTTTTAACATGCTGGTATTAAAACGCCTTTATAATATAATTTTAAACTGTACTGTTGTTTCTTCAAGTTCTTTTGAAAGACAAAAATCGAAAAAGACATTTAAAAATGGATTAAATACTAAGACTTCTATTTTTATAAACATATAGTACCATAATAATATCAAACAATTTACCTGCTCTAATGAATGATTATATTTGTAAGTTTTCTTCTTCTGTACTTCCCTAAAGTCCTGAAGCTTTTTAGACTAAAACACAAAATATAATTATGATCATACCACTGTACAAGTCTTAGTCCCTTATTTGGTTAAATCAGATAAGTTCTTCTCTGTTTAAAAAACCAGCCTGTTTCAAAGGAGAAATAACAGGGAACTGAGTCCCTGCATGGTTAAGGTAGTCGAGCAACATTTAATAAAAAAAAAAGATTTTTAAGGTGACTACAATTACAAAAATGATTTTTTTAAAGTAAATAAATTTTCTACCCTATACATATTGCATCTAAAAATTGACCTTAAGTTGTGCACCTCTAATAAAGATTTGTTTTAATAAGATCTTTATGAATGTGAAACTGACTGCAGATTATTAAACATGTCAGAATTTTATCAACAAGATTTGTAACTGTATCTTATATCAACTTTGTTAAGAATTTACCTGCTCTCTTAATATTGCAATTGCTTTATATTTGGCATCCAGTCTATTCTGATAAACTTCTATTTCACTTTTAAGTTCTTCAACTTCCTGAAAATACAATATAAAATTGTGCTGGTAGCCTAGTGAATGACAAATTACAATGTCATTTTAATATGATAAATAAAATGTCCAACTTTTGATTTGAAGTACACCTTCTCATACCTGTCAAGCCTGCAATGTGATGATCTTACATCTCACTGTAACTAAAATATGAACTTGGCTCAGAACCATATCAGTGAATCAAGAGAAAAGGCTTGCTTGATATTGACTTACTTTATATTCTGGGTTTTACTTTTACGACACGTGTCTAGATAGGCAAATGAGGTTTTTGAGCACATAAACTGAGTTTAATCCTGTTTTTTTTCAGATTAGTCAGGTGTTGGTTGTTGGTTTGATCTGTTAGCCCATTTTAATCCTGTAATTTGTCACCCTATATGCTTATGTATTTTTTATTGTTATTGTGCAGAAACACCTTTATCCAGTCAAGTGTGTGTGGTTGGTGTGGTATGTTATCCTCTCATGAAAATGCCTCCATTAACTTACTTCTTCAGCTGTTTTAAGTTTTCTTTCTATTTCTTCTTTTCCAATCTTCTTTAACAAATCTGAAAATAATAAATAATATAAGAATGAATTCTAGTTTTACTATGAGGCCATGATATTTTATAGGCTGGATCATTAGATAGATTTTTTTAAACAAGATACACAGAGAATGATTGTAGCCAAGTTTTATTCAAATTGTACTATAGTTTCAGAGCAGAAAGTTTTGTAAAAGTTAAATGACAAAAGAACTCCAACACAGGACACCAATCGATCGTGAAAGCTCAATTGGCCTATGGGCCGGGTGAGCTCAAATTTGACCAACTTTAAGGAAAGAAGTAAGACATGATGCTGTAATAGTTTCAATAGGTTATAACTGGTTTAAATCTAAGATCAACTTACAAATCACATGAATGTGACATTGAATCCCTTCTCTTAATTTTATGATTCTTTTAAACAAAATTGATGGATAAAATGCATGCTCAAGTGTCTTGTCATTATTCTAACTCAGGTTAATGAAAACAACTTAGGTTTTATCCATGATTTATGAGCATGATTTCAAATAATTTACATCTAAAGTAGTTTTTTATCAACTACTTTACATCTTAATTTCTTTTTAGAAACATGTTTTTACAGTAGTCTTTATATTACTTATCACAGGGCCGTAACTACATTGAGGCAAATGAGGCAAATGCCTCACGCCGGAAATTAAAAAAAAATTAAAAAATTAAAAAAAAGATTGTCTTCATATCAAATTGTTTTCACAGAAAGTGTCTTACAAGAGGCAAGTTCTATTCACTCCTTGATGTCGCCCCTGCATTTTTTTCGTGATCCATGTTTCTATTTTACTTTTGGTTTTCAGAGTTGATGGTCTATTGTTTGTACTTCTGTGTCTCGGGTTTGTATTTGTTCTTTTATTGTCCTACTTTATGACTATAGTCTGAGTGTGGATTTTCATTTGTAAACGTGTGGAATGTTGAATGTCTGATGTCCAGATATTGTGTGGGAAAATATTTTAAGAATATGCTCTACGACAAAAATTGTTGTATCTGCATGGATAATTGAACTTATCAAAGAATACAAACCTGTCTTATTTGTATATAAAACCACAGGTCTTGGCATATGATACAGATATTTTTTATTTATTTTTTTTCGTTGATTAAGATATTCAATTTTCTATATTAATAATACATATCTATCACTTTTGTGTGTGTGTCTCACCTAGTTTCGAGTGATTTTAACGACTTAGAGAAAATACCCAATTTTTCTTAGTATGGATAGTAAAATTGGGTATTTTCTCAGAGTCGTTTAAATCACTCGAAACTAGCTATATATAGGTGAGACATGCACAGAAGTGACAGATATGTGTTATAAATATAGAAAATTGACTATTTTAATCAACAACAAAACATAAAAAAAGATATCTGTATCATATACCCAAGCACCTATAGCTCTCATGGGTTAAATTAAAGTAAGACCACCAATTTCCCGGTATCAAATTATTTGAAAAAAAACCAACAATGTCAACAATGTATTGCTATATGACCTTTTACATTGAAGGGTTAAACTTGATTAAGTCGTGTTCAGACAGAACATAAAGGAATATGGAGTAACCTTGCACGGGACCTAATCGCACACAAAGTCAATGCATAGAAAAAATACAAATGATCAATGTTCAAAGTTTTTGTTCCTGTTCTTCAATTTGATAGTTGCTGGAGGGTCTTTAACAATGAAAGAATCATAAATATTGTAAAAAAAGTTCAAGATGGTCCCTAGAGTTGACTTGAGCAGTACTAGTACTTAAAGTATAATACTGCACTGTCACTATATTTAAATCTTGTCATAAAAAAATATCATCAAAGTCAGCACAATACAAGACAAGAGCAGACAGACTGAACCGGTATTAATGATTATGAGAAATACGATTTTTACTTTATCCTACATATTGGTCTTTTAATGTTGCCCCTAAAACCTAAAGGTCTTAAATTACAATAAATCTATGTTTTTGCTTTGAGACCAGAATATTGTCGAAAAAATAGCTAAAGATTATTTGAGTTTCAATATAAGAAAAGGTATGCTCAGAATGCACGATTTTGCGTTATTCTGGGGCCTTGTGCAACCCCCAGATCCCTCGCCAAAAATTTTCAGCTTGCTCCGCTCGGCGAATATATTTTGCCTCACTATTAAAAGAGGCTAGTTACGGCCCTGTATCATTATCATCTCTCTTTTTATCAAACCCTGACTTATCAATGTTCATATGTATATCTTTGTTAGCTGCATTATTTTATGCTGTTAAAAATGAAATGTTAAAGTAGAGTTTACAGATCAGTCTACAGTAGTGGTAGAGATGAGTAAGGACCCTGGGGCATGTACGTATAAACTGATATTTACTCCATAACACAATAAAACTTATTTCTTCCATACATGTGACCCTCTTTAAACTTTGGAGGAATTTAATGTTAAAGCTATATACCATATGATTGATTGATTGGTGTTAAACACCACTTTCAGCACTATTGGTAAATTTCACAGTTTTTATAGACGAAGGAAGCAGAGGTGCTTGGGAGATTTACCAACCTTCGCCAGGAAACTAACAATTCTAGTGAATTAAGGTTTTAATTTTATATCTGTAGTGAATGTAATTGTACTTAATTCAAGGTTGTAGCTCAAACAGATGAAGTCAGTTCAGACTGTTTAGATTCTTCTATGAAGGCAGTTTAGATTTTATTTTTAACAAAGTTTTTTTTTTTATTATCGCACATATCTGATGAAATTTGTTTATAGTGGAGTAAAGAGTTAAGAATATAGAATATATGCACAAAATGACAAATGTCTTCCAATATTTAAATGGTTCCCTTGTTATTTATCTATTCTTCCAGAGTAACCTTCCAGTTACAGGACATTTGACTTCCCTGTAAATAGTCCCTCTCCAGAGTACCAAAATACAAGTAAGTGTGCTTTAGATGTGACATCAATGAGGCAGCAATCCAACAACATGAAAAAGACATCTTTATGTCAATTATAGAAAAGCAGATGTCATTTTCTAAATCATGTCAAGACATGTACTGCAAATTCAGAAATTGTTTGAAGTTATATATTTCCAAAATTGCCACAGAAAAGATTTTGCAAAATCATATTTTTATTTTGAAATCATTAGTAAGTGGCAATTTCTGTTTATCAAACTAATTATAAAAGCACCAAAACATTTCTGATTTAAAAGTAATTAACAAATTAAATAAAAATCTCCATAGATTGCATTCAACACTTACTTCCCTAAAGGACAAAGACATCAAGTATGAAGATAACCTACTTGAAAGGGGTATCTGTCCTGTTCATAAAGACAATGAGGGTGTACAATCGATAATAATATATATAATGTATAGATTTAAGGGGTTGAGTCATTCCTGTGTGAATAAAACAAATTTATCAACAGAAATTGATGTTATTTTAGAGGAGACCTATCTTAATTCTTCAGGGAATATAAAAGAGAAGCAACCATCCTCAATACCTTGATATTTTACTATGAACTAAAATACATTATGATTTACAGTAATATCAAGTGTAACTTTCTCCCTTTAATAAGTTTTTAAAACATATTCTTAGTATTCAAAGTATATTGAGTTGGGTAACAGGTTAACATAGTTTATATTGGAAGTACATATTTGTACTTGTGATAAAAATATCTCAATTATCAAAATTACTAATTCATCCATGAGTAAAAGTTAAATGCTGTTGTTTTATTTAGGTACACATGATATCTGCAAATCATCAAATACTATACTATTGGAGTCTTTTCAAAACAGCAGTAAACTATTGGTCAGGATCTTTAATACAAGTTAAATTCTGATACAGGAATGCAACTCCATGGTAATATGTTTTTTTAAAAGAAAATCATGTGATTTGATTTAATATTACAACTATTTTTACAAGTACAGAATACTCATCCATTTAAGGGGAGATCACTCAGGTGATTTCATTCACAATTTTAAAAGAAATGTGCATGTACCATGTGTACAGTAAATTTACCTATTTTGTTTGGTAGCAAGAAAACTATTACAATGATTTCAATTCTTTTTTATGTGGAAATAGAACTGTTTCCACAAAAACTTATAAAATCTTTTCTGATAGCACGAACATACCAGTGTTTTTTGACAAATTTGAAGACCTGCAGACAGTAGATAGAAAAATGCTTTGTGACACTGACCCACACTTTTTATAATTAATTCATCATTTTTGGGGAAAATAGCCAAATAAAAACTACATTTTGCAAAAGTAATCAAAGATCAATTGTTTTTAATTTAGACCCATCTATCTACCTTAATAACTTTGCTTGACTACATTCAAAGTAGAAATTGGCAAATGTAATCAGAAAGTTTGAATGCGATTGCATTACTGCATATAAGTGTAATTTGTCTTGGACTTGACATGACTTGATTCTAATATTTTTCGTAATCACTGTTACCTATCATTTATTAAATTTCAGAAGTTAAGGACAACAAATGGCCTCATTAGATACAACCACCAGCACAGAAGATCAAGCACATTGTGTGGTGTCAAATATTCCTAGAATTGAACAAATGAAACCATTGAGATTTGGAAACCTGGCAATGCCAAAAGAGAAGTCTATAGATATATCTGCCTGCAGAATACTTCCTGATGGGAAATATCTTATTCTTGATTGCGATTACAAAGACAGCTGCCTGCTGCTTTTCAGGAATAATGGGACTTTACTTAGAACAGTAGCAACATTCAAAGGTTCCTTGTTTGATGTTTGCTTTGTCAGAAATAATACAGTGGCTGTCACATTACAAATAAAAATAAGACAATACTGGTGGATGTGGACAAAAATGAAATTTTGGAAACAATCAAGCTTTGTCATAAATGTTGTGCCTTAGCAAGTGATGGTCAGAAGATGGTCATCAGTAGTATGGAGAAAAGCACCTTAGTAAATCTGAACGATATGTCTCAACACAATTTTAGATGGAGTCAGAGCACATCGTAATTCTTTAATCAACGGAAATATCTATGGTACTATTTATCATGAAGACAAAGTCTATTGCTACAAAAGTACTGGTGAAGTTCTGTGGACATTTCAGCACTATGACATTGATAATCCTCAGGGAATTACAGTAGACATGTATGGTTAAGTTCTGTGGACATTTCAGCACTATGACATTGATAATCCTCAGGGAATTACAGTAGACATGTATGGTTAAGTTCTGTGGACATTTCAGCACTATGACATTGATAATCCTCAGGGAATTACAGTAGACATGTATGGTTAAGTTCTGTGGACATTTCAGCACTATAACATTGATAATCCTCAGGGAATTACAGTAGACATGTATGGTTAAGTTCTGTTGACATTTCAGCACTATAACATTGATAATCCTCAGGGAATTACAGTGGACATGTATGGTTAAGTTCTGTTGACATTTCAGCACTATAACATTGATAATCCTCAGGGAATTACAGTAGACATGTATGGTTAAGTTCTGTGGACATTTCAGCACTATAACATTGATAATCCTCAGGGAATTACAGTAGACATTTCAGCACTATAACATTGATAATCCTCAGGGAATTACAGTAGACATTTCAGCACTATAACATTGATAATCCTCAGGGAATTACAGTAGACATTTCAGCACTATAACATTGATAATCCTCAGGGAATTACAGTAGACATTTCAGCACTATAACATTGATAATCCTCAGGGAATTACAGTAGACATGTATGGTTTGGTGTATTTTGTTTCCCAAGAAAACAGCAAAGTCTTTGTAGTTTTAGCAGATGGTCAAAGCAGCAGGATAATACTATCAAAAGATGAGGGAATCAAATATCCTTACGAAATACACATAAACAGAGGAAAAGAGATTATGATTGTGTCCAGTGAAGTAAAGGATGAGAGTGATAGTAAATCATATGAAACAGCTCTTGTTTATAAAATATGAAATTTATTCTTGTGCAAATTAAAGTTTCTATTCACAGTGTTTTATTTAAAAAACTAACAGCAATAAGATATTATATATATCTACAGACATGTAATAATGATGACATACACCATGTACACAGAATCTATAACATTTTCAAATATATATGTAACCTCACCTTCAAATCGATAAAGAAATTTCAATTTCAATGTTTTGCTATTCATTGATAAAAATTAAATGTAAAAGAAAAAAAAAAACCAGCTGATGGATTATTTGTTTGAAAATGTATGCATGGTCAGCTGGTGATCAGCAGTGTATGGTTTTCCTCATTTATTCTGTTTAATATTTTCCTTGTCTGCTAGTTTTTCCCTTGCTTAATCTTGATGTTGTTGATAGTATAAATCAGCTTTGTCTCCAGCTGTGGGAAACATAAGCATGGTAAGCTTTATTCAAAGTACATGGCAGCAAGAGAAATGATATGTTCTACATAACTGGTAGAGGATTCCATTTTGGATCTATATAACATGGTCCTGACAAACTTGCAACAACATGGTGACAAGCAAACATCTTTTGATTAAGATTTTATATAGAATTTTTGTAAATCATAATTTCTAATTTGTGTATCCTTAGTATTACCTAAAAATAAGATGACAAGTAAAACAAACATGATAAATCCACTGAATGCAATGGTCAATCAAAAACTACCAGAGGATCATCATGAAGCAGTACCTGCCTCATATCTAACAAAACATAAGCAAGCATAATAAATGTTTAAACTGTAACCGGAGAGCATGTTTCTACTCTACAAATTTATATCGTCACCACCAGGATTCGAACCCCGGTCGCCTGCATGACAGTCAGTGCGTTAACCCACTGAGCCAAAGAATCGATTCTCTAGCTCAGGTGATTAAGACTGGCTTTATATGTTCTACCTGTACTATGCAGGGGAAGCAACCCTGCCACACTATTCCACCACCACAAGAGTCATATCTTTATATACGACTCTAAACAACACAAACCCTTTCTATACCCCAGATAACCATCGTGGATTTTTTTGTAGGGCGCCAAATGTAACCGGAGAGCATGTTTCTACTCTACAAATTTATATCGTCACCACTGGGATTTGAACCCGGTCGCCTGTGTGACAGTCAGTGCGTTAACCTACTGAGCCAAAGAATCGATTCTCTAGCTCAGTTGATTAAGACTGGCTTTATATGTTCTACCTTTGCTAAGGAGGGGAAGCAACCTTGCTACAAAACCATCATAAATTATGATTTTTATCCTGTACCTGGGGATTTGTTCATCACTCGACTGCAGCAACCTTCACTTTGATTTTCAAGTTCACATGATGGCTGTGTATGATGTTGCACTGGAGTTTCTTCTGCAGTTTCAGTTTGTTTGATTTTGATATCTGATTTTTTCGCTTTCAGAAAGGGTAAGGTGCGATATTTATTTTGAGCAATTGGAGTGTATAATTGTGTTGATTTTTTCGATGGGATCCCCTGACAGTTATTATTATCATTAAAATCCAACCGAAGACCTCCTGGTTTTAAACCTAAGCCTAGTCCCAAGTCCCCATTTTCTTTAAAATCACTGTCATCGTCACTTAAAACAGACATAATTTAAAATCCATTTCTCATGTTTGCGTGTAAACCGGAAGTGCCTTGGAACTCATTAAGTAAACTTAAGTGCGCCAAAAAAGTATTACATGTAAGGTCTCTTCTTGGCTTTGAATTCTACAAAATAACTTCAATTAACAACTTCATTCAAATGCCCTACTTAAGAAAATTAAAGATTGTTGAAATTAGAATGCTCTTGCCTTCCTTAAAAATTGGCGGATGAATATATTCTAGGTATGAACCAAAACCTTTATTAATATTAAAGGAGTAAAAACAAAGACGGACTTTAAAACATGATAGCAAAAAGAGGGGTGGTGGTGTTGAAATATAAAAATCAACAAAGAAAAACTCTGTCCCTTTCCTTAAGCCAGGAAACTAGTCATTTGGTTGTCTTGTGTTATTTGGAGTATATAGTGGTGAATGTCGTCTGGAATACTATTCCAAATGTTTATAACGGCTGGTAGAAACGCGGCCTTTTGGGTGCCTTTTGGGTGCCTTTTGGTAATCAACAATCATGATTGAGTCATGATTCATGATTGTTTAGCATAATATAGTTTGTAAATATATAGACCCCATAGTCCTGTGGTCATGTCGATCTAGCCTCTGATTTGAAATTAATACAGAAAGATAATCAGGACAATCTCTCACTGAGGTGAAACATTTAGTGAAATTTTAACAACTTGTGTCAGTTATTACGCCGAGACTGGAGAGTTTCCAGTGGCGTAGCTTGCATGTATGCTCAGATGCTCAAGCATCCACATCATTTTGACAGGGAAAATAATATAAATAAAGATATGTTCCAGTGGCGTAGCCAGGGTTGAAATGATGTGGATGCCTTCTTTTTTGGAGTATTTAATGCAGAAAATTATATTTTTTTCAGACATTGTTCCTGTAAGCACATGTACTCCCCTAGAATCCGACACTGGTTAGAGTTATTGTTTAATTTCAAAATACCCACCAATTCATATAATTATATTTCAAACGAAATTTATTAATGTTTTCTCGATATTCTCCAAATTGAATGTAATTCATAATTGATTTATTTGATGTAAAAGTTTCCCAGCAATCTTATAAAGTTGACATCTCATAAACGGTCCCGTCACAGCGGCACTTCTGTATAAAGGAACTGAAGTATTTCCCTTTTCTAGCATTTCTAAAAAAAAACGGCCCCATCACAGCGGGACTTCGGAATATAGGAACTGAAGTGATCCAATTAACGTGTTGCAGTGGACATCATCGAAATTCCTGGTGTCCGTCCATCCGGTCTTATGTGCACTCTCATGTGTACAATTCTTGCCAGATTTTTATATCATCAGCAATGACAATTTCGAAAATAAGTCCTAAGCTTTGACCTTTTGCAATATAAATTATAACGGGCCCATTGCATTTTCTCTGAAGCTTTTATTTCTCCATTAAAAATAAAAGGAAAAGGAAAAGGAAAAACCTTATTTTTTATTAGTTATTGCCATTGTTCCTTGGTTACATAAAATATGTGCAATGCAGGGGACATATGAACTTTGTTCTTTTATTGAAAATAAGATTAATATGTGGACCTAGATAGAAACTGGAATTTACCGATAAGCCTAGGAATGATCACACTCTATTAAAGATTATTTTTTTTTTCACGTCGTCTTTCATGTCACCGGAAACGATATCAGGATATGGTGGTTTAGTTGTCAGTTATGTTGTTAGTGAGTTGTAGAAGCCATCGCTCCGCTAGGCTTAATTTCAGATGAAAGATGTCCGAGGATCTGTGCATTTTCCTCTTCACTTGCCGTAGCAGACGACGTAATCTTTTTACGAAAAAAAATCGAGAACACTTTTCTGCGATTTATCCATCTTGTTTTACTACATGAACTGAATTATTCTTAATAAAAGACCACGCATACTTCATCAGAAATAATTGGATGTTATCCTCATATCCTAACCCTTGTTACATACGGATACCTCCGAGTTTAACTGCTGCGAACACAGTGGCGTAGCTTGCATGTATGCTCAGATGCTCAAGCATCCACATCATTTTGACAGGGAAAATAATATAAATAAAGATATGTTCGCAGCAGTTAAACTCGGAGGTATCCGTATGTAACAAGGGTTAGGATATGAGGATAACATCCAATTATTTCTGATGAAGTATGCGTGGTCTTTTATTAAGAATAATTCAGTTCATGTAGTAAAACAAGATGGATAAATCGCAGAAAAGTGTTCTCGATTTTTTTTCGTAAAAAGATTACGTCGTCTGCTACGGCAAGTGAAGAGGAAAATGCACAGATCCTCGGACATCTTTCATCTGAAATTAAGCCTAGCGGAGCGATGGCTTCTACAACTCACTAACAACATAACTGACAACTAAACCACCATATCCTGATATCGTTTCCGGTGACATGAAAGACGACGTGAAAAAAAAAATAATCTTTAATAGAGTGTGATCATTCCTAGGCTTATCGGTAAATTCCAGTTTCTATCTAGGTCCACATATTAATCTTATTTTCAATAAAAGAACAAAGTTCATATGTCCCCTGCATTGCACATATTTTATGTAACCAAGGAACAATGGCAATAACTAATAAAAAATAAGGTTTTTCCTTTTCCTTTTCCTTTTATTTTTAATGGAGAAATAAAAGCTTCAGAGAAAATGCAATGGGCCCGTTATAATTTATATTGCAAAAGGTCAAAGCTTAGGACTTATTTTCGAAATTGTCATTGCTGATGATATAAAAATCTGGCAAGAATTGTACACATGAGAGTGCACATAAGACCGGATGGACGGACACCAGGAATTTCGATGATGTCCACTGCAACACGTTAATTGGATCACTTCAGTTCCTATATTCCGAAGTCCCGCTGTGATGGGGCCGTTTTTTTTTTAGAAATGCTAGAAAAGGGAAATACTTCAGTTCCTTTATACAGAAGTGCCGCTGTGACGGGACCGTTTATGAGATGTCAACTTTATAAGATTGCTGGGAAACTTTTACATCAAATAAATCAATTATGAATTACATTCAATTTGGAGAATATCGAGAAAACATTAATAAATTTCGTTTGAAATATAATTATATGAATTGGTGGGTATTTTGAAATTAAACAATAACTCTAACCAGTGTCGGATTCTAGGGGAGTACATGTGCTTACAGGAACAATGTCTGAAAAAAAATATAATTTTCTGCATTAAATACTCCAAAAAAGAAGGCATCCACATCATTTCAACCCTGGCTACGCCACTGGTTTCTCAACCTGTTTCATCGGTACAGCAACTGTATTTTTTCGCTATACTTAATTTATAAATTTTGTCATGTCTCTGTTCTTTTTATTTTGGCACTCCATTAAATATTATATCTTCTTTATATTATAGTAACTCAGTTGGGCCAAATAAAATTCATCCCACCTACATTTTAAACATTTTTGTAATTTCTACTTTTTATCTTCTATTAGGATTTTAACACAAAAGAAAGATGTGTAGTGATGGGTAGATTGTTATTCAAGTGTTTGGAACTGTTGTGAGAGCGGGGACAGGACCTTTTTCGGGACGTCGGGATCGGATGTTTTTAATCAATAATCAAAGTGAAATAGTGAAATAATAACTCGCTTTTAGCAGCCAAAATGGTCCAACTTTGTCATATTAAGCTAAATAACATTGATAATGATTTATTCATTTGCAAGTGAATAATTCGACCTCATTAAATCCGTAATTCATGTGAACTTCAATTTAACCCCTTAACTAGAGATGGACTACGCATGCATTGCACGTGTATTGGTTATCTAAATGAGAAGAATGTCAATATTGAAATTAGTGAAACAAAGATAAAATCATTTGGTTACTGATTCTATCCACCTAAAATCTTTCTTTTTCAGGTAAAAACGATGAGAAACATATATTTTGAATCTATAAAATTAGATTAAACAGACCTATTAAAATCCAATTGCACGAGTTGGCTTGATCTATTTATATCTATATTTATGTTTACATCGCTTATACGGTCATCTGAGGTCAACTCGATAGTTTATTAAAAGGCATCTAGACTAAAATACGCACGAAACGACCCTACTTATTATCGACCCTATGCTCTGTAAGTTCTTTAATTTATACTTTTGATAGTTTGGATAAATCTACATTTTTATAAATAAAATATGAGAATTTAACAGCTAGTGCCCTAGTAGTTTCTTTGGTCCTTGTGTTTCTCATAAACTTGTGATATTGAAAGTCGATCTGAGAGATTCAGAATTCATGAACCAACATTAAAAAGTAATATTTTGTTAAAGGTTTCATAACATGTAATAATCGTAGATTGAAGCTCCATTATAGATATGATATGCAATTCTCCCTACTGAAACCCCAGTAGGTAGGTCGATCTGTTCACTATTACGATATTTTTAATGTTGTCTGATACATATTTAAGTGGTAAACAAACTTTCAATAACATGATCCGAGTCATTGACTATATATAACATGTATAAAGAGTGCATTTCTTTCTAACCTAAATTTTGTAAACGTTGTGTGGCGTTTGTTATCGTTTGCTAAACGCTACAAAAGTAGAAAAAATACATCGCTTAATCAGTGTTACTGACCCTGTTTGAACTTTCAATAATGCATGCACATGTTGTTGGTAAACAGACTTATTACGCGATTATAAATCGGTTCCTTCAACTGTTCAACCAAGTTGAACATAGTAATAAATCTCAAGACTCTTTACATCTCGTTTTATTACTATTTCATAACTATGAAAGTTTGTTGCCTATAATTAAGATTATTACTAAAAGAGTGTTTCTGGATTTTTTGCTTTAATACTGTTAAAGCATGGGTCCCTTTTCAAAAGTCTCACAACTATTGCCTTGATTTTAGCAAGTTATTCTTTTATAATTTGTTACGTTTATACGATATGATAGGCACTAGGGCGAAGATTTCACTGCATTGTTTGTCTTTCTGCAGATTGTTCCAATGTTTTCTTTCAATTTTACTAAAATTCAAAGTTGAATTAAGAAACAATTAAATGTGGCGTTTGTACTAAAAAAACGATGAACGACAAACGGTAGACGCATTTTTAGAGAGTGCAAAGTTTATGTAACCTTTGCAAACGAATGTTAGAAAGAAATGATTAAAACATGTGCGCGCTTAGCTGATTGCCTCGTTTGTGTTAGAAATAAATGCACTGAAAGTCTTGTTGATAAATGTGCACATCTAACTCTCCTATATTGACCATAATATCTCCAAACTGGCACTTTTGAAGCATCCCAACCTAATATCTCCAAATTAAGCCTTGTTAAATACCACAATAGTATCAAATGTGAAAGAAGAACATTTACATGTTCGAGAAAGAAAAAAAAATCAACACAAATTTAAATTTTAGCAAATTTGAAAACAAAACAACACTTTGACCACAGCATACCATTGACTGATTTATCAACTAATTAGATACATATTATAATAGGTGCAAGACCTTAACTTGGTTTCTTTGATTATTTTCTCGTTGTAAATATTGGTTAACCTAGGTATTTAAAAAACGCATTTAAAATACCATTGTCAACCTGTGTTCTATGAACTGACGACATCTAATTATAAAATAAAAAAATATTCCAAGAGTTCATTTGTGGAAGAAATAATTGAAAATAAAATATGAACTATTAGTGCCAAAAAAAAATCATGTGTTAGAATTCATAGTAATCTCATTTTATTTTTCTTTCTGTCTTATTTTAATAATAGTAACCTTGACCTGCCAGTCTCAAAATCAGTTATAGGCTTGTGTCCATGTGTTATATTTTCATTTTAATCCATCTTCTCTAGCCAATGGTTACGATCTAGTCCATCCACTCCAGGAGGATGTTGGACCACAACCCTTGGTTAGCGAAGATGATTTAAATCAAGCTAGGAAAACTCACACAACTATCCGTAAAGCAATTTTTCATAAAAAAATCTATTTTTAGTTTTATTGACCACGACCTTAAACATATTGACCCACTAGTTAGTAGGCTTCCCCTCTATGCTCTATATTTGTCATCTTTGAAGTTTACTTCAAACTAAGTTGAAAGGAAACTCAAGCTATTACCCGGAAATCATGTCTAAAATACTCGATTTGAAGCAATCATGACATTGACCTTTGACTTGTCGACCACGCACTAAATATATGCATCTTCACTTTCCCAATATCTAGCTTCCATCGAAATTAAGTTGCATACCAATCAAACAAGGATAACTCAAATTATAATCCGGTAAATTTTGTTGGTTTATTTTTACGGCAAAATTAAAAGGCTTCTTTCCCTGCCATTTATCTTCAAAACGACAAAAAAATAATATATAAACAAACATTTACCATGACACAATAACACAATGACGGGATGTATAAGTATATATCCACATCACTTGCAAGAAAGAAACACAAAAAGGCACACAGACAAACCACATCAGAAAAAACGAAAGACAAGAATACAGAAATTATCATAGAACAATAACAAAATGATGGGATGTACAAATACAGAGCCACGTCACATACAAGAACCAAACACAAAAAGGCACACAGACAAAGCACACAAACCAAAACGAGACAAGAATACAGAAATTATCATAGAACAATAACAAAATGATGGGATGTACAAATACAGAGCCACGTCACATACAAGAACCAAACACAAAAAGGCACACAGACAAAGCACACTAACCAAAACGAAAGACAAGAATACAAAACTTCATAGAAACAGTAAATGTTATATTCATAAAGACAAATAAAAGAATACTATAACACGTTATTCAGATGATGAACAACGTCGGTACTCAGAATTTATATTTGAAGACCATCGTGGAGACCATTTGTCTTAGACACACGGATGAAAGAACGGGTAGGCTACCCAAATATCTTTAATATTTTGGATCATTATGTTCATTGAGCATTTTATGTTATATATGCGATCATTTTGCAGTATTTGTTTTGTATTATTTTGATACTGTTACAAAAAATGTTTGTAAAGTGCCGGCTAAATGTAAAGAAGACAATAACATTATTTGGAGTGGAAATAGTATCCATTCATGCACAGTTTTCAAATTGCAAGGAGGTATTTGCAAACAAAATCAACAGTGTTTTGAAGGGACACTAGCTGCAAATTCGTGTTTATCGATTCTCATATTAGATTTATAACAATAATAAAAAACAGTCATCCATATTACAAAAAGTCTAAAATAAACAATTACAGGACATGAGCTCGATAAAATGTTTCTTCATTTCGTGTGTAATTTAGTCTAGACGCCATGCATCTAATTATAACTATCGAGTTGACCTCCAAAGACCATGATGGTCCTAAAAGCGATATAAACATAGATATAGATATAATAGAATGTGAGCTCGTGTAATTGGATTTTTCTAGGTCTTTTTAATAATTTCATATTTTAGATTTTAAAAAAATATGATTGTTTTGTAGATTAAATCAGTCAATCAAATGATTTACCTTATTTTCTTATTCATGCCCTCAAACGCAAATAAAGTACAAAAACTCAAACACATGTCTATGGGAAACAGCTCGCCTAGACGAGTGCAGCAAAGTTTTATTATCAAATAATTCAACTGCCCTCAAATCACTTTGCCAGCACAATAAGGCCGCTGCAGCATACATGTCTAACAAACATATCTACAATGAAAAATAATGAAATAGAATCTTTCATATCACAAAACCATAATTTCATAATGTTAATAAGACTGAGCTTCGAATGGTCAAGCTATGAAAATGTATTTTCAATGTTAACTTTTACCGCGAATGACCAGTCCGTACTATCATACATTGTATTGATAACAAAATTGAAGATGAATTTCATTTTATATGTGAGTGCAACCTCTATTAAGACGAGAGGGAAAAGTTTTATGATGACATTGTTAATATTATACCATGTTTTTGTAATTTAGATAATTTTGATAAATTTAAATATTTAATGAACTGTTCGGAGACTGATGTTCTCACCAGATTTCTTATATATATAGACAAATGTATTTTGATTAGACATTCATCAGTGGGAATAATTGCATAATATTGAAGTGTGAGTTTTGTATCTTGCTTGTTATAAGTGTCACAATTGTTGGCTGTTATGTTTTATTGTTGTTTTGTTTTGTATATGTTTTTTATATGTGTTCATGTGTTTCATTGAAGTTCACATTTAAATATGGAATCAATGAAATCGAATATTCACTTGCTAGTGAATAATTCATCATCAATGATTCTAAGCTTACTTTGACAAAATTGAACCATACTGACTGCTAAAAGCTGATTATTATTTCACTATTTCACTTTCATTAACGATTGAACAAGCAAATCATTTTAGATTTTTTACATATCTCGTAGCTAGTGTCCCTTTAAAGAGGGTCTGGATTGAGGGGGGGGGGGGGTGGGGGGGTCTGTTATTCTGTAAACATTTAATTTTCACCCTTTTTTCTCTAATCATTAAAAAATTAACCCCTTTTTCTCTAATCTTCAAAAAGTTAACCCCTTTTTTCTCTAATCTTCATTTGTTTTGCCCGTTATTCTCTAATCTTCATTTTTTAAAGGCATTATTCTTTAATCATTTAACCCCATCCCATGGTGTTCGGTGCATTCACCAGTTTTCCCGGGGAATATTAAGTTGCTTAAATGGAGGGTAGAGTAGTATGCGGACCCGTATGCGGATCGGAACTGGAACTGCCGGGAGTTTGTACCATATGTGAAAGGGACAGGACATCTTTCGGGACGTCGGGGTCGGATTTTAAGCTTAGGATTTCGGGATTGAACCTTTCGGGATCCGGTAATTCTTTTTTTCGAATTTCGGGATGTCGGAATTTAAATTTAATTTAAATTCAGGAACTCGGGATTTTATGTTTTTAAGACCGGGATTTCGGGATCAGGACCCCTCCGACCCCTCTCAAAGCTCCAAATCTCGAAAACGAATACATTTTACCTATTAAAAATCAACATCTATTTAAATTTTCTAGAGGATTAAAAAGATATCGTAGAAAGAAGACAAACAGCAAATAACACAAAACAATAGATAAGCCACTGTCGAGGTCTTCTGACTTTTGATAAGAACACCAACAATTGGTTGGGTTCTCTCCCTCTTTTAACCCCTACCACTGGAATAACCAATAACAAAATAACACGTGCAAAACATGCGATAAGATTATAGATGATCTTAGAAGGTTCCTGAAGACAAAGCTGATTAAAAAACGGGCATAACAGACGACAAAACATAGATACAAGTAAGATAAACATGATATTTCAAAGAAATCCTCAGTCACTGAAAGCAAGGTAATGTCAAGCCTGATGTGCTGTGGTTGTCGTTTGTTGATGTGGTTCATATTACAAGTGTTTTGTTTTCGCGTTTTTAATGGATGCTCAAAGATTAAACCGTCGGTCTTTAATGTTCGAATGGTTTTACACTAGAGTCATTTCTGAGGACCTCTATAGCTTGCTGTTCGACGTGACCTGATGCTCCGTGTTGAAGGCCGTACCTTGACCTATAATGGTTTACTTTTACAAATTGGGACTGTAATGTCGAGTTGTCTCATTGGCACTAATACCACATCTCAGTCATTCCCCAAAAATGGGTACAATTACAAAATTACAGTGTCGCCGACAAATAACCACAAAATGCAAGCTTAATATATGTCACAGATAATCGTTTTCGTGTTTTAAGTGATTAATATGTATACTAAAATAAAATCATATTCTTTTGTGATGTAAATCGTAAATATATTTGTGTGATTTGCTATTCAAAATACGGAAATCACACGAATTCCGAATGTCGCCAAGAAAAACTCCAAATATCGGTGTGAATTAAAATACTTAATTTCATCTGAATCATGATTAGATTTACACTTTTTATTTGACACTATATTGATTTTTAACCACAAAAATATTTTAGAATCAAAAGTTATAATATACACTTTGATTTACCCATTTAACCAATGTCGCCGATAAAAGTATAACCTACCGTAACGTATCTTTAGGTACAGTCAAAACATATTTATATGATTGGAAAACATGCCCAAACTGACTTTAAGCAAAGTTGATACATCAAATTTTAAAATCCTGCCTTTAACTTTTATTGCAATGAAACGAAAAATAAAAAAAAAATATTCTTTTTCTCTTTTTTTCGATTGTCGCATATAAGAATCTAACCTACGTAACGCGTATTTTGGAACGTACTCACCAAGTACAACTGAAAATGATGATTATTTCATTGAAAGCACCCATAAAGCTTCTCAATATTTAGTTTTGAGAAAGGAACTCAACAATATTGTTACATATTTCCATGTATAATGAAAATAAAACTAACCTCCGTTTAAATAACCTCCGTGACACAGTTATTTACAGTTACGTTGTCAGACTTTTTTTATCAGTATCAGCGGTTGCTGACACTGCCAAAAGTCATTTTTGTAGCAGACAGCATTTATTATAAAGGAAACAGACAAACAAAATACAGATATTGAGAAAATTTTTATTGCTTTGAGAGAGGTAGGTGAACTTATTTTTTCCCTATTATGTGAGCAACATTATACCGTTAATAAACGTTATATCAGCCATTTTCTTAGAAATTAAATAGTCTCCAACACAACTTGTGTAAATACGACGACAATCATAACTTGAACAGCTGTGTATAGCAAACATTTTCAAGATTATTTAGGACTCATCAATGTAACGGAGGTTATGCAAATAAAAAAAAATCCAAACATGCATGTAAACACGATCATTACAATTGAAATTCTTGTACATTGTTATAGATACCAAATCAGTCCATCAATTATCACTAATAAATATCAAAAGGTGATGTCAATCATGGAAGACATCATTGATTTACGTTACGGAGGATAGAAATTTAAGGAAAAAAAAGTTTTTTTCTCTAACAGGACTTTACTCTTCTTCGTTAAGGATTTACTAAGAAAAATGTTTAATTCTGTTGTCTTGTTGTCATTTAATTCCAATATTTACATTCATTTATATGTTTGGTGTTGGTAAGAACTGGAATTGTCCGTTATGGAGGTTTTAAATGTCGTTACGGAGGATAGAAATTTTCGAAATGACACTAATTGACTCAAAAACTTCATAGTCGAGCATAATATAAGGGCAGTGAACAATTATATTTTTTTTTCTAATATGGTAAATACTTTTTAATTTCTGGTAACTTTTAATATAAAATTAAGGTTAACATTATTCGGTTTAGGTAAAAATATTTCTGAGTGAAAGTTAATGAATCGTTTGGGAGATTTCGACAAGAACAAGTCCATTTGACTAAAAGAAACATATAACTTGATAGTTTTTTAGTTTATAATGTCAATAAATTGTTTAGAAAAGCTAGCATTAAAGAGTTGAGTGCAACTATGTATCAGCATTTAGGTACTGGTTTGATATTAACCTCCGTAACAAAGATGGGGGTGTGGATTTACAAGCATAAAAAATACATACCAGTGATTCAAAACATATATAATAGGGTTTTTCCTGGAAAGCTGTATTATGAAACTAGAATACTATACAACATAACATTTCATTAGTTTAAATTCATTACTAAATAAGTTGTGAAAACTACTAATTTGAATATTTTTTAAACGCTATATTAATTCATACCTTAAAATTGGTATTTGCTTTCAATATTTACAGAATAATACGTATAAATCATTTTGTTATGGTGATAAATGTAACCCACTTCACATGGGCCTTGATTTACATCTTGTGTTTTTCTCTAATGCAATTTTTAAGGTGACTTTATACATCACTAACCTCCGATACGTTCATACTTACCTTGTCTTACAAAAAATGCTAAAACTTGAAAACAACTAAAATGGTGTAAGTAAAACTTTAAAAAGTGACAGACTAGATATACACAGAAGAAAACAGCACGCTCTCTCTGCTCAGCTGAAATTTATTTTTTAACAGTGTCTACATTCGAATTGTACCCATTATTTGGGAATGACTGATCTTCATGTACTTATCAGTTGCATCTGCTGATTTCTCGTTAGAATAAATATATTATACTGTTCAAACAGGAAAATCAACGGACTAATTAATCTATATAAAAAACGAGAAACACTTATGAACCACATCAACAAATGACAACCTCTGAACATTAGTCTCGACTTAGGACAAGTGCAAACAAATGTAGCGCTCGCTCGGGGTTAAACTTTTAATAGGTGCCCAACCTTCACCATTACCTGAAACAATAGTGTAACATATCAACATAGAAAGACACACTATAAAATATCAATTTAAAGTATACTATTTTATATACTTAATTTTGTATCATTGAAGTTCGTGTATATATTGTCCTATAGATGTCTCATTTGTTTTATCTTTGCTGTTAGTTTGCCGTCTTATTGGTATCAAGGTTTTCTTAGGATTTATGATGATTAAAATTTAAGACAAATATTCAAAACATTTAATTCCTCAATATAGATATCTTTTACAAATCTGAAAATCTTATAAAGACTATAATTATTCAAATTAGCACGCATATATATACACATATATTTATAAAGATTACCCGTTTTGTGTCTGAAAGTTGATGTTCTTTGTTGTTTTGTTGGTGTAATTTTTTTAAGGTGCTATGTTTTTTCTGTATTTTTTAAGGTGCTTAGTTTTTTTCTGTATTTTTTTTAAGGTGTTATTTTTTTTTCTGTATTTTTTTAGGGTGCTATGTTTTTTCTGTATTTTTTTAGGGTGCTATGTTTTTTCTGTATTTTTTGTAAGTGGATACTCTGTTATATAAATTGATACAGTGGAGAAATTTCGGACTAAATTTTTTTACAACCTACGGCTGCAAAATTGAAATGTGCTTCTTAAAATGTGTTGTTTGACAATGCCGAAGTTCAATCATTTTAGTTACAGTTAACAAGTTACCTCGTTCAATGGGTACCGATAAAACTTATAATAAAGTCAAACATACTAGAAACGGTAAACAAAAAATATATATCCTTGATCTATTTAATATAATGTTCGCACTTAGTGAAACGGTTTTCAAATTATCATGAAACTTCATGGGTGAATGATGACAAAGACGTTTAAATATAAAATTTCGTTTCGTGGAATAGAATTTAAATTATGAATTAACAATGAGAAGTGTGAGTATGAATATAAGTACAAATTAACATACTTTGTTACGTAATTTCATATGACAAAATATTGATATCGTGCACAGACTTTTTTTCTTTTCATCTTAAGGTAAGCAATCATTGTTTAATGTATGGTGATTTTTGTATCCACCTATCACTACGGTAAGATTTTTGTATCCACCTATCACTACTGTAAGATTTTTGTATCCACCTATCACTACTGTAAGATTTTTGTATCCACCTATCACTACTGTAAGATTTTTGTATCCACCTATCACTACTGTAAGATTTTTGTCAATATAAATATAAGAAGATGTCATATGATTGCTGATAGCAAATCTCTGACAGATACCAGATGCCATAGAAAGTTTACAACTAAACTTCAGCGTACGGCCTTCAACAATGAGCAAAACCCATGTACAAGGTAAGCTATGATATGCTTCGAAATGACCAATGAAAAACATTGAAACGAGAACACTAACTGCCTAATGAGTACTGTCAGATCTGTACCTAGTGTCTTTTTGTTGTTCGGATGTACAAGTACCCGGTCACGTCCACTTCTTTTTTGTCCATCTGATGAGTTAATCCTTTTTCAACTGATTTTTTTTATTTCGTTCTTATGTTGTACTGTTATACCACTGTCCCAGGTGAGGGGGGATCCCGCTCTCATGTTTAACCCCGCCTTATTATGTATGTATGTGCCTTTCCCAAGTCAGGAGCCTGTAATTCAGTGGTTGACGTTTGTGTATGTGTTACATATTTGTTTTTCGTTCATTTATTGTATATAAATAAGGCAGTTAGTTTTCTCAATTGAATTATTTTACATTGTCATTCCGGGGCCTTTTATAGCTGACTATGCGGTATGGGCCTTGCTCATTGTGACCTATAGTTGTTAATATCTGTGTCATTTTGGTCTCTTGTGGAGAGTTGTCTCATTGCCAATCATACCACATCTTCTTTATTTATAAACTATAATATGCTTCGAAATGACCTATGTAAAACATTGAAGCGAGAACATTAACTGCCTGATTTGTATGTACAAAACGATAATCACTGAATAACATACTCCTGGTGGGACTAAACATTTTAACTGATACAAAACCCTACCATAACATTGGACATTTGTGGAACAGCACAATAAAGGAACAAAAAACAAACATTAGTTGAAAAGGGATTACCGGTAACTCATCAGATCGATTCACAACACAAAGCAACCATTGGAAACACAAATGATATGAGGTTCAGATTTGAGAGTACTCGTTACTTAAAGCTAGTTCAAAGCCTTAAACAACTAATAAGTCAGGAATCTGATGTTTAGTAGTTGTCGTTCATAATGGTTTATTGTTTCTCGTTTTGATATAGATTAGACAGTGGTTTTCCTGTTTGAATGGCTTGACACTAGCCATTTTCGGGACCTTTTATAGCTTGCTGTACGGGGTGAGCCAAGGCTTCGTGTTTAATACCGTAACCGTTCTTTGACCTATAATGGTTCACTTTTACTAATTTTGACTTTCATGGAGAGTTGTCTCATTGGCACTCAAACCACATATTCACATATCTATAAATCATGCATCTTAGACTGAATATCAACCAGCACAAATACAACATCCAAATACAAGAGGCTGTCACAACGACAGCAAACCGGATTTATTAATTTGTGTCCTGGCAATATCACAAGAACCATTACTGATGAATGGTGAAAGTGAAAATCGTCAATATCAAATTTGACCTCCATTTTGTCATCAGTATCAACATATTAAAATTTGAAAAGCTTAGATTGAATGGTTCATGAGTAAATGCAACAACGTGAATGGAAACGCCATTTTACGATCTTTCAAAAACCATAACTCCTGAACGGTAAAAGTCAAAATGGTCATTATTGAACTTGACCTCTATTTTGTCATCAGTTACAACATATTAAAATTTCAAAAGCTTTGGTTGAATGGTTCATGAGAAAATGCACGGACACGACGGGAAACACCATTTTTCAATCTTTCAAGAACCATAACTCCTGAACGGTAAAAGTCAAAATCGTCATTATTGAACTTGACCTCCATTTTGTCATCAGTAACAGCATATTAAAATTTCAGAAGCTTTGGTAGAACAGTTCATGCATAAATGCACGGACACGACTGGAAACTCCATTTTTCAATCTTTCAAGAACCATAACTCCTGAACAGTATAAGTCAAATTCGTCATTATTGAAATTGACCTCCATTCTGTCATTAGTAACAACATATTAAAATTTGGGAAGCTTTGGTAGAACAGTTCATGCGTAAATCACGGACACGACTGGAAACTCCATTTTTCAATCTTTCAAGAACCATAACTCCTGAACGGTAAAAGTCAAAATCGCCATTATTGAACTTGACCTTCGTATAGTTGTCAGTAATAACATATTAAAATTTTAAAAGCTTTGGTTGAACGGTTCATGAGTTAATGCACGGACAACATTTGATTGCCGCCCGCCCGCCCGCCCGCCCGCCGAGCATCCCCAAATCAATAACCGACATTTTTGTCACAAAAATCCGGTTAAAAATTGAGGATGTTAGGGAGCTACCATTTGATTTTTATGGGGGGGCTAGGATGAAATTTGAAAAAAATAGGCAGGACAGGAGTTTTGAGTAAAAAAAAAAGGCAGGATGAGACACTTGCAAAAAAAAAAAGTCAGGACGACAATTTAGGTAAAAAAAAAGTCAGGATAAACTAAAAAAAAAAAAAGGCAGGACCGAACAGAGTGAAAAATAAAAAGGCAGGACAGAGATTACAGCTAAAAAAAAATGCAGGACAAAATTTTACATCCTAGCCCCCCCATAAAAATCAAATGGTAGCTCCCTTAACAATAATATTTTGTTTAATTTATGGATAACAGAATCAATATTTAAAACGATCAAACCAATAATCACAGATGTTCAGTTCATCTAGAATAAATTAAAACTATTTAGAGAATCTATGCTTTTACGACACGGTAAATAAATTCTCCGTAAAAAATTAATATATGCTATCCCGTTTGTAACAACTTTTTCTATTGGAACAGAATTTTTTCTATTGAACCACCGTCCAAAGAGGGAAAATTCACAAAATGGATCGGTACATCGTCCCTTTTATCAATACCGCATATTCTCGAAATAACAAATGTAAAACAATTCAAACAAGAATACTAACGGCACAATTAATGTACCAAAAAAATGAACGAAAAACAAATATGTAACACTGCAACATACAACAACCACTGAATTAAAGGTTCCTGACTTTGCACAGACACACACATTCATAATATGGCGGGGTTTAACATGTTAGCGGGATCCCAACCCTCCCCTTACACTCGGACAGTGTTATGACAGTACAACATAAGAACAAACTATAAAATCAGTCGAAAAAGATGGACACAAATAGAAATACATATATAAAAAACATGTGGACGTGACTGGGTACTTGTACATCCCAACATTAAAAAGACACTAAAAATAGATCCGAAAACTCTCGCAGTTACTTACAACTAGTTCAAAGTCAATAACAACTAATAAAAAAATCATGCATCTAAGAATAAATTCATTACAGTGGATTTTCTTATAAGCCAATCAAGAATTACGACTGTAGTTACTGTAAAAAAAAAACACCACCAAATAGTCATATAAATGTTTGGATGCTTCAAACCTTTATTAAGAGATGCGCTTTATTGTGCCTAGTCATCTGTTCAGCACTCCTACTTCATTATATGCGTAGTTTTTGTTGTTGTTGTGTTTTGGCAATTAAATATTATGTACTTACTAGTATTCGATTTATATATGTGCAATGTGCTATTTTTAGCATTTTTCATAGTTATTTTTAATCTTTAGAATTTATTTTTTTAAATGACCGATTTTATACTATTATATAATCTACTTTTCGTGTGCCATGTTGCATGCGACTTCATTTTTCGGTTCAATCTTCACAGAAATATGTTTCAAAGGTTATACAGTCTCGTTTCCTGTTTACCAAATAATAAATGTTCGTATAAATGAAAGGATATATGCAAAACTCTGAAAACAACCAGAGCGTAGACTTCTGTGTCAAGTTCAAGTTCGCCATAGACAACAATTCGAAAGACTCTCCATAAACAAAACAAAATCTTACTCTGAATTCTTCAAAGGAAAAACTTAAAAACTACAGTAGGATATTACTTAAGATAACCACTCTCTAAGTTTCTGAAATTCGACTTACAAATATAAAATATATTTCAATAATCGATTTCTTTTATATATCTTTTTACAAAAGAACTTTTGAATCAGTAAAAGCACTTTATTCTGTAATACATTGCGGTATAAAATTGAGAATGGAAATGGGGAATAGGCTAGCAGAAGCTAAAATACAATTATAAGATAACGTTATTTTTTCTCTCAGTCTTGTAATGTGGAATTTTTAAAGTGATTTGATCAACTTTTAGCCTTAAAATATAAATCAAAATTATTTAAGTTAAAGGGAGATGTGATCAAAATATGCCAAGAATTTGTATTTATAAGTTTTAAGAAAAAATAAGTAGATTCAAACACACCTGCATGTAAAGGTGAACCCGACTTTATTTCGCTTTTACGTTGATTACCCATTTTTGACATAGGTGTCTGCAACAAAACGGTATGTAAAATTTTCAGATTTGTCTTGTTACTTTTCATTGACTTTTTCCCGGATTTTATGGACATAAGTTTTCAAGATCCAAAATAAATTGCAACTAAACAGATCATGAGTACTTTTGTTTATCCCCCCTTTTTTGGTAATTATATTAATAGTTTAATAGTTTAACATTTAACATGCGCACTATATAGTTAGAATTGACCTATATGATAAACAAATCAGTAGTCTTTCTCGTCAAAACTATATTCCAATTTACCAACAGGGTTTTGATTTATTGTAGACCGTTGGTTTTCCCGTTTAAGGATTATGTACTCTTGTGTTGATTCAAAGCTAAACATATGGAAATTTTATAGAAAATCCACAGCCTTTCCCCTTGTACTCTCATTTTTGGCAATGCAATGTTTGATAGATAGAGGATTATTGCATGCAGTGCTAGCAATGATTTCCTTAAAACAAGTTTATAAATTTAGTTATTGGTAAAAACAAATATAAATATGGACCAATTCAAGTACAACTTCTAGGGTGCGCTCGATTTTAGTGACTTACCACAAGGTGTTTTGGAATTTATAGGTTGTTTATTACATCTTGTAAACAATAAACGCTAGCACATCATAGAAAAATAAGTGAGTAATCTAGGTTCAAAATTTTATAACAAAAATCAATGTATTAAAGTCTGTGGATTTTCTACAAAATTCTTCGTTTTATTGTCACCAAATTCTCTTTTTCTACTTAACAGCTTAATGCAATGAAACTATAAATACTAATGCTTTGCACAAAGTTTCCCCTTGGTACATGTACAAAATGGCTTATCTATTATTCATCATCTTTGCTGTTTTGATATTGCAGTTTGAAAATTTCGTAATTCACAGCCCACAGAAGGGGTCATAAACCTTAAATGGTTCTAAACGAGTCATTTGGGGGCCCTTTATCGCGTGCTATTCTATGTGAGCCAAGGCCACATGGTGAAGACCGTACATTGACTTATAATAGTTTTTCTTTTACAAATTATGACTTGGATGAACAGAAGAGTTTCTCATTGGCACTTATATCGCATCTACATATATCTAAAACAACAGGAAAGTGTAAAGAAAATTAAAAGACAAATATATCCATATGCCATAACGCATCATTTACTTAATACATTAAGGTCTTATTGCAACTTAAAAATTTTGTCTTGTTTGTTGTTAGGTGGAAACTTTCGAAAGTTTAAAGTTTATTTTTTCAGAAGTTGGAGACCAATTACTCTTCATAACAAACATACATTTTTTTTATTAAGTTGTGCATTTTTAAGATCCAAAGGCGAAGTTTTGTTGTCAATGTTTTTGGTAAATAATATAGGATTTATTAATGTTTTATACGTTTGCACCTGACTAATTAGTAAACCCAAACGTGAAATAGGTGTTCTATAATACTATTGCCTATTTTCCGGATTTTCCCCGAATACTATTCCCGGTGGCAGTCCGATATTCAAGTCCAATCTTTCTGTGGAATGTTTTTGTTGGATTTATGATTTGCATCTTCCAGATCAAATTGTACCTGCACTTCCATAATCGGATGTTTTGTAAAAAAATATCTTTATTTAAAAAGGTTCCAAAAATCTCCAAGTTAGTGACTATAATTTGAGTATAAGCAAATGTATAAGATGTAAATATTTCTAAGTTATGCCTCTACATTAAACTTGACCTATTTAAAACCGACCGAGTTAAAAAAAAAAAAAAAAAAAAAAAAAAAAAAAAAAAGATATAAAAAACCGAACTCCAAGGCAAATTAAAACTAGAGGCTCTCAAGAGCCTGTATCGCTCACCTGATTCTACTTGGGTTTTTGAAATCATATAAAAAATATAAAATTTGGCTAAAAGTAACAACACTTGACCAGCACCTCATAAGGAAAGGAAAATTCATGCGATATTTGCTTTCATGCAATTCAGTGGTTCTTTAGAAGAAGACTTTTGTATGCATTTCCCATAGGGTCCTATGTTAAACCAAGCCCCCCCCCCCCCAATGGCGGCCATCTTGGATGATGGATCGGCTACAAAGTAACAACAGTTGGTCAGAATCTCATAAGGAACATTTATGCTATGTTTGGTTTCATTCCATTCAGTGGTTCTCTAAAAGAAGACATGAGTCTTTTGTAGACGAAACGCGCGTCTGG
Organism: Mytilus galloprovincialis; assembly: GCA_037788925.1. Classification (NCBI taxonomy): domain Eukaryota; kingdom Metazoa; phylum Mollusca; class Bivalvia; order Mytilida; family Mytilidae; genus Mytilus; species Mytilus galloprovincialis. Next base: position 1,317,112 of record CM075335.1, on the reverse strand, counting down.
CGTATATAAAAAATTTAGTCCTGGTATCTATGATGAGTTTATTGTATGTATTTCCCATAGGGTCCTATGTTAAACTAAGTCCCCCACTGGCGGCCATCTTGGACGGTGGAATGGCGACAAAGTAACAACTCTTGGTCAGTATCTCATTATGAACATTCATGCTATGTTTGGTTTCATTCCATTCAGTGGTTCACTAAAAGAAGACATTTGTATGTATTTCCCGTAGGGTCCTATGTTAAACTAAGTCCCCCTCTGGCGGCCATCTTGGATGATGGATCGGCTACAAAGTAACAACACTTGGTCAGCACCTCATAAGAAACATTCATGCCATGTTTGGTTTCATTCCATTCAGTGGTTCTCTAAAATAAGTCATTTGAATGTATTTCCCATAGGGTCCTATGTTAAACTAAGTCCCCAGCAGGCAGCCATCTTGGATAATGGATCGGCAACAAAGTAACAACACTTGGTCAGCACCTTATAAGGAACATTCATGCCATGTTTGGTTTCATTCCATTCAGTGGTTCTCTAGAAGAAGTCATTTGAATGCATTTCCAATAGCATGCCAAGAAATTGCCTCCGTTGAAATTCTGCAAACACCCCATAGAGCAAATTACATGGATGATTAATATTGACCATTTGGTATATGGCTGTGTTCTAAGCGACACGTACATGAAGGTCATAAATTAATTTCTTCAATGAAATCAAATCTTTAGCTACTAATGACTGCCTTAGGGGTCTTTTTCTTATTTGTGCCTTCCGACTTTATGTTTTGAATTGTAGTTTCACTTTCCATATTCGGTATTTATTCAAATGTAAGCTCCACATGGTAAAAATCACGTGATGCAGGAATATAATATCTTGGAGTTAGACTATTTCTTTCTTTTCGGGTGGAGACTCCAAGCAAACAACATGCATGTGTATAACGGCACTGTAGATTTTCGTATTAAATAAAGAAAGTTGCCGGTCCGGTACATGAATAGATTGGTTAGAAAGCAAGGTTTTAATTTTAATTAGATTCGAAAGTTTAATTCGAGGGTTGTAAAAAAAAAGGCACACATAAATGGGGGGAGGGGGGGTGGGGGTCCACAGGGAATATTTGTATCTTATGAACTCTATATTTGAAAGGGTTATTTTTTTATGTAATTAAAAAAGAGAAAAACAAATATAGGACAAATTGTGATTGGTCTTTCTTCCTTTCTCCCATGCCAAGAAATTGCCTCCGTTGAAATTCTGCAAACACCCCATAGAGCAAATTACATGGATGATTAATATTGACCATTTGGTATATGGCTGTGTTCTAAGCGACACGAACATGAAGGTCATAAATTAATTTCTTCAATGAAATCAAATCTTTAGCTACTAATGACTGCCGTAGGGGGTCGACCGGAATTTTTAGCGAGGATTTCTTGGCATGGGTCCTATGTTAAACTAAGTCCCCAGCTGGCAGCCATCTTGGATAATGGATCGGCAACAAAGTAACAACACTTGGTCAGCACCTCATAAGGAACATTCATGCCATGTTTGGTTTCATTCCATTCAGTGGTTCTCTGGAAGAAGTTCAAAATGTAAAAAGTTAACGACGACGACGGACGACAAGTGATGAGACAAGCTCACTTGGCCCTTCGGGTCAGGTGAGCTAAAAAAGGGGGAAGTCCATAAAATACAATCAATAAGATTAAAATAGAATGGATGTTATAGCGGAAATAATACCAATATAGTTCAATTTAATTCATTGGTTTGTGTTTTATTATGCAAGACTATTTGATTAGATTGCGAATTTAATGTCGCTAATTGAAAATTTTTTTTTTAATTGGAATGAGATTAGCTTAATCTTACAAACTTGACTTAAACCATTCACCATAAAATCAATAAAAAAATATTGACATAATCCCAAAGTGAAACATTGCTAAGAAGTGCAACGATTTAACCTAAGTCTTTTGAGAAATGTCAGAAAGTTTCAAGTTTCAAGTTTGTCATAATTCTCACTGCAGCAGCATGCTTTTTATCTAGAATTCAACAGAAGCAAGTTCGTCATGGTCCAATTAGACTTGACCACTACAGGATTAACGTTCAGACCACAATAGGATTATCTCTTTTGTAGTCAAGGTCATTAAACACCCCTGTAGACTATAGTAACCTATACCGGTAGTTATTAATTTCTGTGTCATTTGGTATCTTGTGAAGAGTTGTCTCATACCACATCTTCTTTTTTATATACAAGAATTTTTTTTCTTCGTTGGTCTATGTGCTATGACCAAGGAACACCAATAGAAGATTTTAGACAGGATAAACACTCATATGGTAAATAACTATTGATTTAATTTAATCTAAATCTATTGATGGTCAATTCAACCCGTAATTGTTGGTTATGGTGGCATAATTGGCGACTTGGTCACTGTTTTGGCAGGTTTTTACTTGCATTTTAACCATAAATTAAACAAGTTTATATAAAAAAAGATGTGATATGATTGCCAATGAGACAACTCTCCACAAGGTATTAAATTAATACATAAATAAGCAACTGTAGGTCACCATACGGCCTTCAGCAATGAGTAAAGCCCTTACCGCATAGTGAGCTATATAAGACCCAGAAATGACAAATGTAAACAATTTAGACGAAAAAACTAACGGCCTAATTTATGTACCCAATTTACTAGATTGTGAGTAGTACACAAATAAATAGATGATTTATTTTATAAAAGTTTCACCGACCATACCAATATTTATACTTATACAAAATGACAGAGGGACCTTACTTAAAGTAAACGGATGCTAGCTTCAACGGCTTTATTAACATGATTAAACAGATTTGTAATACGCTTATAACTTGTATAAAAAGATAACTTTTTCAACATTTAGAGAGTAGTAAGGAAACGAATAACTTCTAGATTGTAATATGCATGCTTTTTTTCCCGGTGTAACATAGTGTAAAGGAAACTAAAGAAGAACTATTTATAATATTCTCATTAAATACATTACACACAAGGTAAATCAATTTTTCAATATCACAAAAATAATCATATTAAAAATATTAAATCAAAGTACTTAATTACTGTCTACTCGGATGACCTCGAGATCTGTTGGTTCAGTTATAAATGATAGAAATCTTAACCTTGCTGTAATAATGAATGTTCTGTTTATGCATCATGTGGATTGCTGCTTTTACCATATCGGTATATGTATGACAGTGGTGTAGCAGATAATCTTTATAATCTGACAGACAAATGTTCATTCATTGAATGCCTACATTCGCGTCTGGCGTATATACTAAATTTAGTCCTGGTATCTATGATGAGTTTATTTATAACCACTGGGTCGATGCCACTGCTATTTCCCCGAGGGTATCACAAGCCCAGTGCTGACATGAATTGTCATTGATATGGTTATATTCATAAATTTACTGTTTACAAATTTTTGAATTTTTGAATTTTTTGAAATACTAAGGCTTTTCTACCTCAGGCATAGATTTATACCTAAGCTGTATTTGGCAAAACTTTTAGGAATTTTGGTCCTCAATGCTCTTCAACTTCGTACTTTATTTGGCCTTTTAAACTTTTTTTTTTTGGATTCGACACTGATGAGTCTTTTGTAGACGAAACGCGCATCTGGCGTATATACTAAATTTAGTCCTGGTATCTATGATGAGTTTATTTCTTATGATAGTGTATTGTATGAGAAAAGAAGGCACCCTCCTCAATAATTTGTATTTTCTAATGAGTTGGAGTTATACAGCCAACCATATTTTTATATTTTATCAACAAAATTGTTTAGTCATCTGCATATTCAGGTACTCAATATACATGGTATATACTTGTGTACTATACAAGTTATTGTAGATGTGAGCCAATGATCCGTGTTAAATGCCGTGCTTTGACCTTTATTGTTGACTTTTTCACACATTGGTACTTGGAAGGAAAGTTGTCTCATTGACACTTATACCACATCTTCTTGTTTCTATTTGTCAGTTGAACACATTCAAAATCTATTTTTTTTTTCCTTAAAATATATAACTGTTCATACGTATTTCGTCAAAATTTATCAAAATCAATTGTAACTTTTCGTGGTAGCTTCTTCGACTAAATTTCGAGATATCCGGAGTTCGATCTGTCACATATTGACCGAGTGAGACAATAAGTGTTTTTACTTATTCGATCTCCCAAGCTTATAGAATTCACTTCTCAAGCTATGATTAGTAAGCTGTCATTATTTTTTAAATTCTTCAGCTTTTCTGTTTGTACATAGCTAGGTATTGATGTCGTCGTCTTGTATATATATATGAATCACATTTTACAATAAAATTGCATGTTAATAATCGATTCATTAACTTTAAAACATTTTTTTTTTCAGAATATTAATGAACATTTTCAACCTCTACAGTACATAAAGCCTAAAGAACAGACATGACTTTTAAGGTGGCACTTATTCAGATGGCGGTAACGGCCGTTAAATCAGAAAACCTTGAGCATGCGGTCAAGCTTATTAATAAGGCCGCTACAAATGGAGCACAACTAATAATATTGCCGGAATGTTTTAACTCTCCTTACGATACGTCATGTTTCCCAAAATATGCCGAGTCTATCCCAGGACAGACTTCAGATCTGTTAGCACAGACAGCCAAGGATAACAATGTCTACGTAATTGGAGGTTCTATACCAGAAATTGATAATGGAAAGGTATATAATACATGTCCAGTCTTTAGTCCGTCAGGAGAACTTCTCACTAAACATAGGAAAATTCATCTGGTTGACATTGATGTTCCTGGGAAAATTCGTTTTAGAGAAGCTGATACGCTAAGTCCCGGATGTGACTTTACTACATTTGAAACTCCATATTGTAAAATCGGCATCGGAGTCTGTTATGATCTACGATTCCCAGAATTAGCACATATTTACGGTGAAATGGGGTGTAAATTTCTTGTATATCCAGGGGCATTTAATATGACCACTGGCCCCTCACATATGGAGCCGTTGCTGAGAGCCCGGGCTGTTGACAACGAAGTTTATGTAGCTTTGGTGTCGGGGTCTCGCGATGAAACAGCTACATACGTTGCATGGGGACATAGTACTGTGGTCAGTCCTTGGGGAGACGTTCTAGCCACTACAGAACATTTAGAAACCATTGTTTATTGTGACATTGACCCCGATTTTGTCGACAAGGTTAGAACCCGTTTGCCTATATTATCACAGAAGAGAACAGATATGTACTCATTGACAAATGTTGTAACAAGGACATAATAATTCAACCATGAAGAGACTTGCTATGTACTCAAATACTGTCAAAAGGGAGAGAAAAAAATATTTCCATATAACCATTAAAGAAACCGGATTTTTACTTGAATCTTATAAAAATGAAATAAGTAACGACAGAACGTTATTGTTTATTTATACAATTGTACCCACAGGTATCGACAAATCCCCACATATTACTTAAAATATCCAAAATATGCCATATTAACCTAAAACAAAATTCATGAATTCATTTACTTAGTAAAATAGATCTTTCCATGTCGTATTACTAAGCCAGTAATAATTTTGTGCAAAATCGGGAGCCGTATACGTGAAAATACGATAACTATCAAGCCAAACAGATGCCATCCCACGAATATTCAATGTCAAGAAGGATTTGACAATTTCATACAGAGGACATGGTCTGTTTGTTTTGTTCAATTATCGTTGTCAATATAATGGAATTAGATGCGACTGTCATACAAGTGAGAGATTGAGCTAGCTATAAAACCAGGTTTAATCCGCGATTTTTTACATAAGAAAATGCCTGTTCAAAGTCAGGAATATGACTGTGTTATCCACTTGTTTGATGCATCACCTACCAATATAATCATTTTATGATCCACTGACTTGTGCCATTCCGAATCGAGTAAAAATGGGAAATAAACTAAATGGAGACTATCAACGTTTCAAATTTTCTTCAAAGTGACCATAATTGACAGATATGATAAAAGGAAGACGTTCCATCTACACATATCTATTAATGGAATTACACAAGAGATAAAAACATTAAACTGTATACAAAAAAGGTTTAACAAAAATAACCAACTCCAAAACAAATTCAAATAGGGGGGAAAGTACAAAAATGGTTATATTCCAAAGGTTTTATTCTTCTTATTTAGTATGCCAGACGAGCGTTTCGTCTACATAAGACTCATCAATGACTCTTAAATCTAAATAGTAAGAAACCCAAATAAGTATAAACTTAAATAGCATTGACGACCAAAAATTCCAAAAAGATGTTCTAAATACTGCTCATGTTATCTATGCATGGAAAAAAGAAAATCATTAGTATTTCGAATAATTCATTCTTTTACAAACAGTAATTTTTTTAAAATGACCATATATTTGATATTCATGCCAACAGCGAAGCGCTGACTACTGGGCTGGTGATACGCTCGGTGACTATACGTCCACCAGCAGTGGAATCGACCCAGTACTGTAAATAGTTATCAAAGGTATCAACTTATAATTTAATACGTCAGACGCGCGTTTCGTCTAAGACTACACAAGAATCATCAATGACGCTCAGAATCCTCAGATCCAATTAGTAAGAAAGCTAAACAAGTATAAAGTTTAAGAGCATCGAGGGCCAAACATTCCAAAAAGTTGTACCAAATACTGCTCAGATAATCTGAGCATGGGAAAAGAAAATCCTTAGTATTTCGAATAATTCATAGTTTGCAACTGAACAGTTATGTATGTACCTATCCCAAGTCAGGAGCCTGTAATTCAGTGGTTGTCGTTTGTTTATGTGTTACCTATTTGTTTTTCGTTCATTTTTTGTACATAAATAAGGCCGTTAGTTTTCTCGATTGAATTATTTTACATTGTCATTTCGAGGCCTTTTATAGCTGACTATGCGGTATGGACTTTGCACATTGTGCCCCATAGTTGATGATACCTGTGTTATTTTGGTCTCTTGTGGAGAGTTGTCTCATTGGCAATCTTACCACATCTTCTTTTTTATAAGCTGTAATAAGCTTCGAAATGACCAATGTAAAACATTGAAGCGAGAACATTAACTGTCTGATTTATATGTACAAATCGATAACCACTGAATAACATGCTCCTGGTGGGACTAAACATAACCCTCCCTTAACACTGTACAGTGGTGGAACAGCACACTATAGGAACAAACAGAAACATAAGTTGAAAACCGGTAACTCATCAGATTGATTCACAACACAAAACAACCATTGGAAACACAAATGATATAAGGTTCAGATTTGAGAGTAGTCGTTACTAAAAGTTAGTTTAAAGCCAGATTTGAGAGTACTCGTTACTAAAAGTTAGTTCAAAGCCTTAGACAACTAATAAATTAGGAATCTGATGTTCAGTAGTTGTCGTTCATAATAGTTTATTGTTTCTCGTTTTGATATAGATTAGACCGTTGCCGGGTTTTCCCGTTTGAATGGTTTACAGAATCAATATTTATAACGATTAAACCAATAATCAAAGATAGAGTGGGGTGCTCATTTTCGCCATATCTTTCCATGTTTTCTACAGTTTATGTTCAGGTCTATATGTTTTTGAAGTATACTGATATTTCTATATGAAGATAACTTCAAATGCAAAACAATCCTAAGCTTGAAAACATGTTTGTTTGAAAATAATCATCTGTAAAGTTAGATTAAAAGGTGTTTGAAATTTCCTGAAGTTTTGTCAATGGTGGACACATATTCGCCGTTTTTACACATCTATTTAAAACCAAATAACTGCAGCTTTATATAATATTTATCAAATAAATTTCATTATAGATGAACAGCAGACATTTCAAAGGTGTAAAAAACAGAAATTTAGGCCAATCAGTCAAAAAAATGCTAAGAAAAAAATCTATGAAAATCCTGTTTTTCATTCAGGAAATTGACCAAAAATCGTTGTCCGTTTTTCGATCTTTTGCAGTAAGTGCCGTAATTTTGTTTAAGTTTAAAAAATAATCATATTTGTTATAAAATTATAATTTATTGGCATATTTCTTTCATTTCAGCCATCCTTTGAAGTGTTTACACCTCAAAATCATAAAACGGCGAAATTGTGTCCCCGGCGAATATGGGCCCCCCACTCTATATAATTTCAGTTCATTTAGAATAAAATGATTTAGAGAATCGATGATTTTACCAGGATTGTATGACACGGTAAATGAAATCTTCGTAAATAATAATATGTGCTATCCCGGGTGTAGCAACTTTTTCTACTGGAACAGCCAACTTTCAGAACCATATCTTTGTAAAGCTTTTAAATAATGTGTGGTAGCGAAATCCTCGACTTAATAATTTACCAGTCTACATATAGATGACGTTCGCTGCAATCCAAGACGTCACTTCAGACACGGGCATAGTGAACGAGTTGGACAATATAAACACCGCAGGAACATCACAGACCAAAGATGGAAAATTAACACAATGGATCGGTACATCGTCCCTTTTATCCTATATTTATGAGTTTCCTTTCATTAAAATACTAAAATATCTAAGTCAATATAAATAAGATAATGTGGTATGATTGCCAATGAGACAACTGTCCATAAGAAACAAATGACACAGAAATAAACAACCAAAGGTCACAGTAGGGCCTTCGATAATGAGCAAAGACTATACCGCATAGTCAGCTATAAAAGGCCTCGAAATAATAAATGTAAACCAATTCAAACAAGAAAACTAACGGCATAATCAATGTACCAAAAAAATGAACGAAAAACATTTTTTTTTATGTAACACTGCAACATACAACAACCACTGAATTAAAGGTTCCTGGCTTTGCACAGGTACACCCATACAGAACGTGGCGGGGTTAAACGTGTTAGCGGGATCCCAACCCTCCCCAAACCTGGGACAGTGGTGTGACAGTACAATTTAAGAACGAACTATAAAACCAGTTGAAAAAGATGGATACAAATAGAAATACATATACTCCGCCATAAGTTAAGCACAACCCATATCTTTATCAATAAGAAATTTTCAAATCCAAAAATTCAATATTTTTGAATAAGAGTTAATCGTGTTGACATTGGTTAAATAAAATGTAAATATTGTGCAGTATAAAAAAATTAAAATTTTGTTTTTTTATGCTTTCTGCTGTGTGAAGGGAACTTTCAATTTTACGTTAAAAACAACAAGTTAAAATCCCTATAAATTGTTCATTTTCATTCATTTCAAATAATGATGCAGTTTTGAATTTTTGGAAAACAATCAAGTATACGTTTACTGTCAATTAAGGTTCATAAAGTCAATATCGTGTATAGCTTCCGCGCTTCCGGTAGAGATTCAATACACGTCTCCTCATTCCTTGCACAAGTCGTCGTAGCCTATACTGTGGAAATCTCTGCCATTCCTGTACCAAAGCGACCCTCAATTCTGGTATTGTTGCACATTTTGGTTGTCTCTGGTTAAGTTTACGACCGATAAAGTCCCATGCATACATGTTCAATTGGGTTCATGTCAGGTGACATGGACGGCCAAGGTAAAGCGTCTATTGATTCCGACGTCAGGTATGCGTTGACAATTCGTGCGCGATGAGGTCTCGCATTGTCATCTTAAAAGACCGGTCTATCAGCTAACGCGTGATTGTCAAAATGAAGCGATACAATGGTGTTCAGGATGTCATCCCGGTACCTTTGTCCATTCAGGGTACCGTGAAGAACATGCATATCAAGCTTACAGTCATGGGAAAAACATCCCCATACTGTTACATCGCCGCCTACGAAAGCTGTTGTACCAAGAATGTTATTGTCCCGATATGCGGTGTTTCTTTCCCTCCAAACAAGTGTTCTGCCGTCGACGGGTTTCAGCAAGAAACGACTTTCATCGGACCAGTGAATTCTTCTCCAGCTGCGTAAAGTCCATCGGCGATGGTTCCTAGCCCACTTTTGTCTTGCTCTACGGTGTCTTAATGTTAATTCCGGGTGCTTTATTGGCCTCCGAGCCCTTAGACGGAAACTATGCAACCTACGTATCACAGTCCGCACACTTACTCTACCCCCAATAGGCCAAAGTCTACGAAGCTGATCAGCAGACGAGAAAGGTTTCAATCATGCTTGCCGGGAAAGATTTCTGTCTTCTCTGGGAGTAGTTTTACGTGGTCTGCCTGCTCTAGGGCGGTCTTCAACTGACCCTGTCTGTCGGTATCTCTGCACGAGCCTGATAATCACAGTGTGGTTAACACCAAAATGGACCGCTATTCTACGGCAACTTAGACCTGTATTTGCCATACCTACAACTTGCCAGCGTTCCGCAATACTCAGTTTTCGTCTTGCCATCTTAAAAGTTTTATATCAATGGCTAATTCAAGTGCGAAATGCACGTGCTAAAATCATTTGTGTTTAGTCAAAAATAGTAACGCGAAAAACACACAAGACAGGTTGTTAAAACTGGTTTTGAACAATCAAAATGTAATCGATTGACATTTTACCTGTATCCAAAAGTTACCTATTGTTTACAGGTTTAATATATAGTATTTCTTTTATAAAAAAAATAAGTAAGAAAATAATTATTTCGAAATTAAATTGGGTGGTGCTTAACTTATGGCGGAGTGTATATAACAAAAACATGTTGACGTGACTGGGTACTTGTACATCCCAACATCAAAAAGACACTGAATATAGATCGGAGAGTTCTCACAGTTGCTTACAACTAATGAAAAATCACGCATCTAAGAATAAATTCATTACATTGGATTTTATAATAATTCAATCAAGAATTACGACTGAAGTTACTGTAAAAAACACCAAATAGTCATATAAATGCTTGGATGCTTTAAACCTTTAGTAAGAGATGCGCTTTATTGTGCCTAGTCATCTGTTCAGCCCTTCTTTCAATGTTTTTGTTGTTGTATTTCACATATTTATTTTTTATCTTTAAAATGTATTTATCTATCTAAATGACCGATTAGAATAATATACTAAAATATATGTAGTTATTCAGAAATACAGATGACCATAAATTTAAGAGCATCTGTTTTAATGTTTTTTTTAATATAAATTTTCCTTTTCTATATTTTCACTGAATTGACAAAATTTACTATAATACACTTTTCATGTGTCATGTTCCAAGCGACTTTAATCTTTGAATAAACCTACACAGAAATATGTTTTAAAGGTTATACAGTCTAGCTTTTTTTTCTGTTTACAAAATGATAAATGTTCGTATGCATGAAAGAGATGTAAAGCTCTAAAACAACCAGAGCGTAGACATTCAAGTTCGCCATAGACTACAATTCGAAAGACCTTCCATAAACAAAACAAAAAGATACTCTGAATTCTTTATAGGGTAAACTTAGAACACTAGGATTTAACTTAAGACAACACCTTACTAGGTTTCTGAAGTTGGACATGTGGATAAAATAGGATTCAGTACTAAACAGGTTCTTTTTTTAAAGAAGAACTTGTAATTAAAATCAATAAAGAAACCTCATTCTTAACAGAAGCAAAGATACAATTATAAGATAACATTTTTTTTTGTTCTTCTAATAATATGAATTTTGAAAGTAATTTGATCAACATTTAGCCTAAAAATATAAATCAAAATAATGGAAATTAAAGCGAGATGTTATACCAAGTGTTTTGTTTTTATACGTTTTTGCCTCGCCTTTACGGAGTCAAAAAAGCGAGACATAGGTATGCTGTTTCCGGCGTCGACGGCGGCGTCTGCGTCAACAATGTATTAGTTTGTGATTAGGTCTATTATGGTGAACCACTAGTGGTAGGTCAATGATGTTATGTATGCAGTTGTATAAGCATTGGCATATCTCATTAACATGGAGATTATTTGGCTCAGCCCCCTCAGTCATGGTCTCATTTTGCTCAATTTACATGTATTAGATTTTGATTAGGTCAGTTTATGGGGAACCACTAGTAGGTCAATGATATTTGGTATGCAAATGTATTGGCATTTGCAAGTTTCATTTCCATGGAGATTATATAACCCCACACACTCAGTATGGTTTATTGACTTTGAAACTTTCACATAGTTTACAAGTCAATGTTTGTGTTTAGGTTTTTTTTTTAAAGGGAATGACTTATGAGATTTCAGTGGTATTTGTTATGCAGTTGTATTAGCATTGGCACATCTCATTTCCATGGAGATTGTTTAGCCCTGTACCTTCAGTCATGGTTCATTGACTTTAAATATTTGCATAACTTACATATTAAAGCATTGCTGTTTTAATTTCAACATTCGTATTATCAAAATAACAAATAGGCGAGACATATCTCTGTGTTAACAGTTTTTTAAGAACAAATAAGTAGATTCAAACACACCTGCATGTAAAGGTGAACCCGAATTTTTCTTTGACGATGATTACCCATTTTTAATACAGGTGTCTGGAACAGAAAGGTACGAGAAATTGTTAAATTTGTCTTGCCTTGCAACTTTACGTTGACTTTTTACTAGATTTTATGGACATGAATCTTCAAGATCCAAAATCAATTGCACCTATAGAGACCATGGGTACTTAGCGGCGGGGCAATTTTGTTTAGCATTTTGTTTAGCCCCCAACCCCTCTGATGATTATATTAATGATTTTAATAGTATAAACTCTTGACATTGTATATGCGCACGATTTGGTCAGAATTGACTTATATGATGAACAAGTCAGCAGAAGTCTATCTTGTCAAAATTATATTCACATTTTACCAACAGTGTTTTCATTTATTGTAGGGATGTCATTTTAACTCTCTTGAAAACAGACACACTTATTCACCTTGCATCATTAAGATCCTTCCATGAACTCTTTTGAAAACAGACACACTTATTCACCTTGCATCAATAAGATCCTTCCATGAACTCTCTTGAAAACAGACACACTTATTCACCTTGCATCATTAAGATCCTTCCATGAACTCTCTTGAAAACAGACACACTTATTTACCTTGCATCATTAATATCCTTCCATGAACTCTCTTGAAAACAGACACACTTATTCATCTTGCATCATTAAGATCCTTCTATGAAAGTTAATTTAAAAGACAAATTTTTCTACTAGCTATAACGTACAGTTTACTGTACTTTTAGGCCTTATGGCAACTTAAAAAAATAATGGTTGTTGGTTGTTAGGGGGCATTTTCGATAGTTTAAATTTTTTTTTTCATAATTAAGTGACCAATTAAAGTTTAATGTGCATTTTTAGGGTCCAACAGCGAAGTTTTGTCGTCAAGGTCTTTTGGAAAACATTAAAAGGGGTGTGTGTTCGTGAACTTTCGTCTTTTTTTTTTGTAAATTTCATGAATAAATAAATATGTCTAAATGTTATTTGAAAAATTGATGAACGAAAATACAAAAAAACAATTCCAGGAGAACAGAACTCAAAGTTTAAACATTTATCGTTACTGAACCACGAAACGTTTTATAATATTCATTTATAATATTCAGACGCATCTTCTCATTTAACCTATATATTCCATTTCGTAACTGTAAATTTTTAATGTTCATTATATTATTGTTTCAACATGCATGCAGCCTTAATAAATGAAAATAATGAAATCTTAAGCGAGATGATATAATTTTTGTTTTATACGTTTTCAGGACAAAACAGTAAACCCAAACACGCCTGAACGTGAAAAGGTGTACGCGACTTCACTTTGCAAGAGTATTGCCTATTTTTAGTATTTTTCCCAAAATGCAACAGATATTCAAAGTAATGCTTTTGCTGTAAAAGATCAATCTTTTATCTTTCTGTGGATTATTTTAGTGGAAGTTATGCTTTGCATCTTGACTTCAAGATCTAAAAGAACTTGCACTTCCATAATCGTCTGTTTTGTAAAAAACAATATTTATAATTTGAACCGACTGAGCTAAAAAAAAAAAGTATAAGAAAAATACTAATACAGAACTACAAGGCAAATTCAAAAAGGGGAAGTCCAAAAACACTGACACAATCAAACGCTATCAATCAACGGAACAAGTGAAAAACAATAGATAAGATTAAAAAAGAAAAGATTTTATAGCGGAAATAATAAACAATATAATAGGACATACAGACGAATCAATCGAATTAAATAGATACAATTCAATTCAATTCAATTCAATGTTTTATTATACAACATTACTAGATAAGATTGAAGTTAATGTCGCTAATTGAAAAACAAATTGAAATATGAAATGAGATTAGCTTAATCTGACAAACTTGACTTAAACCTTTCACCATAAAGAAATTAAAATATTAACATACCCCTAAGGGACGACATCAAAAGATCAATGTAAGATAAAAAACTTAATTCAAATAGTTTGGGGGTGGGGGGGGGGGGGGGGGGTTGAACTGTTGCAAGATTTGGTTATCCGACATTGATTTTTACATATATCCATATGGGTCAATCAATTTTTCCAAAATTAAGTTAATAGGGGGGTAGGGGGGTCAGTGAAAAAACTATTTGAATTAAGTTTTTTATCCTTCATTGAACTTTTGATGTCGTCCCTAAGTAAAACATTGCATTGATTTAACGAAATTCTTTTATAAAATGTCAGAAAAATGTTCAAGTTTAATTTTGTCAAATTTCTCACTGCAGCAGCTGGCTAAGTATCTACTATTCAACTGAAGCAATCCCGTCACATTTCACATTTAGTCTGACTACTATAGGATTAACGCACTGACCACTATATAAAGGATTATCTCGTCGGTAGACAAGGTCATTAAACATCCCTGTAATAAATATTAGAAACTTTTTTACTCGTTGGTCTATGTTCTATGGCCGAGGAACACAATAGAAGATTAAAAGAGAGGATAAACACTCTTATGGTAAATAGCTTTAATTTTTATTAAAACTAAATTAATTGGTTGTCAATTCAATACCATAAATGCTGATTCAGGTGGCATAATTAGTGACTTAACAACTGTTTGAGCAGGTGTTTACTGGCATTGCAACCAGATTTGAGCAAATAAACCCTATTTACCAGATAGTAAACCGTACCATTATAGATAAAATAATCTATTTTATTGAAGTGTCACCATCCATTACAATATTTATATATACACGATGTCATAAGAACCTAACATTAAGTAAACGGATGCTAGTCTTAACGGCTAATACGCATATTAAAAGACAACATTTTTTGTACATGTACAAATTAGTAAGTGAAAAAAATAACTTCTAGATTGTAACATGTTTTTTCCGGTATAACATGATGTATAATTTACATTTGATAGTTTTTAAATGGAAAGTTCCAAATTACTGGCCGCCGTGTACACTGATCTTTACGTCACCTCACAATACCTCTGACAATAATTCTTTTAGCCACGCTGATGATCAAATTAGGTAGGGACCGAATTAAATAAATTTATTACATGAAAAAGTTATTAACAAATTAGATTTTTGAAAACAATTTTACACGGAACTCCAGCTAGTTAATTATGACTTGAAATTATGAGATAATCCATAAAAGTGATCACTCTAAACTAATTTCCCTATATTTACTTGTTTCAAGTTTTGGCGCAAATGAAATATGGGCTGTGGCGCAAATTAAATGCAAATCACCGGTTAAATGTGCATTAAGAACATAAATAAAGATTAATTTTATTATTAAAGAAATTATTTTTAAGGGTGGTTAGAAGATACAAAGATATTTTTTTATTTTTAACGTGGCACACGCTCTTTTTTTTTATCCAGTAATTTAGTTCCCCCTGTATCCCGTAATGGTGAAGCTTATTAGCTAGAAAAGAATGTGAAACTTTATCGAATGCTTTAGAAAAATCCATGACCAAAATATCTGTTTGTTTACCGTTTTCTATGTTAAGTGAGACATCACCTATAAATTCAAGTAGTTGTGTTTCGCAGGATCGACCTCTGCGAAATCCATGCTGTAGGGGATATAAAATGTTGTGATTATCTGCATGTTTCATGATGTGTTTAACTTCTATGTGTTCTAAAAGTTTGCAACAAATACATGTGAGAGATATAGGGTGGTAGTTTTCAGGGTTATATTTTTGCCCTTTTTGTATACAGGAGAGACATGGGCAGTTTTCCAGTCATCTGGAACAACACCTGTTTTAACTGACTTCTCAAAGATAATGGTAGGTATTGGTGCAATTTCATGTGAAAGTTCTTTTAAAAATCTTGGTTTAATTTCAACTTGTCCTGCTGCTTTGTTAGGATTTAAGTTATGTAAAAGTTTTTGTATACCTTCTGTTTTTATGATTAATTTTGATATGGGTGGAAAAAGAATATTCTGTGGCATGTTACACTGTTTGACAAATTCTGTATGGGAGATATTAGATGCTGGTGTGAATACAGACTGGAATTGTGCGTTAAGAGACCCAACTTTTTGTAGTGGATCAGTTAAGAGTTTGCCATCTTGTTTAATTTCAGTAATACCACTGTATTCAGTTTTTTTTATGTTTAATGTAGGTCCAAAATTTTTTCATAGTGCCAACATTTGTTTCATCTTGTGGCGGTAATATGATGCTTTCTGTGTATTCCCAGTATGATTTTCTTATACTTTTCTGCACCTGGTGTTTAAGCTAACTTTAAGTAAACGGATACTAGCCTAAACAGCTTTTTCTAATACGCATATAAAAAGACAACATTTTTTGTACATGTACAAATTCGTAAGTGAAAAAAAAAACTTCTAGGTTGTATATATAAACAAGAATGTGTCCAAAGTACACGGATGCCCCACTCGCACTATCCTTTTGCATGTTCCATGGACCGTGAAATGGAGTAATAATCTAATTTGGCATTAAAATTAGAAAGATTATACTATAGGGAACATATGTACTAAGTTTCAAGTTGATTGGACTTCAATTTCATCAAAAACTACCTTGACCAAAAACTTTAACCTGAAACTTCCACTTTCATTTTCTATGTTCAGTGGACCGTGAAATTGAAGTCAAAAGTCTAATTTGGCTTTAAAATTAGAAAGATCATATCATAAGCAACAAGTGTACTAAGTTTCAAGTTGATTGGACTTCAGCTTCATCAAAAACTACCTTGACCAAAAACTTTAACCTGAACGAACGGACGCACAGACGGACGAACGGAACCACAGACGAACGAATGGAGCCACAGACCAGAAAACATAATGCCCCTCTACTATCGTAGGTGGGGCATAAAAAGAAGATGTGGTATGATTGTCAATGAGACAACTCTCCACAAGAGACCAAATGAAACAGAAATTAACAGCTATAGTTCACCATAAGGCCTTCAACAATGAGAAAATCCCATACCGCATAGTCAACTATTAAAGGTCCCGAAATCACAAATGTAAAACAATTCAAACGAGAAAACTAACAGCCTAATTAATGTACAAATAAAAGGAACGAAAAAACAAATATGTAACACAGCAACAAACGACAACCACTGAATTACAGGCTCCTGACTTGGGACAGGCACATACATATACTCTACCTCTACCCCTACCACCATGCCCACGAGTTCTAGTAGATTTTGGTGGCATGACTATGTTGTTTACGATAAATCTACGTATTAATGGGAAATAGAAGGAATGGAACAGTATTTCTATGGAACACGATGTTGACGTTATTGCTGAGAGCGCAGTAAGAGCACGGTATGAACGTGGAATGATCGTAGTATGATCGTGGTAAGAGCGTGCTATAATCGCAAGAGAAGCGTGGTAAGATCGTGTTGCAATAAATCGGATAAATCGTGGTATGGTCGTAGTGAGAACGTGATGAGCGTAGTAAGATCGTAATAATCGTAGTGAGGTCGCAGAATAAGCGTGGTAAGAACGTGGTATAATCGTAGCGGGATCGTTGTAGAAGCGTAATGAGGAAGTAGTAGCATCGTGAAAACAACGAAAATTTACATTTTCATGCCGCTCATACTGCGACCTCACCACGATCTAGATTTATTTTAGATCGCGGTGAGCGTGGTGCGATCGTGGTCTAGTGTGACGGGGGCTTTACGCATGTGAACTGACATACATTAATATAAAGAATTATATGCATTACTTGTGCTTCGTTAAAGAAAAAAAGCTAGTGGCGAATGCACACAAGCATACACTATTATAAACTCCATTCGCCATACACTGCCTTGAGCGTATTTATGCTAGATCCACGGAAAGGGTGCTATCATACCGACTCTTCAAAGTGTGATTTACCACATGTTAAGAAAATGTAGAACGAGTATAATATTTTTTTCTGCAGGAAAAAAACCACCAAATAAGATAATTTTAAAAAATCCTACAAAAAAATTACATTCAAGCAGCAATAAACCCCAGAAAACCTTTGAAAATATATATTCTACAAAAACAAAATCGAGCAAGACAAACAAACAGGTGTAATTATATAATAACTATGGTATTACCATGTTTCTTTATTACTTCATGGATCAGAGATTTTATTACCTGCTAATTCTGGCACGTGCCCTCGAACCAAAACTTTAACCACAGAAAAAATCAAATTACGCCAAAACTACTTTACGCACTAAATACAATTTTAGGATATATTCTCTTGATAAAAAAACTCTATTCGATGGTATCTTTATTTTAATCATAATTCTTTCTCATCATGGGCTTAGTGCAGTTACAGGGGCTTGGTGCACTAAAGCGGGCTAGGTGATGTTTAGACGCTCCCGCCGATACCAAGATTATTTTCCAACATTTTGTATAGAAATTCATAAATAACATCTTCTACATTTAACTTTAACACTCTATAATCCAATAACGACATCACATGAAAACAAAACCCACGCATATCACATCTGGCAGCTAAATTGTTGATCCTTTTGCTTAAGCCGAGGAAAGATGTCGTATAAATGCCAATGAGACAACTCTCCACTAGAGACCAAAATTAATGACATAGAGGTTAACAACTATAGGTCAACGTACGGCCTTCAACAATGAGCAAAACCCATACCGCATAGTCAGCTATAAAAGGCCTCAAAATGATCACAAGCATTATTTTGACTATTTATACAATTATGTATTATAATTCCCTTTACATCAGGGGCCTGTTTATCGAAGCGTTCTAAGGACTATGACATGTCCTAAAATCATCTGAGGACGTATCTTTGTCCTAATAAGTGCGTTTATCAAACATGTCGTAACTTATAAAAAGTCGTAGGAATCGTCTTAACTTTATGACACCTTAATAGGTGTCTTAGGATGGTCTTAGGATGGTCTTAACGTTAAGATATATTTTATGATGGTTAATTTGTAAATAAATACGATTGCCACCTATATATTCATTCATTCATTCATGTCTTTATATCCTCATAATTGAGATACAATGAATACATACAATTAACTAAATATCAGACAACAACAAAATAAACGAAATAGGTACAGAACAGATTTTCACATTTACAGACAAATATATACACTTTAGTCTTTCAGCATTAAGGCCTTATATAATCTCGATTGATGATATATCATGTATTGCCTAACCTGACACAACGTCCATATAATGCTAAGCACTGAACCACATGGGCGTGACAAAGCCTCTCAAACTCCGAATGTTCGGCAGTTAAATTTAATGGAATTCTTCCAAGCAAAATTTGATATATATCCTCATCATCATATTCACCATCATATTCACATCATCATATTCACTTAGGTTAAAATATTAAATAATATTTACTTTGAAAAAAAGTTCAGAAAAAGAGGGTCCATTACCCAAAGTAGTAGGGGAAGCCTACTAATACCCAAGCTCATGTGATCCGTAATGAAATAATTTGTGTATTCCTTCTTTTTAAGGAAGATGCACGCGATTTGCCTTTGAACTCTGAAAAGTATAAAACCGTGACACTTCGAATTATTAAAACTCACTCAAATCTATATATATAATGATTGTTTCCGATTGTCTTTTATTAGTTTTCACTGTTACATGTTCTGCTGTTTACAAACATTTTTTTCAAATATATATTTCATTACGGATCACATGAGCTTGGGTGATGGACCCCCTTTTTCTGAACTTTTTTTTTAGAGTAAATATATATAAAACGTGGTTACATTTTTTGTTTCATAAAGTTTGAATGTACCATTATTTAGACAAATATTATTTATTTTCTTTATGATAATACTAATAATATTTTTAATCTTAAATCTTGTAATCATTTACTTCTGGTGAAATTCAATGCATTCTTAAACATTTAAAATATTTAAATTCCTATTTTTCTGTAAGCTAACACTTAGGACAGCGGTAGGGACATTCTAGCTAAGATAGTCACAAGAAAGCTTCGGTGTGCATGCTGGGACATGTCATAAGTAGGTCCAAACGTTATCCTGGGACAACTTCGATAAACAGGCCCCAGTAACATAATTCAAAACGGATTTTACTAAAAAGTCATAAAGGTTTGTAAATACATAAAAATTATGTCATCTATTTGAATATCACAATTAGCTTCTTTACTATCTGAGACTAAATCATTTACATAGATAGAAAATAAAGTCGGTGATAAAACACAGCATTGTTTTACACCAAGTGCTACAGGAAAAAAAAGAATAACATAATTGACATTCTTGCATAAAGAAGATATACAATTTAAAAAGTAACCGCTAATTCACATATTTTATAATATGAAAAGTAATCAGTTTCTATTAACAATATCAAATACTTTCTTTGTTTCGACAAAACATTCAAATGTATCCTCTTTTGAAAATTTTCTGCTTTTAACAATACTATTAAGTACATATTTGCATATTGATACAGTGCTTTTTGTCCGCAATTTGCTTTTTGTCCGCTTTTGCTTTTTGTCCGATAATTTTGCTTTTTGTCCGACACTTTTGCTCTTTGTCCGTTGCTTTTTGTCCGTTTTGCTTTTTGTCCGAGAATTTTGCTTTTTGTCCGACACTTTTGCTTTTTGTCCGTTTCGCTTTTTGTCCGATAATTTTTCTTTTTGTCCGACACTTTTGCTTTTTGTCCGTTTTGCTGTTTTAGCACACCTGGCCCAGAGGACTAACTGAGATTTACTCATCACTAGGCATCCGTCGTCGACGACAATTTTACAAAAACATTCTCCTCTGAAACTACTGGCACAATCATCCTTAAGGTATCTAGTTTCAAAAAAAATTTCAGATGACCCCGCCCAATAATCAAGATGACCACCATGTCTAAAAATAGAACTTTGGGGTAAAATGTAGATTTTGGCTTATATCTCTGAAACCAAAGCATTCAGAGCAAATCTGACAAGGAGTAAATATGTTTATCAAGTTAAGATCTATCTGCTGATTTTTTTTCGACACATCGGATAACAATTTTTGGAGTTGCTGCCCCTTTATTGGTAATTTAAAAAAAATTTAGCAGATTTTGGTTTTTATTTGAATGAAGTTTTATTTTTAAGTCGTCATAACGACTAATTAAGCTTACTTTTTTTATTTTTATTATAATACTTTTTTTTTAATATTAATCTCAATATCTGTATACTTTTTGGTGATGATTCAAAATTTCATTTTTGAGTTATTGAGTATTTTGTAAAAAAGGGGGAGGGTTTTTTTTACATGTCGCGCCATATCTCAAAAACGATTTATGATTATTGCTTAAAACTTTACACATGTTTTTGTTATAGTAATCTAAAGATCTGTATACTTTTTGGTGATGATTCAAAATTTCATTTTTGAGTTATTAGTATTTTGTAAAAAAGGGGGCGGTTTTTTTACATGTGCCGTATCTCAAAAACGATTTATGATTATTGCTTAAAATTTTACACACTTCTTTGTTATATTAATCTAATCTAAAGATCTTTATACTTTTTGGTGATGATTCAAAATTTTATTTTTGAGTTATTGAGTATTTTGTAAAACAGGGGAGGGTTTTTTTACATGTCTTGCCGTATCTCAAAAATAATTTATGATTATTGCTTTAAACTTTACTCACTTCTTTGTTATATAAATCAAAAGATCTGTATATTTTTTGGTTTTGATTTAAAATTTTATTTTAGTAATATTTAGTTTTTTTGTAAAAAAAAAAAAAAAAAACAGGGTGGGGGGTTTCACATGTCCCGCCGTGTCTCAAAAACAATATATGGTTATTGCTTAAAACTTTCTCAGAAACTATTTATGATTATTGCATAAGACTTCCACACAAGATGTCGGGCGTATCATGCGCTCATGGCGCAGCTGTTTATTTTTAAAATTGGTCAAGTCTGTAGGGCGTTAAAAGTAAATGTTATTGTTATTTTTTTCCTCTTCACTGAAATGCGATACTCATAAAATCCGTAAAAGTTATTAAGTTTTCGGATATTTCTTATATTTTCTTATATATTTCATCGGAACATGCATGTACCTACCAAAGATAGATGACTGTATCCCCAGTTATTAGTCCCGAAAAAGAAAGAGAAATAAAATCAAATCTGAAACAGGCCTCGATTACCCAGACGGTTGAATTTAAGAAATTAATATGTGATACAAGTGGAAAATATCAATGAATTAACTAAGAAGTGTTTAAAGTTTTAAGTCATAATCAAGAATCGTTTTTGAGATACCGTGCGACATGTGAAAAAAACACACCCCTGTTTTAGTCATAAAGTGCCGTAACTCAAAAAGTTTAAATCTTATTTTCACCAAAAAGTATACAGATCATTTGAACATCATAAGAAACAACTATATCAAGTTTCATGAAATTTGGATAAGTCGTTCTCAAGTTACGGTGCGATATGTTTACGCCGGTCAGACGGACAGACGGACAGACGGACGGACACCGGACATTTGTATACCATAATACGTCCCGTCAAAATTTTGACGGGCGTATAATAAACATTGTTGATGTATTTATTTCAAATATTTCTATTAAAAAAGTGTTTTATATTTAGAAATGCACTATGTGTACATGAGATATTGTGCACATCTATTTCGTTATAAAAATTAAGTAAATGCTAAGTAGCCTTTTTTTTTTACTTTCCCATCTCTTTTCGAGTTTGTCAAGCAACAATTAAATACTTGGCTGACAATGCTGTTGTGTTAATCAAAGTTTCCTTATTCCTTGAACAGCCTCGAACGTCTCAACGGTACGCCATTTGGAAATAGTTGCTAGAAATTTCCAAAATTTAAAGATTGATACAGTTTATCTAAATAAATAGCTACACATGTATTCCTTAAATTTTGCGATAGTGTTCCAAAAGTTACAGCATTGTTTGTTATATTTGTAATGTTTCAATGTTTAGAAAAAACTGAAGTTGTTGAAAAAATGACTAAATTATTACTGGACTGGATGAAAGTTTTATTTTTAAACTAAAAGCGACGGACAGACGGCCGTTCCTATACCAGTGCAAATGGTGACTAAATATCACTTGCGGGAAGAAAACACTGTGCATATAAGCTATATAATGTCGTAGATGTACGCACATCCATATGCAGCAAACTCTGACACCATTTACCATAATGGTATTTTAACAATTCATACGAGAAAAAAACAACGGCTTGATTGATTTACAAAACTGTATACGACAAACAAATATGATATACAGAAACAAACAACTACGGTACTAAGTTACAGGTTGAACCTCCGTTCCTGACTTATTTGTATGATTTTCATTTATAATATTTAGCGCGGTAAAACATATTTAGAATTTCAAAAACAAAACCATCACACATGGATTTTTTTATTTTATCAATTCCTAACTATTATAAATTTTCGAACATATTCGTCTTTATCTTTAGATATCCCATGCATTCTAAAAATTGGAGAAGGTACACCATTGTTAACACGTTTAAGGATGACAGACTAACTTGCGACCAGAATGAATAAGCGTTCTTCTATATAACAATCTTAAATATTCCTTGTTGTGTAAAACACTTAAGAATGCCAATTCCACACACGTACACATATCCTTATATCTTGCCTTTTACTTCTCCTATTTACTAGTATGTCCCCTTTTTTTCTATTTCTTCATACTTTTTTTCACTCATCTAATTATTAGGTCCATTTTAATTCAACAGTGTATCCATATAAATGTATCTGAACGCTTACATATATATAATAGTTGTGATATCATATATATAAGAAAGAGGCGAAAGATACCAAAGGGACAATCCCACTAAAAACACCGGGTAGAAACAAACCAACAAAGCCACAGCTAAAATGAAAATCAACAAGACACTCAATAGTCCACAAAACACAATAAACACAACATTTAAGAATTGAATGCTTCTTTTTGTAACTTTATTGGGGTGTAAAAGCGTTGACCGAAGTACATTTTGTATGAAGCGCGAAAGCGCTTCATTCTAAAAATGTACGCACGGTCAACGCTTTTACAACCCTATGAAGTTACAAAAAGAAGCATTCAATACTTATAATTACATTTTTTAGCTAGGATCATGCAAACACGATTTACATCAAGTTTTTATTTAATGTACCTGTGCACTTTATTATGGTACCTCGTGTCATCATGAATGATAAGTTTTATTGTGTGATACAACTGCTTAAGGAAAAACACGTGATGTGCAGTTAGCCAATCAGAATAACGTTTTATAATGAAACATACATCTAATGTTATTATTGAAAAATAAAATCTGAGCAACATTAACCCTGTAAAAAACGTGATGATTTATGGTTTTCTGGAAGGGTTAACAAATCCTGCTCCGTTTGTGTCGTACTATAATCATATTTTCGACAAGACTTCTTTGTGCCATGTTCATTAATCTTATGTTTAAAAATATACAATGTATGTTTAAGTGAACTTTCAAATCCGTTGTCCTGAAAGATCTTTAATCCAAAGGGTCCTAAATATTCATTTTTGATGATCTCACAAGGAGTCATAATTTAATTCCTTGCGAATACATTCATAAGAACCGACAATTCCCATCTGCATTCTTTAAAGATTTCAAATATTGTAAAAATAAAACGGGGTACCACATTACAAACCCAGCGTCACGGAAAATCTCATCTAAGGCAACTAGAAAATGTTAAGTTTGTAGATAAAAAATACATGGATTTCTGGCAAACACATTTATAACGGACGAATTTAAAGTTTGTTTTGGCTGATAGAAGAAATTTCACAATACAAACTGAAATGCAAAAACGCACAAACGCATAGAGATGTTTATTCAGGACAATAATTACTTATATATTAACACCCCCCCCCCCCAAAAAAAAACCAAAAAAAAAAACCAAACAAACAAACAACAAAACAACAGAATTATATATGAACTTCCACCAATGAAGGTTGTAAAATACTATAGGTGATATTTAATGCTTTACGTAATGTTCTTTTTATCTTGTTTGTCGTGAAGAGCAAAAATTGCACAAAAATAAAGGAATCATCCGTTAACTAAAACAACTCTTGAAAAGTCATCGTTGATGGCTAAAGGCTATTCATTCCTGAAAACGCTGTTCTGAGTGTTCAAGATGTAACTTGCATCTAAAATATTGGTAAAAACAATTGAAAACAGTGTCTGTATAAAATGTACTACAAAAATAAACGAATGAAAGCCGCTGGGATGCAGTCAGATGCAGGACTCGGATAAGCACATTTAAAAATATGACATCTAACATGAACTGAGTGCAAATAAAAGAACGTCAAGTCCAACACTTGCTTTTTTCAAAATTAAAATCTATATTCAAAATGATCATTTTTTAAAACAAAAAATGGTTAGGAAAATTTACCATTCAAACAATAGATCGATATCAAATAAGAATGTTTCATTTTCATTTTCGGCTACAATGGGTATATAAAACATACAAGATCGAATTATCAATATAGAGCCCAACAGAGAATGTTTCTGTCATTTTGTGCAACGAAATCTCTACAACACATGGTAGTGATAACACTATAGATGTTTAATAGGGTCCCGCGAAAAGCATGACTTTGGTCAATGAAGCAAATTGTCTGTGACCAATCGCTGACGGCTTTTGGTACAAATATATATAATGGTTGTTGGTTATCAGATTTTTTTAAAGCCGGACAGTCATTAAAACATCACCAAGGAAAGATCGCCGTGCTTTTATTTTAAAATTTCCACGCAAACTGATATAGCTCCAAAGGTTTTACCATGAACATTAATGGATACTCGTGTCAATAAGAAAGCTAACGCGGAAACAATATCGGAGTTGTTTAAGACAAATACATAGGTCCGGCTGGGCGTTTGTTGCTCTATGTCTCCCTAGACATGGCCTTTCATTAAAAGATCCCTTTGCGGATTTTGTGGATTATTTGGTCTAATGTAGAGGGTAAATATACAGTCTACGAGCAAATGCTTCCTGGAAAAATCATATTTAAATTATGCACCTAATTGTTTGTCACTGGTTGTTAGAAAACCTGGCATATATTCTGCTGTTTATTGAAGTTTCTTTATAATAAGGGCGTGAAATTCATGACATAATCTTAAATTTACATGCCGAAAGTAAAACAAGAAAGTCATACATGAGTTAGAAAACGTTCGAACTCGAATTGCATCCGTTCAAATAACCCGATGAACTTCACATCTGTTCCAAAAATTTATCAAGCGAAAAGTATTCGACATTGGTATTAAAAGTTATTTTTAACCAACTATACATAAATCTAATGATAATAAACTAGTTTAGAGCCTTAGTGATCACCTTGGTCTATGTGCATATTCAACAAACAAAGGACACTCTCCAACATTGTTAACAAGAATAGAATTCATGTCAAAATCTGTTTTGTTGACCTTGTATTGCTCAGTGATGTGCTGTTTGTTTTCCTTCTATCTTTGCTCAAAACACATTAGAGGATAAAAGAAGTCCATATTTAAGGGCAATAACGCCTATACAGAGTCACAGTCTACTACTTAACTATGTCAGCAAAATTTGACTTGTTAGTACATCTTGACTTGCTGATCATTTTTGTGATTTAAGGTGTATCTTTATCTATTATAATTTTCTTTGATATATGACAAAACGCAAAATAGGTGGTGAAAATCGTCTTTCAGGTGGTATGGGAGTATAGATTAAAAATGATTTTGCCAAAACTTAGTATTATTGTGAAATGTTCAAAAACATTATAAGTATGATAGGTAAACGAACATTTTCTCAAGATACAGGTTGTGACAAAATGACACATTTTGTATGGATTATACAGGGAAAAAACAGCATTATGTGATCAGAAGCTAAACTTAATGATAAAATTGTAAACAAATGATAGGAGATAGCTTTTAGAAAAGAAAATGCTTTGAAAATATTAATAGACAAGAAAGGGTCACCGTGTTCAAATGTAAAATAGCAAAAGTTCATGTAGATTCCTTCAGAAAATGCGCTATTTTATAGTTATCTCCCCTAAAAATACCAATTTAAAAACATTACTAATCAAACAAACAAAATCAAATGGAGCTACCTTAATAACAAATTTGTCCTTGGGTTCTCTGTTATTTACAATCCAAAAATGCGGAAAGAAACTACATTAAAGGGCAATAACTTCAATAAGAAGTCGCATTCATATTGTCTTTATTGTAGATTTAAGATATGAGGCAAAAAACGCAAACCAAAAAAATGGTCAAAATCATCATCAAAGTACATTTACTGTAATAAGGAGTTTATTAATGATTTCGACCATGTTGTCTTACTTGTATAGAACTGATCTTACTGATCATCATAAAGTTTTTCTGTCTCCATGGTCTCTATTATAATTTTCAAAAATAGTAGGCAAACACGAAAATAAATGGTAAAAACCATTTAAGGGCAATAAATCCTAGTATATCAAAAGGGAAATGAGTCTTTTGGACACAGATAATGACTCCGCTTGCATTTACCTTTAGAAAGGGACATAACTTAAGAATGACAAAAGTGACTCTACCCAAATTTGTACTTGGTCGAACTTCTGTTATTATAAGCATTGTGTACAAGTTTCATAATATTTGCTTGAGACGAACTTAAGTTAGAAAACAAAAACGATAAAGTCAGCATTTTCCCTATTTATTAAGAGGCATAACTGGAAAAGTGAGGCCACCAATTTGACCTTTGGTTTGTAGTAATACACATTGCACATTTCATACCATTTTTTTAAGTAAAAGAACGGAATTCCGAAATCAAAAAATCAACAGTTTTTGCAAAGGGACATAACTCTAGAACAGTAAAAGTGACGTCACCAAAATTCAAAATGGTTCTGGGTTATGTGGTAATAAGCATTGTGTTCAAGTTTAATAACATTGGTTTGAAGCAAACTATAGTTAGAGAATGGAAACCAATTTTGGGACATCATCTGACCGTTTTGACATGTATGGGCAATCGGTAGAGCTCAACATCCTGCTGTTGTCAGATTTCTTCATTTTTAGTGGTTTTCAAAATAATATACAAAACTTAAATTTTACCCCATATATTCTATTTCCGGCGTGTTGTTCATCTTGGTTGGTAGGCGAGTTAATTAGACATATTTTTTTAATGAGATACCCTAATGATTAGTTTTCCAAGTTTGTTTAAATTTGGCCCAGTAACTTTAGAGGATTTTTTGGGTAAAAGTTAACGGTCAACAACGACGACGACGACGGACGCCGGACGCCAAGTGATTAGAAAAGCCTTTTTGGTCAATAGAGCCAGATGGGCTAAAACTAAATCAGTATGTTTTTTTATGAAAAAAAATAAAAGCATTGCATGTTTTATTGCATTCAGTATATGTTATAAATAATGTTATATGCATAATTTGAAATTTGAGCTATGGAATACTTCTTACACACTATTAAACACAAAACGCAAAAAAATCATAAATATGCACAATACCACTAAAAATTTCTGCCTCTGTTGACAATAATTATGCGCAATCACTTATGTATGTTTACTTTTGTAAAAATAAAAAATGGCATGGTGCTTTGATGTTCAAAATGAAACCTGCAAAAAATATACACATTTTTATATCGGACATAAAGCAAAATCAGCGGACAAAAAGCAAAAGTTTCGGACAAAAATCAAAATTATCGGACAAAAAGCGAAACGGACAAAAAGCAAAAGTGTCGGACAAAAAGCAAAATTCTCGGACAAAAAGCAAAACGGACAAAAAGCAACGGACAAAGAGCAAACGTGTCGGACAAAAAGCAAAATTATCGGACAAAAAGCAAAAGCGGACAAAAAGCAAATTGCGGACAAAAAGCACCGTATCACATATGATAGGCACAGTTTCTACCTTTTCGAAATCTGTTCTGGTCATCACAAATTTTTTTCATTAAGCCATTGATTTAAGCGCCTATCTTTATGACATAGGATAGGATCGGATTTAATAACCGCAAAACAGAAATTAACCAGTTATACATAGATAAAGTTAATGTAAACCTAAAACGTCACTACAGACATGAACATGGCGAACGAGTTGGAAAAAAGGACCATTAATATAAGGTCAAATTTTAAGGTTGACCTGGACCTTTGACCATATACCTCATTCGGTATATCGAGAAAAATGATCGTAAAATATTAAGTAACGGTGGTCAAGTATTGCGACCGGATCGTGAAAGTAATTTAATACAACTCAACTGCAAAATCTGTGGAAATATCCGTTATATCAACAGAAGGCGAAAAAAATTCAGATAAAAGAAATATATACTTATATATTTATACTGTGCAATATGAAAAAAATGCAGTACTTTCATTCGTTTAAAGGGGCAGTGCATTATAATGAAATTAATATCTCCTGTGTGTTTTCTTCACATGTAGCATAGAGGGCATTGGGTTTTCGCCGTTTCAAAATTATTTTCGCGGTATTATTTATTGAAAATTTCATCAATCTGGAATTCCATATTATACCTCAATATAAGTTGTTGTTTAAATCCTAGCACATAAAGCAGTAAATCATGCTTTGTAAGTTCTAAATAGAAATTAAGTTTTTACCCCCCCCCCCCCCCAATTTTTACATGTCGAAATTTTAAATCGTCGGAATCAATTATCATTTTCCATTGAAATCCCCAAAAAGACATACTCAAAATGTTTTGAGTCTTTTAACCAAAAATAATGACATTTTACATGTTGACGGACGGACAGACGGATGGTAATTGCCATAGGGCAACACGGAATAGTCGGCGTGGTCTTATTATAAACTAGGCCAAATGGCATTGAACCATTATAACCTAATAGTTTTATTCTCCAACGAAAGTGAACCGAAGAGTTCAGAGAAGTTTAGTCTTTTGCTGTACCAATTACATAATAAATTTTCATCTAATTACAAAACAGTTTTAACACTTTCAATGATTTGTGAAATGATAAATAAGCGACACCGGATCTTTCACGATCCTTTTCACGATCACAAAATAGTGGTATCCTATCTTTCACAATCATAAATATTCCAATTTTGCCCCCACTTTTTTATTAAGCTACTAGAAAATAATTTTGAGAGCCATTTGAGACTTAGATATAGAACGACATTATTCAGAGAATAGTAATTCAGTCATTCATAAATTAAAAAAAAATATCATGTTTGTTTACATTTTCCTTGTCATTGAATTGTTGAAGAGCAATCTGCCTTTTGTAGTTTTGTCAAAACGGAGATCTTTTAAACTCGGATATCTCAGGTACTGATCATTATGTTGAACAATTTTGACAAACACTTCTTATGTGATTTCCCCCCTTATATTCAATAAATTAGATTGTCTGTTGACCTTGCATGTGTCTCCTCAATAAAATTTCTTTTACGATCCCATACCACATCTTTCACGATTCTGTCGCAATACTTGGCCACCGTTACTTATTCTTTCACGATCATTTTTCTCCTATATACCGAATGACAGCCTTGGATTACTGCTTTTTATATTGCGATGTTCAGTTAATTAAATAACAAGATAACTATACTTTTTCAGGTTGAACACATTTAAAACCTAATTCTTTTTGTTGAAATGTATAACTATTATTTCGTCAAAATTTATCTAAACCGATTCGAACGTTTCGTGTTAGCTTCTTCGCCTAAAATTCGAGATGTTCAGAATTCGATCTGTAACCCAATCAGACAAATGATGCTTTTTACTTATTCGATCCACCAAGCTTATAGAATTAAGTTCTCAAGCTATGACTAATCGATCCACTAAGCTTATAGAATTAAGTCCTCAAGCTATGACTAGTCGATCCACCAAGCTTATAGAATTAAGTCCTCAAGCTATGACTAGTCGATCCGCCAAGCTTATAGAATTAAGTCCTCAAGCTATGACTATTCGATCAACCAAGCTTATAGAATTAAGTCCTCAAGCTATGACTAGTCGATCCGCCAAGCTTATAGAATTAAGTCCTCAAGCTATGACTAGTCGATCCACCAAGCTTATAGAATTAAGTCCTCAAGCTATGATTAGTCGATCCACCAAGCTTATAGCATTAAGTCCTCAAGGTATGATTTGTAGATCCACCAAGCTTATAGAATTTAGTCCTCAAGCTATGATTAGTTGACTTGAATGAGGAAAAAGGAGTCCTTGTAACCTTGTGAGCTGTAATGTTTTCTTAAATCATTCACCTTTTCGGTTTGATACAATGCTTGGTATTATATATCGTCTAATATGTATGCATGACATGTTACTACACAAATGAGTGTTAATAATCGATTTAGCAACTTCTTATGAACGTCATATTCTTTTTCAGAATATTAATGAACATTTTCAACCTCAACAGTACATAAAGCCTAAAGAACAGACATGACTTTTAAGGTGGCACTTATTCAGATGGCGGTAACGGCAGTTAAATCAGATAACCTTGCGCATGCGGTTAAGCTTATTATTAAGGCTGCTACAAATGGAGCACAACTAATCATATTGCCGGAATGTTTTAACTCTCCTTACGATACGTCATGTTTCCCAAAATATGCCGAGTCTATCCCAGGACAGACTACAGATCTGTTAGCACAGACAGCCAAGGATAACAATGTCTACATCATTGGGGGTTCTATACCAGAATTCGATAACGGAAAGGTATATAATACATGTCCAGTGTTTAGTCCATCAGGAGAACTTCTTACTAAACATAGGAAA
Source organism: Mytilus galloprovincialis (assembly GCA_037788925.1). NCBI lineage: Eukaryota > Metazoa > Mollusca > Bivalvia > Mytilida > Mytilidae > Mytilus > Mytilus galloprovincialis. The sequence continues at coordinate 1,285,344 of CM075335.1, read as the reverse complement.
ATTCATCTGGTTGATATTGATGTTCCTGGGAAAATTCGTTTTAGAGAAGCTGATACGCTTAGTCCCGGATGTGACTTTACTACATTTGATACTCCATATTGTAAAATCGGCATCGGAGTCTGTTATGATCTGCAATTCCCAGAATTAGCACACATTTACGGTGAAATGGGGTGTAGATTTCTTGTATATCCAGGGGCATTTAATATGACCACTGGCCCTTCACATATGGAGCCTTTGCTGAGAGCCAGAGCTGTTGACAATGAAGTTTATGTAGCGTTGGTGTCGGGGTCTCGCGATGAAACAGCTTCATACGTTGCATGGGGACACAGTACAGTGGTCAGTCCTTGGGGAGACGTTCTAGCCACTACAGAACATTTGGAAACCATTATTTATTGTGACATCGACCCAGACTTTGTCGACAAGGTTAGAACTCAACTGCCAATATTATCACAGAAGAGGACAGATATGTACTCATTGACAAATGTTGTAACAAGGACATAAAAATTAAATACAAGAGACTGGATATGTACTCAAATGCTGTAAAAAGGGAAAAAAATATATCCATATAACCATTAAAGAAACAGGATTTGTACTTGAATTTTATAAATAATGAAATAATTAACGACAGAACGCAATTGTTTATTTATATAATTGCACCCGCAGGTATTGACATATCCCCCACATATTAGTTAAAATATCATACATATGCCATATTAACCTAAAACATAACTCATGAATTCATTTACTACGAAGAATAGATTTTTCCATGTCATATGACTAAGCCGGTAATAAGTTGTGTAAAATTTGGAGCCGTATAAATGAAAATACGATGACGTTTCAGTTAAATGATAACTATTAAGTCAAACAGATGCCATCCCACGAATATTCCTTTTCCTATTCAGAAAAATCTAGAGCCGAATTATTTTTTTTTGCAATTTTGTATCAAAATGCCTTCATCAGCAACATTTAGAGCCGAATTGTAAATTTGTTTCTTATGAATATACGTTAACTTGTTACAAAAAGTTTAACGTATGTGTGTGTTAAAGACTATTTAGTCTCTTTAATATTGAATGTCAAGAATGATAATTTCATACAGAGGATATGGTCTGTTTATTTTGTTCACATATCGTTGTCAATATAGCGGATATGTTCATAATGTCGTTACTACAATCCCGTCTCCATTTCATGAATGTGACCTACCGAATTAGATTGAGATCACCCCAGTTGTTGGTGAGATTCGTGTTGCTTAGTCTTTAGTTTTCTATGTTGTGTTTTGTGTCTTTTTTTCAAGCCATGTAGTTGTCAGTTTATTTTCGACTCATGAGTTTGAATGTACCTATTATAACTTTCGACTCTCTTTTCAAGTTGTGAAGGAGTTTGTGTCTTCATTAATCGACAAATTGAATGCTACTGTAAGCACATTACCTGTGGCACTTTGATAACTATTTATTGCTTCTCAATATTTCATTTTTTTCAAACTCAAGAACAAGCTCAAACTGAGAAGACTATGTTGTAGATTTCACCAAAGATGTGTATCAATTGTATGATTTTAAATTAAAGCAGAAAACAGTATGTGATATGGCAATACACATATATATATATGTGATGATATTAAAAAAATACAAAAAACTCCAAGGAAAATTAAGATCCGAAAATTTATAGTTGTAAGGTAAATTTAAAACTCAAACACATCAAACGAATGAATAACATGTTTTGATTATATTTTAACTCTATTACTGATTTAATAAGAACACGAAGTTAATCGTTACATGTACTGTAGATTTGAATTTTGCATCAACCTATCAAAGTTGGCAAAGGTACCAGGATCATAATTTAGTACGCCAGACGCGCGTTTCGTCTACATAAGACTCATCAGTGACGCTCATATCAAAATATTTATAAAGCCAAACAAGTACAAAATTGAAGAGCATTGAGGATCCCAAATTCCAAAAAAAATGTGCCAAATACGGCTAAGGTTATCTATGCCTGGGATAAGAAAATCCTTAGTTTTTCGAAAAATTCAGTTTTGTAATCAGGAAATTTATAAAAATGACCACACTATTGATATCCATGTCGACACCGATGTGTTGACTACTGGGCTGGTGATACCCTCGGGGACGAAACGTCTACCAGCAGTGGCATCGACCGCTTGACCAAGTGTTGTAAATAGTTATCAAAGGTATCAGGATTATAATTTACTACGGCAGACGCGCGTATCAAAAGGTCATTATGATTCAACAATAACATCAAAAGATATAGGTGGCAATCACAAGGATACTAGTAGGCTATGGTCAACGACGTTTCGTCCGCGATGCTATAGCCAGCCCAGTAGTCAGCACTGTTTGTCTTGGCATGCAATACCATTCATATAAATATCGGAAGATGTGGTATGAATGCCAATTAACAATTTATAAAAAGTAAACCATTATAGGTCAAGGTACGGCCTTCAACATGGAGCTTTGGCTCACACCAAGCTATAAAGGGCCTTACTATTGTAAAACCATTCAAACGGGGAAACCAACGGTCTAATCTGTATGTTCATTTCCTAAATTTTACTGGTTATAAAATTTTCTATCGGAAGGTATCGATTGTTATAGCCTTAATTGGCATAATCTTTCAAAATATTTGTTTCTATGCTCTTCAATTCGTATATTTTTTGGCCTTCAAACTGTTTTTAAACGTCACTGATAAGTCTTATGTAAATGAACATGCTTCTGACATACCAAATATATGTAATCCTGGTGTCTTTGATGAGTTTGAAAACCACAAGATCAATTTCCTTGCTGGTGGAAACTTCTTCCGATCGCGTACACATAGAAAAGAAGTCAACATTTTTGTTTTTCTGTAAAAAGTAAAATAACAAAAAATACCGAACCCTGAGGAGAGTTCCTAACCGAATGGCAAAATCAAAGTTCGAGACCATCAAACAATGGATAACAGCTATTATATTCCTGGTTTGGTAGAGGCATCTCTTATGTTGGAAAAGGTCCTTTATAGCTAGCTGAATCTCTCACCAGTATGACAGTTGCATAAAATTTCATTATATTGACAACGATGTGCGAACAAAACAAACAGCAATAAAAGGTTAAAATGTCACAAATAGGGCTTCAGCAGTCAACATTGTGTTATAATCTTAGTTACTACAAAGAACACAAATATATCAACGCAGAAAAATCAAAAGGCATATAGGCAAAACACATTTACTACAGCACAATGACACAATGGGATGTATAAGTACCGAGCCATGCATGTCAGATGGGTATTACAAAAAATAGACTAAACGGTAAAAGTAATGATTTATAAAGACAAATAAAACAATACTGTAACAACGTTACCAAAATGATAAATACCGCCAATACATAGAATATATACATCAAGACCATCGTGTATTATTTGTGAAGTTGATATAGAAAAAAGGAAAAATCACAAAAATACTGAACTCCGAGGAAAATTAAATCGGAAAGTCCCTAATCACATGACAAAATCAAATGACAAAACACATCAAACGAATGGACGACAACTGTCCTATTCCTGACTTGGTACAGGCATTTTCAAATGAAGAAACTGGTGGATTGAACCTGGTTTTATAGCGCTAAACCTGCCACTTTTACAACAGTCGCATCAATTTTCGATTATTTATCAACAAGGTCTTGGAAAAAAATTGAGAATGGAATGTGGGAATATGTAAAGAGAACAACCCAATCAAAGAGTAGAAAACAGCCGAAGACCACCAATGGGTCTTTAATACAGCGAGAAAATCCCACATCCGGAGGCTTGCTACAGCTCAATGTAAAAGATGATTTATTTGGAGCACTCACATACAGGTTAAGATTGCATAAGTTTTTTTTCCAACTATTGTGAATTTTCAATTTTATAATGTTCATGAACTTCGTATAACATTTGGTCTGATAAATGTCTTGATTCAAGTGCCACTAATGAGTCTAATGATGATGCGACTGTCATACAAGTGAGAGGTTAAGCTAGCTATAAACTCCACAATTTATTACATAAGGAAATGCCTGTACAAAGTCAATAATATGACAGTTGTTATTCATACGTTTGATTCAGCACCTACAAATAGAATTGTTTAATGCTCCACTGACTTATGCCATTTCAAACCGAGGAAAAATGGGAAATACACTACATGGAGACTATCAACGTTTCAAATTTTCTTCAAAGTGACCATACTTAACAGATATATTAAAAGGAAGAGGTTCCATCTACACATATCTATAAGTGGAATAACACGGAATAAAAACATTCAATTGTGAAAAAAAAGGTTTCACAAAAATACCAAACTTTAATATGCTAGACGCGCGTTTCGTCTACATAAGACTCATCAGTAACATTCTAATCTAAATAGGAAGAAAGCCAAATAAGTATCAAGTTGAAGAGCATTGGTGACCTAAAATTCCAGAAAGTTGTTCCAAATACTACTCAGGTAATCTATGCATGGGATAAGAAAATCCTTAGTTTTTCGAATAATTCATGCTTTTGCAAACAGTAAATTTTTAAAAATGACCATATAATTGATATTCATGTCAACACCGAAGTGCTGACTACAGGGCTGGTGATACGCTCGGTGACGAAATGTCAACCAGCAGTGGCATCGACACAGTGGTGTAAATAGTTCAGATCAAAATAGTTAGAAATCTAAACAAGTATAAAGTTTAATAACATCGAGGAACAAACATTCCATCTATGCATGGGAAATGAAAATCCTTAGTATTTCGAATAATTCATACTTTTGCAACAGTTAACTTATATAAATGACCATATAATTATATTCATGTCAACACCAAAGTACTGACTACCGGGTTGCCTGGTGATACCCTCGGGGACAAAACGTCCACAAGCAGTGACGCGGCATCGACCCAGTTGTGGATAAATTGACAAGATCAAACGTTGCATATCAACCATCTGAACGAGTGAGGAACACCAGTCCTATTCACCTGATTTCATAACTAGCTTAACCCCCAACTTGTACAGCATTTGATTTGGTTCCATATATAGTTTGGTATTGACAAAATTAGGTGATCAACGCAAAGACACATAATAGGCTAATCGGATGTGCAATCAATGAATCTACCAGTTTGTGAAAATCCTTCCTATTCTCTTTTAAATTCAACAATTCTTCAGCAGACGCTCAATGCTATTTTGTTTTCAAAAAAAGGCGAACGATTCCAAAAAAAGGACATTCAAAATCATACCTCGAAAAATCAACTAGCAACACTATTGCTAAAATAGAAAACGACCAACAGACAAACAACAATACACAAAACACAACATTGATAAAGAAAGACTGAGCAATGCAAACCCCACCGCAAAATCTGGGGTGATCTCAGATGCTCCGGGGGGATAAGCAGAACCCACCTACATGTGTGTTCCGTCATGTTGCTCATGTAAGTACAAACCTGGTTATACGTCTTATTTTAATTAAGAAAATAGGACGGGGTTGTGGGTATAACTATTGAAACATATTTCTCGTCATTTGTGTAACAGATCACGATAAAGATCAACAATTAATCTCTTGATGGTGTCCGAATAATTTTCGACTAAATTATTTCAACTTCATCCCTTGGAATTTTCAGTTCAACAGGTTCCTTATAAGCAGCAACCCTCTTTCAAGGAAATCATGACAGGAAATCGTTTCGATCATGTACGAGTTTTAAAGATCTTGTATTGTTGTTTTCAGGTTCGTTCGACTTAAAGTTTTCAGTTAATAGAGAAACATTTAAATCAATGAAGAAAAAAACCGCCATATAAGGTCAATAAGGGAAAATAAGTCCAATAAAGATTCCTTCGTAGGTTTGATTTGGTGTGTAAGCTTGATTTTTTTTTCTCTCAATCGATTTATGACTTTTGAAAAGCGGTATAGGCCTGTTACCTTTATTTGTATGTATTGTCATTTTTGTAAAAGTTTTCTGGTTGGTATTTTTTTGCTGTTCTAAACTTCTGCTTATCCATTTTTATTTTCGGAGATTTTAGGCAAACTTTCGAATAATCATCATTTGAGCCAATAACTCACGGCTATATGAGTTATTTATTGATTTCAGTCATATAAACATGTTGTAGAATTGGTTTTCCTGACCATTTTCGCTGTTGATACCTCTCTTTTATAGTTTTTGTTATAAAAGGCAGCAATGCTCATATCAGTATAAAAATCACCATTAAAGAACAATAACTTTTCAAAATACAATCGGAATTTCCATAGGAACCAACTGTACCCCTCTTCCTGCCGACTTATTCCTTTATTTTTATGAGGCTGAATTTCATACAGGAACTTAAAATGAAAACAAAAAAGAAGTAAGCAGTATCCTTTTGTGTACTTCCCGCTATACAGATGATGTTCTCTCACTAAATAATTCAAAATTGGTGACTGTTGAACACATCTATCCCATCGAACTTGAGATAAAGGAAAACATAGGTAAGTTAAGACTACCTCACATCTTCACTAATATCTAGAAATTGACAATGAGGGTCGGTTGAAATCAAAACTTTACGACAAAAAGATTTCATCTTTCCATTTAATTTGGCAACATTCCAGCAGCGCATTTATACAGAGTATATATCTCCAAATTGATACGATATTCCCGGGCTTGTACTCCCTATCATAATTTCCTTGTTAAAGGGTTGACCGTTATGGAATAAAAAGGCATGAATGGGTAACAAATTATAACCCCCTGGTATCTTTTATTTGTTTTGGTAGACTTTTCTCCCGGGCATCACCAGACCAGTAGTCATCACTTTTGTGTTGGCATGAAATATAAGTGAAATGTTCATTTCTCTATAAATTCAAATTTATAAAATGTTGAATTATTGGAAAAACCAAGATTATTCTACCTAAGGTATAGATTGCGCTATTTTTATTTGGCAAAACATTCTAATTTTTATGCCCCACCTACGATAGTATAGGGGCATTACATTTTCTGGTCTAGGTGTCCGTTCGTCCGTTCGTTCGTTCGTCCGTCCATCCGTCTGTTCGTTCGTTCGTTCGTCCGTCCGTCCCGCGCTTGAATACAGGAATGTATTTTTTTTTATAAACGAAGAATGAACAAAAATTTAAATAAAAAACAAAAAAAAAAACTTTGTTGTTTTTGAGAAAAGTTATTTTTCGATTTCCCTGATCATTATTGACAAAATATGACAGTGTCTTTTATTGAAATACAACAATAATGTGCATAAATACGGCAATAAATTAGAAATTTACCAGTTCGATTATGGCAATGCAAATAACAGAAGAAATATTGAAAAGTATGGTTCGAAAGATTATCACACTAGCTACAAAATTGACTGGATCACAACATCCATAATGCTTTGATTTAAGCTTTTTAACCTGGCATTTGCTTTTGCTTTAATTTCTAACGGTTTAAATTTGAGTGTAACTGAGGAGTCTTATGAAGAAAAAACGCACGTCGGGGATATCAAATCATAAACATGATATCTTTGATGAGTTTTTATGGGACACACATAATATATTAAAATATAAATATATAATTTATTCAAATAAAACTTTGATCCCATTTCTGTACAAAGATCACAAATTTATTCAAAGAAAACTTTGATCACATTTCTGTGCAAAGATCATAGATTTTAGCATTGTCCCAACAGTATTTTTCATTGTAGATCTGGTAGCAGGTAGCATTCTTTTCATTGTAGACGATAAAATGGAAGCTCCTATTAATTACAAGACACAATTAATACTTTAATATTTTAAATTAATTTCCAATATTTAGTTAAGTTTTAAGAGTTTAAGCAATCGTTTCATGAGTATACCGAATATGTATGATTTAGGATTCAGATTTTGGTGCCCTATTATCCTAAAAAGATATATTGCTATATGTATTGAAAATTATGTACCAATGAAGCTTTAAGCTAAATATTTCTTCCGTATTAATTCTTGCAAGCTGTCAATTGTATATCATAACATCGACAGCAGTGTAAAAGATGGTGTGTACACAACACTGAAGTAATAGCCTATAAGTACATTGAGTGGTGCTTTTTCAAATAAAGTTAGAGGTTAAATAAAATTAAAGAACATAGCTCAAATGTCCTCCGTTTTGCACATTTTTTATCTGTTCAAAGGTTCATAACTTTTGTTCTTTAAATTGTTTTAATTGCCATAAAGCACGAGTTTTGGCAGCCACAAACCAGGTTCAACCCACTATTTTTGTTAAAATGTGCTGTACAAAGTCAGGAAAATGGCAGTTGTTATCTAATAGTTGGTTTCTGTGTGCGTTGCGATTGTTTTTTGTTCACTTCAGTGTTTTTGTTGTTTCGTTGTATTCCTGTACTAGTGGATGTGTTTCCCTGTTTTAGTTGTAAACCGGATTTGTTTACTCTGACTTTTGAATAGCGGTATACTACTGTTGCCTTTTTTTTTTGTAATACTTAAATAAATAGGAGGCTTGAGAGTAAATGCAATTTGTAATTTCCAATATAATTACGGTAATATTTTCAATTGACGAATCTTTCAAAAATACACTGATTTTTAAAATTGTTCAAGCCTTTGCTATTTCTAATCTTTGCTATAAATTTGATGTCCGAGACATTGCTAATATAAGCCCATCATATTAGTTTCATAGAAATCTAGCACAAATGGTGCACTTAAAAGCAATAACAAAGCAATTTTCAATATAATTCATATTTCTAAGGGGAATAAATCTTTTTTTTAAATGATGATCTGAACTATTTTTCAAATTTGTAAGAGACATTGCTGGTGTAAAGCAAATATATAAATTTCATAAAAATCTGGCTAGAATTGTACACATGCAACCTCAACAAGACAGATGTACAGTATTTTATGTGGGACAATACAAATCTATCAGTTAAATTTGACATGTGTAATAAATAAATTTATAAAACAATTATAAATATTGATGTTTAAATAAAAAAAAAATATTTAGAAGTACCAATATTCACTTGAAATATCATTTTAAACAAGATATTAAATAAAACTGGAAATAAACATCAAGTATAGCGGGAGGGTTGAGATCTCACAAACATGTTTAACCCCGCCGCATTTTTGCGCCTGTCCCAAATCAGGAGCCTCTGGCCTTTGTTAGTCTTGTATTATTTTAATTTTAGTTTCATGTGTACAATTTGGAAATTAGTATGGCGTTCATTATCACTGAACTAGTATATATTTGTTTAGGGGCCAGCTGAAGGACGCCTCCGGGTGCGGGAATTTTTCGCTACATTGAAGACCTGTTGGTGACCTTCTGCTGTTGTTTTTTTTGTTTTTTTTTCTATGGTCGGGTTGTTGTCTCTTTGGCACATTCCCCATTTCCATTCTCAATTTTATCAAATCAAGTATAGAAAACCTGCATTACTTCTTACCATCTAATTTCATGATGTTAGTGAGATTTGTTTTTTTTATTTAATGTTACTATCATTTTTTTCTTCTCACTTGTGTTTTTCATATTCAACCTATTTATTATGATTTGAAGGCATATTGTGCATTATAACTTATCTTTATACATAAATTACTAACACTTGATAGTATGTTAGAACCTTTTCATATTATGTAAACATGAAAACTTGAAAACTAAGCTTATTCAATGCATGTAAAATATATAATTGTCAAGACCTTTACAAAAACAGAGACAGCAATAGTTCTTTATTTTGGACATTATTACCGGTAACAACAGTGTTTAGTATTGTCATTTGAAGAAGCAATTTCGATCCTTAATTTTACTTACTTTCTCTTATAATTATTCATAGTTTTTAATTACCTTGTGTCTTTGTATCAGGTCCATCCATTGATTCATACCCATCACTATTGTTGGTCATTTGGGCACTATTCATATTTGGTCTACTTATTCCTATGAATTCATTGTTGGAGCCGTTTGTATCTTGATGGTCACTTGCAAGAGAATACAAGTCCAGACCCTGATCACATCCACTATCGTGCTGAGAATTCGAATGTCCCCCTTTTGGACAACCAGACCTTTTAATATGATCAGTTTGCTGGAAACAGACTTGAATATTCTTGGTTTCAGTAATTTGTGAATCAGGGCTAACCTGTAACAGACACAAACAGAAAATGCATTTACTGATTTGGGTGTTAACATATATTAAATCATCGCTATAAACAGTGCTATTATATCTCTTTTTTCTGAAAGAAATATTTACTGTAATATTTTATCAAATAGATAAATATTCCAGAATATTAATTCCACTTGAAAATAATATTAAAAAGGAACTTCGATTCAATGACAGTGTGTGTTAGTGCTGGGAATGAATAGATTGAAATTTGTTTTCAAAAGCAGAGCAACTGCTTCAATGATATTATTGTAAGTATAGGAGATGAATGGATAGACATGAGTTACAATTTATGACTAAAATCGGCAAAGACCAAACATAACAACATCTGATTCAAAAAATTTGTAAGGGTTCCGCGGAACCCAGTGTCTCACCTACTTTTGCTATTAATCACACACTCATCAAAAATGATGAAAAAATTAATAAAATTATTCCTCTCGATACTATCTTTTGATTGTCAGAAGCTTCTGTCCAAGTTTGGTGAAAATCCAGGCTAGTTTAAAAATCTTAAAATGTTTTAAATACTTTAACTGCAGACTGTATGTAATGTTAACTGGAAGAAAAAACTAAGTCCATTTATAAGTAAAATACGGAAAAAATGGAATTTTATTTTTACAAAATTTACTTCTGGATACTATCTCCTGATCATAAACAAGCTTCTGACCAAGTTTTGTACATTTCCAGGATAGTTTAAGAAAGTTATTAAAATTTTAAAAACTTTAACCACAGAGTGAATGTAATGTTTCCTGGCAGAAAAAACTTAGTCCATTTATAAGTAAAATACGGAAAAAGTGGAATTTTATTTTTACAAAATTTACTTCTGGATACTATCTTATGAACATAAACAAGCTTCTGTCCAAGTTTCGTACAATTCAAGGATAGTTTAAGAAAGTTATTAAAATTTCAAAAACTTTAACCACAGAGTGAATATTTGTGGACGACGCCGACGACGCCGACGCCGACGGAATGTAGGATCGCTATGTCTCGCTTTTTCGACTAAACGACAAAAAATTAATAACACCTTTAGATATTTAGATGATATATTGGCTCCCCATATTGACGACTTCAGTATGTACACCAAAGAGATTTATCCTAGCGAACTGACTTTAAGTAAAGCCTTTAGTATAATTACTAACAATTAACACTGCCCTTTACTTGATCTTGATATCTATATCTTTAATGGGAAGCTTAATACAAAAATTTATAAAAAATAGAGAAGATTTTTCATTTCCTATTGTTAATAATCATTTTAGATTGTGACGTTCCCTTGTAGCCATCTTATTGTGTTTATGTATCTCAACTTGTTCGATTCGCTCGTGTACGTAAAAACGTATTTGATTTCACCAAAATACAAAACATTTACTTATAGATCATCGTTAATCATCACAACAAGATTTGTTTTCTCGCTTTAGCAATTCATGTATCATTGTCATTTTGCTTAGTTTCTTTTATTACCTATTCTGACCTAGGATTCGGACTTCTTTTAAACTGAGTTTTACTGTGCGTATTGCTGTGTTTGGTTGAGATCTCACAAACATGCTCAATTCCGGCTGCATGTTAGTGCCTGTCCCAGGTCAGGAGCCTCTGACCTAAATGTTGGTTTTGTATGTTTTTTTTTTATTTAAGTTCATTCATATGTTTTGGAGTTCACTGAACTAGTACACAATTTTATCTTATTAAAGTGCCAACTGAGGACCACCTCCGGGTTGAGATTATCTAGCTGCGTTGAAGACCCATAGGTGGCCTTCGGCTGTTGTCTGCTCTTTGGTCGGGTTGTTGTCTCTGACATATTCCCCATTTCCATTCTCAAATTTATTTCACAAGCAAGGGCTCTAGTTGCGTCCATTACATTGGTAGAATAGGAGATGAATAAATGTATATGTGTTTTCACAAGCAGGGTGTCCAGCTCCTTCCATGACATTGTTAGAACTGGTGGTGATTGGATGAATATGTGTTTTCACATGCAAAGGCTCCAGTTGTTTCCATGACATAGTTAGAATATGAGATCAATGGGTAGAAATATGTTTTCACATGCAGGGTCTTCGGCTGCTTCTATGACATTGTTAGAACAAGAGATGAATGGATAGACATGTGTTTTCACTTGCAGGGGCTCCAGCTGCGTCAAAACATTGGTAAAATAGGAGATGAATGGATGAATATGTGTTTTCACATGCAAGGGCTCTATCTGCATCAACACATTGATAAAATAGGAGTTGAATAAATAGACATGTGTTTTCACATGCAGGTTCTTCGGCTGATTCCATGACATTGTTAGAACAGAAGATGAATGGATAGACATGTGTTTTCACATGCATGGGCTCGATCTGCTTCAAAACATTGGTAAAATATGAAATAAATGGATGAATACGTTTCCATAAGCAGCTGCTTCCTTACAATAACCTGATAACAGTTCAAGCCATGTTAACCATAACGTTTAAAATCAAAGCATGTTGTTTCTCAAATCAAAGGTAGGTGAAGATTGTTTTTTGAGATTTTCACATTAGAAATTCAGGACTGAAACCCCTTAATTGATGTAACAATGACACATTGATAGCCTCTTGCAATGTTGTTGAGTTGCTGTTTCATTGATGTTCAACCCATACATTCATTCATTCACTTCACTTCATCATAGAGGTAAACAATTTTATATCTTGTTGAATGATAAACATTTTCTTGTTTGAGAAGATTTACACAGTGTGTTTTCACATGCAGGGTCTTCGGGTGCTTCCATAACAATGTTAGAACAAGAGATGAATGGATAGACATGTGTCCTTTCCTGGATTTAGATATTTCGAGTTTAAACGGGAAACTCCACACTAAAATTTACGACAAAAGAGACGATTTTTCGTTCCCTTTTGTTAATTTTCCATTTTTAGATGTTTTTTTTTTTACCTACATAATAATTTTATTCATCAAATATTGCTTGTTACATAAACCATCAAGATTCCAAGCTTCTCTTGACGTACCCTGTTACAATCCACTGACTACCCAGGGAATAATCAGCTGATTAAATTAATTGACATACATTTTGTTAGCAAAACTGTATATTAACGATATAAAAAATTATTCATTGAAAGTAACATTGGACTTAGTGTCTTATGTCCATTAATATTGGTATCTACTCTCTTGGTGTATTCATTAATAAAAGTTCTGAATACGTCTATGTTTTTTGTTTTCTGCTCAGATACATAGTACGACTTACATATTGAAAAACTAATAATTGTAACAAAAAAATTTATTAGGTAATACTTGCTGTCTGTAATTTTGTATCCAAATATCATGTGTTGTAATTTTATTGAAAAATCTAAATTAATCTTTTTTAAGAGATCGTGTATTTGTTGCCAAAATCTTGTTAAATAAGAGCAATTGAAAAAATAATGAGCATAGTCTTCTTCTATGTTACAAAAATTACACAAACTGTTATTAGTTATTTTCCATTGTAATAAATGCTTTTTGGTTGGTACAATAAACTGTAGTAGTTTCCATCAGTATATTTTTAATTTATTTTCAGTTAAGTATTTGAAAATAAAGTTATATAATGAATTCATATTTGAAGCTTCTTGCAATGGTAAAATTTTGAGCCACCTGTTTATCCCTACTGACGTTTCTTTTTTACTATTCACTAGAGAGTCATATAACATTTTATTTGAAAAAAATGTAGTCTCAAAATAACGATCTTTCCATGTGATCTTATTTCTCTGGATATTTACTTTACTTTGGACAGAATTTTCTTGTTTAACTATGTCAATCCAATTTTGTGGAATGGATTGTTTCAATTTATGAAATTCAGCAATCCAGTTTACTTTACACTTTAATTTGTTCAAAATATAATTTTCTGACAGTGACATAGTGTCATCTAGAATGTCATTTAAGTATATTATATCACTTTTAATCCAGTTTTCAAAGATAATTGGTTTCTTATGAAATGCAATAAATTTATTCCCCCAAATTGTTTTTTTTTCTTATATCAGCATATGTCACTGCTTGTTTTGTTTGCCCACCCCCAGTCAAAATCCAGGACTTTATTACTTCTCTATAAAATTCTGGAACATATTTAAAATATTCTAAATGTTTTATATCATTTAAATTCATATTAAATATAACTAAAATATTATTAGACACTTTTAAATATTTAAAAGGTACAAGCTTCCAGTTGGCAAATTTACCATTAACTAGTCTATATACCCATGATGCTTTAAGCGATAAAAAATAACTTTTAAAATCGACCATTTGTAGGCCTCCTTTTTCATAAGGAAGTGTTCTCAGGTTTCGTTTTAATTTGTCGGGTATCCCATCCCAAATATATTTAAAGCTTCTTGTTTCTATTTCTTTAAGATAATTTTCAGGAGTTAAGCAGACACTTCCCAAAAACGTAAATAACGGCAAAATTAATGCTATAATAATTAGTATTTTCCCTAAAATTGATAGATTCCTTCTTTCCCATGTCTTGAACAAGTTCATCATTTTCTCTATTTTACAATTCCAATTTAATTTTTTGCATTCATCTTTATCATGTTCAAAAAACACCCCTAATGCCTTAATAGGTTTATCTCCCCAATTAATTCCCGCAATTTGATCTTTACATGATTTTAATTTCCCGAGCCATAATCCTTCTGTTTTATTTCTATTTACCAAAAGTCCTGAAAATGAGCCAAAAATTTCGATTATATTCATTGCAGATATTACATCGTTTTTACCTTTACAAAATAATGTTGTGTCATCTGTTAGTTGTGAAATTTTAATGCTGTGACTTTTCCCATCTAACTTAATAGTGATTCCTTTTACTTCGTTGCTGTTCCTCAACTTTTTTTTGTAATTATTTTATTTTTGATGATGAAACATGTGAAATTACATACTACAGTATTCGATACACATTTTAAAAATAAAGTAATACTTGATAAATCAATTAAGTCATATGGATATAATAAGATATATATATAAATATTACAAAAAGATTTTGTTAATTAATCAAATAAATTAAATAAAAGCTGCTTCTAACATATGCCATTTCTGATCCATTTTTACTTTTTGTACAGGGGTTAAGAAACATACAGAGTATTTTTCTATATTAATCCAATATTTTAAATATTCTACGCCACCATATTTCGTGGGGGATATGTTCTTACATCTACATTTGTATATATAATATTTGAATAACAACAAAATATTGTTAACTGTTTTACTGTTAACAAAATCCTCAGACGCACCTAACATGACTTCTTTGGCACTGAAAGGCAGGAGAATGCCATAATTTTTAATCCAATCTATAACGGATAGCCAGAAGTTTTGTGATACATTACATTCCCAAAAAATGTGAAAAATATTTTCTTTAAATTCTGAACAAAAAGTACAAAGTTCAGTTTCTTTTAATTTACATTTCAATAAAAATGAATTACATGGTAGAATCCTATGAACAATCTTAAATTGAAAGTTTTGCAAAAAAGAGTTTCTGGTTATAATGAAGGGCATGGAATAAATAGCATTCCAATCTTCAATCTGCTGTTCCTCAACTTTAGAGCCATAATTTCAACAGCCAAAACAAACAATAATGCTGATAAAGGACAGCCTTGTCTGATTCCCCGTGAATTTTTGAAAATTTCTGATACCCACCCATTGTTCATAACACATGTTTGAACATCTGTATACATAGTTTTAACCCACTTAATGAATGATTCATTAAACCCAAAATGTTTCAAAGTTCCAAACATAAAATCCCATTCTAAAGAATCAAATGCTTTTGTGAAATCCAAAAAAAACAATTGCTCCCTCTATTTTGTATGTTTCTGAGTAGTCTTGGATTTGTCTCAGATTAAACCCAATAAATCTATTTTTAACATAACCGGTTTGATCCTCATTTATAATTTTTGGAAGTACCTTTTTTAAACGTTGCGCAAGAACATATGACAAAATTTTAAAATCTATATTAAGAAGTGATATCGGACGATAGTTTTCTAAAAGTAATGGATCCCCCTTTTTAAATATCAAAGTTAATATACTAGTACGTTGTGAATATGAAAGACTGTTTCTATCGTATCCTGTATTTAAGACATTTACCAGTAGTGATTTAAGTTTATTGAAAAAAAAACTATAAAATTCTACCGTAAGTCCATCAAGACCTGGAGATTTATTTAATTTCATTTTAAAGATACCATATGTGCATTCCTCCACTGTAATTTTCCCATCGCATATTTTTAGATGGTGATGTTCCTTTGGCACCATCTTACTGTGTTTATATTTCACAACTTGTTCGCTATGCCCGTGTCTGTTGTGACGTTATTGATTTTAACGAACGCAATCTATGTATTACTGGTAAATTATTAAACCAGGGATATCGTTACCATAAATTACTTAAAACCTTTATTTAATTTTTCCATAGATATAAAGATTTGGTTTTGAAGTTTGGTTGTACCTGTAGAAAACGTATTTCAAACGGGATAGCACATCCTCATTTCTACGGAAATGTTGTTAACCGTGCCCGGAAATTTAGAAATGATCCATGTAAACTTGTCGCTCCTTTAAATAAACTTATTCTAAAAGGTTACCTATTCAACACTGTAATAAGATCATTGAATATTGTTTTTATTGGTATAATCAGTAAATTAAAAGCCAACTAAATATTACTAGTATGTTATATACATATACATATTCATGGATCTACAATCTGTCGATACCTGTAACCTGGCATTGCACAAGGTCATGTTTTTCTCTGGCTGTTTATGACGTCTTTACACTAAATCCATTGGATGTTGGATGTGTACGGATTGATAGTTTAGTCTTAGATGCATGATTTTTTTATAAGTTGTTAGTGGCTTTGAACTAGCTGTCAGATAACTGTGAGTACTCTTAGATCTGTTCATTGTGTCTTTTTGTGTCGGGATGTATAAGTACCCGGCCACTTCCACTTGTTTTTTGTCCATCTGATGAGTTAAGCCTTTTTCAACTGATTTTTATAGTTCGTTCTTATGTTGTACTGTTATACCACTGTCCCAGGTTAGGGGGAGGGTTGGGATCCCGCTAACATGTTTAATCCCGCCACATTATTTATGTATGTGCCTGTCCCAAGTCAGGAGCCTGTAATTCAGTGGTTGTCGTTTGTTTATGTGTTAAATATTTGTTTTTCGTTCATTTTTTTACATAAATAAGGCCGTAAGTTTTCTCGTTTGAATTGTTTTACATTGTCTTACCGGGGCCTTTTATAGTTGACTATGCGGTATGGTCTTTGCTCATTGTTGAAGCCGTACGGTGACCTATAGTTGTTAATGTCTGTGTCATTTTGGTCTTTTGTGGATAGTTGTCTTTGGCAATCACACCACATCTTCTTTTTTATATCTGTTTTCACATGCAGGGTCTTCAGCTGCTTCCATAACCATGTTAAAACAAGGGATGAATTGATAGACATGTGTTTTCACATGCAGGGTCTTCGGCTGCTTCCATGACATTGTTAGAACAAGAGATGAATGGATAAATATGTGTTTTCACATGCATGGACTTTGGCTGCTTCCATAACCATGTTAAAACAAGGGATGAATTGATAGACATGTGTTTTCACATACAGGGTCTTTGGCTTCTTCCATGACATTGTCAGAACAAGAGATGAATGGATAGACATGTGTTTTCACATGCAGGGTCTTTGGCTGCTTCCATGACATTGTTAGAACAAGAGATAAATGGATAAATATGTGTTTTCACATGCAGGGTCTTTGGCTGCTTCCATGACATTGTTAGAACAAGAGATGAATGGATAAATATGTGTTTTCACATGCAGGGTCTTTGGCTGCTTCCATGACATTGTTAGAACAAGAGTTGAATGGATAGACAGGTGTTTTCACAAGCAGGGTCTTTGGCTGCTTCCATGACATTGTTAGAACAAGAGATAAATGGATAAATATGTGTTTTCACATGCAGGGTCTTTGGCTGCTTCCATGACATTGTTAGAACAAGAGATGAATGGATAAATATGTGTTTTCACATGCAGGGTCTTTGGCTGCTTCCATGACATTGTTAGAACAAGAGATAAATGGATAAATATGTGTTTTCACATGCATGGACTTTGGCTGCTTCCATAACAATGTTAGAATAAGAGATGAATGGATAGACATGTGTTTTCACATACAGGGTCTTTGGCTGCTTCCATGACATTGTTAGAATAAGAGATGAATGGATAGACATGTGTTTTCACATGCAGGGTCTTTGGCTGCTTCCATGACATTGTAAGAACAAGAGATGAATGGATAGACATGTGTTTTCACATACAGGGTCTTTGGCTGCTTCCATGACATTGTTAGAACAAGAGATGAATGGATAGACATGTGTTTTCACATGCAGGGTCTTTGGCTGCTTCCATGACATTGTTAGAACAAGAGATGAATGGATAGACATGTGTTTTCACATGCAGGGTCTTTGGCTGCTTCCATGACATTGTTAGAACAAGAGATGAATGGATAGACATGTGTTTTCACATGCAGGGTCTTTGGCTGCGTCCATGACATTGTAAGAACAAGAGATGAATGGATAGACATGTGTTTTCACATACAGGGTCTTTGGCTGCTTCCATGACATTGTTAGAACAAGAGATGAATGGATAGACATGTGTTTTCACATGCAGGGTCTTTGGCTGCTTCCATGACATTGTTAGAACAAGAGATGAATGGATAGACATGTGTTTTCACATGCAGGGTCTTTGGCTGCTTCCATGACATTGTTAGAACAAGAGATGAATGGATAGACATGTGTTTTCACATGCAGGGTCTTTGGCTGCTTCCATGACATTGTTAGAACAAGAGATGAATGGATAGACATGTGTTTTCACATGCAGGGTCTTTGGCTGCTTCCATGACATTGTTAGAACAAGAGATGAATGGATAGACATGTGTTTTCACATGCATGGACTTTGGCTGCTTCCATAACAATGTTAGAATAAGAGATGAATGGATAGACATGTGTTTTCACATGCAGGGTCTTTGGCTGCTTCCATGACATTGTTAGATCAAGAGATGAATGGATAGACAGGTGTTTTCACATGCAGGGTCATTGGCTGCTTCCATGACATTGTAAGAACAAGAGATAAATGGATAAATATGTGTTTTCACATGCATGGACTTTGGCTGCTTCCATAACAATGTTAGAATAAGAGATGAATGGATAGACATGTGTTTTCACATGCAGGGTCTTTGGCTGCTTCCATGACATTGTTAGAACAAGAGTTGAATGGATAGACAGGTGTTTTCACAAGCAGGGTCTTTGGCTGCTTCCATAACATTGTCAGAACAAGAAATGAATGGATAGACATGTGTTTTCACATGCAGGGTCTTTGGCTGCTTCCATGACATTGTTAGAACAAGAGATGAATGGATAAATATGTGTTTTCACATGCAGGGTCTTTGGCTGCTTCCATGACATTGTTAGAACAAGAGATGAATGGATAGACAGGTGTTTTCACATGCAGGGTCTTTGGCCGCTTCCATTACATTGTTAGAACAAGAGTTGAATGGATAAACATGTGTTTTCACATGCAGGGTCTTTGGCTGCTTCCATGACATTGTAAGAACAAGAGATGAATGGATAGACAGGTGTTTTCACATGCAGGGTCTTTGGCTGCTTCCATTACATTGTTAGAACAAGAGTTGAATGGATAAACATGTGTTTTCACATGCAGGGTCTTTGGCTGCTTCCATGACATTGTTAGAACAAGAGATGAATGGATAGACAGGTGTTTTCACATGCAGGGTCTTTGGCTGCTTCCATTACATTGTTAGAACAAGAGTTGAATGGATAAACATGTGTTTTCACATGCAGGGTCTTTGGCTGCTTCCATGACATTGTAAGAACAAGAGATGAATGGATAGACATGTGTTTTCACATACAGGGTCTTTGGCTGCTTCCATGACATTGTTAGAACAAGAGATGAATGGATAGACAGGTGTTTTCACATGCAGGGTCATTGGCTGCTTCCATAACAATGTTAGAATAAGAGATGAATGGATAGACATGTGTTTTCACATGCAGGGTCTTTGGCTGCTTCCATGACATTGTTAGAACAAGAGATGAATGGATAGACATGTGTTTTCACATGCAGGGTCTTTGGCTGCTTCCATAACAATGTTAGAACAAGAGATGAATGGATAGACATGTGTTTTCACATGCAGGGTCTTTGGCTGCTTCCATAACAATGTTAGAACAAGAGATGAATGGATAGACATGTGTTTTCACATGCAGGGTCTTCGGCTGCTTCTATGACATTGTTAGAACAAGAGATGAATGGATAGACATGTGTTTTCACTTGCAGGGGCTCCAGCTGCGTCAAAACATTGGTAAAATAGGAGATGAATGGATGAATATGTGTTTTTACATGCAGGGGCTCCGGCTGCTACCTTACAAAAACCTATATCTTGATGAATGACAAGCATTTTCTTGTTTGAGAAGATTTACACAGTGTGTTTTCCATTGTAAAAGGTATCAGCCAGTGTCTTTTAAAACTTGTTATACTGTAGATTCAGAAATTATTGTGAGGTTTTGATTAATGTGAATAATGTAACTGGATGAGTATCCCAATTATTAGAACTCGAATTTTATTATCTGAAATCCACAAGCTCCCCAAAAACCCCAGTTTGGTCCAATTTGTCTTGTTTAGCTAGACAAACATTTTAACTTTGCCTAATTACTTGTTGGTTAACATTTCCATTGTTATATGAGCGAAATTTTAGGATGCTCAAATTATGGACTAAAATTCACGGTAGTGAAAATTGTATTATAAAGTCATAAAACTAGTAGCAAATAGCAATAAATGTAAAAACTGGGCAATTTGTATTAAAACAATTTTATATGATCTTGGTATGAATTATTATTGGGACAACCAATGGGTTCTTTGTTTGGATAGTCCATTTTTACAATTAACCAAACAACGAATATGTGATCAAGCTAAACAAGAGTTGCATTTCACGCTTGAAACATCACCAAAGTGTAGAATATATAAGTATATTGTGTCAAATGTAGAATTACAATTTTATTTACAAAAATGTATTCCTGTAATAGCTCGTAAATGGATAACGTGAATTCGCCTGTCTTGACATAATCTATGCATTGAAACTGGTCGTTTTTATGGAATACGTAGAAATAGTAGAATGTGAATTATGTGTGATAAAAATGAAGTAGAGGATGAATTTCATTTTATTTTACAATGTACAAATTATAATGATATACGTAAGAAGTTTATCAAGAAATATTATTGGACTAGACCGTCATCTTATAAATTAGTATAATTGCTTTCTGTTGAAAACACTAAAGAACTCTGCAATTAGAGAGAGCCGTGGTGTAGTGTTTAGTGCATCGGACTACTAACACAAAGGTTCCTGGTTCGATTCCTGTTTGGGATGAAAATTTCAGGAACTCAATTTTCGGCTCTCCCTTGACACCATCTGCGAGTATAGTCTTGAGGAAACGATGATAGTCCGTCGGAAGGGGACGATAAATGGCTGACCCGTGTTAAGAGAGAGCCATATCTCTTACATGTTAAAGACACCCTTGTAGATTTCGAAAAAGAGTAGGCTAATGCCGCTACAAGGCAGTACTCGCACCCGCAAAGTGGAAAGGGATTAATATCAGTTGCAAAACTTGTTTCCCAATCCACTATAAATAAATATGTTTAAACTAACTCTGCAATTTAGGAAATTACTTACTCTTTGTATTTAAGTGCAGGAATAATATTTAAGACCTATGTTTATTATATGTAGTCTGAAACTCACAAACTATATAATATGTGACTGATATTTCTGACGTTTGTTATTTATGTGTATGTTAATCACTTAACTTGTAAACTGTATATTTATGCATATTATACTGATAAACTGTATTGTTTAAAGTAAATAAAGAATAAAACTGATGATTCTTTATATGTGGGACTGATTAAGATAATATCATGCAACATTCAATGTTTTTTTTTTTAATTAATGTTATATATAATTGATTAATTATTGAGATTAATATCTACATAAAGGCAACAGTAGAATACCACATTGAATTTCTATTGATCTTAATAAGCAGATGTTCTGTTAGCTCTTCTTATACAAGTTCAAGTGGATGACCTAACCAATTTGTCAATCATTCACAACACAAGATGGATTGTAAGGTTTGATTTTATTGGTGGCTGCTTCAAGTCTGAGAAAAATACTATCCTGTTTTATACTAGACTGACATGCTGAATTTCTTTTGAAATCAAGTCATTGCATTTCCATAATGAATTTCAATTAAGCCTACCACTGAAATCTCTTTAGAAAAGTTTCCATTTAGCATGAACTTGAAACATAAGAATAAAAGTTACAACTAGATATCATTGAGATGGGAGCCATCTCTGTGGGCCCCGCTGTGAATAATGTGCATTAAAAAATTGTATCTTTACCATAGGACATGGGTTTGTCAACTGAAATCAAAGTTTTTGACCTTGACCTTTGACCTAGGAAGTTGTAAATAAATAATGACACACCCTTTGGTATTGATTTATATTCATGTCAAGTATAAACTTTGAAATGATAACGGTTCTCAAGATATAGAGCGGACACGATCTTTACCATAGGACATGGGGTTGTCAACTGAAACCAAAGTTTTTGACCTTGACCTTTGACCTAGGAAGTTGCACATAAATTATGACACACCCTTTGGTGTTGGTTTATATACATGTCAAGTATAAACTTTGAAATGATAACGGTTCTCAAGATATAGAGCGGACACGATCTTCACCACAGGACACAGGGTTGTCAACTGAAACCAAAGTTTTTTGACCTTGACCTTTGACCTAGGAAGTTGTACATACATCATGACACGCCCTCTGGTGGTGGTTAATAAACATGTAAAGTATAAAGTATGAAATCATAATGGTTCTCTAGATATGGAGCGGACACAAAGTGTTACGGACGGACGGACAGACTGATCACTATAGGGGACCCGCCTTTGGCGGGGCCCTAATGAACCATAGACATTAGGAACCTGGAAGAAAGTGTCAAACAAACAAAGACAAGAATCTTCCACATATTCTTTCTTTAATTACAACCACAGGAATATAAAAATAAATGTCCATGAACCACAACCACAAAATATTCTAGGACAAGTTTCTATCAACTGCAACCACAGTAATCATAAAATAGAGGTTTTAATCAACCACAAACAACGGAAGGATAGAATAAAGTTTCCATGAACTGCAACCACAAGATTCTAGGAAAGAGAGAGAAAGACGAAAGATACCAAAGGGACATTCAAACTTAAAGTTTCTATCTGGAACATGCGTATAGGAATTATAAAACAGAGGTTTTAATCAACCACAAACACAGGTATGCCGGAATAAACTTTCCATGAACCAAAAACACATGAATGTTAGAATTAAAGTTTCCATAAACCACAAACACAGGAATATTAGAATGAAAGTTTACATAAACCACAAACACAGGAATATTAGAATGAAAGTTTACATAAACAACAAACACAGGAATGTTAAATTGTTCCTTTTAAAACTGATGATGAATGCTGTACCCATATTTTGCCTATTTTATTTATTATGTCTGTTTAGTTCACGCATCATTGTAAATATAACAGAATTTGATGAAACTGTCAACAAAGTGAGAGGTTTAGTGCTATAAAACCAGGTTTAATCCACCATTTTCTACATTTGAAAATGCCTGTACCAAGTCAGGAATATGACAGTTCTTGTCCAATCGTTTTTGATGTGTTTTGTCGTTTGATTTTGCCATGTGATTATGGACTTTCCAATTGGTTCAGTATTTTTGTGATTTTACTTTTTAGAATGAAAGTTTTCATGAACCACAAACATAGGTACGCTAGAATAAACTTTTCATGAACCAAAAACACATGAATGTTAGAATGAAAGTTTCCATAAACCACAAACACAGTAATGCTAAATTAAGTTTCCATGAACAACAAACACAGTAATTCTAGAATGACAGTTTCCATGAACAAAAAACACAGGAATGCTAGAATGAAAGTTTCCAAGAACAACAAACACAGGAATGCTAGGATGAAAGTTTCCATGAAAAACAAACTCAAGAATGCTAGAATGAAAGTTTTCATGAACCAAACACGGGAATATTATCTTGAATAAATTTTCCATCATATGCAAACACAGGACCCTAGGACAAAGTTTCTATCAATTGC
The DNA here is from genome assembly GCA_037788925.1 of Mytilus galloprovincialis. Classification (NCBI taxonomy): domain Eukaryota; kingdom Metazoa; phylum Mollusca; class Bivalvia; order Mytilida; family Mytilidae; genus Mytilus; species Mytilus galloprovincialis. Next base: position 1,261,143 of record CM075335.1, on the reverse strand, counting down.
AAAATGGCATATCAACCACAACCTACTAAGATAAATTCAAAAAGGGGAAAATCAATAAAACATAGCAAAATCATATGTTGAAGATTCTGACCATTTTTCAAAAGAAATGGAGGGTTTATATAAAAAAAAAAAGAAGATGTGGTATGATTGCCAATGAGACAACTGTCCACAAGAGACCAAAATGAGACAGACATTAACAACTATAGGTCACCATATGGCCTTCAGTGTAACTTAGTTTTATAGCTAGCAAACCTTCATTGAACTAAATGATTACAGATTAGAGATTTGTGCATCAATACATTGGTACCTGATTGTCTGTGGAGATACTTCGACCATTGTTATCAGGTTCTATGTCACTTCTGTTTAAACTACTGAAAAGATCATTTTCATTACCATTGTCGCTGCTAACTACATTCTGTAAAATAAATATTCAAATATTTTTTTCTCTCTCAGATAATAAAAGAAAGCTTATTTTATGGAGTCAGATAAAATAATAAAAAGTTTATGTTACAGAGTAAGGTTGTGAATAATGATTGTTCTGAGCCAAATGCATTACTGTCAGTTCATTTTTTTTTCAAATGTTTTTCCCCAATTTTTGCATTTTCTATTTTTTATACTTCCCAGCCCAGGAGTTTATTCTATTTCCTTTTGTTATTTCAATGACAAATTACTTTTAATTTAAACAAACTTCTAAGGTGTAAAATATACCTTTAAATTTGTATCTGAATAATTGTGTATGTGTACAGGTGGTGAGTGAGTCAAAGTTGCTGCACCATCTGGAGGCTCTCTACTAGCAGAAGTGTGCATTATAGTACTTGTTGAGTCTAATGTTTGATCGCTAGTTCCAACAGTCTGCATTATAGTACTTGCTGAGGCTACTGTTTGATCGCTAGTTCTAACAGTCTGCATTGTAGTACTTCCTGCGGCTACTGCTTGAGCCCTATTACCGGAATTCTGCATTGCAGTACTTGCTGATGATACTGCTTGAGCTGCTGGTTCCTCAATATTGTTCCCAGTAGTAGACATTACTGTGGTTGGAGGAGTGGTCACTGATAATGTCTGGCCAGGACCTGTTTGTGTTGAACTTTGACCATTTTCAACCTGCAGACTTGTCTGTGTTGAGCTTTGACCATTTTCAACCAGCAGACTTGAAGTTGTTGATGATGATGTTGAAGATGAATTGTTAGAATTCAATCCATTTGTACTGCTCCTCTGGCAAATAACTGATCTGTCTTCTGATTGTGTCTCAGAAACTCCCAAACTATGTTGGTAACCTCCACCTGATTGTTGGTTTGAAGGATTTCCATTACCAGATCTATTTGTTGTATTTGGATTCTCTGGATGTAAGTTGTCAGTTGTTTCTGGTGGTTCCTGTGGTCCTGCATCTGTTTCAACAATACTGTTTGCTGTCAAATAACAAAAATTAATTTTGTAAACAAAAAATTAAGATATAAAAATATAATGGAGATGTTGTTTGCTTGACATTGAAACAATTGAAACAAGTATCTACCAAATATCAAGTGACAAATATTGTAAAAACTACAGGTCACTGGACTGACTTCAATGGCCAGAGATTGTAAAAACTACAGGTCACTGGACTAACTTCAATGGCCAAATATTGTAAAAACTACAGGTCACTGGACTGACTTCAATGGCCAGAGATTGTAAAAACTACAGGTCACTGGACTAACTTCAATGGCCAGAGATTGTAAAAACTACAGGTCACTGGACTGACTTCAATGGCCAGAGATTGTAAAAACTACAGGTCACTGGACTGACTTCAATGGCCAGAGATTGTAAAAACTACAGGTCACTGGACTGACTTCAATGGCTAGAGATTGTAAAAACTACAGGTCACTGGACTGACTTCAATGGCCAGAGATTGTAAAAACTACAGGTCACTGGACTGACTTCAATGGCCAGAGATTGTAAAAACTACAGGTCACTGGACCGACTTCAATGGCCAGAGATTGTAAAAACTACAGGTCACTGGACTGACTTCAATGGCCAACTGTGACAGAGATTGTAAAAACTACAGGTCACTGGACTGACTTCAATGGCCAACTGTGACAGAGATTGTAAAAACTACAGGTCACTGGACTGACTTCAATGGCCAACTGTGACAGAGATTGTAAAAACTACAGGTCACTGGACTGACTGGCCAACTGTCACTAGTTAAAGAGAGGCTAATTAATTGCAAGTACAGATAAATTTCATATTTGAAGGCAATTTATAGTTATAGTGTCTAAAAATAGCAACAATCAACATTCAATCTATCTAGGTGTGGATCAGTTTGTAAATAAACTGATGCAGTTACTAAATTAAATTATATAAGTGTCTAAGAATGTAACTTTAACACACTAATGAGTGTTATAAAATTAGTTGTTATATTTTATATATTATTCACGCAATATTTCGCTAAACAAATTAGCTTCATCGGGCGTGTGCATCTATCTAGGTGAAATCGGATGCATGACAAAAAAATATCTTTGTAGCTTGACGTTTTTGTGTAAAAGTTTAAAATATTGATTGATGGGGTATATACAAGATATTTTTGCCGTTTATTGTACATAATAATTTTTAAATCTAAACAAATATATGAAATATTTGTCAAATCGGGATGGAAGGTTATAACAAACGGAATTCTATCTGCACGGGTCGTCTTATCTTTGTATTCCATGAGGCTAGATTTGACAAATATTTCATCTACTATCCGAAAGCACTGGCGTCTTATCGAAAATGACTCTTCCTTAATAGAAATTTTTCCATCACCTCCTGTTATTGCCTATCGCAGACCCAAAAATCTCAAAGACATACTTGTGACATCAAAAGTAAAGAAACAAGAAACTTCTAAATTTGGGTGTTACAAACAATGCGGTAGAAGCAATTGTAAGTGCTGTAAAGCCGCCAACACTGACCACTCTTTTAGCAGCACAGTAACAAAGCAGCGATACAACATCTATGTTACATCTAATTGCAAAACGGAAAATAGTATTTATATTCTTACTTGTGGAACTTGCAAGCTGCAGTATGTTGGTGAAACAGAAACTACATTCAACATCAGACTTAACAATCACCGGTCGTTCTATACAAAAGGAAGAAACTGTCCAATTACGAGACACCTCTTAAGAACAGGACATACTTTTGATAATATCACCTTTCAAATAATTGAGGTAAATCAAAATTGGGACTCCGAAAGGAGAAAACAGAGAGAAAGGTTCTGGATGCATCAGCTACGTACTCTTGAACCTGATGGACTTAATGAGAGGGATGAAAAACAGTTCTACCCAAAACCAAAGGAATAAATCATGAATTTCATTCTATTTAACTAAAACAACTATTTGTTTAGATTTAAAAATTATTATGTACAATAAACGGCAAAAATATCTTGTATATACCCCATCAATCAATATTTTAAACTTTTACACAAAAACATCAAGCTACAAAGATATTTTTTTGTCATGCATCCGATTTCACCTAGATAGATGCACACGCCCGATGAAGCTAATTTGTTTAGCGAAATATTGCGTGAATAATATATAAAATATAACAACTAATTTTATAACACTCATTAGTGTGTTAAAGTTACATTCTTAGACACTTATATATATATCAATAGTACAAAGAAAAGTGCCATACATACCTCTTGGATAATTTGGTGGATTTGTTTCTGTAAAAAATATAAACCAAGTTAAGCTACATGTAGGTACTAAATCCTAATATATGCCAAACAATATTTACTGAGAATATTTTTATCAAGCAGTAGAAAAATGAGGTCTTGTTACTTGACTTCTGGTAAAGCACTTAATTACTAAATCATTAGTAATTATTTTATCAATAAGTATTGAGAAATAGACTAAATCACAAAAATAGCTATTTCATCCATGTTATTATTTGAATTTGCTAAAGCTTGATTAATGAATAAGGCATCATAATATAGTCTTGCAGCGAATGAGATGCCTGACTCGCCTGAGTATTTAGACTTAAGAACAACAATGGTCTAAATTCACCATCTAATCATGGGCACTTGAAAACATGGTAGTGAACATTGTAAATAAAACCAGATGCTCCGCAGGGCGTAGCTTTATACGACCGCAGAGGTTGAACCCTGAACGGTTGGGGCAAGTATGGACACAACATTCAAGCTGGATTCAGCTCTAAATTTGGATTGTGATTAAATAGTTGACACAGCATAGGTTTCTGACACAGAATGAATGTGTTCTAATGAACTTAAAATTTTTGTTTTCTCTTAGAGAAATTCACTATGCTGTTGAATATTAATCCTCTCAAAAAAATGTTTGAAGAAATTTTCTTTTTTATTTATGAAATTTTAAATGAGAAAAATTGAACCCAATTTTTTTAATCACATCCCCCTTTCCCTTATTCCAAAACTAATCTCAATCAAAATTTCTAATGGAGTTTGCAACAATAACTACTCATTTAAATACATCATAAAATATTAAGATGTAAAAAAACTGCTTGTTATCACTGAATGGTAAAGATTATTTTAATTTATCAGTTGGTAATAAAAAGTGAATATACATTGTATATTGTATATAACAAAGATTTAAGTTGATTCTGGACAAAGAAAGATAACTCCAATTAAAAAAAAATCTTGCTATTGCACAATATTTTGCAATTAGATATTTCTTGCTTACTATTCTGGACAAAGAAAGATAACTCTAATTAAAAAAAAATTTGCTATTTCACAATATTGTGCAATTAGATATTTCTTGCCATTGCGCAATACTGTGCAATTGAAAAGACTTGCTATTGCACAATACTTAATATAATAATTTTAGATCCTGATTTGGACCAACTTGAAAACTGGGCCCATAATAAAAAATCTAAGTACATTTTTGGATTCAGCATATCAAAGAACCCCAAGATTTCAATTTTTGTTAAAATCAGACTAAGTTTAATTTTGGACCCTTTGGACTTTAGTGTAGACCAATTTGAAAACAGGACCAAAAATGAAGAATCTACATACAGTTAGATTTGGTATATCAAAGAACACCATTTATTCAATTTTTGATGAAATCAAACAAAGTTTAATTTTGGACCCCGATTTGGACCAACTTGAAAACTGGGCCAATAATCAAGAATCTAAGTACATTTTTAGATTCAGCATATCAAAGAACCTAATTGATTCATTTTTTGTCAAAATCAAACTAAGTTTAATTTTGGACCCTTTGGACCTTAATGTAGACCAATTTGAAAACGGGACCAAAAGTTAAGAATCTACATACACAGTCATGACAGTTAGATTCGGCATATCAAAGAACCCCAATTATTCAATTTTGATGAAATCAAACAAAGTTTAATTTTGGACCCTTTGGGGCCCTTATTCTGTTGGGACCAAAACTCCCAAAATCAATACCAACCTTCCTTTTATGGTCATAAACCTTGTGTTTAAATTTCATAGATTTCTATTTACTTATACTAACGTTATGGTGCGAAAACCAAGAAAAATGCTTATTTGGGTCCCTTTTTGGCCCCTAATTCTAAACTGTTGGGACCAAAACTCCCAACAGCAATACCTACCTTCCTTTTGTAGTCATTAACATTGTGTTTAAATTTCATTGATTTCTATTTACTTAAACTAAAGTTATTGTGCGAAAACCAAGAATAATGCTTATTTGGGCCCTTTTTTGGCCCCTAATTCCTAAACTGTTGAAACCAAAACTCCCAAAATCAATCCCAACCGTTCTTTTGTGGTCATAAACCTTGTGTCAAAATTTCATAGATTTCTATTAACTTAAACTAAAGTTATAGTGTGAAAACCAAGAAAATGCTTATTTGGGCCCTTTTTGGCCCCTAATTCCTAAAATGTTGGGACCAAAACTCCCAAAATCAATACCAACCTTCCTTTTGTGGTCATAAACCTTGTGTTAAAATTTCATAGATTTCCATTCACTTTTACTAAAGTTAGAGTGCGAAAACTAAAAGTATTCGGACGACGACGACGACGACGCCAACGTGATAGCAATATACGACGAAAAATTTTTCAAATTTTGCGGTCGTATAAAAAATCATTCAGACAGAGCTTAACATTTTACTAAAATTTGAAAAGAAGTATGTCTTTTCAACGAAAACCTAAAATCCTTCTTTAGGAAGAACTGAAACAAGACAAAGTGTAAGCTAATTAAATTTGAAAAGAAACTAACATGAAGGGATGCTTGAGTATGCAAAAGAAAACTAAATATCTAATGTAAGTATCAGTTTAAAATCTCATTAGATTAGAAAACTTTACATTTGAACAATGTAAAGATTTTAAATTCACTGAAGCACCACTTAGTATATATATCCTATAATATTCTGCTTAAAATCAATATGAACAGATCCTTTTGCAACAGCATTGTAGCCAAATATTAATGATTTAGTTCTTTATAAACACACCTAATCAGAAAATTTCCAAATATTTTAAATAAGTAAAAATTCCAAAGTTATTGGTGCATAACTAAGGAGGGTTATCCAAAATTGCTCTGAGATCTGTACCTTTTATTCTGACTTGCTGAGCTGTTTATAACCTCCTTAAGGTAAAGTCATTATCATTTTCATAATTCATATACTGTCAATTCAGAAATGATTGCAATGTTTTTATTATTGCCAAATTGTGACGGGATGGGTTCCTCAATAATAAAAACTTTCTTTTTGAATTTTGTTACCATTATTTGTTAGTAGCATTTCCTGAAATCAAATATTAATCTTGAATTTTCTTGCATTTTTTAACAATCACAATAATAAATGCATGCAATAATTTATGAATTTACAGTACTTTTTATTTAAAATTTACCTTGCAATCCAGCAAGGGGATTATTCCCATGAGGACTTGCTTGAGGGTGTTGTACAGTTTCTCTCCTATTTGGGATTGCATCAGAACCAGAATTATTGTGTGTCACTGGAAAACGATCTGGTCCTGTGTCCTGTACAGGTTGTCTGACATTACCTGTAAAAATGTTTATAAACCTTTCCCACTCCATATCTTCAAGTTGCCAATTATCACTGAAACATATGCTGTTTGTAATATTAAATTCATCTGGTATATGTTCATTTTCTAAATCAATATTCAAGACAATAAATCTTTTTGATTTATCCTGGTCTAACAATTTGAAAAATGCTGCCTGGGATTTGTACTTTCCCCAACAGTCATTTAAAAACCCTCTTGTTAGTACAACAACAGTGTATCTTGATGCTTTCACAGTATCAAAAAATTCACTAAATATATTACTCCCTGGTAAGGCATCTCGGTCATGGTAGTAAGTCTGTCTTATTCCCCTTGATGCCAGTTTATCTGCTGCATACTTAACAACATTAAAGGAAACTTGAAAGTCCTGGTCTTTATTACGATTGTTTTTAAGCTTTGGTTTATTGTAAATAAACATTGCATGGTAAATATATCCTCTTTCCATTAATACATCAGCCATTATTTCATTCTAAAAAATCTGCTTCCAATATCAAATTCAAAATCAAAATCTTTTGATTTGAGTATGTTCTTTTGTAATTTGGTAGTATGGAAAACTGCCAAGCATTTTAACACTTTCCCATGATGTCAAGTTATTTGGTTTTTCCCAAAAGCAGCAAAAACTCAATCTGGAAAATAAAAATGTTAAATATAAGAACAGTCTCTTCCGATGTCCCCAACATTTCACAAATCTTTTATCATTCCAAAACTTAGATAAAATGCTTCGCTAAGTGCAGCCTAATACAACCGCATAGGTCGAACCCTGAAATTTAAAGTTGAGGCAAGCTTGGACACAATATTCATGCTTGATACTTGATAAATTTTGACATAATTTAGGTTTCTGACACAAAATAAATGTCGTCAAGGATCTTGAAAATTTGAAATGGGACATTGAATTTACCTAGAATGGTCTGATATCTAAAATCTAACAACATGGTTAGATTCAGCATATAAAAAAACACCAAGAATTTAATTTTAATTGAAATCAAACAAAGTTTAATTTGGGGCCCTACAAGCCTTAATGTGGATTAATTTGAAAACAGGGCCAAAAAAAAAATTAAATGCACAATAAGATTCAGCATATCATACAGCCGCAATAATTAAGTTTTTTTTTAAATAAAACAAAGTTTAATTTCAGACCCTAATGACCTCAATGTAGACCTATTTAAAAATGGGGCCAAATATCCAAAATACATGTAGTAATACTTTAGTTAAAACCTACAAAAATTAAAGACTTTAAATTAATCCCATTGAAATTGGTTAAAAGATTTGTATTTTTTTTTCAATTAAAGATTGATTGCTTTTGTCCAATACTGTGTAATTGAAGATTTCTTCTTAAAACTTTTCAAAAAATTTGAAAATTTGGATTAATTACCCCCAAACTCAATCCCAGCCTTCCCATTGTGGTATGGAACCTTGGTGTACAATTTCAGAGAGATCCATACACTCACACAAGTTTTTGTCCCGAAATAAAAAAAAAAAACAAATGTGGAATGTGTCCATAGATGATGGGCCCACTAGCATAGAACATAATAAAGGGACATAACTCAAGAACTATAAAAGTGACACTTCCAAAATTTGAACTTTAAACTGAGTTAAGTGGTAATAAGCATGATATATATATACATTTCATTAGACAAACTTAAGTTAGAAAAAGGAAACAAAATATCATATAAAAAAGTTATAAAGGGACAAAACTGAAGAAAATTAATCAAAGTGCTTGTAAGCACCAATGGGTAAAGATTGTTTTTATTTTTTAAGTCAACATTGCCTTGTACAAAGCATTGGTTGTAGTTGTTGTAATTGTTAAAATTAATTTTTAAAATTGAAGTTATCTTCCTTTGTCCATAATTGTAGTTGGTTAAAATTAATTTTTAAAATTGATTCAACTACAATTATGGACAAAGGAAGATAACTCCAATTTTTTTTTTTTTTTTTTTTTTTTTTTAACAATTATGTAGCAACTTTACCTGACCATATAGGAAAATAGGTATTTAGTCGGATCTTAACACGTACTTGTGATTTGGTTAAAACCGGTTTTGTTCAAAATATACGAAGAAATGTCGAAATGTTGAAGGACTTAATTAAATCCGTATTTCGGTAGGATGGTGCAAGCATACGATTTTTATTGCGTCTTACACTTTGAGAAGCAAATAATCTTCAACTACTTTATTCAAATATTGTGTAAAACGTTAATTTTGAGCTATGAAAGTCAAGTGGCTCGAGTATTTTTCTGAGGAAGTTTTAAAAAATTGCAAAGAAATATTTTTACATTGGGTTAGCTTTCATTAGTCTTAACTATCTATAGATTAACAACTTTTGGTTATATTTATAATTTAGAATCATCATTGAAGGTGGGGGACGATTTCGCAGATAATTAATTATATTGATGTGCCATTTGTATGCAAGAGTGACATTTCGTTGTATTATGTGCCAATTCGAAAAAGTTATGCGAGTATTCTCTCCCCTTAACAGGTTCATTATTTTATAATTAAGTTTAGGTTTCTGATATAATTTTGAATAATTACAAAATGTATCAATTCAATATATTTCAGTTTTTGTTATTGGTGTATCAAAAACATTGATGTACGAATATAATTTCATAAATTTGAAACGTTTAAAATGATTACATACCAATATAAAGAACCGTTCATCATTTTTGAAAAAGACTATGAACGAAAATCGATTTATTTATCATCCCTTGGTGACAGATTGATTGGGAAATAAACTAGCGTAATATAATGGTAATCACAGAGAGGGACCAGCAAGCAATTTTTAATTGTAGCTTATTCAACGTTAAAACAATTTTCCACTATAAACGAATGTTACTTTATACAAATATAAGGACTTTGTTAGCTAAATCTACAAATTTTATTAGATATTATGATTTTTTATTGCAATAGATTAATATGCTAAATTATGAGATTGAATTTTTTTTAACAGATATTAGTTTCCTTTATTTTTCCATTTTTAAAGGAGCATAACTCTAGAATGGTTGAAGTGACACCACTAAAATTCAAACTTGATCTGTATTTTGAGGTAATAAGCATGTAAGTTAAATAACATTTGGTTCAGGCAAACTAAAGTTAAAGAACTGAAAAAAAAATCAGCATTTTTTCATTTGTAAAGGGGTATAACTCACCAACAGTAAATGTGACGACACCGAACTTCAAACTTGATCTTTGTTTTATGGTAATTCGCATTGAGTATAAGTTTCATAACATTTGGTTGAGGCAAAATTAAATTAGAGAACGGAAACTAAAAAACTTGTAATTTTTCTATTTATAAAGGGGCAAAACTGTAGAACGGTTCTAGAGACACTACCAAAATTCAAACTTGATCTGTATTTTGTGATAATTAGCATTGTGTATCAGTTTCATAAAATTTGGTTGAAGCAAACTTAAGTCAGAGAAAGGAAACTAAAAATTTTGATATTTTCCATTTATTAAGGGCATAACTCTAGAACAGTAAAAGTTATGCCACCAAAATACACTCTTGATTTGTGTTTGGGGGTAATAAGCATTGTGTATAAGTTTAATAACATTTGGTTGAGTCAAACTCAAGTTAGAGAACGGAAATCCAATTTCTGGACTTTTTGGACGTACGTACGTACAGAGACAAGGGTAAAACTGAATGCCCTCTCCGCTACGGCAGGATATAAATATTGTTTTTGGTCCCTGATTCCTAAACTGTAGGTACCATAACCCCCATAAATAATGGAAACTAAATGTTTCTTCGAACAATGCCAACACCAACACAGACAATTACATCATAGCATTGTGTAAACGCAAAAATTTGTTTGTGGTATGCAGACGCCAACACAGACAATTACATCATAGCATTATACGAACGCAAATTTGTTTGTGGTCATATAAAAAGCACATTTTTTTAAGATCTTAAATAAATAGAGGCTTCATAGCAAATGCAATGTGCTTTCAATTATAATTAATATTTCCAAGGGGCATTACCCTATAAAAATATTTGATCAGCACTAATTTTTGAAAGTGTCAAAGACATTGCTGATATAAACCTTTAAGTTTTATAAAATTTTGGCAATTAGTGTACACATGAGAACCTTGACAATGTAAATTACAAGGGACTCTGGTAAAAATAATTGATCAGCACAGATTTTTGAACTCATCAAAGACATTGATGATATAAACCTATAATATAAATTTC